>OZ020274.1:8551383-9038576 GCA_963971205.1 Aethes cnicana | reverse complement strand
GTTTCTTTTAGCAAATGTCAGAGGCACAAGCTCGAGCAGTGTCAGTTTAAAGGATTAAATTAAAGTAAATTAGCCAAGTTGTAAATAATTTCATGAGATTAATGATGTGGAAGGACATGGACAGTTTAGAGAATTAAAAAGCCATCCAAATATGCAATAAACTATTATGATTGTGTAGAGTGGATTGTGATGATGAGTAACAGATTACACCTTAGTTGAGTCGCAGATGGTGTTATATTGTGTAAATTATGTTTAAATGAGAAATCAGTAATCAAGAAAATACAGTAAGAATTGTCAGTTGCGTGATTGTGTTTTAAAAGTCTACCAGGATTTGTGATAATACATATAACAAAGTATCTATAAATAAAAGTTTTAAGTGGGAGATTATGAAGAAGTTTTATTCTGCGGACACAAAGGTAACCTGATTTTATTACATACTGTCATATTACTTTGATTGAGAAATTTTCTTGTGATTTCTAGGGCTATTTTTAAAATTCGCAATGTGGCATTGTAGTAACTATACAATCAAGCCATTGATTTTGATTGTATTGAATAATTGATAGTCATTACAATTGATAATAATTGGTACCTGTGTTCCTAGGCAGATTACATTGTGTTGTAGTCATGAAGCCGTGGTGGCCTAGTGGTTCTCTCATGCAGAGAGTCGCAGGTTCGATTCCGGCTCTAACCTCCGAGTTTACTTATGTGTGAAATTAAATTTGAATTTACCGCTGAGCTTTTCGGTGAAGGAATAAATTGAAAGGATGTTATCTTCTCTTCTGTGTGCTGTTCCTATTGCTGTAATTATTTTGTTAATTTTTTAGTGCCTGGCATTGGATGCGCCATAATACACATATCTATGTTGTTTTTGATGTGCCATATTGTTTTTAGGAAGTAATTAGTTATTTGTTATATTTTTTTAGTCAACTTTTCTAATCTTATCATCGTTATCATTGGTTCATTTCTTGTAGACTTTCTGATAGAACAGTCCTCTTTCTATAGGTGCCTATGTAGAAGGCCATTTTTACTTAATCTTTTAAAATCTTAATTTTTCTTGGGACAACCTAGTCATGAGGTTGTTTATTACTTAAATTGTTTAAATTAACAAGTGTCGCTTGAGGATGATCTTTATTTGTTTACAGGTTCTATTGTCGAGTTTACTTATAACTTCACTAGAAAATCTATTTAGAGTACTAGGCAGTAAGCACGTCCCATGTTCTCTGTCCATATTCATTATTAGACTTCGGTATTTTAAAGGTCGGTAGATATGTCAGATTACGTAAATTGCTCAGTCCTTTATTTTTTTTAAACTATTTATGTTATTGCTGTACTGAGTTACAATTGCCAAATCAAATTTATCAAATACGGTCAAAACTTTACAGTTCTTAAATAGATTCTCATAATTATATCTGTGCTTGTATTTGACTTTCAAAGGAGCCGAAAGCTCATAATAATCTTAGTTGTAAGTTATACATTTTATTTAAATATGTTCTGTATAGGTAAAAAACTTAAATAAGTCACCTGTTGTATGTAGTAGTAATCTGTCAGTATACGAAAGTTGACGTTACCTATACGTTCTTTCATAATGGGCCAAGCCATAGTCTATAACAGAGTCTGCCAATGTTTTTGATGTCGGTTAAAAAAAGCAAATTCTTACTTCAGGACATTGAAGCAACAGTACATTTCAGTTTTTATTATGATTGTCACATAGCATGTGGGCACTCAAGTGTGCATTATCGTCGATTTCAAATCGCATGTCGTGCGCAACTAGGATTGCATTGCTGTTGTGTGCAAAATTATAACGAAGGTATTAACAGAGCTAACGGCTTGGTTGCAAATGATCGTAAACCAGATTAGCTGCAGTCTTTGTAATTTTGATGGTTTGTTTGAAGATCAGTGGGCCGAATAGTGTTGCGAGGGTAACGGTAACGGGACTTCTTGTACCATTGCCGATTGGCTGGCGCCCGCTGGGCGCGTGCTGGTAAACGGCATCAGCTGTTGGACCATGAAGCTCATTGTACGCAATCATCACCGCTTTACAACACTCCCTAGTACTTTATTCTGTTGCGGTAATCTGCTCACAAGAAAATATTAACCATCGAGTTTTTTCAAGGCTATAAAAGCAAGGAGCATGTAAATCTGCGGAAACGTGTTTTTTTTCGTATCCTTAACGAACTGCTGTTCCATATTGAAAGCCTATCGTAGATCTAGATAGCTAGGTACCTATCGTATCACAATATTTCCGAGGATCGGCTCGTAATGTTAGGTGAGTCATGTCCTTGCGTAATGATTTGTGTCATCTGATGTCTCCGATCAATCCGGTCAATGTTGGCTAGTAGGTCATCATTTCATAAAAATTATACCTACTCGTATAAATCTATAGTGAAGCAGGGAAATATATTTAACTTAACCTACTCGTGGTATGTCTCTTTCGCTTCAGAAGTTGTTTTGAAGTTTCTTGGTTCGTTTCTCCGGCAATGGATAGGGCTGATTAAAAGAATTCCTTCCAAGGAATGCTCTTCCAGAATTTTCGTCTTCGAAGTTTCGTCTTCCTGTATGCGAAGGACTTGTTTGTTCGAGGTATACCTATTTGTGTTTGTAGATATTTTGTAAGCTTGGTTGACCATGGTCGCGTTGATGTGCCATGCACTAACTACAGTTTAGATGCCGTTAACGGCACCAATAGAGCTAATTCTCCGGGACGACGGTAGGCGGGTGTCGTAATACCAGATGTTTACACCTAAAGTGTATCCAGAGATCGTGAAGGTTTGCATACTTAGTATGTAATTGTTACAGGTACTTTTTAATATTCTAACTAAGTGATTGCTTTGCCGTAATCAACCTTTTGAAGAGGTCAAATTCAGGTATAGAAAATAATGTCGGTTTCAATGATTCACTAAATGCTAGAATTCATTTAGGCACTTCTTACACTTGAAATTCAAAGAACTTGAAGATTATATATAGGTAGGTAGGTACCTCATGCCTGGCTGGTGATTCAAATGTTTCGTTGAATTACCTACCTTGTTACTAGAACGATTTATTAAATGAAATCCAGGTATCAATGTCAGATTGGTTCGTTTATTTTGTTGTAAAAAAATAGATTTTTGTCAACGTACCTACCTAAGTGTGAAGTAAAATTATAATTGTTTCGTATGTTGACACCATATTGGCGCTCCTCGTTGTTACTGTTACTTAGAACAACTGTTAACAAACTGTTAATTAGAACATTTACAAATAACGATTGATGTAACGTTTATGGAAAGCGATTACAAAGTATATCATCCTGTCATCCGCGTAAAATAACGTGTTGGGATTTCGGTTCGGGCGAAATTATTCAACACTACCGGAATGCAGGGTTCGCGTTTTCGGGCTGATATTGATTAGTTACACAAAGGGAATAGAGCGTCCCCTCGTCTAGTAGGTAGGTAGGTACGTTTTCACCTGAACATGCGATATTTTTTTCCTTCATGTAGTCGCAGTTGAAGTAAGGCACTTAATTTGCTCGTCGACGTTCATAACGGGTTAATCCTGCTAAGTATAGATAAAATGAAGGTTGAAGTTGATTTTTATTTCCTTCTTAATACCGAAGAGAGTCGCTGTCAACGGTCTTATATGCATTATAATAGAGTGCACTTGAGCCTGCGAGTTGTTTATTCATTCAGATGTAATCAAGCCACATTGTGCCCCCACATTCGTATGCGACCGTCCGTCCGTCCCTTTCAATAGCCAATTCAATGTTTTAGGACCCGGCGGTGGATAATACCACTTATTTGGTTTTTGGGTACTCTATGGCACCATACATCACTTTGTATAGATATACAATTTCAAACTACAGTGAAATAGTCCAACAGAGACAGACCTTCACAATATCATAATGGTGCGTAAATAATGTTTGTCGACTAAAATGACTATGCTTATGACTAATTGTTTGTATTATGTTTAGTAGATGTATTGCTGTTTTTTTTTTGAAAGATTGCGTTCCAACAATTGCAACTTAGGTATGTGCATGGGCCACACCACAGAGACCACTTACCATCAGTATGTAGGTATGCCAACCAATATCATAAAAAAAACAGTGTACGTTAATAGTTACATAAAAGAATTGAAGCTGAATCGGCTAATGCTGATGAAAAAAAGTTTACTGTAACTGCAATTAACATGAAAACGTGTCTTTATTTGTCGATTCTGTCGATAAGGTGTGATGGTTACCAAGTTGAGAATCATTCAAGTCAAAGTGACTAAAAAATTAGCTGGATGATAATGTCATTTTCTGGTTGTATGTATTATTTTATTATTATTATTGGGGGTTTTGTAGGACCATATGTGTGTCACCTCAACCATGGCTAATCTACTGTGACGGCCCTTTTGAGTTTTGTTACAGTTCACCTGAAATGCCCGTTGAGTCCAGGAATTTCCAGATTCTTTGGGCGGTGATAATTTGTATCTCTTTTGGGTGTATAATATGCCTCCCTAGGTAGATACTACGTTTATGTAATGAAAGGTCCGTTTATGTATGGTTGTATGTAAGAAAATGTTTGTAATTGGTGAGCTTTTAGTATGCAAGGTCCCGCTTGGAATAGAACCGTCGACGCGCGTCTCCCGCGCACCTCGGCTGCGTGTGGGGCGATTATAAATACACGGCAAACATACGCCTCGTGGCCGCTCCCTGAATGATCTCTAACTCGAATTGATCAAAAGTATTGCACGAACATGATGGCGGAGTGTCGACGTCGTTTTGACAGATTAGTAATTAAACAATTAATTAAGTATGTTAATATTAACAAGTGTTTGAAGAAAAGAAAGTCTACTTAGAAGTAGACTTTCTACAGCCACAAAATATATATTTATGAGTTTATACATAGCATACTTTTAAGAATCACATTACCTAGTACTATGATTTCGTCAGACAAATACACAGACAAACTTTTCTAGGTCTGAAAATATTAAAACAATACTACTAATACAGCCTATTTGCGTCCCACTGCTGGGCACAGACCTCCTCTCATCACGTGAGATTAAAACAATAACAATGACGAATAAAATTTATAAAAATACAAATACCACTGCGCGCACTGACATAGGTATAAACCCATATAGCTTGGCAAAAAATAGTAAATTGCGTTGACAGCAGGAACTAAAACTTAAAAGTTAATAAAGACATTGTTTGTTGGTTTCACAAATCTTCTATATTAGGTACTAGCTTTTTGCATGTCAATTTTATTATTCTTTAATTTGTTCTTTTTGCATAGGATTTTTCGAAATTCTCATTTAAGATATCTAAATTGCGAAAGTAGCCACTCCAATTTTTTCATACTGTTTTTGCCAAATTATCGCACTACAAAATATCGTGGTGCGCACTTGGCCTTAAAGTTTTAAAAGCTTCAGTGCTTTAAATGCGTTTCAAGTACTTAAAGGGTTCCTAAAGGACAGTTAAGGGTCAGTTAGTCCCTCCCTACTGTAGAAGCATGAAACAAATCAAATAACGCTCCTAAGTAGTCATGTATGTAGTGGTTCTTGGTAACAATAGTTCTGTTGTTTACAGCCAGGCAGTGGACGTCAACGGCTGGCTTCTCCGTTCTCATGGGTAAATGTTCTCATGGAAACAATCGATGGAGCGCAGTTGCGTTAAATTGAATGGTTGTGATTTTACATGGAATAGCTGAGTATAAAGTGCGTCTCACATTTATTACAATTACCTACAACGTCACCGTGCATTTTTGACCTTGTTGTGCGTGACGCGATTCCGGTATCGTCGACAAAGATTAACAGCTGAATCGTACGTAACTCATATGGGTAAGTGCGTAATCGACGTAAGGTTCGCTGGGGACCGGCTGTAGCAGGACATGTTTGGCTTTTTGAAGCCATGTCCGGCCAAATATTTAACGCTCGCAGCGGGGGGGATAGCTCTCCCCTGTGGCCTATTAAATCTTTGATGTTTGGCTTTTGGGATAAAATGTCCGGCCAGATAGATGCAGAGGAGAGTCCGGTTTTCCATTTTAGGAGATGGCAACCCTAGCTGCGACGTCTCTTGGCCGCCCATGTTGGCGCGGCGCGCGCGCAGCGAGCGTTGCGTAAGCAAGCACCCACCTTGACTTGCATCGCTTGCGCCGAACATGGTAAGGAGGCTATTTAAGACATATCTACTCGCTGATTGTAGTTATGGTACGTATCGCTTATTTCTTACTTACGTCTAAAGTGATGATGCTGTGCTGATTTCTCTTTAAAAAATAAATTTAAGTAAATTGCGAAAAAATCGCAACCGAATTAGTAGCCAAAGAAGTCACCGATAACGTTCTAAGGCCATATAACACGAAATTGTGTCCAAGTATCAGACTTTCAATTTCTGGATATGTTTTTACAGGTAATTTTTCTAATAAACAAGGTTGATATAAGTAGTTTAATTTGCGAAACGGAAGCGTTACTGAGGTAAGTTTGCATTATTCAGAATTACACTTTACTATCATATAACATGAATCATGATTCATGTGTTTATACGTAATGTACCGAGCGCTTTCCATCATGAAGTCTGTTTTATGTCACATCAGTCAATTATAATTAATGGATACCTACATAAATATATACTTATTACTAGTTATTTCGCCTAATAGGTTGTTAACATCGTAAGTTTAAATATGATCTAATTAGATCGCTAATTAATTAGCGATAATACCATGAGATTGACACCGAAAACTATCCAATTTAAGTATTAGCGGGGCATTTATAAAATTATGTCCGAATCAGAGACGAACTGACGAATCCAAACAGCAATCTCCGTTTGTACCAGCCTTGTCATTTAAGTTGCAAAAACTGAAGTTACTGTCCGCATCACGTGAAATGTGTGTATGTAATTTCAGACAGGATCAGATGCCACAAAAATCCGACACTAATTGGATTTGAAAGGACCACTCATCTCCTTGCTTCCCGGGAGGATGGCTACAAAACTTACAATGGAAGATGGTGGGGAACATGCTAAGAAGTGCCCTACGCAACAGATGTGTTGGTCTTATTGTGTCGCGTGCAATATTCGTTCTTCGGATGAAAGTACAAGATGAAAAATGGAATGCCTTTATTTGGTGGGTTAGCAAGTGATGAACAACACGTGCTGCCGCTACGCTACTCATAGCATACGAGATACGACACAATAACAAAACAAAATGAGACGTGCTTTGTAGTCGGCCCTCCGTCGAATCGCCACGTGTTGAACAGGTTTGCTGCATTGCTTACTTCCGTAAAAGTAATTTGTCTCGGTCGTAGTTTACTTTAAATTCTGTAGAGTGATCATAGGACACCGTACCAAAGCCGTTGGAATCCCGCTAAGTCACTGTTTAAGATAAAAGCCAGCATGTGTCTATGTCAATAAAAGCAAAGTACGCATGCAATTCAAAGCTAAAATAGCAGCCAAGGTATCATCATCATCATCATCATTTCAGCCGATAGACGTCCACTGCTGGACATAGGCCTCCCCCAAGGCGCGCCACTCAGACCGGTCCTGTGCCACTCGCATCCACCGCGTTCCCGCGACCTTTACAAGGTCGTCACTCCATCTTGTTGGAGGCCTACCGACAGCTCGTCTACCGGTTCGCGGACGCCACTCCAGGACTTTCTTGCCCCATCGGCCATCAGTCCTGCGAGCAATGTGCCCCGCCCACTGCCACTTAAGTTTCGCAATTCTTCGGGCTATGTCGGTGACCCTAGTTCTACTGCGGATATCCTCATTTCTGATTCTATCACGCAGAGAAACCCCGAGCATAGCCCTCTCCATTGCCCTCTGGGTGACCTTGAGCCTTCTTATGAGGCCCATCGTAAGCGCCCACGTCTCGGAACCATAAGTCATCACTGGCAACACACACTGGTCGAAGACTTTCGACTTAAGACACTGCGGTAATTTGGACGAAAAGACACTGCGAAGCTTCCCGAACGCTGCCCAGCCGAGTCGGATTCGACGATCCAAGGTATGTATGTACTTATTTCCTTGAAAACGCTTTTACAAGAACAAGCAAGCATGCTAGTTTGCGTGTCATTGTCCTGCGTTGTTGATAATAGACTATTTAGGTATTAGGTGGCTATACCGCAAGACTTCCAAGCAAGTACCAAGTGTCTATTAGGTAGGTATGCAAAGGATGGGTATACGTATACGATCGGATTGTTTATGGTAACGTAGGGCACATGCATTGACAACGACTTCCGCTCAGGAAGGTCGACGAGCTTTGACCACGCCCTTTATTATAACTGGTGGTCGCTTAACCAAATGACTTGTAATGTGCCTGCTTTAATGACTATTGTTTATTTATTACTCATGTCTCATTGTAACACGCAGTTTTTAAGGGCGTCCAATTGTTTTTATCCAAATAGTCGCGTGCGCGATATATTTATTGTAAATAAATATACATTGTTAATATATACTTAATTTATGTATCGTGCCTAGGCGGCAAAAATCCTCGAGGCTTCAAAGTCTATTTTTAAATACACGATTACATATATTTGTGACGAAATTATCCTTATATCCTGTGTAGCGCAGGGCAGCGCAGCTGTTAGTGTCTGGTAAGTTTGGTTGATATTATGGCGGTAAACGCTCTCATAATAATCGTAAAAGTGTCCGGTGTTAAGAACAGTCTTGTTAAAACGCGTGTAAAGAAATATGTTGAACTAAAATATTTCTGTTGCTGGCAGTAGGTACGTTTTGTATCTATTCTTGGTACATAACACTCCTCGACGCAACACAACTCCGGATAGGCACAGCTCGTACCCATCCCATCAGAAGTGAAACCATATCGGATTGTGTATCACGAAAGTGGCCAGTTTATACGTGTCTTAAGTTGTGAGTTAAGGTTTTTGCTTGCCACGTTAGTTGTAGCATGCGAGCGGCGCAGTCAGCCAAGTCGAGCGCTACTTGCCGATCCCAACATGGAAATCTTGACAAAAAGTGAAATTACTAACCCGAACCAACCTTGAACAAGCAGGTTAAAATAAAAATCGATGATTGTAAATTCTGGATGAAATGAAGCCGTATATTAAAATCAGAATGCTGTAATTATATTAGCCTAACGTAGGTAGGTAGGTGGTTAAATTGCGCTACAACACAAGCAAAGCACACAATGTTGTTGATGTTCGAAGCAAAACGGGAGAGGTATTTTCGTAATAACGTTTCTGTTATGTTTGCAAAGTAATGAGGGGAAGTAAAAATTGCTGAGCTCATTCATAAAACATAGAGCGGAGCGAGACGCACGTGTGGGGGTGAGAGGGCGCCATTGTTGTCTAAAAAAGAAGGATAATCTGTTTTCTACTGAATTATTATCAATGTAAGTATTCATTTTATCTCCTTTCACAGATAAATAGAAACCCTCGTACTTTTAGAATATTTAGGATTTCAGGTCAGAAACGATTTGACGATAGTTAAACTGATATCAATTCCTATTGATAGGTGCAGATCGGACCGTAAAATTTATTTATTAAGTGTCGCATCGCAAGATTATTTATTCATGCAACCCTAAATTAATCAATGGGCTGGATAAAATTTTAGACGTTTGTATTTCGTAAACAATGTCGTCTCTGCGTCTGTACAAGCGACCACAGAACACTTGGTATTGTGCCAATTTCTTAACGTAGATCGTTACTCACTGCAAAGTTCAATGTCGCTGAGTAGGTACCCCAAGTGAAGCAAGTAAGAGTTGAATTGAACTCAATAAATGTACCAACTATAATACACGTTCCATCCGCCAACGTAACAACACAAGTAGAGAGTAAGAAGTCTTTGCCGTTTATTGATTTTTCCTTACCCTACAGCACGTGATAGATAACTGCTTTCTTGGAGTGGGATTGTAACAAAGGTCAGTGGGAAGTGGCACAGCTGTTCTTACTGTTCTCTATCCGACGAATCGAGCGAAAGGTAGGTGCCACCTCACTGCCGCGATTCCCGGTGAAATCGCTTCTTCACACGCGGTGGGCAAAAAAACTCGGTATAGTTCTGCTACAAGTCGTTAATTGTATTGAAACATGCGCTGCGTATCGAACTGCTTACGTTTGAAGTAGTAAACCGCATATGGAGTAGCACGAAGACGGCGGTGGCACAATGCCAACCGGCTGTGGCCGCTGTTTATATGACTAACTGCACAATAAGGAAGATATCACGTATACTACGTTGAACTTAGACGATATTACTAGCACATTGGTACTACTACTACAGCCTATTTGCGTCCCACTGCTGGTACATTGGTAATTCACTATTAATTAAAATGCATATACCTACTGTTATAATAAATTCCTTTCACTAGCAGTTGTCTTATTTGGTACCTAAACAAAATTCTAGCCGCAGAGTGCTAATTTTTAGACAAAGACTTAGGTATTTACTGTATCAAATCATCCTGATTCAACATTTACCTAGAACATCTCTTGAGCGATATTTACTCTGGGATTCCATTATTTATCTTAAATAGCCACAAATAGTTCAAGATTAAGCAATTTGAGGGTAGAATTTTGTTTATCAAATAAGACAACTGAGGATGATCAGACTTTATAAGCACGTAAGGTGCGTGCAGCCAATCCTAAAAATTTACTTACAACTGCTTTTCATTTCAACGTGCTATAAAAAGAAAAACACAAATCAATCCTTTTGTTCTGCGTCGTCATGTTACCTATTTCATCTCATCTGCGAGTTTTAAAAAACCTACACAGAATACTAAATTTTCCTTAATAAGGAGATAAAGTAGTATCATATTGTACAAACAAACTTCTTGTACGAAATAACGTATAACTTGGCTGTTTGTTCATAGAAAAAACTCAGCTAGCCAAAGTGAATTGAGTAAGGTCAAAATGATACTACCTGGCAAAAAATGGCGACGAGGTATAAACCTAATTATTTACTTACAATTTGGAGGATCGTGACGATACTGGTACCCTGGTGGCTGGTCACGGTCACGGGGCGTGATAGCCATTACCACTGGGAAATTGATTTTTTATAGTAGGCATCATTCTATAGGTCTATATGTCTTCGTCGGAACATCGGATCTATTCGAAAAAGCGAATATTTTATTTCGTTGCGCTCCATTTTTTATCGTATACTATAACAACGGAACAGCATAAAATACCTACTGGTCATATACCTCATCACTCACTTAGGGTCTCAGCCAAGGTAGTACTATGACGGTGACCTATTACCATCTTATTCTGTGCTAGGTATATACCTAGTCCCCTAGCGGGCCCAATGCGTCGGAGACTCAACTTTGGCTACGCAGAAGTGCGCAGCCTTACAATATTTTTATTTATAGGATAACTGTAGGTATTACATTAAATTTTACCAACAGTATATATTCGTGGTGCCAGACAAGCTTTGAACACTTGTTTCAACTTTGATTTAATCCACGAGTGAAGGTAAAATTTTACAAACGAGGAACCTAACCTATCCTAAGTTACGAGTCTGGTAAGTATGTCTTGAATTGGCCGACGTTATTTATATTATAAGTAGATCATGCTAACCCCATGGATATTTCATGTTCCGAGCCATAAATTCTCGATGACGTCGCGGGTAAGCAAGTGCCGTATACATCCATTGCAGTCGACGAATTACGTAAGGAGGCTTATCACCGCGCAGCAGCATGGACTTGACGCGACGTAGAAAGCCGATTTCAAGAACATTTTGCGTAACAACGAGAGAAGTAGGTTCCGTTTGATTTACAGTCATTTAACCTCATCTCTGTAAGCTTAATCTGACAATAATATAATTCGGTTACCTGCACGGTAAGGCAATTAAATCCACGTGATTGCCTCCCTCTGCGTGAACTGTAATTAGTAATTTGGTTACATCCAATTAACATGTGTATTTTCAATGAAATTTGTCGTGTTCGTGATTCGTGAAAATCAATTAATGGTTTCTAACGGTGTGCTTTGTTAAATTACTAAAATTGTTGGTAACCGAATTAGGTCAAGATTTAAATTTGGCAAGGATTGGTTCATTAAGTGTCCATTATCAATTGAACGACTAATTATAGCAAACTGCTGAATGCTTAATTAAGTTTCTGTAACTGGTCATTGCCTTATTTAATTAAGAGTTAATTTTTAATGGATAATCGTAAAAGGAAGCACCAAAAAAAAAGCGGATGCTTGTGAAAACTGCAAAATGAAACACTAGTATAGCACGTCACAACTTAGAAGGCGCGTGGCGAAGCACTTAAGTCGTTGACGCAGAGTATATTATTGCTTAATCCACGCGCCTTCTAAGTTGTGCAAACCTGTAGTATGATACGTTTGTGGTATGATATCAGTATCACCCCGGTTCCAATATTTAAATAAAAATCGAGTCAATCTTCCTTCTAGCAGTTCTAATAACAACTTGTGCAAGTTTTTTCAACATTACTTCAGTACTAATTGCAGCCTTATAAACATAGTCAGTTTCTCGATACGACGATTCTGTTTGAACAAACATACTCTAATACATGAGTAACCGTCCGTGTGAGTCACACCCGCGCTGATTGGTTCATCCGGCTCTCCACAGACATCACAATCTTTACCATGCCGTCGTTGGGCGTATTTACCATTTCAATTTTTTCCGAGATTTACAATTATTACGTAGGTAATCAAAGCTCATTGAATTTTTGCTGTATAATGTTAAAATACATTTTAGAAATGTTAACTTTTATTTCACACGCAATAAGAGTAGGTACTTTACTAAGAAGAGATATTTCTAGTATGAAAATCTCTCAGAGTTCATAATATTATATTATCTGATGAATATGATTCCGATGTCATTTCTATAAGGACAATATAATCATGTGGTTGTTTTTTTTTGCATTTCTAGTAGCAGAAGGAGGCTGCGGTCAGACCGGCGCGGGCGCATCTGCCCGGCGACTGGACTAACTGCTTCAAGTATCATCCACTCGCTTATTTTTACTCTTTATCCACTTTGCATCGCTAAGTGCAAATGCAGTGTCTCGTTTTCAAAGATGTTTTTTAAAACACTGAATTGGTTATAATCGTAGCCTCATTATTGTTCTCAGAAGTAAGTAGGTAGGTAGTAAATGAAACAAGTGTTTTAGCCGCCTCGCCGCAGGAGCAGGACACAAATGGCCCAAGTGTCCAGTTTATGTTAAATAGTAACTTTGAAGAAGAAATTTCTTTGGAACGTGAATGTATCTAAATGTCTATCCAGCTGCTTCAATATAAGTAGTCATTTATCTAGATACATATAAATCGTATCCTTCCTAGTTTCCTACCCACTTAAATTTAATTTTAATATCCTGTACCTTCTAGAGCATACAATTGAATGTTTTAAGGTTATTTTATTTATTAAGTATATTCTGTTTACAGAACAGCAATTGCAACCAACTTCAATAAAACTGAAATGGCCCATAACAGTTTACAATGAGAAATTAACTAAGGTGTGTAGGTTGAGCTACTTGGACCATCTGGCATCAACTTAAAGAATTTTCGATAATACCTACAGCCCTAAACAGGGTAAGATACCGTATACCAATACATATAGCTGGTTAAAAGTACCTACCTACCTACGTCGCAAATTATGCACCGACATGTAGGAGTCTATATCTAGAGGTAGGTATCTCTAGATAAACTAGTAGGTACCTGAGTGCATTTTATGTGTCAACATTCTCGACTATGGCTAGTAATTGTAGCTCTCAATAAAGTCCTGCACGCCTGATGCTAATCAGAAAATATGTGAGTAGGCGGCAGATTTTCGCCGATCTGCCTACGTGTTTGGATCAGTAAGGTGAGTTGTTGACCTGCAGTTGCACCCTGCAGTCAAACCTGTTCCCGCGGGAGGCCGGTTCGGCGCCGCCCGCGCACGCACGCTCGCTCCTAATAAAACAATCAACTCGACACACAATCTATTACTATCCGTACGACTGTGCTCCTTGAATGATGACTTCTATTTAAATTTATGCAACTACCAGTCAGTAAGGCCTTCTAGATTGCACCATGTAGTCAAAGCTTGACACGTTCAGGTATGAGCTTCTCGGTTAATTAGAGATTATATCGGCGCTGTCCCGTTACTGTCGTATTCGTATCTAGAGGCGAGTGGCAATTATCCTGGCGGACGGCTGCGCCGGCGCACGCAGCCGCGTGATGCGCGACACGAATAATAAACCAAGCCACTTCCTGCCGAGCGATAAGCGCACAATGTGCCATCACCACATCACAGCACACAAACTTAGCCACAATCACAATACAGATAGGCAAGTACCAAGTTAGTCATTTGTTTAATTAAATTGTTTAAGGATTCATCGTCGTTTTCCTTTTCACATCGAACAGCACCAATTCCATTCCGAATTCCGATGTTTGAGGGAAAAATGCGAGTCAGGAAGTCCTATCTTATATTTGCTACGATTAATCAACAGACTAGGTACACCAGGGTTGCATCTATCAGAGAGTTCGTTAAATATGACTGCCGCAGAAAGTTCTCAACAAGATGGAGCGACGACCTTGTGAAGGTCGCGGGACTCGGGTGGAAGCGAATAGCACGGGACTAGCCTGAATGGCGAGTGGACGTCTTTTGGCTGAAATGATGATGATGAAAGAAATATGACCGCCGAGATTTTCACCATGCATGGAGAAAATTACGTTTCTGCATGTATGGAATGAAAGCTGTCATTTACGCAACCCAGGCCAAGTATATTTCCTAATATTAGTTAAAAGCCCACCGTAAAGCAAAGTGACGACCGCCAGTCACCTAGGTAAAGTAATAGCAAGTACTTAACACATATTGATAATTCATAAAGTAAATATAAATGGAAGAGAAATGGATTAATACTACATGACATGTACATACCTACTTAGGTTTAATTATTTAGGTACTGGGTTATGGTCTCAGATAAATTGTTTCTTTTACCAGGTTAAATTTATGAAATAAGAAGGTACAGTTTATTATTATTATAAAGGAAACTTTGTTTACAAAAGGCGGACAATGTCTAAATTGCTGACAAAATGTGCGGCATTTCTTTCCTTTAGCCTTGACATTTGGTAAACGTAAATGACGTTAAGTGTGTTTGAGTCAATATCATAAACAAACATTAACAAGAAACTTCGTGCATTAGTCGGGCATTAGAAACTAATACAACATTTTGCTTGCCGATAAGCTTCAAGCGATTAGGTAATGATAATGACGGCGTCGTTCTTTAAAAACCAATTTATTCATTCGTTAATAGGTGATCACACTCTCTATTTACCTTCGGTAATGACCCGCTCGTCATTACTAGACTGTTGAGTCATCGGGCTGTAGGTAAGGTACCTATGCACCCGCCGAATGGCCAAGTAAAAGATAATTCTTGGAAACGATACTGACAAAATACGGTTACTGCATACCGAGAATTTCAGATATGCGTAAACTACCTCCTAATTCATCGTCATTTTGAATGATGCATTGAGCGTCAACTAAATTTCTGGGTAAATGTAACTATACATGTTACAATGTCATAAATAATGAAACAATGTTATAAAATTCATAGACTCAGACACTTTATTAATAAATTAGTACCATTTTACATGTAATAAAAAAATATTTCTACGATGACTATTATGATTACCTAATCATGGTACTTATCCTTACCGAAAGTAATATTTCTCTTCCAATATGGCTCCAGTAAATATGTACCGGTTTACACCACTTATAGAAGGCGCGTGGATTAAGAAATAATAGACTCTGCGTGGACGGCTTAAGTGCTTCGCCACGCGCCTTGTAAGTTGTGTCGTTCTTCTTTCTGAACAATAGTGTAGATTTATGATTTAAGTATATACACTCAACAGCAATAAAAACGGGTCACTTTGTATGAAAAATCCTATACAAAGTGACCCGTTTTCATTGCTGTTGAGTGTATTAGGTATGATACATCTGGATTATAGGACCCTTTGATCGAGCGATCGTGAGAGAACCAAATCATTGTATAGATAATCCATATTAATATTATAAATGCGAAAGTATCTCTGTCTGTCTGTCTGTCTGTTACCTGTTACCTCTTTACGCTTCAACCGCTGGACCGATTGAGATAAAATTTGGCATGGAGATAGTTGGGGTCCCGGGAAAGGACATTGGCTATTTTGCATCCCGGAAAGGCGTATAGTTGTCGCGGGAGCGCGATAACCGAATTCCACACGGGCGAAGTCGCGGGCAGAAGCTAGTCTACTATAAGAAGTCCCGCGCCTGCACATTTAAAAACGCTTCAATGTACCTATTTATTATTATTTAAAAGCACCACTAATACTCAACGCCTAGCTGACGGCTGACTCGGGACGCACACATGCATTGAGAGTGTTGGTAGTGCTTTTTAAATACTTAGAAGCGTTTTGAATTGCGGATGTGCGGGACTTCCTATAGTAGATTACCAGGGCATATCTCTCTCTCACTGCCGAGAGCTGGGAGAGAGATGCCCCAAGCTAGAGATAAGATGAGAACACAAACTTGTGTCAATCATGTTTAAGGTCGACATCTCGGAATGAATAATGGCATAGCATAGTTCGTTTCGTACGACGTTCTGAAGTCGAGGGCGTCTAAAATGTGTCGTGATACGGGTCAGAAGCAATAAATTTACCCCGCACATTCGAAACGAACGGAATAATTCAATGTAAATTACAGGATATGGTTCACCTTCCTACTTACTAAACTGTGGGCACCGTTGTACCTTAATTTTCTTTTCACCTCAGCAGCTCGAACAAGTAGACTTTGCTGTCAGAAATCAGTGAGCAAAATCGTGTTTGTTTCACTGAGTGAAACAAAGTATTTTTTTAATTTGTTTTTTTTTAGTCCATTTATCCCATCAGGCAATCCCATCAGGCAAAGGCAAAGGCCTAAGCCATGCAGCCACAGTGATATGTTTTAGTTTAATGTGATCAATTTACTATTCTAGATCAAAATTATTCAGTAATATACGAAGAATAAACAAATAAAAGTACCTACTTAAAAACAAAACGAATAAAAAACTTCTTAAAATGTAGTGAAATCGTTCCCGCGCTTTTTCTTTTTTTTTTAAATTTGATAACTGGGAATGGTCGTTTCATACTACGGCATCTAGGTAGAAACGTTCGGATACGCGCAATGCATCAGTACCGCCGTGTATTTTTAGGCATTCAAATTATACGTTGATTTTACCTTCTGAAAATCTTGCAATTTTTAAAATGACTTATATTTTATATAATTATGTTATTTGTAATCATTTTAAACTAAAGTTTTGATTTAAAGTAAACTTAAAGTTTTCAAATGTTACCGACTAAATTCGAAATTTATCATTGTACTAGTTTCCGAACATACGTTTAGAAAATTGCCGCCATTCTTTCATGTCAAATCATGTCTTTCTTCTTAATTTTCGACAGCTAACTTTAAAGTAATTCTTTTAAAACATGAAATTTAAGTAATAATTTGAGTGAAAGGAGTGAAGAAGAAATGTTATTTCATATTTTTCGTGATGTAAGTATTCTTTGCAAGTACCTTTTATGTGTTCTCGCTACTGAGGTGAAAAATTGTATGTGCTACTCGAGAGCAATTTCTTTTACTTCTCGTGCTTTTGAGTCCTTCGCTAAGCTCAAGATTCTAATTTAGAATCACTCGCTAGACGCTCGTGATTCAACTATAGAATCTTTCGCTAGCTCATGACTCAAACATGGCACTCGAAGCAAAAAACAATTTTGCTCTCTTGTTGCACAAATAACTATTGCTCTTCTTTTGTGTGTGAACACATAACATCGCAAGATATGTAAATACCTATCACGAACAAACGAATATAGGTATCGAAGTTCCGAATATCTAACTTACCTACTTAATCATATTTATTTAGATTATTACTATCCTAGATATTATATTATAGTCATTGCTCTCCATAAGTTTTTTGTTAAAATACCGTTTTTCTATTTAAATATCATGACAAAGGCTTTGTGCTTATAATCCCGCTGATTATGTCTTCAATGATTTTTGTAAAAACCATGAAAAAAACCAACGTAAGTACCTACTTGCATTTTTTTTTGTCGTCGATACATTATCGTCACGTTTTACTTCTTGGTTCTGCGTTTAGCGCCAATATTGACCTTGAAGAACGATGTCGCAAATTTTAGGGTTTATAGGTGTAGGTGCCATACAGTCACACGTCCATTTAATAGGGATAGGGACAAAGGTCTATTTATCCCACATTACCACCCCACTGTTGTGGCATTGTGTACAGTTAGCTATTAATCACCCGGCACAAACATTCAGCTTAACAATGGACGATCCAGCACCTACTCGTAATTGGCACTGGGCCCGTCGTCTATTTACGATTTTATTTTGCGTTTTATACCTATGCCGTCATTGAGATTTCTCTATCTAAGCATGAACAGTTGCTATAGCATTAGGTAGAAAGTTTAGTTCTATAGTAATTTCTGGCAAATGTCATTTCTAGAAAAGTTTTTGGCGTTTGTTTGCTCGGCAAGCCCTATCGTGCGACCTTATGAAACTGAAATAGTTATTATAATAGGGCCGGATTGGTTGGTCCTATTATAATTTGGTTTGATTTGGTTTTTTTTTCAGTTCTAATGACAGGATCCATGAGAAAATGAGGGATTTCCTCAAACTGTGTTAGCACTGTATGATTTTGGTATCAATTTCAAACATTGCAGTGATACCTAACTACTTGCATCCCGTTGTACCCATTTTTGGTAACTGCAGCCGAAAAAAAAAATCAAGTTCACCACAAGATTGACTGTTGTGTTCTGATGGGGGGTTATGGCAGCTTGTGAAATTACTTTCAACTTTGCATGAGGAGTATAGTCACAAATACACGAATAAGTAGGTCCTATTCTGGTATAGGTATGTCGATATCGAAATGAAATTTGGGGCCTACGACCGTCGGCCCCAAATTACGGTCGTTTGGCCAGACCATATAATTTCAGGCGTAAGCCACGTCAAGTCTTGATGTCTTGCGTGGGATGGCTGGATGACAGCTTTTGAGTGTTACATGTTGTGTGTGAACAATGAAGATTGTTCATGTTGAACTTGACTATGCCCATTTTTGAGTCAATTATTTACTGTCTGATGTCATAATCATTTTACAGTAACAAAATTCACTGTATACATATCAGGAGAATATACCTATGACTAAAACTCTTTTTAGTAGGTACTGACGCTTAACGGCTGGTCAGAGCCTGCGGTATCATATAAAAAATCCTTGATTCACACCACAAGTGACTTCGTAAGTTTTCTTATTTACTCTGCTTCGTCGCACAAGGGTTATTGTAGCAACAGGTTTAGCTTAACGAGGGCGCGAGCCGCGATGACACATGTCTAACGGGAACCGCGGTGCGTGCCCAGGCGCAGCCTGCGCAAGTGACGCTGGAAAGGAAAACTACAAACAAACAAAATTTTCACTTCATTACATGCGACCTAATAACCTTGCGCCACAACACAGCGCACGCCAGCCGCAAACCAGAGGCAAAATTACAGAAATCGATAGTTGGCGCCGGTTGCAAATTTATTGACTCACTTTCCGTGAATTCGTTTATTCACCTAGTAGTCAGTAATTACGATTGCATAATAACTGTTATGCAAATCATCAATTTTTTTAAACAAAACCTGTTTAAATTCGATGTTCTTGGCGCCATAGAAGGTCTCACACGATCTCTCTGTCGCTTCTAATTGACACGTATTGCAATAAAACATGCGTTTGATGTCGGCATGTCAGTGCATATTTCATTACCTGATCATAAAAAAATTACAGCTTGCTGCAATTGGAATGAGCTATCTCTCAAGTCGTCTAGTGCACGCCGTGATAAGCGGGCGGTGCCTAGCGGGAGGCAGTTGAAGACAGACAGATAAATCTGTCATATTATAACAAGTTCGTCGAATGGTGTTGCAAGCCACGCATCGAGCTGCACAATAACATTAAACATGCGCGATGCCGAGTTGGTACTTTCAATTGATATATTTTCGAAACCGGTTCGTTTCGTTTTCATAACACTATCCGTGCGGTGATTGTCTTGAACCACACTGCTTTGAATTGAACAGAACGGAACTTTGATCACTCAGGGGTATAAACCTATAACATAAGCCACCTGTATTCAACGGGAAACGCCCTTCTGAGGCGGACTTCCTAAACTTTAGGACCTAAAGGGTGCTAAAGGCTAGTTAAATTAATGCGAAATTAACTTACCTTACTTGCTTATTTCCTGCCAAGATGATGTAATGTTCGTGGAAAACGTTATATACTCGCTCTTCTAATTCAGCAAAACGACAGTCGATTGGCATGTTTGAATCGAGATTCTTCCTGATTAGTTCAGCGCCTAGCCTTTCGCCTTCTAAAGCGTCAATTAACTTCAAGACAAGTTCGTTTAACATGGTCGCGTTTCCCCAATGCTGGCGCGGACATACGGGAATTACAGCATTAATAAATGTCAAGCAAGCATTGTTTCACAGTTTATATATAGGGTTATGTAACACACACGACGACGTAAAGGCAATTAATTCTCTTAAATGCTAAGAGGTAACCGACGTTGGCAATGCCAGGCGGTAACTCGTTTGTTATCCAATGTGGGCTAACTTGTGGAACGACTGGATCGTTTTAGGGTGGGAATTAGCACGGCTATTGCGTTATAATACTTATAATTAGATATTAAGGCCGTCATCGCGAGCTTAATGTGAATTGATTGACACCCTTTTCAGTTAGAGCTCACGTGGCGGGTATTTTGGGCGTGAGCAGCGGCCGTCGCCAGGGGCTATATTCGAAGTCTTAAATAGGTATCTCCCTGTTCCTTACAGGATCGCTCACGCGTCAAATTGAACTTTAAATCTAGTTGCTTAAAGTTCACGCGACGCGTGAGCGATCCTATAGGAAACAGGGAGATCCCTATTTTAAGACTTCGAATATAGCCCAGTATTGTGACGTAAACCCACTCCGCGGGCTTCGGAAGCTCCGCGGAGTGCCCGCTTCAGTAGCTATTATTTGTTTACCTACTCGCGTCTTCCCGCGACTTCATCCAAGTTGAATTCGGTAACAGCCTCCCCGCGGGAACTACGCGTTTTCCCGGGATAAAAAGTAGCCGATACTTATTGGCCCGTGTTATCAATACACTCTATGTGTGGCAATCCGACCTGTAGTTCTCGAGTTAAACTGGGACATAGGTACATACATACATACAGTCACGTGACTTCTACGAACTTATTGTTAGTAACTATGTAGATAAAAAAAAACTAGCCATTATAACTGCGGGTTCACTTCCCAAATATAATTAATATGTTACACTTTATTAATAGTCCCGAGCGGAAACAATAGCACTTAATGACCAGCTCATACTAAGTGAGACATAGAATGCTAAGCTGCTAAATAAAATGCTATAAAATCTCACGCTTGATTTCTTTACTGAGCCGCGATATTGTTGATTATCAACAAAAGGTACCTACTCTGAACTTAAACAAAAAGAACGTAAGAGCAGCATTGTGCTCGACCAAAGCGTGTGAACAGTGAGTTGAAAGAATACGTACCTATCTAACAGGCAGGATTAACTTAACATCCGATACCTAACCACTCATACAAATATCGTTCACAAGTGAATAGGTACGTTCCGTTTATGGTTTACATAGTTGGTACGGAATCTGTATTTTAGCGCTGTCACATTGAGGCAGCGTGCCGCATAATTGGGTGACACTTTCCTTCGCAACTGTTGGCGTTGCGTTGAAACAAATGGTCGTGTTTCGGTATTGTCCTAGGCAGGACTGGTTGGGGCCGGGCTTGTCATTCAGGTTTACACTTATGTACGAGCCAGGACTAAGTGCGGTGGGTAGGCGTTAGGTCCGCGGACGTTGTTAATGGCTACCTGAACACAGAGTAGCTAGGTTGAACATACCCCTTGCCAAGTTGCCATAGTTAGAAACTGTAAAATTAAAACTCAAACCACCAAACATATATGATGTACTAAAATAATCCGCTACCGAAATTATATATTGCACAAATATGTTAAGCAAATGTGTACCTAT
The DNA here is from genome assembly GCA_963971205.1 of Aethes cnicana. Lineage (NCBI taxonomy): Eukaryota > Metazoa > Arthropoda > Insecta > Lepidoptera > Tortricidae > Aethes > Aethes cnicana. The sequence continues at coordinate 9,016,642 of OZ020274.1, read as the reverse complement.
CTGGTAACAGTGGTAACTTAGACACTGTTCCCTTATTTTAATGTGAGTAAACTTTTATAAGGAAAATTAACTGACGTTAAAGTTTTGCACGTCGTCAAGGCTCCAGTTTGTGCTACGAACAACCCACGTCACTTATCGCTCACCGCAGGTTACGATGGCGACAAAAAAGACATGGAATACCTTTTACAGTTCATGAAAAATGTACACAGATTTTGGGGTTGCCTGCCATAAATATACATAATCCAGTATTAACGATACCGCGCGACGAGAGTGGGCGCCGGTCGCCGCAGGCCGCGGCCATTACCATAATCCGGCCACAGCACTGCTCCCATAGAAAAGGATTGCAGGCCTGAATGATTCGGAAACCATTGCTTCTTTCTCTCTGCGTAATGACAGTCATCGAAATCTAAACCTGTCCTCATAATCATACGAAGGAAACTCTAAAAATACGTTTTTTTTATACTTATTGTCTGCACATGCAGTATCGTCTCGAACGAAGCATCGGTATTTTTAAATAGGTACCCCATTCGCCAATAGTCAAAAGATACATCTCATCGACATACATCTGTTTCAAATCCGGGTTCACATCAAATAAATTTTCCAACGGTTTTATACGTAAGCAATAAAGGCAAAGTGTTTTGAAAACAACGTTTATTAATATTATTCTATAGCGGATTGTTTTCCGTATGAGTTGTGGGTTATAATTCCCCAGATGTTCGTATGAGAGGGTTTCAATTTAGGTCATTTCAAATATAAAATGAGCGTTTAGATTGTTTGTCTAAATTGTACGTGTAGTATGCAGCTAGAGCCGGGATTGGTTCGGCTTCCCGTCTTGAGGGCTGAACTGGAGTAGTAGGACGGATTAGGATAAACCGAGTCAATGGCCGGGTCATGCGGCTATTTGCGGCGTGGTTCGCGCCGCGCCCCGCGCCGCCCGCTTCCGCTCCGCTTAAACTACCCGCGACCCGCGATCGACTAATTTTGGTAACAAATCTACTGACATCTCACTAAACAATACCGTTTCTACAAATGGGAACCGTACTGTTCATCCAAGTATGAAAATGGGGCGATGGATTAGAACTTGACATTAACAGTCTGCATTATTTCTAAAAAAATATGTCTATATTTAGACCGATGAACACCGTTGATAGCGAAAAACCTTCAACCATAAGCTAGAAATGTTTTAGTTAGAATAATATATTTAAGTAAGTATGATTAACACGGTTCGTTTAAAAAGCGGTATATATAACACCGGTAGCACGCGGGCGCGCCTAGGTCTGGCCAAACAAACGGCGTTAAACACGCTAAAGAACTGCTAAACATAAAATGCTGGCTCTACATTTGTCTAAATGTTTGCTCTGTCACGTGTTTCGTCCTTGTCGTTAGAGAAGCGGATGAAAAAGAGGCCAGATGTTGCTGTTTGTGGAGAGTTAGTATTAAAAAAATTGTAACGTGCTCGTGCCTTCGTGTTTGTCACGTCTCATTGCAGTGAGTGGTAATAACCATTGCTACCTATATTTCTGAAATATATACCTACTTACTTGCTGCATACATACCTAGGTATTTTGCGTGACATGTGTGCATTATACTTTGTAAATAATTTGTCATACTAATCAAGCATGCCAGCCAAGAATTAGAAAACAGATTAGGCTTGTTAGGAAATAGGTGCATTGTATTTACTGTTTGGTAGGTACAATCTAAATGTAACTTAATTTCGTAAGTTTCAAATTAAAAATATCGCATGAATGAATGAATGAATGATTTATTTAAAAATATACAAACATCTTTATAACAGGTTCCTTAAAACTAGAACTCTACTCCCTAAGTAGGTTAAACCTGAGCTTTAGGATAAGCAGCGCTCTTCCCCTTAAAACAAACTTGAAGTTACAAAAACTCAAAAAAATACAATATTTCTATTTAGTACAATTTATAGCTAAGCTCATAGATTATATTAAGTTTAAGTAAGAATTGGTGTGTGGGTGTATGCATATTTGAGTGTGTGTGTATGTGTGTGATTGTATGTGTATGTGTGAGTGAGTGAGTGTGTGTATTCATGTGTAAAAAGACAAGCACGATTGTTTTTAAAATAAGTTCTTTTGATGGTAATTAATTATGTATATCTATTTCTAATTCGATAAGTAATATTTATCCCAAAACAGCAAGAAGTTCTTCTGTACTTTGATAATCTAGAGTTAGCAACCATTTCACTACAGTGTCTTTACATTCCCTTTTATTCTTTGTGTAAATAGTTATTTTTTTATTGATTTTGTTATAAATTAATTGTCCAAAGAAGCTGAAATATTTTTTAATAAAGCAAGTGTTAAACTTGATGTCCATTCTTCCGAAATACTGACGCCTACGAGCTCTGGTAGATTCTTCATTATATGGTGTTAGTGAATGAAATCGAAGTACGGTGGAGACTCTAAATAACTGACGAACTGTTAAGAGTTGGGACGTATTATAAAGTGATTTTGTGGGATATCTGAAAGGGAGAAAAAACATCACCTTTAAGACTGCGCGTTGGGCAATCTCAAGAGTAAGCAACGAAGATTTAGGGGCACCACCCCATGCAGTGTTACAATAAGTTATAATAGATTGGCAGAATGCAAGGTAAACACGTTTTAGGAGCAGTTGATCAGCCACAATCAATAAGAGTAAAAATACGCATGAGGACTGCTATTTTTAAGCGGTTGCCTCATATTAAACTTTTCAACCTTTTAAGGTGCTGAAATATAAAAAGCCGGCCAAGTGCGTGTCGGGCCACGCGCAAAGTATAGGGTTCTGAAGTTGACGATGCCCACAGTACCCTTCGAAGACTTATTAGCATCTAGCTAGCCTGTGGTAGGTATGACGTGCCCGCCCGACGCCCCTGCCGCTCGAGAAAAATCATCATCATAAGTTGGTCGACTATTACTCGTAAGTTTGCACAGCTTACTCAGTTGTGATAGTTTTCCTTTCAACTACGTTATATATGCCACAACCGTGATTTTTTTCAGCCATCCAAATACCACCATTTAGCTGGCAGGGGGGGGAAACACGTGACCCTAACAAAAAATAGCACTTTAAAGCTTAATATTTCACAAACGCATCACTAAATCAAAAAATGGTTTAAACAAACCCACAATATTTTTTTAAGACTTATTCAACGATATGCCGCACCATGGGGTACGCAAGAAAAAAAAAATACATCCCTACTTTACGAGTAGGGGAGGTACCCTATAAAAAAATATATTTCAAAATTTTATTGTACCACTTTGACAGCGAACTAATATGCATATTCATGCCACATTACAGCTTTCTAGAACTTAGCATCTCCGAGCAATAGTGCGGACAGACGGACGGACGGACGGACGGACGGACATGGCGAAACTATAAGGGTTCCTTGTGGACTTCGGCACCCTAAAAATCAGTCAAATGCAGAGACTCGCATATGTAGGGTTCCGTACAACTGGGCGATATTTTAGAACTATTTATTAGGTAACACATTATCTATACCTACGCTGAACACTTGTACAAAATTTGGTCACAGGGGTAGTTCCAGTTATTACCTAGTTACTACTTCCATATACACTAGGGTGGGTCAAAAAACCTTTTTGTTAAATCATGACTTCTAATAGCGATAATTAGGTGTCAGTTGATGCTGGAAATACGTGTATAAAATATTATTGCAATCGGTATAGTATAACTGCCTCCGGATCAGGTTTAAAGTTTCAGTATTTTTAGTAAAAAGCTGATGTTTCAAAGAGATCTAACTTATAAATATACACCATAAATTTTCCCAAAATAACTTTTATTTATATCACAATACTATATACTGATACAAATAATACCAAAAATAAAAACTTCCACATAAAAAAGTTATTTCTTGTTGCATTCGAATAAGGTTTAACCGCAAAGTGATGTTTAGTCATTTTGTTCTACTGTATTCTGCGATAACAAAGATGTGTTTCTGTGTTTTTTAATGAACTATACTCAAAATGCTTTGAAATTTCTATATATAGTGATACATGTGACTTAAAAGATAATTATTCTTCCAATTTATGAAGAAGTAAGGACGTGCTGCGAGTGGTCGAGGTTTAGAAATTAAAATCACCAAAAACACAAATAAGGAAACAAATTTCCAAGAACTGGCTGATATTGTTTCCGAAATTATGGAAGAAAACATCATTGTCAATTTCATCACAGTAAGAGTGATACAAATGCTGAAAACTTATCACCTAATATTAAAGGAAAAGTGAAAACTTGGTACTAAATTGTGGTTTGAAAGTACGTTGTGATAAATCCCAAAAAAATAGGCTTTTTCTGGGTCGGCAGGTAAGCATGGATGCAGAAGTTTAATATGACCTTATTAACTGGCAAAATCTAGTCACGGATCCACCTACCCTGAAGAAAATCTCTCCCGAAGAGTATTGCTCATAGCTCGAGAGGACAAAATGTTTACTTTTTGCGTTTAGGGGCCGTTCAAGTATTACGTAAGCAGATTTCATACCATTTTTTACCCCCCCCATCCCCCTTGTCATCAAAAGTAAGCAAAGCTCTTACCCCCTCCCCCTATGCTTACGTAAACATTTTTAGTTATAAATGTTTTTTATACTGTCATTTTAAAAATAGGAAAATCCATGGAAAGATTATGTTTAACTGATACACATAGAGTAAAGGACAAAAACATAATCAGAAATAATATAATATAATAGATGCATTAATTAGACAAGTGTATTCACCCTAATGCGCGGTAATTCCCCTAAAATTTCCCCCGGTTCTCAAAGCGAGTGCCTAAACATATGCATTATTTGCGGGAATCCCCGAAAATGCGTTTCGTTTTCACGCATAGACAATGTGAGGGTTGCCATTCGTGTAAGAAAGTCAATAACTAACGATGACGTAATCATCATCTAGACCCCCTACCCCCCATGTCATCCAAAATAAGCAAAACAGAGCCCCCCCCACCCCCCCTTGGTGCTTACGTAATACTTGAATGGCCCCTTACCTTGCCCTACTCAAGCCCTTGAAAGGTCAGTAAAAACTGACTTCAGGAAGTGAGTACTGTGCTCAGAATCAGCTCTTGAGGGTTTCATCAAAGCCAAGATTCTCGTAAACTTAAGCCATAATTTGACAGCAATAGAAGTAATAAGAGAGTTTAAGTAAAGAATTTTGTGTAAAGTTATAAGTACTTCATAACTGAAAAAAATGCTTATATTTTAAAGATTAATTAAAATACACTAATATTAATTCTTTTTACTTGCATCTATCTTACAATATAATAATAAATATTTCAAACAATTTAAAAAAACATTGTTCTTTTCAACTTTTCAAATTTTCAAGGTCAATCCAGAGGCAGAAGATGTTCTCCAATTCAAACCAAATTTTATATAATACTTTTTTCGACCATAAGACACATTTTTATTGCTATTACATTTAAAAAGAAAAACGTTTTTTTTTTCTCCATACAAGAGTGACCCACCCTAATATACACGGTGTGTCAGAAAATATGGCAAATAATTAACCCACAGTATTGGCTATCGATTCTAAGTATATTGTATAGGCCTTTAATTTTTTTTTGAGTTGGTAAAAGAAAGTATTGTATATGGGATTGGTTGTGTGAGCGACGCCTGAATCCTATACAATTTTTTTATTTTTATTTACTTAGAATCGATAGCCGATACTGTGGGTTAATTATTTGCCAAATTTTCTGACCCACCATGTATACACGTCTCTCACAGTGAAAAATCAATAATCCTTGTTTTTGTTTTTTTTTTATTGTGCCGGCCAGGATTGCCTATATAGTGTCGGGACAAGTAAGTTATAATAAAAAAAAACATAAATCCTTCTTCCTGACTGTTGAGCTGAGGAAATAAAAATAATCGAAATTTGAAAATCGAGTTTTATCGATTGTTAATTTTGGAACAAAGATGCTTAATTTCGTCAGCATCGTAATATTCGTAATGTGCTTGGTGGACATTTGGTGGTGCATCAGTGCAAGGTGCCGTTCGCAGTTCTAGGTGCCGTGGGTTCAAAATCCAGTTTCGAGAGTTAGGAAAGCCGTTTTTTATTTTTTTATAATACTTTATAATATTAATGTATGTATAGGTATAGATTTTGTAGGTAGTCTCAGCAGAGAAACTCGTAATGGTAATGCTCCATTCGTAATGGAGCATTAATTCACTATAGCTCTGTAAAAAAGGGCTACTGTTTTATTAGAGCAGCGAGCGTAATCGGAAATAAAATGTAATAGTTTTTAATTCCATCCAATAAATCCCGAAATGTCCCGATTAAAATCTAAATGTATACTCCATTGCTCTATGGGCTCATAATATTCTTATATTGATTGAAACCATATTTAAGGCTGATTCATTGCATTACATCGCCAGTAACTGATTGCTGTGGCACTATAGAAATGAACAGAACGAACTTATCTAGAAGTATGTCGTGTCGCGTCGTAAAATAGACAAGTTGAGATATCGAGGTCGTCGACCCACGAAACAAAGAACTCTTTAACACAACAGGTAGACTGAGGCGGTGATGATACGGTAAGTAAGGGAGTACACCTGTTTTAGAAAGGCTTACCTATGTAGTTACTAGTCCCAGATAGATCCCACTTTACTTACTCTAAGGGATAGGTATGCACCGACAGTAAGATGTAATAAGATGTGTTTAGGTTAAATAACAACCATCATTAGGTGGTAACAAGCCGTGGTGGCCTAGTGGTTCGACCTACCGCCTCTCATGCCGAGGGTCGGGGGTTCGATTCCGGCTCGCACCTCTAAGTTTACTTATGTGCGAAATTCAATTTGAATTAACCACTGTGCTTTTCGGTGAAGGAAAACATCGTGAGGAAACCTACACGCAACTGCGAAGTAATTCAAAGATGTGTGTGAAGTCCCCAATCCGCACTGGGTCCGCGTGGGGACTATAGCCCAAACCCTCTCGTGATGAGAGGAGGCCTGTGCCCAGCAGTGGGACGCAAATAGGCTGTAGTAGTAGGTTATTAGGTTAACCGATAAAGGAACTTTAAAAAAAATGGCAGATTGTTTTGGTATATTTATTTTAACTGGCATAGAGAGTTGATCAAGACATCTGCGCAGGTAATATTCGGCCTTAAGTTTCCATAGAAGGAAATCACAGACATAAAATGTAGTTCCTTTGTGTTAAATTGAGGTGCCTTTGGCTATTTATATTCTCTAGTAATAAATACAAACATAAATGGATTATATATTTTAATTTATTTAGCTTTTATATATTTAAATGTAAGCTTATGTATGTTATGTGTTGCTTATGTTGTTATGTGTTGTTGTGTAAGCTTATGTGTGTTATGAACCCTCTCGTGATGAGAGGAGGCCTGTGCCCAGCAGTGGGACGCAAATAGGCTGTAGTAGTAGTAGTAGTAGTTATGTATGTTTATATATTTGTTTTGTTTTGTGTTTGTTTCTTCTGCACATCTTAGTACATAACACCGCCTACCAACCTAGTTTGTTTTCCTTCATCTCCACTAACCCAAGGTTGACTGGAAGAGATCGCTATTAAGCGATAAGACCGCCTGCTGTATGCCATACCTTTTGTGTAATTACATTATGTCTGTACTGTTCCTTGAATGTGTGGTGTTCAATAAAGTATATTGTATTTATAAATGTGATATACTTATTATATTCCTCATACTAAGCTTACATTACATACGAGTAAGTACTTGATGGATCAGCCGGCCGATTATGCATAAGTATTTGTATAACGTATCTTTTTATATTACTTTAGCAGTGAACATCTTTAAAATATAAGAGGACCTGGGCGACCGAGCTTTGCTCGGGTGAAAAATTGAAAATAGCTAAAACCGAGTTTGCTCAGATATGAGAGAGACTAGCTAGATCGGTTTGTCGCCCCCGTAAACCCCTCTACTCCAAATTTTGTCCAAATCATTAGATATTAAACACACTATTATCGGGACTTAACCGCGTAAAAACTATTTGTATTTTACCTCGACGTTTCGGCCGCGATGCAGCGGCCGTGGTCACGAGAAGACTGAAGTGACGGTATCAGCATATTTTTCTTGTCGCGCGGGTGGTTCGAACTACCCGCACTTGATTTTTATTAATGTCACTCGGAATGTCAACAGGCCGGCACACAACACTAACAATGTCCGTAGATTTATCCGAAGGGGTATCTCGTCGCTTACACTTGCTAATCACTGGATTCCACGACGTCGATAACTTGAAACCATCCTCCCTATTGAAGTTAGGATGTTTTTTGATTTCCACCGCTTCGCGTACCATTCTTGAGTAGAAATGACGTTCAGTGGAAAGAATTTTGGGTTTATGTAATTCTATCCAGTGATTTGGTCCCGATTCCAGCAAATGCTCAGCAACGGCAGGTTTATTCACCTGGCGATTCTTAACAGCTGCGATATGTTCTTTGACCCTTTCCGCGATGGTCCGCTTCGTCTGACCTATATAGGAACTACCGCAACTGCAGTCTATCTTATACACGCCTGGCGCCTGATAGGGAATGACATCCTTTGGCGTTCTCACCCGTTCTGCTACTCTAGATAACGGCATATATACAGTCTTTATGGAGAATTTGTTCAATACTGTTCCAACTTTGTCCGTCACCCCTTTCACATACGGTAAGTACGCACATTGCCTAGGCACATCAGGACACTTTCCCCTCCTTTTCCTTCTGGACTGCCGTGCCCTCACCACATACCCATTCAACCTCAGTACCCCCTGAATATGCTTCAGTTCTCCTTCCACAAACTCAGGGTCACACAAATTATGCGCTCTGTTAAGAAGTGAATCCTTAACAGACTGCAGCTGGCGTGGATGGTGATGAGACATCGCGTTCAAATACCTATCCGTGTGCGTCGGTTTTCTGTACAAGGTGTGAGTGAGCGAGCCATCAGGTTTCACGATGACTTTCAAATCAAGAAACGCCAAGGTACGATCCGATTCCATTTCATAAGTGAACTTAATTTTGTCGTGGATAGAATTGAGATGTTGTAGCAACTGTTCCACCTCCTGTTTACCACCCCTCATAACACAGAAAACGTCATCCACATATCTTTTCCACAACGTCACCGACCACGCTGCCAGATCGACCATGGATTCAAAGTGTTCCATCCAGATATTGGTCAAAACCGGCGCCACAGGGCTGCCCATCGCCACACCATCGATCTGGAGGTAATGTTGTCCGCGGTATAAGAAATAGCTTCCTTCCAAACAGTTTCTCAGCAGAACCATATATGACTCTGACTTCCTAGCGTCAGCCAGTTTATTTCTCACCACTTCCAGGCAATCCTTAAGAGGGACATTGGTGAAAAGCGATTCTACATCAAAACTCACCATGATCTCATCCGGTCCCAACTTCATGCCTTTAACAATCCCGACAAAATGACGAGAGTCCTTTACAAAAGATGACGTTTTTCCCACCATTGGTTGAAGAGTCGCAGCAACATACTTCGCAAGATCATATGTAGGCGAATCGATTTGACTCACAATTGGACGTAAAGGTACGTTGGCCTTATGAACCTTTGGCAAACCACAGAATTTCGGAGGCTGCACTATTTTTGGCCTGTACAACCGTTCAAACTCGTCATCCTTGAATAGGTCCTCATAGTCCCTTATAATGGCTCGTATGCGCCGAGTTACTCTGGCCGTCGGGTTATAGGACACAGGTTTGTATACTCGTGTGTCAGCCAGCAAACCCCTCACTTTTCCGTCATAATCCGAAGAATCCATCACCACAGTGGCATTCCCCTTATCAGCCTTAAGCACTAGGACGTTCTCATTTTTCTTTAAATCGCTTAGGGCCAGTCGTTCCTCTGCAGAAATGTTATCTTTCGGTAATCTGGCCTTTCTCAGAATGACCGAGACATCCTGCCTCAGTGCCGATAATAGTGTGTTTAATATGAGTGTGTATCGCGAAAGTTTGAGACAAATCATTAGAGCTGTATCTGAGATCGTTTTGATAAATAAATAAAAAAATAATCAGAGAAATATACAAGATTAGCGCGTTTAAAGTATACGATTATGAAGCTTTATCAAGGAAAGTTAAATGATACAGAATGATATCTACAGAAATCGAAGCAACCAATGGTTTGTTGCAGTCTCTGTTAATTCGCGCCAACCACCGGTAGCTTTACTAGGTATATCCTTCCTACTCCTACCTATATCTCTTTGACGCTACAAATGCTACAATTTGCCGGTAAGTTTCCAGTGCAGTCCAGTTCGCCCCGTATTTATTTGTCACTGGCACCTAACAACTTGTCACTACCGTAATGGCTGTTTGCAGCCGCTAGATAATGAAGTTCTGGCGAAGACGGCATTAATCGACACCACTTTCACTTAGACTATGTTTGATGATAATACTCACTTGTGTGAACGTTGTGGGACGCATTGTTCGAGCAAAATCCGCATTCTAATGAAACAAAGAAGGAACCACTCGTATTAGCTAACTTATGTTTGGTGTTGTCAAACGAGCACACAGGGCCTATTTTCAAAGTCTTAAATAGGGATCTCGCTGTTTCCTATAGGATCGCTCACGCGTCAAGTTGAACTTTGAATCTAGCTGCTTAAAGTTCAGGCGACGCGTGAGCGATCCTATAGGGAACAGCGAGATCCCTATTTAAAGACTTCGAATATAGCCCGAGGGCACCTGATGACACCTGATGATAAAGGATCAATATGGTCCAGATAAGGTAATAAGATTACGAATGCGTTGTCAACCTGAGGATTAGGATTGAATGCATCCATGCTAGTAACACTGCCATTTTGCGCATCCTGCATCAAGTCCTACCACCAGCAAAACAGCTTAGCATAGTTTAGTAAATAAAACTTACTTATATTCAGTTGCGAAAGAATTTCAATCATTTTAAATGGGTACCTTGTACAGTGTCATTCTGTGACCATGATTCATATGACTTACAAAGGAACATTCCAGCCTTTCCAGGTTTAATTAATGCACATACAATACGAGATGCAAGCGAATACGATGGTCAGACTGTGTCCGCGCGCTGACGTCATGTGCAACGTTACCATCGGCCGTTTAACTCCGCTAATAAGGATAGTTTAGTGGGTGATTGTTAAGTATAAGTTGCTTCATTGAGAGAGATGTATAAAAATATGAATATTGTGCATTGGAGCTGCTTTATATGGTCTTAAGCGTCGAGTGGGCGGCGGGCGGCCGTGAACGGCCTGCGCGTTCAGCCGCGCCCGGCGTTGCGACACCGCCATATCTAAATAATTATAATTTCCTTACTTCTATAATTAGCGAGCCCGCATGAAAATAAAAGCGCCATGAATAAATGCCATTCATTCTGATGCTGATCTCATTTAGATCGGCGTTCTTGTATCATCGTTTTTTGGCCAATTCTCTCGTGTAAAATGTGTGTGACTGTGTGACATTTGATACTTCTAAAGCAAAGCCTGAACTTCAGTTGGCTGTATTTTTCAATGTTTGTATTCCATCTCTTTCAGTCTTTATAGTGAAAACAAGGGACGCCAATCGGATATTTGGCATCATTAAATAATCAACGGTATGTGCCAAGGTAATTTAGCACTTTGGCTAAACTTTGTAATAGTAGCGTTCTTTGTTTTTTGTATACAAATAAAAATGTCTCATCGTACATCGCCTGTCTCAATGAGAATCTGCTTGAGGCAGATGTGTCACACACAGCGTGACTGCGGGGCGGCTCCGACTCAGACAGTTTGTCTATCGCGTCCCTAGCAATAAACATAAAAACCAATGGGTAGATATTCACTCCACATTCTGACTATAACTAGGTACTTTGCGATGAAATGTGTTACAATATAAGGTAGATGAAGATGATTAATTGGCAGCGCTGTTGGAGTGCATAGGCAGGAGTGCATCGTCCCAGATTAGTGATATTGGCGGTGTGGCAGCATGTTGCGTAGTTTGCGACCCCCGGGGTGAACGATCTGCCCGGAGTCGTCGACACGATAATAATTACTGTCGCTGACGGCGTCTCGCTACCTACGCTCCCTCCTTGCCCTTCATCCCACCACTAACACTCTAACATATTTAATAAGATCAGCCGAATTTATGCACTGAAATCGCAGCTTTTTGCTTCAATTGAAAACGAGCAAAGCCTATTCATCAAAAGATGAAAGGCTCTTGGAAATATTTTGCAAACTACTTTTTGCCTCTTTCGCTCGGATGTGAAGCATTATATTAATGTAACGGCTACACTCTAGGGCGTGCTATCGCTCCAAGGTGAGCCATCAAATATTCAAGCGACTAGCGAGTGATGGGCAGCGCGACACTGGAGCGGCCGTAACTTTCTCCCATCCAGGTGTTTTACGATATGCCTTTGTAACTACAATCAACAGTAGTCTCAGAACCGTAAAAATACGGAAATAATATACTAACACGTACGAGTATTTATGTCGTGTCAAATCAACAGGAGTCTGAATACCGCACAGTTATTTACATACTTATCTTATACCTACTGAATTGAAGATAATTGAAATGGTCTGCAGAGCATATTAATTACCACAACTCATGTTTCCTTTAATTCCTATTGAAAATTATCAGTAAACAATTTGTGTGGTTACAAATGAATAATTTGGACCGTGTGGTGATTTCGATAAAAAATAGGAAAAAACCAGTAATCAAGTTTCTGGTATAATTAATGTAGGTACTTACTTACTTGGTTAACAAATGCCACAAATGGTGAATGAAATTTAACCGTTAAAATACCTTTCTTATAGTATACCTACTATTTAGTAACGGAACGGGAAAGCTGTAATATATTGTTGTTAATTCAGAAATAATAACGATTGTAGAACCGTACGAGTATATAAGACAAAACAAGATGAATAGATATTTTGGCCGGCTTTTGGTGCGTAAGCGCATGGTTGACCCGTCGGATGGCTTAACTCGACGCAAGGTGACATAACAATGTGCGTGGGACGCCGCTGAGATTGCCCTCTATTATTTTATTACGACCCTTCTGTTCACTTTCGGAGTAACAGAACAACAGAATAGTAGGGCTTGTACCTTTTATAAGTAAGTATTACCTAGGAGGTAGTTGTAAGCATTTTTACGAATCTAAACCATGATATGTCCACCGTATTTTGCTTAGCAAGTAAGCAAAATACAAATATTTTTTTAGAACTAGTTGTGCCTTGCGACTTCGTCTGCATGGAATATAAAATTGACGATAACTTGACTTTTTTTGCGATATCCGATTGATGCTCTATGTACCATTGAAAACCGCAGTCAAATTGCTTCAGTAGTTCCGGAGATTAACTCTAACAAACAGACATACAGTTAGAAAGAGCTTCCTCTTTTATTATAGTATAGATAGATAATTAGATGTACTTACCTACCCATATCTGATATAGTTTTCATTAAAATTGATTAGGTAAGTAAGTATAAGGGCAGCAGGACCAGTTCCGGATCTAAGCGTGAGCGGGGGTTACCGGGGGGGGGGGGGGGGACCTGCCCTAATCCACGCGCCTTATAAGTTGTGTAAACCACGTAGGGGAGTCAAAATCCCAAAAACGGTAGAAAAAATAAAATAAATTAGGTACTTAATTTAATTATCATAGATAGGTAGGTACGTAAAGTTCAATTTATTTCTATCCTGTATTGAAATAGGTATTTTTCGTTTCGGTCCGTTTCGGCCAAGTACTCTGTGGTTTCGGATTCCTTGGTCGAGTGCCGAGCAGTCACTGCAACGACTCCTGATGATTGCCTTGGCGAAAGGGGTAGGTACCTATAGGTAGCACGCGTCGAGTGGTATACATTTCCTGATTTGCTTGCTGCACCTCTGTAGTTCGTTGTATTACGTACCTACATTATATTGTGTGGTTTTTCATAAAGCTTTTGTTAAGATTTTGATCGAATTATAAACCGCATTGACGTGGTTATAGTTCTTTATATCAGATTTTAAATGAAAAAAAAACGCCGATAGGTTGTCAACGGATTATCCTGGATTCCCGCAAAGTAAAGCCTTATTATATCAATTACTATTTCGTTTCATCATTAATAGAGATAAGTATGCATTCTGAAGGATTTTATCCTTTAGCCGCTGATGTTACGGTCACGCGTTGCGTCAGGCGGGCAGCGCGTTGCGCCCGCGCAGCGCGCACGCGGCCTTACGCGCTCCACTAGCCTGGCTGTTTAAGCTGAGAATCGGCTTAATTGGTTTATGTCCCCGATAGATGTCGCTGTTACGGGCACGTCGATTTTCTACATCGCGCTATCGTTGTGTTTACTTAGATTCTATAAGGTCAAGCGGCGAATTTGTTACTTTGAGAAATTGTATGGAGAATAAAGCGGTTTAATTAGATCCTGAGTTTTGATTTGACTTTCTTACCGAAACCAAGTGCGACCTTGAACACTGGCTGACCACTCATCTGTTTACTCCAAATTTATGTTGCCACTATTTAAACACGTATTTGAAATTATAATACACTTGTTTCAACAGTCGAGGAAAGAATGCCTGCCGTGTGGAATACAGACGACGTCAAATAGATATTTACACTTTTTGATCTTAATACAACCGAATAGGGTGCTAAAGTGTAAAGATTTATTTGCTGTCGATCATACATAACATGATTTTCTCAACTCGTAGTACTCCAAGGGCTTCGAAGTGTGCACGACGGTCTTAATAAGTTTAAATATTGATCAAGAATTTTCTAATTTATAAACCCTAAAACCCCATAATTGGCTCTCATACTTAACTAACACAACCCATTTAATTATAAGTATCCATTATATGCTGTTGATTTTGAAAATAAATAAACAAAGAAAGAACTTTAGCTGAGCGGCCAATTCTACGACCATATGAATGGAAAATATTACTAAAATTTAATAAGATTCTAAAATATATACCATTTATTTTAACTTGTACGTACAGAAAGTATACAATTCACGGATGTAATGCCTAAAATCGTTATCTACCAGTTTAACCAAGTAGCCAAGTTAGCAAAGTACGAGTAGAAAAGAACTTGAAACTTCGGTAAATGATACCACAATATGTACTTTGTGTACGTTTATTTGCCAAACCATTGCGCGTAACTTTGAAGTTTACTCGTAATTGTAGCATCCATATGACTTTTTGATTAAACGAAAATAGACTCTGCGTCAACGGCTTAAGTGCTTCGCCGCGCGCCTTCTAAGTTGTGTCGTGCTGTACCTAGTAAACTCACAGAGCAGATTAGTATACAGCTAGACATTGGAGTACGAGTAATAGTCATATGACTATTACTAGAAGCACAACTTATATACCTAAGTATGTTGTGATTGTCTATGAATGTGTTAGTCTTATGATCGTCTTGTTCCAATAGAACAACGTGATGAAAAACCCGCGATTAGTGTTAAACGTTGAGCGACAGTCATTTACGAACGTTTTTGAACTAATGACATGTCTTTAACGTTGCTGTTGTCGCTTTTTGCAAGTATTTATGGTTTTATTTTTAAATTCCGCATTGTTAGTAGTTTTTATATTTATAATACTAGGTAGCTCCACCCGCGATAACCCGCGTACTAGTTCCTATTTTTTCTTTTAAAATTTCAGATTTCTATGACCAGTAGTTGCAGCTGTTCAGTGTCTGTCTGTAAAAGTCAGTCGTTCAGTACTAGCAGAAGAGTTTAATTTTAATTTGTAATAACCGGGAAATATTTTTAGAACTTCACAAGAACCTTCTTTGCCACTATTTATAGCATTAGTTTATAGGCAGGTATATTGCATATGAATTCTTCTTAAGACACACTTTAATTAATTACCTAGGTTTCATGCTGTCTCCTTACTTACATATTACGATGAAAACTGTACCTAATTGCCTCAAAACGCTCCAAACTCTCACTATTAATTAATTTATAACTATTATAGCGCAGGCGCCAATGTTATATCCGTGTGCAATATTTCAAAGGTAAATAACGGTTAAATTCGCGAGCACAGTAAGTTGGAATACTTTAAATAGAACGGTATATCTGAATTACGAGTGATCGTGGGTTATTTTTTTCTGCTGAAAATACCTTTTTTAGGGTTCCGTACCTCAAAAGGAAAAAACGGAACCCTTATAGGATCACTTTGTTGTCCGTCTGTCCGTCCGTCTGTCAAGACCCTTTTTCTCAGGAACGCGTGGAGGTATGAAGCTGAAATTTATATCAATTACTCAGGTCTACTGTCCCTTGAAGCTGTGAAAAAATCAAACTTCTAAGCCAACGCAATCAAAAGATACAGCCGTTTATGCCGCAAATTTTCGACACTTGCAAGGGAATCAAAACCTACAGGGTGCTTCCCGTGAACTCAGAATCTTGAAATTTGGTACGAAGCAACGTCTTATAGCATAGATAAAGGAAAAATTACGAAAACCATAAATTTTTAGTAACATCACATAATATTATTTTTTTTAATAATTTTAACCTTACTACCCATTTCCTCATAAACGCGTAGAGGTATTAAATTGAAATTCATACCAAATACTCAGGTCTATAATACCTTTAAGCTGTAACAAAATCAAACTTCTATGTCAACGCAATCAAAAGAAACAGCAATTTAAGCTGCATATTTTGAAACTCGCAAGTACTCGCAAGGGAATCAAAACCTAAAGGGTAATTCCAGTCGACCTAGAATCTTGAAATTTGGCATGAAGCAACGTTTTATAGCACACATAAAGGAAAAATTCCGAAAACCTTAAATTTTTAGTTACATTACAAAATATATATTTTTTAAGATCTTTGTCTTAAATTTATGCTACTCCATCTTTCCCCATTGTAATGTTATGAATTTCATTTTGCAATAAAAATACCATAGTTATGACTCGATTGTCGTAAAGAACGAACTTTGTAAACCTTACAGGTTTGTACGGAACCCTCGGTGCGCGAGTCCGACTCGCACTTGGCCGGTTTTTTTAGGGTTCGTCCGTCCGTCCGCAGCATAGATCGGAGATGCTTGGTTCTAGAAAGCTTTAATTTGGCTTGAATATGAATATTCAAGCCAAATTAAAGCTTTCTAGAACTAAAATTTTGAAATATATTTTGTAAGGGTACGAGGTGTACGAGTTTAAGAGTTATAGTCGACCAACATATATATAGTATAAAATGCGCACGGAAAAGTAAAAAAAATCAATATACATACCATTGAAAATTACTAATATAACGTTGTAAGCTATGTAAAGCAGGTTCTAAACGCTAAGTTTTAAACAAATTAGTCCTATAAACCTGTCTCATGCGACTTTCGGTTTATAACAGTCGTATAGAAGTAACTTAACAACTAAAACGTTGTATAACCGTAATTCATACAACGATTTAGTCCTGTAACTAAAAGGTTGAGTAAACGTTTTTATGACTCTTTATGCGACGTCGTATAATGGTGCCAGAATATAAGATATGTAAACGTTTATACGACTCTTTATGCAACGTCGTATAATGGTGCCAGAATATAAGATATGTAAACGTTTATACGACTCTTTATGCAACGTCGTATAATGGTGCCAGAATTCAAGATATATAAACGTTTACACGACTGTATTATGCAACGTCGCGTAATGGTGCCAGTGTACAGGTTGTGCAAACGTTTATATAACTGATCGGTACAACGTTATACAAACGTTAGATAAAAGGGCTTGGGAACTTTAATCGGACCTAAAAGTTATATAAAGGTCCTACAGGCACTTATTTAGAACTAGCTTTTCCCCGCAACTTCGTATGCGCAGAAATATTAAAAAGTAAAATCCCGATTTTTCCCGTTCCCGTGGGAATTTTGCAAAATCCTTTCTTAGCGGCTGCCTACGTCATAACATCTACCTGCATGCCAAATTTCAGCCCGATCCGTCCAGTGGTTTGGGCTGTGCGTTGATAGATCACTATGTCAGTCAGTCAGTCAGTCACCTTTGACTTTTATATATTTAGATAAACTACCATTGTGTCAACTAAACAACTTTGTCCAAAAAATGGTCACGTATGTATTTTATTTTTAGCAAAAGGATTGTTAATAAAGGTTTTATTTTGCAAAGTACAATGCAAGCATAGTGACATATATCTTGCTGCTTATTATGTTTACTAGCTTTTGCCCACGACTTTGCCCGCGTGGAATTTGGTTATCGCGTTCCCGCGGGAACGTTTATCCGGGATAAGAATTAGAATATGTAATTTCCCGGGTCTCAAACTATCTTCATGCCAAATTTCATCTCAAACGGTCTAGCGGTTGAAGTCCGTTGAAGCGTGAAGAGGTAACAGACAGACAGAGAGACAGACAGACAGACATTGTTACTTTCGCATTTATAATATTACTAGCTTCTTCCCGCGACTTCGCCCGCGTGGGATTCGATTATCGCGCTCCCGCGGGAACTATGCGTTTTTCCGGGATAAAAAGTAGCCTATGTCCTTTTCCGGGACCCCATCTGCATACCAAATTTCATCGCAATCGGTCCAGCGGTTGAAGTGTGAAGAGGTAACAGACAGACAGACTGACATACAGACAGACATAGTTACTTTCGCATTTATAATATTACTAGCTTCTTCCCGCGACTTCGCCCGCGTGGAATTCGATTATAGCGCTACCGCGGGAACTATGCGTTTATCCGGGATAAAAAGTAGGGGTGCCCTCTATTTGGCATAATTCTTTTTGTCCGAAACTGTTTACGCATAACAGGCTTCGCATAATTTATCTCCGCCGAATCTTGACTTTGCCGAATTTTTATTAAGCATAATTCTTTATTGGCCGAATGGGTGTTTAGCCGAATATTGTGTTGGCATAATGTTGACTTGGCCGAATTTTATTATGCATAATATTGTTTGGCATACTAGTAATTTACCAGAATTTGGATAGGCCGAAATATTGTCCGAATTTATGTCCGAAATAACAAATTATGTAGGGACGGTGTGCGCGGTAACACCCAAAGTTTGGAGCAAAGCCGACTCGCATAGGTTAGGTTAGGTTATTTTTTATATAAGTAAACGAAATTATCAGTTAGTAAAAATCCCCTTCCCCCCAATATCATGATTGATGTTATACAGGATACTAATTTAATTAAATCGACGAGAATAAAGGTATGCGAAAGTAGTTTTCGGCGTAACAAATTTCGGCGAAAGTAATTTTCTGCCTAAACAATATTCGAAATTCGAAAATTATGCGTGAAAACCATTCGGCGTAAATAGATTATGCGGAATAGAATTCGACGAAAGATCGTTATGCGAGTTTAGTTTCGGCGTAAACACTATTATGCCTATACTTATTATGCAAAATCGAATTCTGTCAAAAAAAATATGCGTAAACAAGGGGAACCAAAAAGTAGCCTATGTCCTTTCCCGGGACCCTAACTATCTGCATACCAAATTTCATCGCAATCGGTCCAGCGGTTGAAGCGTGAAGAGGTAACAGACAGACAGATATACAGACAGACATACAGACAGACATAGTTACTTTCGCATTTATAATATTACTAGCTTCTACCCGCGACTTCGCCCGCGTGGAATTCGGTTATCGCACTCCCGCGGGAACTATGCGTTTTTCCGGGATAAAATGTAGCCTATATCCTTTCCCGGGACCCTAACTATCTGCATACCAAATTTCATCGCAATCGGTCCAGTGGTTGAAGCGTAAAGAGGTAACAGACAGACAGACAGACAGACATAGTTACTTTCGCATTTATTATATTACTAGCTTCTTCCCGCGACTTCGCCCGCGTGTAATTCGGTTATTGCGCTCCCGCGGGAACTATGCGTTTTTCCGGGATTAAAAGTAGCCTATGTCCTTTCCTGGGACCCTAACTATTTGCATACCAAATTTCATCGCAATCGGTCCAGCGGTTGAAGCGTGAAGAGGTAACAGACAGACAGAGTTACTTTCGCATTTATAATATTGGTATGGATTATCTCACAGAACCCTAAAAACGTTTATCATGGCCGACCATTGGTTTCACATAACACCATTATGCGACGTTTTAGTACTAAAAGAGTCGTATAGAAGTCGCATTGTAACTTAGACAAGATGGCTGGAATTTTAGTATGAAAACATAATGTAAATAATTTTGTTCAATGATTGAATTTCAAGGAATTCGAGGGGGGCGCAAAGATTTAGACAAAAACACACCTATATATTATCATAAAACTAAAAGTCCCATAGGTGCACTGAACACATTTCTCTCGCACTTTTTTCGCGTCATTGTGAATTTCTTCTGAGTAAAATTCTTATGAGAATTACAACTTATCTTTAAAATTCCACAATGCTCATATCAGTCAGGAACGGCAAATGTGTGCCATAAAAGTCGCTATTAAACCCTTATGCGACATTTCAGTTACCTTGTAACGTCTATACAACTGTTATGGAACCACTAAAGTCCCATAACAGTCCGGATATAACCATTATGTGACCAAAAACTTGCATGAAAACTTTTAACCAACATTTATGCAACGTTCTTGCCGGACTTTTATATAACTTCTATACAACGAAAAAGTCGTATAATTTGGGCCTTTTTCGCGTTTAGTAAACGTTGACAACTACGTTTATACGACCAACTTTGTGTACCAAACAGGGAATGAAAATCGTTCTTGCAACTCTTATACAACGTTATTTTGTTAGTTGGGAAGTAATTTAAATTTATATCATTTCTAATAATAATTATCGTAATTATAATAAGAAAACCTGTTTTTTCTCGAGCAGCAGAGGCGTCGGGCACGCCATACCGCAGCCTATAG
The DNA here is from genome assembly GCA_963971205.1 of Aethes cnicana. Taxonomy (NCBI): domain Eukaryota; kingdom Metazoa; phylum Arthropoda; class Insecta; order Lepidoptera; family Tortricidae; genus Aethes; species Aethes cnicana. Next base: position 8,995,987 of record OZ020274.1, on the reverse strand, counting down.
TATGTAGTAAAAGTCATAGAAAGCTGAATTTTGCTAGAATTATTATGGGCATCGTCAACTTCGGAACCCTATATTGCACGTAGCCCGATACGCACTTGGCCGATTTTTATAAATGCATGCATTTCCAAGGGCAACAATGAAGCTATGTAGCAAACTGTACGAACGAGTTTTGAATAATTACAGAGGTACCTATGCAATCAGTTTAAATGGGAGTAAAGTTTAATGAATTCATGATAACACAATAGATGATGAAATCTCACGCATTCTCTACATTACCGGAATCAAATTCATTAAGCATAGCGATTACAATACACCATAATTTTATATAAGAAATACATTTTCATTCAAGACGATTGGAATCGAAAACTCTTGTCGAGATATTGATCTTGGTATTTGATTAAAAAGTTAATGAGTCTCCGAATCTACTTATTTTGTGAAGTGGAGTATGGGAGATTAAAGATAATGCTCTCGGTGATTTTCCGTTTTAAATCTAATGAATATTTATTCTATCAGTTTATTTATAAAAAAACAAGGAATAATTGTAATTAAGTAATATCTAATGTTTCGCTTTGAACTATGAAAACATTTTATATTAAACAGTTACCAACAATAAATGTTCTTGTTGTTCCCGAATTAGGGATGCTCCTAGTGAATTCATTTTTAATTAAGTTAAAATCAGGTTCTACCATTCACAGATTACCTATAATCGAAGTCTTTAAATAGGGATCTCCCTGTTCTCTATAGGATCGCTCACGCGTCACGGCGCTCAAGTTGAACTTTAAATCTAACTGCTTAAAGTTCACGCGACGCGTGAGCGATCCTATAGGGAACAGGGAGATCCCTATTTAAGACTTCGAATATAGACCCTGATTGAGCTCATTCGGAGTGTTATGTGCCCGTTACACAGCTCCTTCCGGCCATGCTCGTCTTTTATGTTCCACGTTAAAACAAGATTGACTGTAACACCGAAGGTAACACCGTCTTCTTGTTTATTTCCACGAACAGTAAATCGCTAATTTAGGAGATAAAATCGTTTGTCGCCGGCACCTTACTTTTATAATCTCACACTTTCTTCTATTTGCCCAGTATTACATCGCTCACGTTTGCGTGTTGAATAATATAGAACCTATAAAGTACCTAAGTACGTATTGTATTGTTTTATTCCATTTGATTAATATATCAAATCGAAGGGTAACTTACTATTTTCCTTATTTGTGGTAAGTTCAGAGTAAACAAAAGAGTCGCCATACCTAATATTCTAATAAGTACTGCAAACCGTCGTGTGCAGTGCATAGACTACTAATTGACGCGGATCCAATTAGACGATACTTAGAACAAGTCCTATGTATTTGATAAAGCGGCTTACTGTTTCTTGGTAAAACAACAAAGCTCATTTACGTTATGGCTGCCAGCGCTAGTAAATGGGGAATGCAATCTGTGACACGTAGTGCCCCAGACAGAGCTGATGCACGCTGGTTAATCGTATTCAACCAACAGATTTTCCAATAATTGAGCGTGAAGTTGCACGGTAGGTACGCGGGCAAGTCCGTACTTCCCTCTACGAGTAGTTACTATTTGATTACATTATCTACCATTATGTAGATTAAGTAGGTTCCCAATACGTGAACATTTTCTCAAAACATACGAACTACTGTATACCTACTATGCCACTAGTCCACTACAATACAGCCTAAATATGTTCTTCTCTAATATACAAAATTCTCGTGTCACAGTGTTTGTAACCAAACTCCTCCGAAACGGCTCGACCGATTCTTATGAAATTTGGAGTGTATGTTCAAGGTCTGAGAATAGGACGTAAGCTATTCTTCATACCCAAAAAAAAAATTCTAAGGCGGTACGAAGTCCGCGGGTCCAGCTAGTTCTTTTATAACTTTCTACCATTTCGCACGTGCAACATGGCCTTAATCTTCTTTCGCTGTTCTCTAACATTGTGAGGTTAAATGTAGCTTTAGCGGGATTTACAGTGCGTGTAGCGCCTTCGTCCCTTTTACTGGGGCTGAGCAAACAGGCCGCTACGTGACGGCTGGACCCTCGCGCCCCATTATTTAAATCCTAGACGTGAGCCCCATTATCCGACTGGACAGCCCAGACATCAAGTGGACTCGCTGACTATAAATGCGATGTTGATAGCCGAAGGAAGCGATGCAAAGACCAACTTAGGATTAAATCGATTTGGAATAACTGCATACAAGATATGCATCTTTGCTGTATTAGATGAGCGCACGAACTTTGTTCAAAATGGGATGTATCATTTTTGATGTCTAAATGTTTTTTCTCGTTGAAGAAGGATTTTTTTTCGAGAAAGTCGATCCACGAATGGTTTTTAAGTTGACCGATTCTAATTTGTAGATCTCTTTAATTTTAACCAACAGGTGTTACAGGTCTACACAACTTAGAAGGCGCGTGGATTAAACAATAATAGACTCTGCGCCAACGGATTAGGTGCTTCGCCGCGCGCCTTCTAAGTTGTGTCGTGCTATACTTGCACTTGCAGAATCAATGATGCTTAAAAATCAAAACTAAGTATTAATATATTTTGTGCGGAAATCAATTCGGGACGGCTTTCCCCGCCTTTGAAGACGCTGGTTGGAGTGGGCCAATAAAATTAATCAGTAACGGATGACGACCGGCGGTTTACCGTTTCGCAACTTCCTATCGGGAAACTAGGAATCTCATAAAGTCAATTAGTTACGAGCGTATGGCCATTTCGATCGAGTCGCTCGATACCTTATCTGCTACACGAATTGCAATCGGAACAAAGAGTTTATCGGACTATTAGTGTCGTATCAATCGCATATTTACGAGTATCTTACGTATTTCGACTGATATATGAAGGCAAGTAATTACCTACTAATTCAAGTGGCGAATAACTTTTATTGGAATTTACTGAAATAATGAAATTTCTTATTGCCGAAGAATACATATAATTTCTCTTATTAGTTAAGATCGATTCATGACACGAGTTAAATAAATACCGAGACACAATGCGGAGGAATGTTTTATCAGATTTAAACTTTCACTACTGTGGAACTGATCAGATTGACAGATTGAATGAAGAGCTATCTGGACTTCCGGGATGCACTTGTTGAGGTCATTAAGGCGGGTTAAGCCCATACTCTTTCAGTTCGATAACATCGAAAGGAATAGAGCATTACGTTGGAGCGAGATAAATGTAGGCCTATCCTATAGCCGTGTCCTTGCGGTCTACTTATTACCCGACTGCGCTAGAAGGCGGGTTATGTTTTTCGAGTGTATGTATGTAAGTATGTATATTTCTTTGGCACGCTTTGTAGCCTAAATGGCTTGATGGATTTTAGTATGCGCGGTGTCGTTAGATTCGTCTTAATTGTGAGTGACGCTGAAGTATATCAAAATTGCAACAACAAAAATTTTGGGAGATGACAAATCCCATTCCTATTTAGAGAATCGAATAGACTCCCATATTCCGTTGTTCGTATAAATCATACGAGAAGGCCACCGGGCTGTAGTCCCAATAACATTGATCTATTATAATAAGTAAAGATTCACAATCAGCCGGAGAAAAATGGCCCCGTCAAAACGGGTGCCCGAACAGCTCGTGCACCCGTTTGGCCTTCGTTATAAAGAGGCGTTATTAGCATATTGGCACGTATTTTCTAATGTCAGTTTGCTCCATGTATTTTGACATATTCTGTTAGGCACTGATCGTCCATATGTTATTACTTATTATAGGTCAATGGTCAATAATGTCAAATAACAGTAAGCAAACAATTTAGGAACTGGGAGTTAAGTAGTCTAGCTTTGGGTGTACTCGTATTATGTCGCTACCGCGAGAATTAGGGAATAGGGTACTTTTGAAAATAATTGGAGTTATCCTTGATTTGAATCACTAGTTTCAATAAAAAAGAAGATAATGTTTGAAGCAGGAAGCGAAGTGGACGATAAAAAAGGCGGTTATAGTTCACGGACCCGATGTTTCTATGTACATACAACGGTTAAATAAGATGTTTTGTGATTTATTGAGTTATCAATACAATACAATACAAATACACTTTATTGAACACCAAAAAACAATTACACAAGTAAATACAATAAACAAAGAAGCAGGGTGACAGGTATCGTTATATAGTAAATCACCAATATTACTATGGATGACAACATAATATGATTTTGATGATTTTTTGAATTAAATGTCGCGAAGTTTAGTTAGTGTAATAGGAGCTAAAACGAGAAGGTAAAGCTAAAAACAAGTATTGTAGATTGACAATCCGATTTTCATGTCTCAAGTGTACGTATTGACGTCTCAATATAACGAAGCATAGTAAACGAAGCGATGGGCCTGGCATCTTATTTCTAATTTCTTCACATTTTTGTATTCTGTCTGTTGAAACTTTATCGATACACTGAATGTATGACAATTTCACTACCTATATGGTTTACTGTAGCATCAGATATGAATTGTGATATTTAAATTATTTTGTTTTATTTATTCTGTATATGAAATAAATCAATTTAATTTATTTATAAAAAATATTGAATATTTGATTTTTTCTTCCATTATTGAAAATTGAAAATAGTTCTCGAATCAACAAGGTAATATTTGCATACTGTACCTACCTATCTTACTGTGTCCTACTAATATTATACATGCGAAAGTAACTCTGTCTGTCTGTTACCTCTTCCTCCTCTTCTCGTAGCACATACCTATGCTATCTTTTATCCGAAGAAAGCGAAAACGCATAAGTAGTGGGGAACGCGATAACCGAATTCCACGCGGGCGAAGTCACAGGCAGAAGTTAGTTGATTATACATTAAATCGAAAAAACACTACAAGAAGATGGATACGGAAGGTGTACTTATAAATATTTTTATTTAACAAAATACACAATAATTTACAATACAATGGCTGTTTTATGCACAAATACTGATTGTTTACAGAACCTTACCTATTTACAGAAATTGTATTATTTTTCCTGAACAAGTAAGCACGTACAATGCGGCGATGATAATTGAATTAACTACTCACTTGATTATTTTATTTTTATTACTAGCTGTTACCCGCGACTTCGTACGCGTAATGGTAATAGCGTTCCCACGGGAACTATGCATTTTTCCGTGGTAAAAAGTAGCCTATATGTTGACCAGTGTTATAAGCTACCCCCATACTAAATTTTGTTGCTGACTTATTATTAGTATAGAATAATATTAGATGACACTATAAAAGAAGAAACATACAAACAAATCTTAAACCCCTTTTTTAAACCTTTAGGGGGAGGGAATTTCCAAAAATCCTTCCTTAGTACTCGCTTACGTCATAAAAGGAACCTTCCTGCCAAGTTTCATGTTTCTAGGCCTAGCGGTTTAGAAGTTTCATACAAAACTTTAACCCCCTTAATACCCCTTCAGGGGGGGAATTTCCAAAAATCCTTCCTTAGTGCTCACTTTACGTCATAAAAGGAACCTTCCTGTCAAGTTTCATGTTTCTAGGCCAATTAGTTTCGGCTGTGCGTTGATCGATCAGTCAGTCAGTCATTCAGTCAGCCAGTCAGTTTCTTCCTTTATATATTTAGATTACGTCATAATCACATTTTTTCCCGTTCCCGTGGGAATATCGGAAAATCCTTTCTTAGTGCTCCCCTACGCTCCCCAAGGAACCTGCATGCCAAACTTCAGCTCTCTACGGTGATCCCCGCGACCTAAACATTAAAATGTAAAAATCCCTTTTTTTCCCGTTCCCGTGGGAATTTCGGGAAGTCCTTTCTTTGTGCTCCCCTACGCTCTCCAAGGAACCAGCATGCCAAATTTCAGATCCTTACGATGTTTCCCGCGACTTCGTACGCGCCTAAAAATTTAAATGAAAAATTCCCTTTTTTTCCCCGTTCCCGTGACAATTTCGGGAAATCCTTTCTTAGTACTCCCCTACGCTCCCCAAGGAACCTGTATGCCAAATTTCAGCTCTCTACGACCAGTATTTTCGGCTCTGCGTTGATATGTCAGTCAGTCAGTCAGTCAGTTTCTTCTTTTATATATTTAGACTATCTTTTTCCCGCGACTTCGTACGCGCCTAAACATTAATGTAAAAATGTCATTTTTCCCCGTTCCCGTAGGAATTTCGGGAAGTCCTTTCTTAGTGCTCCCCTACGCTTCCCAAGGAACCTGCATGCCAAATTTCAGCTCTCTACGATGATCCCCGCGACTACGTACGCGCCTTAAAATGAAAAAAAAAAAACATTTTTTTCTGTTCCCGTGGGAATTTCGGGAAATCCTTTCTTAGTGCTCCCCTACGCTCCCCAAGGAACCTGCATGCCAAATTTCAGCTCTCTACGACCAGTAGTTTCGGCTCTGCGTTGATATGTCAGTCAGTCAGTCAGTCAATCAGTTAGTCAGTTTCTTCTTTTATATATTTAGATAGATAGATAGCTGTTCCCCGCGACTTCGTACGCGCCAAAACATTAAAATGTAAAATTCCCGTTTTTCCCGTTCCCGTAGGAATATCGGGAAATCCTTTCATAGTGCTCCCCTACGCTCCCCAAGGAACCTGCATGCCAAATTTCATCTCTCTGCGATGATCCCCGTGACTACGTACGCGCCTTAAAATGTAATAAACCCATTTTTTCCCGTCCCCGTGGGAATTTCGGGAAGTCCTTTCTTAGTGCTCCCCTACGCTCCCCAAGGAACCTGCGAGGCTATTACGTACGCGCCTTAAAATGTAAAAAAAAAACATTTTTTTCTGTTCCCGTGGGAATTTCGGGAAATCCTTTCTTAGTGGAGCTTACGTTATAAGAGGAATACGTGTGCTAAATTTTATGTTTGTGGCCCGAAGGGTTTGATATGTGCGTTTATTTAAATCTTTCATCCCCTATTTTACCCTCTTAAGGGTTGAATTTTAGAAAACTCTTGCAATACGTTACTCATTATTTCTGCCGCACTCAATTCGTATGAAATTTCATGCAAATATGTCCAAGGAATAAAAAGTTTTATGAAAACTTTCATCCCCTATTTCACCCTCTTGGGGGTTGAATTTTGAAAATTTCTTCCTTGGTGGATGCCAACATCATAAGAGGAATACGTGTGCGAAATTTCAAGTTTCTAGCCTTAAGGCCAACCTTTGCGTTTATTTAAAACTTTCACCCCCTATTTCACCTCCTTGGGGGTTGAATTTTGAAAAATCCTTTCTTAGTGGAGCTTACGTTATAAGAGGAATACGTGTGCTAAATTTTATGTTTGTGGCCCGAAGGGTTTGACCTGTGCGTTTATTTAAATCTTTCATCCCCTATTTTACCCTCTTAAGGGTTGAATTTTAGAAAACTCTTGCAATACGTTACTCATTATTTCTGCCGCACTCAATTCGTATGAAATTTCATGCAAATATGTCCAAGGAATAAAAAGTTTTATGAAAAGTTTCATCCCCTATTTCACCCTCTTGGGGGTTGAATTTTGAAAATTTCTTCCTTGGTGGATGCCAACGTCATAAGAGGAATACGTGTGCGAAATTTCAAGTTGGTAGCCCTAAGGGTCTGGCCTTTGCGTTTATCTAAAACTTTCACCCCCTAATTCACACCCTTGGGGGTTGAATTTTGAAAAATCCTTCCTTAGTGGATGCTTTCGCCATAAGAGGAATACGTGTACTAAATTTTAAGTTTGTAGCCCGAAGGGTTTGGCCTGTGCGTTTATTTAAATCTTTCATCCCCTATTTTACCCGCTTAAGGGTTGAATTTTAGAAAACTCTGAAATAAGTTACTCATTATTTTTGCCGCACTCAATTCGTATGAAATTTCATGCAAATATGTCTAAGGAATAAAAAGTTTTATGAAAACTTTCATCCCTTATTTCACCCCCTTGGGGGTTGAATTTTGAAAATTCCTTTATTGGTGGATGCCAACGTCATAAGAGGAATACGTCTGAGAAATTTCAAGTTTGTAGCCCTAAGGGTCTGGCCTTTGCGTATATCTAAAACTTTCATCCCTTAATTCACACCCTTGGGGGTTGAATTTTGAAAAATCCTTCCTTTGTGGATGCTTACGTCATAAGAGAAATACGTGTACCAAATTTTAAGTTTGTAGCCCAAAGGGTTTGGCCTGTGCGTTTATTTAAATCTTTCATCCCCTATTTTACCCGCTTAAGGGTTGAATTTTAGAAAACTCTGAAATACGTTACTCATTATTTTTGCCGCACTCAATTCGTATGAAATTTCATGCAAATATGTCCAAGGAATAAAAAGTTTTATGAAAACCTTCATCCCTTATTTCACCCCCTTGAGGGTTGAATTTTGAAAATTCCTTTCTTGGTGGATGCCAACGTCATAAGAGGAATACGTGTGCGAAATTTCAAGTTTGTAGCCCTAAGAGTCTGGCCTTTGCGTATATCTAAAACTTTCATCCCTTAATTCACACCCTTGGGGGTTGAATTTTGAAAATTCCTTCCTTGGTGGATGCCAACGTCGTAAGAGGAATACGTGTCCGAAATTTCGAGTTTGTATCCCTAGGGGTGTGGCCTTTGCGTTTATCTAAAACTTTCACCCCCTAATTTACCCCCTTTGGGGTTGAATTTTGAAAAATCCTTCCTTAGTGGATGCCTACGTCATAAGAGGAATACGTGTGCGAAATTTCAAGTTTCTAGCTTTACGGGTTTGGCCTGGGCGTTTATACATCAGTCAGTCACCTTTGCCTTTTATATATACAGATTTATTTATTTATTACTAATACATGAGACACAATTATAAAAGTGATACATTGCTCCACAAAACTGCTTTCGCAGTTTGTGGAGCAATTTGATGATTTTGTATGTTCCTTGTGCAACAATAATATCTGTTGTACTTAAATTGTACCTATCTAATCTACCATCACTGCTAAATAAGGTGGAGTACTTAGTAGGTATGATACAAATTTACGTCTAAACTTAGCTTCTGCCCGTAACTTCGTCCGCGTGGAATTCGGTAAGTTTTCGAGTTAAATCCGGACATACAATAAATTAATACAGTAAATTTTTCTGAAAATCGTACTTTTGTGTTCATTATCGTTTATAAAGTCCCATTGACTTGATAGTTTCTTTTAATTTTCAAGCTACAGACGCGACTTCTTCTACATATTACTAGATAGATGTGAAACGGATTGAGATTTTACATCACAATCCACATGTTTTTGAGAAAAAAAAGTGTAGGTAAACAAAAGCTACATGTTTATGCTTTAGCACATGAAAACAAGGAAAATTCCGTATGATATGATCCAAGTAGTATGATCCAATAGGTAGGTATTTGAACTGTGATTTCCAACCTTAATGCTTGAATGAGGACAGCCGGTGGTAGGTATTGTACCTATATCTGTTGATATTTTGAATGTTTATTCAGTAACAGTCGGCAGCTCTGTTTAAATAGTGTTATCAAAGTCAAAGACTAGCCCAAGCATGCCCAAGCCCAACATGGCGGCCAAGGCAATTGACCCTAATATCTGTTGACATCGAATTATCGTGGCCCATTTGCCCCAAGACTGTTAGAAGTTTTAAAATAGTTGAACGGGCTCGTTAGTTTGATTGGTAACAGAGCGAGAAAGAGGGAGCTCACGGCTGGGACGGAAGGCGCGGCTATCGGGCGGTATCGCAGGAAGCGCCGACGCCACTGGGCCACGAGCCTGTATCAACATTGCCTACCATTAGGTACTCCGTAGGCGGCTAGATGTTATTGCATGCCGCTGACAGATAAGTCTGCAACTGTAGCAAATTACAATCCCGATAACCTAAAAGACTTGTCAAGATAATAGATGACCATAACATACCATGCAAATCGCAATAGTAAAGTAATCATGTTTAGCAAGGTCAGAAGTTGTTAATTAATGATATCCAAGACGATGATCTACTGACCCCATTAATGCGTAGAATTGATTTATTCGAATTGATTCTTGCAGTGCTGCAGTGGAGCGTTCGTTCTATTTCGGCGCACCCTAGCCGTCTGGTACAGCACTAACGAGGGGTCATAGGCTGCGGCGTTTACGTCTATGATTTATAATGATCGTGCAGTAAACAGGACGGCGGTTTATCGCGCGGCGACCCGCCGGTTCTTCACCCCGCCGGCTGCACTCCACATGACTCCACGCCGCACGTCGCTGCACGACGCCATTCCACGCGTGGACCAACACGCATCATCCGTCACTCATCAAATGCACGAGCTGGAAGGAATGTGTTGAACACAACTAACTGTTCCCTTACCTTACCTATAAGTAGCTACTTATGTGGAAAATAGGAAATTATATTCATGGGAAATTGCAAATAATCACGAAACAACGGTTGGTAAGAAGTTACGTCGATTTACCCGTTAGTTGCGTTAAACTTATTAATAGCCATGAGCTAGAGCTAGAGACTAGCGGGTTTTCATAGACTTTTCCTCTCTAAAATATATACCTATTTGTTATTACATTACTTATCAATTATAAACGTTCATTAATATAACATTGGTTTTGCCATCATTTCGAAATAACAAAACAGTGATTTACAGCAGCGATATTCGCGCGAAGTCCTTATCACATTTTGATTAATGTTTCCATGTCATGTGACAGTATTACTCCGAACGCCGTAATGGCTTCGATACGATGATGAGTGATATGTTATTTCGTTGCGTGGACGTTAGTCATGTAAACTGTTTTATTTAAATGCAATCTGCCGAACTGGTAATTTACCGTGCATTCCAATACTATGACGAGTTAGGAGTGGATACTGGGAGTACTCGTGTTTGAAAATATTTCCAAAATCCCTGACGACCCGCCGACCAGCTGATTTGGAGTTAGATTGGATTTGAATTTGTATTTATATCATAAGTAAAATGGCCTATTTTTCCTACCAGAGGCAATCCATCAAATAGTAGCGACAATAGCGTGTTAGTCTTCAATCTACATTGGAAGGCCATTGCGTGCACTATGCTAAGTACCCAACACATTATAAGCAAGGAAAACCAGAACCAACGTGGTTTTAACTTTCTTTTATAAATTTACATGAATTGCTCCAATGAGCCTGTTGATTGTTAGTAATACTTGAACAATAATTAAATGTACCTAAGTACTTTATAATGAACTAGCTTTTGCCCGCGAGTTCGTCTGTTCATATAAACATTTAATATGTAAAATCCCATTTCCGGAAATCCTTTCTTAGTGCTCCCCTACATTCTTCAAGGAACCTATTTGTGCTTCCTATGACCAGTAGTTTCGGCTGTATGTTGTCATCAGTCAGTCAGTACTCAGTATTCGGAGCTGATTAAGATGAAATTCTTCATGTTTAAATCATAAATAAGACGCTTTTGATTGAAGGACTTTCCTGATGAGCGATTGCAAAAGTAGCAAAACGGTAAAGTTTTGCAATAAAGTTTCATATGTTTAAATTGAGTTAGAGATAATCTACTATAGGAAGTCCCGTACCTCCACAATTCAAAACTCTTCAAAGTGTTTAAAAAGCCCCTCAAACACTCTCAACGCATGTGTGCGTGCTGAGACAGCCATCAACTATGCCTTGAGTGTGTCAGTGGTGCTTTTTAAATAAAAATAAATATATTGAAACGTTTTGAAACGCGGAGGCGCGGGACTTCTATAGTAGATTATCTCTATGAAGGTAAAGATTTTGTATATAAGTAGTATGTAATGTTTACCATGCGTGCTTTGTTCATGGTTCTTTCGATCTAAGCGACACATAAAGAGAAGTGTGTTCCACATCTGAGAATTGTATCGGGTGGATACGCATCGCCCATCAGAATATGGCTAAGAGCGATACACGATGCGGTCGAATGAATCAGCGGTGAGCACCGCCTGGTTTTTCAAGTCGAACGGTTCGAGATCGTGGTTTTTTAACTATTAATAGATACAGCCGAGTTCAATAATATGTGTACACAGTGTATACTTTAACACCTTATTACAAAGGAGTAGGTAAGGAGCAAAAGAGTAAGTACAATATTGGCGAACCACGAAGAGTTCACATCTTTGTGAAGACGAAATCCTTTTTTCCTAAAATATGCTTAGGAACAATATTAATATGGATGGAGCTAATCGTTCCACGAGGGCGCAGCCAGTTTTACCATGGTATCACCCTATTAGTGTATATCAGTATTTACCTACTTTAGTGCAAAATTTTCAATTTGTTGTAATTAAAGAAATAAAATCGCGAATTGGAATAAATGCGAGTAGTACCTAGAGAATACTATAAATAATATGTAAGTATAGCACGACACAACTTAGAAGGCGCGTGGCGAAGCACTTAAGCCGTTGACGCAGAGTCTATTATTGCTTAATCCACACGCCTTCTAAGTTGTGTCAACCTGTATGTCGTTATACATTAGGATTCTATTTTATATTCAATATAAGTACTTAACAGGAAAATTATAAAATCAAGGAAAGCTTAAAACTAATAATATTTATACAGATCAATTGGTATTGAAATAACCTACCTGCTTTCCTAGCTTCACTCCTTGTGTTAATGTTAATTTAAACATACATTATTCATTCTTATTCAACTAAAGATTACAGGTACAGGTGCATATTCGGCAATGAATGGAGAAGCATGAATAAGATATGCAGCGATTTATATATGTAGGGTTTCGGCCCGGATGACGTCACGTCGAAGGCGCGTCCGCGTATCCTTCTCAACGGTTCGACCATGACAGCATCAAGCATTACTATTCAATCAAGTGAAGCGTTACCCATATTAATGACCCCCGATGTTTTAGCATATTACACAGAATTCAATAGGTTCAATTCAAAAATTTCCCAGTTTATTTAAAACACGATTCGTTACACATCATAGCGAACACAGAATCAGATAAAAAAGTACATTTGTAAAACCTTGGTGTAAAATGACCTTTCAACGTCCGCTGCAATTCGTTATTAAACACAATTTTAATTATTAAAGTCGTTCACAGGAATGAATGAGCGTGAAGTTACGTAACGATTCAACCAAATTGACATTTTATTCGATTACTTATTCTGTTTGTGCTTGAGCGATGTTATCAACGAGAACGGGGAAGAATAATGGATTGTTACAGTATCTAAGTCGTTATTTGTCTAGTTCTGGCGCGCCACTCCTGGGCTCGTTGCCAACAGAGTCCTACTAGATAGGTGTATGCCAACACCCGGTCAAATCGCCCGCACCTTCAAACATGAATGAATGAAAGTGGTTAGATAATCTGCCCGTGTTGCAGGTAACAACGAGCGTTTCGATCTGATACCTACTTACAACAATATGCAACGATCAATTCGTATCTCGCCGTCGATCGAGCCTGCGGGCGTCAGGTGACTGAAGGATGGAATGTCAGCAAGGGGGCGCGAAACCAATTCGAATGCTGTTTTAATTGTATCAGCGTTCCAATTGGTCTCATTCGCCCTACGCGTGATTGATTTAAAATACAGACCCATGTATATTATAAGCTTAGCTTAATAATCTCACATTCCATATATTCTAGGCCAACTTCTAAATACCTAGGTACCTTGGTTATACTGGAACTTGCATTGTTAATATGCTCCGCCATAACGGACCCAGACATAACCTTCCGGATATGTTTAGTTTTTTTCAATTAATAAATCAATCATAGATCATAATGCGCGTGATCAATCATTTTAGGTAGATAATCTTTGATAACATTATGAATACCTACTCGTACCATCATAATTGTGTGTTACTACAACACCAATATACCGCTATAGCCGCAGAAAGCTTCAACGAACACATCCCAAAATAACCCGAAGATTCATAGTCACAAGCAAAAACACCAGCTTCAGACAAGGTCTCGAATGAGTTCACTTTCAGTATTTTCAGTTTCAGAGCTGGCAGCGCATTAGCAGGTGATTAGCGCTGCGCGGGCGCCATAACCGCCATAATTTGCATAATAAAGCGCAGGCCTTGGCCTTGCTGCAGCCTTGTGCGAGCGCCGCGACGCCGCCACCGCCCGTAGGAAACGGCTCTATGCCACTTAGGAAATTCGGGTAGTATTAAATAGCCAAGTGTACAATTTTCGGTATTTTTACTACAATACTTAACTCAAAAGTAAGTTACTTTACTATGTTACTGGTACCTTATTACCAGAAATGTGTGAAAAACGGTAAGCAAATCAACTTCAATGTACTTATACCTAATACTTACTTAACTAAGGCTTGGATTGACCGCCGCTCATGCAGAGGGTCATGGAGAGGGTGGGTTGTTTTGTGGTCGCGGGTTGCTTTTTTGCAGTCAATGAGTAGTTGTGTGTAAAATATTGAGCCAATCTGGTCATCGACGGTAGTATACCTTACTGTTGTATGTTTCATATTTTCTTCTCGAAATTTTGGAAGCTCTCTGCTCGGTAGTCAAGTGATTTTTGCAATTCTATGTTAAAGTGCGATAAAATTAAGCTACGTACTCTATCTTTACTTTACCAGAGAATCAAGGTACACTTTTTATAAAATTTTTCAAATTGAGTACTTATTAATGAGGTTTAGTGAAGATGTGGGCATGTTCTAATTTTGAACAAAACCTTGTGTACAGTCAAGGGCATTAATATGTATACACTTTTGCACCCTGTTCCGTTGTGTTAAGGTCCAAAGGTGTATACATATTAATGCCCTTGACTGTACATATTTATATTTCACGAATCACCTGATTATAAATGAATCATATAGGCATCCAATGTACCAGACGAGTAATGTTAATTAAAATTAGCACTAGTAACAATTAATTAAACGATGAAAATATCGAGAATTGATATAGGATAAATGGAAAACCCATGTACATAAAACGTTCTGCCATGTTTCCTCGACTGCTACGTTTGATACTACCTATGTGGTTTATGTAAGTATTTATCGTCCGTTTGACTGTTTACCGTTCTTTCCGCGGTCCCGGTGGAAGCGTGTAAGCGTGCAGTGCATTGTTTTGCGGTGGCAGTGTCGAATTTCTCGCAGGTAGGCAGCCAAGGACTTGTTACTCAACTGCTGCGTTTTGTACGGGTATGTTAATGGTACAAACTCTAGAACCGGAACGATAACAGCACCGGTGTACACGCTAAACTTACATCACAGTCTAAATAAAACTAATAAAATACAGTGGCTCTATTCGAAACGGCACATTGACGCTCACTATCCCTATTAGTGAGCGTCCATGTCCCTAAAAATCCGGCCAAGTGCGGCCTAGTGATTCGACCTTCGCATACAGAGGCATGCAGAATTGCGAGGGTTGGGGTTTCGAATCTGGCTCACCCATCTGAGTTTACTTATGCGCGAAATTCAATTTGAATTTACCATTGAGCTTTTCGGTAAGTAAAACATCGTGAGGAACCCTGCTCGCATCTGCGAAGTAATTCAAGGATGTGTGTGAAGTCCCAAATTGGCACCGGGCCCGCGTGGATTCTCGCATTTATGAAATGCCCGTTCAGTCCAAGAAGTTCTAGATTCTTTGGACGGGTGGATACTGCGTTTGTGTGTCGGTCCAAACTCATAGAGGATGCTTCCTGGAAAAATCTGCACACTGTGTCCTCCATTAGTGATTATTTAGTTTGCAGTATTTAGTCAGGCTCCCGATTACTGCATATGTTTTAAATCTGCTGAGTTGTATGATCTCGTGAGAAATTTTCTTCGTGTAACCCTAGATTAGGGTTTGTGAGTGTTTTTGTGTCCTGATTAACAATTCTATTATTATGATACCTATAACACCTACTTACCTAATGTGATCCCTCACGAAGAGATTTATCAAATTTTATTTACTAGCTTACCTAAAATCTGAACTGTGTCACATAGTAAAACCTGGTAAAACCTCTCGCCGACATTGTGTCACATAGTAAAACCTCTCGCCGACATTGATTCTTGTAGGTAAAACTCTTCATTACATGGCTTACAATTGAATTTCATAATTTATACAAAGTAGATAAATTAAGTTTATACTCGAAAGTCAAAGTATTTAAATATTCAATACACACCCGTATCGCACGCACCTGCTAGAAATGCTTTCAGTGTCGACACACGGGTGAATTATGTACGCCCAGGTTATTTCAGGAGGACCTGGCGAGTGGAAAAACATTTTTTGACTTATTAATGTATGCGCGTCAGTGTGCATGGTAACGGTGAAGCTGACCTGGTACAGGCGTTTTGACCTTCCATCTGTCATGCAGACGGCAGAGGATCGGAGGATTCGAAGCTCAGCTCGAACGCATTTCTTATAATACAATAGTTAAATTAATAGACAAGGGTTACACGCTCAGTATTTCATCAATCCATTCCATCAATCTGATCAGATTGACGAAGTAGGTACTGATCGTGTAACCCACTGAATGATGGACCGGACTGATCATTTGAAAAGTTACCTGGACATAAATAAGTACCTACGCACACAGCATTTCCATCATTCCGGCATCAATCTCGATGAAGATGAATCTCGATGAAATACTGACCTTTGTCTTATGAAGTTCAGTGTCGAGGGAGAGCCCTTTTCAATTTACTCAATGAGCTTTCTATTGAAGGGCAACATTTATACCTCAGTAAATCTGTGCGCATCTGTGAAGCAATTTGCACCTTGCAACCTATTGTTACAATATGTAATCACAAGTAAATACAATGGTTTATGACTTGATCGGGAGGTTTCAATTTCAAGTTTTTTCACATGGTTATACTGTCTGAGAACAATGTCACCGAGTACCTATATTCAAAAATATTATTATTGGTAATAAAGAAACAAAAACCTTTCTATTGTTGTGTAGCCTAGTACAATTGCGATTACAAAGGATCGCTTAGATAAACTGCGATATATGCGTATCATGTCGAGATAAACCTGACATATTATCCGAGATAATATACGCGGAGATAAAGACATGCGTAATTATACCTTTATGATTGTTTTGAATTTATAAAATTAATTATATCTACTAGGATTAAAAGGTAATTTGACCTAAGTAAGGCAGCACCCTGTTATTTTTCTAGATATATTCTTTTTACTGATATCTTACTATCGGCTAGAATTTTTTAAGCGAGGTCCGTACGATTTTAGCTAGGTAGGTAGTATCGAATTAGATACCTAGTCTTTACTAATAATATCTCTGTAGAAGTAATGTAACTGGTGAACTACTATTCGGATTGCGACAAAATTTGGTACGGGCGTATATTTACCACTGGTGAACAAAAAGGCTATTTTTATCCCGAAAAAGCGCATAGTTCCCACGGGAACTCTAACGTTCTTTCACGAATTCCACCAGGACGAAGACGCGGGCAGAAGGTAGTTGTAGATACATATATAAGGTGAGGTGTAATAAAAGTAGAAGCCGTGGTGGTCTAGTGGTTCGATCTACCGCCTCTCATGCAGAGGGTCGGGGGTTCGATTCCGGCTCGCACCCCTAAGTTTACTTATGTGCGAAATTCAATTTGAATTTACCACTGAGCTTTTCGGTGAAGGAAAACATCGTGAGGAAACCTGCACGCATCTGCGAAGTAATTCAAAGATGTGTGTGAAGTCCCCAATCCGCACTGGGCCCGCGTGGGGACTGTAGCCCAAACCCTTTCGTGAGGAGAGGAGGCCTGTGCCCAGCAGTGGGACGCAAATAGGCTGTAGTAGTAGTAGTAGTAGTAGTAGTAGTAATAAAAGCGGTTTACAAGAGAAAAGTAAAAAAAGTAACTTAATTACCAGATACGGGAACTCATTTTTGAAATTACACCTACACACACTCGTCATAGTAGCTGCCACGTACAGGCCGACTTGCCGTTGTGTGAAGCAGTAAATATCCATGCGTACATGGGGAAAATATCTTGACCTATGGAAGAGTATAAGCACCTAAAACGTCCTTTGTTTATAAGGATTGTTAAGGTAGGACAGCTAAATCAAGATACTATTCTAGCTACTGGTGCTAGGTCCGTCCGGGGAGGTACCACCGTCTTTCCCCGCTAACCTGCCGCCAAATAGCACTGCTCGCACTGTTGTGTTCCGGTAGGCAGCCGGTGAAATTTCTGGCACAGTGGCATCTTAGGCCTCAGGGTAGGCAACGCATTCGAGATCTTATGTTTTCTTTATGGGGGATCAAAGGAATTCGGTGTCCATGGGCCGCAGTGACTACTTAACATCAGGTGGGCTGAGCGCTCGTTTGCCTATCCCACCGACGTAAAAAAAAGATAAAGACGCGATTCGTCCAGATTGGCCCCCGGAGTACCGCTGTTTGAACAATTCGACTATTAATTAGTTTCACGAGTCACGACCCTCCTGAAATTGAACTTCTGGGAATAAGGTACCGAAGTGAAAGTAAACACTTCTATTTCCTTCACCGTACTGATATGACACCGAAGTATAGATAATTTAATTTGACTTCTGTACTTTTATTTTAAGCCACCTACTTAGATGGCACATTGTGCTTCTAGCAAAGGGAAAGGAAATCCTGTGGACCGCATCGAATTACAATATTCCCTACTCCTGTCATTCAATAATTTCATTACTTATGTGGTTAGGTATACATAATTTGATGACCATATTAGTTAGGTAATTTGAGGACCATATTAGTTAAGTATCAGTAGTGCCATTGAAAGGGTCCGTAGGTACCAAAGGACCATGCCTGCGGGCGGACATTCACTGCACTGTAGTTATCTGTTACTGTTACTCATTGAATGTTTTGTACATGATTCATCTGCTATGCGGCGGCCACCGCATACCGAACTTTCAACTTTTACACCGATTATGATCCTGACTGGGCGGGCTTAACATTAACTTACCAACAAATTATAGGTCCTGCAGACTCCAATGAATTAACCTTACTTTCGCCGCCATGACAATGAAGTAATAAAGCGTCATCAAATCCAACAAATTGCATTTAAACACACCTGACAAAAACCTCGACTTAATGTGAATTCATGGCGCGTAGAGCACTAAAGTGGAATGTATTAAGACTAGACAATGGCGTCGAAAAGGGTAACAGTCAAAACAACGGATAGACTACTACTACTACTACTACTGCCTATTTGCGTCCCACTGCTGGACACAGGGCTCCTCTCATCACGAGAGGGTTTGGGCTATTATAGTCCCCACGCGGGTCCAGTGCGGATTGGGGACTTCACATACATCTTTGAATTACTTCGTAGATGCGTGCAGGTTTCCTCACGACGTTTTCCTTCACCGAAAAGCTCAGTGGTAAATTCAAATTGAATTTCGCACATAAGTAAACTTAAGAGGTGCGAGCCGGAATCGAACCCCCGACTCTCTGCATGAGAGGCAGTAGGTCGAACCACTAGGCCACCACGGCTATTTTCGATACAGTTACTATTACAATTAAATTAAATGAATATGAAATACCCATGGACTAAGTGTGGATGTCAAAAGGCTCACGTGATAAAAACATTTCCAAACGCCTGGAAAGTTAAATTATCAAGCGCCTAACACTAATGCACTGGCAAAAACTATGCGCAGTAAGCTGTGCTCTTCACAGAAAGACAAAATGGCTGAACGAATGAATATCTTAGCTTTTTCTCTGAACTTGTTCTTGTTCCACGTTATATTTCATGATACGCAAATGGTCGATGTGTCGAGGGTCTATTACTCAAGAGGTAGGAACAATTAAGTAGGTACCTATATAGGTAGATAGTACTTAAATCACGCTTGACAAGTTTTGGTAGGTGCTTAAGAAAAAAAACAGTCATGAAATTCTTAAGTATGGAATCTAAGTTCAAGTATTTACTCGTGAGTAAGTAGGTAATAGTTTTGCTATTACCTAAGCAAGAAGCAAGTAGCACAGGACCGGTCTGAGTGGCGAGCCTTGGGGGAGGCCTATGTCCAGCAGTGGACGTCTTTTGGCTGAAATGATGATGATGAGTTTTGCTATTGATATGAGCACATTGAATTAGAGGATATCACAATTCAATGCAGTTGCCCCCTATTCCCTAATTTTTATTAGTACCTAGATTTATTGACATCGCCTTAGCCTTAAAAAAGTTGGCATTTTTTCCGTATTGTAACGTTGTTTATTACAACGTTCCATGTATAGCCTATTAATAAATAAATAAATATAAATATCTGTCATCTCTGACATTTGAAGTTAATTTCTTTTTGACGTTTTGTTTAAGTCGATGGTTTTTGGCACCTGTCAAGCTTTGATAGTGACGTTTTTTTTGCGTTTATTGATTGATCTTGAATCGATTTTACATTTTAAAACTGGCAACAGTGATAATTCGTTTTTCGTGTGGCTACATTTTTGAACTGTCATTCTCTCTTGCCAAAATTTTCTGCTCGTTTTTCGGCAATCTTCTTTTCTATCGAAAGATATCTTGGTGAATCTTTTACTTTCTCAATTAAACCGGCTGCTGCATCGCGGGCCATGTACCGCGACGTCATTAAATGACGAATTTGAGGGAGGATCCATCGGTGAGTTTTCCTTTTGTCTAAATTTTGTTCACATGTTTTCGCATGGTGACCATTTTCGAAAATTCATTTACTTTCGTTTATTTCAGTCGTGTGAAGCCTGAAGCCTAACAGGATCTTAGTGCTAGACGCCGACGATGGATTTAACCGGATTTATTTCTTCCAAATTGGGTGGTAAGTATTTCATATTCTTCCACGCCATTTATTTTTTTCGCGTTCCATTTTTGAATTTCAGGAAGCGTCTTTCTAATATTTCTTATAAGATTCTAATGCGTTGCTATTGTCTTTGTTACAGCATTGCGCACCCAATTTGAGACAACTTAAACAACTTGAGCCAAATTAAACAATTTGACCAATTTGAATAATTTAAATTCTTTTTTTTCCAATTTGAATGACTTACCATTTGAGAAATTTAAATTCACAATTTAATACAATTCCAGTTGGAATTCTTTTCCTTTCTTTTTCTATATTTTCACCTTCCCTTGGGATTTTTCTGCTGCCCATGTTTCTTTAAAAAAAACCTCTTTTTGCCTCATTGTTTCTACAATGTGAGGGATTTTCTGCTGCCCTTTCGCATTGTAACACTTTATCTTATTCTAAACTTAAAATTCTAACTTAACTTCGTCAACGGACACCTTCACCTTTTTGCTGATCTGGACCTGCTTCGCGGTGTGTTCGAGGCAAGGAGCTGGGATGGCGTGAAACGTCTCAGTCTTCAAGCAGCGACCCCAGGAGTAGCGTTCCCTTTTTTTAATTTCTGCTTTACTGTAAGTTATTTTATCTAATTCCTAACCAGGTGACCTATCAAAACCACAGATTTAATATAACTATATATATAAACTTATAGACCTAAAATTTCAAATTATTGTTACACAAAAAAACCATAGTATTTCCATATTTTCGAAATTAAGATAGTTAAGATAGACATATCTACCATTAGACCTGTACAACTCAAAATTTACACTGTATGTTTTCTAAATTAAATGACATTTGAATGTTGATATAGTATTTTGTTCATATCACCTAAACAGTTCACCCTGACTTGAGATTAATAGTCCAATACTCTTTCCGACTTTTCTATCTGGCATTCTTTTCTTCATTTCTTTTTGGCACTGAGGCCTGGCGCCCGAGGTAATTATCTTTCTCTTTTTCTTTACATTTGGTCTCAGGCTAATATTTTTTTAACCTTTCTTAAAAACCTTAATTTTCTACTGATCCGTTGCGGGATCACCTTTAGAGTGACCCACAAATGTGACAATTGTCGCCTGCGAACAGGGACATGATTTTGAACTGTTAATCTCTTGTCTTATCTTATCTTATCTTTTTGTGAACTTTTTGGGATATTTATTTTCTTACATATTCTGCTGGTTTTGAAGGTCATTCACCTGACTTATTTTTGTTTGTGACATTTTATTATATGTTCACATATTTTTGGACATCTACACTGTTTAGATATTTTTGCTGCTGCGATTTTTCTACGACTGTATTTGCTGTTTCTATTGCGGTTATTTAAAGGTTTATACCTACCTATTGTTATAAAATTAGTAGCTTAAATTTTCATACTTAACTTTGACTTAACTTTCAAATTAACTTAACTTTCAACTTAACTTTGAAAAAATAAATAGCCATGGACAATCCTAAACCTTCTACATCTGCTGTTGATAATGAGCGCCCAGCGTTTCATTCTGTAGGAACTGAGACAGAATTTGAGCTCCAAAATAATTCTATACCTCCTCTTGGTGATTTGATAACTTTGTCAGATTTCCCTAATACTAGTAATAGTACTGAAAGGTCAATGTTACCTAACTCATTGAATTTACCCAATATTAATAGTAATACTGTGCATTTAGATAACAGAATGTCCAATTCAAACAATTCTTTTGTAAAACAGCCTGACCTTAGTAAATGTAAAATAAATTTCAATGGTCGTACTTGTGTGCGCGAATTTTTACTTCAGGTTGAGGAATATCGCTATGCTCGCAATATAGACGAAGCCTATCTCGTCCGTGCTTTCTCTTCACTGCTCTCTGACCATGCACTCAAATGGTTTAGATCCATCCGTTCAACCACCACATCATGGTATGAACTCAAACTTGCTTTAATTCGACGCTTTGATAAGAATGATTTCGACTATCAGCTTGAATATAAACTTCGCACTCGCAAGCAGAGATCTAAGGAGTCATTATCTGAATATATCATCGATATGATGGATATGTCCAGTCAGTTAACTTTCCCTTTGACCGATGCTGTGTTAATTGATATAATTAGACATAATATGTTGCCGTCACTAATGGTACATTTTATTGGCAAGCCAATGAGTCATTTGGACTCAATTGTAAAACTTAGTAAAGAAATTGATGCTTTTAACATGAACATGTTGTCTGAAACGTCTACAGCTAACCTTAAGAAGCTTAACCCTGTTTTGGTTAACGAAGACTTTGTATGTCTGAAATGTAGGAAAAAAGGTCACCACTACCAAGATTGTAATACTATTAAAGGTACAGTTTGCTTCAAATGCAATCAAAAAGATGTAACTGTTAAGACTTGTAAGAACTGTAACTCTGGTCTTGATAATTCACCTACGGTTAGTAGTAATTCAAAAAACTAGTAGACTCCGGTCGATCACCGTTTTGTAATAAAATGAAAAGTGAATCGACTGGGAATGACAATATTAATAATATAATTAATCCTAATGTAACTTCCAATTCTAAACCTTCTGAAACTGAAATTCAGACTGAATTTTCTTCTTGGCTTGAATATTTAAAGATTTTCTTCGGAGTTCATAAAGTTGCCCCGGTACTTTTTGTTGACAACTCAGATTCTAGACCCTATTTAGATTTTCAGGTTGACAATCATACTTTTTCAGGACTGCTGGATAGTGGAGCGAACAGTTGTGTTCTTGGTTCAGATTCACATCTTGAATTTTTAAAACTTGGTTTTTCACTTAGACATGATTCTAAACTCGTTGCTAGTACTGCAGATGGAACATCTCGTGGTATTTTAGGAATTTTAGATATCCTCTTACATATTCTGGACACCGTTATATTCTATCTGTTGTTGATGTTTTTACTAAATATGTTTGGCTATTTCCCTTGTTAAACGCTACTACTCGATCAATCTGTAAATTTCTGGAAAAAGATATATTCTTAAAATTCGGCTCACCTAAAATAATAGTTTGCGATAATGGAACTCAATTTACTTCAAAAAACTTTGTAGATTTTCTTAAAGGCTTTAATATCAATAAAATATTCTATAATACCTTATATACACCGCAGAATAATCCAATAGAACGCTATAATAAAACTGTAGAAACTTGTATTTCATGTTTTATCGAAGATGATCACAGGTTATGGTCAAAATTCTTACCTAATATTCAGTTAGCTTTGAATAATTCTATTAACTTTGCTACGGAATATACTCCGAATTTTTTAATGTTTGGAAGGGAGCTTATTTTTGATTCTTCTCTACATCGTTTTAGTGATTCTTTTGATAACTTAGACGACTTAACTATAGATAGTCGCCATTCTTTTGCTGACTCATTTTCAGTTTTGAAACCTATTTTTGAAAAGGTGTCCTCTTCTCTTCTTAAAGCTTACAAGCGTAATGCTGCTTTTTATAATAAAGGCCGCAAATTCGTTTCTTATTCTGTAGGAGATGTAGTTTGGAGAAGAAATTTCGTTCAGTCCAGTGCTGCACACTATTTCTCGGCTAAGTTAGCTCCAAGGTTCATAAAATGTGAAATTCTTGAAAAAATATCTAATAATGTTTATGTTTTGAAAGACCTTTCTAAAGGCACTTCTGGTCGTTATCATGTAAAAGATATAATTAAAATTTAATATTTTCGGACTCCTTGACTTTATCGTTTGTGTGACTTGGATGTGTCACAGGTTCTGTTTGCGATGTATGTTGTGATGATGTATGAAAGACCATGTTAGAGATCGTATGTTAGGTAGACTCGTTTAATAACACTCTCGGGTGAAGTTATTCTAAAAGAACTTTGGACATTTTCGGTCTAATATTTTACTCTAAACTCAATTTTCTCGCAATAGGAAATTTTGTATATTTTCTGTACATATATATTTTGTACATTTTTCTTGTACATTCTTGTACATATTTTTGTGCGTGCTCATTGTTAGTGTCGTACATACTTTAAGTACTTATCTACATAGTACATGTTTAGCTCTAGCTAGTTTCTACTGTTATTATTAAGTTATTTTTAGGAAATTCCCTAGACTTGACATTTCCTGGACTTGACTTAGTTCGAATTATTTCGACTTCTAGCTTGTTCAGCCGGCCACTGACAGCTATTCTTTTTCAGGCTTCCGATTTTCGTTGCACCTGCTTCGCGGATGTCCTGCTTTTTTGCTTGTCTCTATGTATATGTATTAGAGCAAGTATCTCCTCACTATGTGCATGGTAGGTTGGTAGAGTTGCGCCAGACACATAGCTGAGACTTTTTGCCCTGTGCGTCTTGTTCACAGTGGTCTTTTTTCTCTCTGTGTGCTTGGAAATTTGGTGGGGTTGCGCCAATCACATGGCAGAGCTTTTTATAGTACATTCTGTAGTACTATTCTTTTTCGTCTCTATGCGGTTGGAAGTTTGGTGGAGTTGTGCCAGACGCATAGCAGATTTGTTTCCCTCTGTGGATGGAAAGTTGGTAGGGTAGAGCCAGCCACAGTTGTGGACTTATAACATTATCAGATAGGGTTCTGGTAATTCTATCATTTTTATTCTAGTCTATTCACTAGTTGTCTGCGTCTAAGTCAGAGGCGAAGGTGCCTATCTGCACTTAAGGTAAGCTTTCAACATTTTGTTAAATTTGATTATTGTTTCAGGACTTAGAACAATTTCAAGTTTCTATTATTTTCAGCTTTGGGTAACTTTGGTTGTTGTACGTTTTAGAGCCAGAGGCGAAGGAGCCTATCTGTTCTCGTGTGACTTTCAGCACCAAGTGACTCTAACTGAAACTTTTTGGCTTTATTTGTTGAATTTGTTAGCCGGTGGCTAGGATGCCCAACCGTTCTACTATAAAATAATTTAATAAATTGTATTTTTCAAAAATCAATTTAAACGTTTTCTTATATTATTATAAGCTGCTATGCTTAACTTGTTTGCATGCTGTTAATGTTTATGACATTAATCTTTTAATCTTAAAAAGAGTTTGATTCTTTTTGTTTTCAGTGACTCTAAGTTGTAACACTGATTGACTTAGTTTATTTTCAGGACTTGTCTGATTTGTTGCAAGTGTTCATTCTTTTCGGATTATTTTCGGCTCTCTTATACTTTCGGTTTATTTTACGACTCTGCCGACTCTATGACTTTGTTTTTTCATAAAAAATAGTTCCTATTTTTTATTTTTTCGGGGGAGAGAGTAATGTAACGTTGTTTATTACAACGTTCCATGTATAGCCTATTAATAAATAAATAAATATAAATATCTGTCATCTCTGACATTTGAAGTTAATTTCTTTTTGACGTTTTGTTTAAGTCGATGGTTTTTGGCACCTGTCAAGCTTTGATAGTGACGTTTTTTTTGCGTTTATTGATTGATCTTGAATCGATTTTACATTTTAAAACTGGCAACAGTGATAATTCGTTTTTCGTGTGGCAACATTTTTGAACTGTCATTCTCTCTTGCCAAAATTTTCTGCTCGTTTTTCGGCAATCTTCTTTTCTATCGAAAGATATCTTGGTGAATCTTTTACTTTCTCAATTAAACCGGCTGCTGCATCGCGGGCCATGTACCGCGACGTCATTAAATGACGAATTTGAGGGAGGATCCATCGGTGAGTTTTCCTTTTGTCTAAATTTTGTTCACATGTTTTCGCATGGTGACCATTTTCGAAAATTCATTTACTTTCGTTTATTTCAGTCGTGTGAAGCCTGAAGCCTAACAGGATCTTAGTGCTAGACGCCGACGATGGATTTAACCGGATTTATTTCTTCCAAATTGGGTGGTAAGTATTTCATATTCTTCCACGCCATTTATTTTTTTCGCGTTCCATTTTTGAATTTCAGGAAGCGTCTTTCTAATATTTCTTATAAGATTCTAATGCGTTGCTATTGTCTTTGTTACAGCATTGCGCACCCAATTTGAGACAACTTAAACAACTTGAGCCAAATTAAACAATTTGACCAATTTGAATAATTTAAATTCTTTTTTTTCCAATTTGAATGACTTACCATTTGAGAAATTTAAATTCACAATTTAATACACACACTGGTCGAAGACTTTCGACTTAAGACACTGCGGTAATTTGGACGAAAAGACACTGCGAAGCTTCCCGAACGCTGCCCAGCCGAGTCGGATTCGACGATTGATCTCTTTCTCGAAGTTGGACCTACCTAACTGGACTGTTTGTCCCAGGTATACATAATGGTCAACAACTTCGAGCGCAGAGCCTCCGATTATTACTGGAGTTGGCACAACATGGACATTGGACATGATCTTCGTCTTGTCCATGTTCATTTTCAGACCAACTCGATCGGAAACTCTGCTGAGGTCAACGAGCATAGCACTGAGGTCTTCCATGGTCTCAGCCATAACTACTATATCGTCGGCAAATCGAAGGTGAGTGATGTACTCGCCATTTACATTGATGCCTCGACCTTTCCAGTCCAGCACCTTGAAGGCATCCTCCAATGCAGCGGTGAACAGCTTCGGAGAGATTACGTCTCCTTGTCTGACTCCCCGCTGCAGTGGGATGGGCATCGTGGTCTGGTCCTGTAGTCGGACGGACATGGTGGCATTTTCGTACAAACACTTCAACACTTCGATGTACCGGTAGTCAGCTTGGCACCTCTGGAGAGACTGCAGCACAGCCCAAGTCTCGATCGAATCGAAGGCTTTCTCGTAGTCCACAAATGCAAGGCAAAGGGGGAGGTTATACTCTTCGGTCTTCTGTATAACCTGCCGCAACGCATGTATGTGGTCTACGGTACTATAGCCCTTTCGGAAACCGGCTTGTTCGGGAGGCTGGAATTCGTCAAACCTGCGCGCGAGACGGTTCGTAATGACTCTCGAAAACAGCTTGTAGACATGACTCAGAAGTGAGATGGGTCTATAATTCTTCAGCAAGGTGTTATCACCTTTTTTGAAGAAGAGCACCACCACACTTCTGTTCCATGCTCGCGGCGTTCTTCCTTTATGGATGACGGAATTAAACAGCGTCTGAAGGGCCTTAAGGACTGGTTTACCACCCGCCTTCAGGAGTTCAGCTGTAATTCCGTCATCACCGGGGGCTTTGCCGTTCTTAAGCTGTTTGAGAGCCATACTAATCTCGTACAGGCTGACGTCCGGGATATCTTCGGTATAGTGTCGGGTTAATCTAGCTCTAGGGTCTTTAGCTGGATCAGCGACGGGTGTTCGGATTGTCGTGTATAACTGCCCATAGAACTTCTCGACTTCTCCCAACAGCTCCGGTTTGGATGAGACGATCCTGCCGTCTTCGGTCTTCAGCTTCGTCAATTGGCTTTGGCCAATAGACAGATCTTTGGCAAACACCTTCGAGCCTCTGTTACGCTCAATAGCCTTTTCAATACTGTTGGTATTGAATCGGCGTATATCACGCTTCAGAGACTTCGAGATCTGCCTATTGAGCTGCCGATAATGACTAGCGTCACCTGAAGACTGCAGAATCATCTCACGCCTCACCTCCATGAGCTTTAGGGTTGAGTCTGAGATTTTCTTGGTTCTTGTACGGCGGGTCTTGAAGAACTTGGACCCAACCGTATGGACAGCTTCCACAAACCCGTCGTTGTAATCGTCCACGTCGCTTTCTAGGCAAGCAAAACGGTTTTGGAGTTCGAGCTGAAAGCTCTCGGGGTTTTGGAGCTGGGTCGGTGCCGGGCGGAGCGTAGACTTTATCAGTCGAGATCTCTCAAGCTTCACTTGGATATTCAATGTGCCTCGTACCATACGGTGATCGCTCCCGGACTTAACCGAATTGATCACTGAGACATCATCGAATATCTGCTTCCTCGTCGACATGATAAAGTCTATCTCATTCCTCGTTACACCATCAGGGCTCATCCAGGTCCACTTTCTGTGCTCACGTTTCCTGAAGAAGGAGTTCATCATATAGAGTCCCTCCTTCTCCATGAAACCAGCCAGTAGATGGCCCCGGTGATTCCTACGCCCTACTCCAAATTGCCCCACTCTCAGCTCTTCACCGTCTCGTTTGCCCAATTTCGCGTTGAAGTCCCCCATAACAACTGTGAAGTGAGTTTTGGAGCTATGCATGGCTCTAGAAATGTCCTCATACATAGCCTCCACCTCATCGCCAGTGATGACTTATGGTTCCGAGACGTGGGCGCTTACGATGGGCCTCATAAGAAGGCTCAAGGTCACCCAGAGGGCAATGGAGAGGGCTATGCTCGGGGTTTCTCTGCGTGATAGAATCAGAAATGAGGATATCCGCAGTAGAACTGGGGTCACCGACATAGCCCAAAGAATTGCGAACCTTAAGTGGCAGTGGGCGGGGCACATTGCTCGCAGGACTGATGGCCGATGGGGCAAGAAAGTCCTGGAGTGGCGTCCGCGAACCGGTAGACGAGCTGTCGGTAGGCCTCCAACAAGATGGAGTGACGACCTTGTAAAGGTCGCGGGAACGCGGTGGATGCGAGTGGCACAGGACCGGTCTGAGTGGCGCGCCTTGGGGGAGGCCTATGTCCAGCAGTGGACGTCTATCGGCTGAAATGATGATGATGATGATGATGATGATGAATTTAATACAATTCCAGTTGGAATTCTTTTCCTTTCTTTTTCTATATTTTCACCTTCCCTTGGGATTTTTCTGCTGCCCATGTTTCTTTAAAAAAAACCTCTTTTTGCCTCATTGTTTCTACAATGTGAGGGATTTTCTGCTGCCCTTTCGCATTGTAACACTTTATCTTATTCTAAACTTAAAATTCTAACTTAACTTCGTCAACGGACACCTTCACCTTTTTGCTGATCTGGACCTGCTTCGCGGTGTGTTCGAGGCAAGGAGCTGGGATGGCGTGAAACGTCTCAGTCTTCAAGCAGCGACCCCAGGAGTAGCGTTCCCTTTTTTTAATTTCTGCTTTACTGTAAGTTATTTTATCTAATTCCTAACCAGGTGACCTATCAAAACCACAGATTTAATATAACTATATATATAAACTTATAGACCTAAAATTTCAAATTATTGTTACACAAAAAAACCATAGTATTTCCATATTTTCGAAATTAAGATAGTTAAGATAGACATATCTACCATTAGACCTGTACAACTCAAAATTTACACTGTATGTTTTCTAAATTAAATGACATTTGAATGTTGATATAGTATTTTGTTCATATCACCTAAACAGTTCACCCTGACTTGAGATTAATAGTCCAATACTCTTTCCGACTTTTCTATCTGGCATTCTTTTCTTCATTTCTTTTTGGCACTGAGGCCTGGCGCCCGAGGTAATTATCTTTCTCTTTTTCTTTACATTTGGTCTCAGGCTAATATTTTTTTAACCTTTCTTAAAAACCTTAATTTTCTACTGATCCGTTGCGGGATCACCTTTAGAGTGACCCACAAATGTGACAGTATCATACTGAAAAAAAATCATTTAATAGAACAAAAAATAATAATGTTCACTAAAATTGTCTAAATCCCGCGACAACAAACTTTTTGTAGGAATAACAACTCGATTTTGTTATTATAAAGATGGATTTTGTAATTCCTACAGGAATTACAAATTAATATTACCAAAGTGATGTAAATCGGAGCTTACACCAGTAATAGCAGCGAAACTTCACTGAAAAAAAAACTTTGGTTAAAATTAAAAACTCGTTTTGTTAACGGCGTAGTTGACAAAGTTTTTGCAATTAATATAAAGTTTTGCTGCTATTACTGGTGTAAGCTCCGTTTTACATAACTTTGGTAAAATTATTTTGTAATTCCTACAAACCATCTTTACAATACCAAAATCGAGTTGTTATTCCTACAAAAAGTTTGTTGTCGCGGGATTTAGAAAATTTTAGTAAACATTACTATTTTTTCGTTCTATTAACCGAACATTTCTTTTTCCAGTGCAGTGTCCATAATTGGGTTATGGCGAGCAAGTGTACGCAACTCATAATAATCAATCAATATATATGTAGAGGTACACAATCTTCCGAAATTGACTCAATAACTGACAGAAAACGCACCACTGAAACTAATGGTCATGGAAAGTATAGGTTCCATGGGGAGTGGTAAGGGAGGCCCATGTGAAGATTTCCCGAAATTCCTATTTATACAGCGAGTTACAGTTAGTATAAGTCAAGTGTAGCTTATAGCGATGCATGTCATTAAAAACTAACACATAAACTATTAAAAATATAAATTAAACTGGACGTAGGTATATGTTTGAAACGAAGTTTGTTTGTAAGGAAATACTAACTAATTAATTCTTATTTCCTTACACGTTGAAAAATATATAAAAAAATGCGTTTATTCGATTCTTTTTTTTATTTAAGTGTTATTAAACTAGTGATATACTTAACACAACTTAAAAGCCACCAAAAAGTTGGACTAGAAGTTCGGGATTGCAATTGCATCGATGTTTTCAATTCAAATGTCGATTTAGGATTATTTTATTGATATTTAATTTAAAATAGCATGCCTTTCTTAAAATGAAAATGTGTTAACATGCCCCTATAATATATTTACTGAAAGATAACTCTGGTTGATGGCTTCGCCTACTACTCCTGTATACTCCATGAAGTTACGTTAGACACGATACACAAGATTAGCTACGAGTAATATTCCTAATTATTGCGTTAAAATATTATTCAATCACTATTTTAATTATTACACACTGGTAAAATACAGAAAAAAAGAGATCTCATTCTCATTAATTAATTATGATCAATATACTAAAGTGAAACATATAAAAGAACTCATATACCTATAAAATCACTTCCATCTATTTCAGACATGGAGGCGGCGGATTAGCGAAGGCATTACAAACTGCAGTCTTGAATTGTGAGAAATCTTCGTCGAACACTTTTCCATTTATAATTATATAAGGTACGTATGTTCTGTTTGGGACCAAATCAGTTTGGTGTCCATAGTATTCAAGGAGTTCCTCGCCTCTTTGACCTTGAGCGCATGTAATTATTGCTCTAGCAGCTACTCCCATGGATGTCCCGCACTGAAATATAAATAAGGAACCCGTTAGGAACAACTTAACAAGGCAAGATATGTACTCATGTACCTATGTGTATCGAGAACAGGTAAGTACATATAAGTATAAAAGGAAGGAATATCGAAGTCCCTCGAAGGTGAACCATATAGGGTTGGCCAAGAAGTTATAAACGAAAAGAAAAACGCGTATTAGGTGAAAAATATGATGAAATTCTATCAAAATAGTCTATGGAGATGTGTTGTGAGGTCGTTGGACGATTATCAAGTTTCTTTTATTCGTATCTTTCTTTCAGAGGGCATTGATCTATTTGGCGATAAATATCAGAGAATACATACTGGTTTTAATTTGCTCCCTCAGGAAAATGTTACCCAATTTTATATCAAATCAATCATCTATTCAGCAAATTGGCCACATTGGTGCACTTTTATACGTCAGAAATGAATTTACCAGTCCTAGATCCATTGCTTGAGAACAAGCGTCGCAACAAGCTCAGCAAAAGGCCTTACATTTTTCAAAAAATCCACATACAAATTCACATTACGAGTACATTTGCATTATATGTATAAAATACATATAATGCAAAATACGTGTCAAGGTACGTACTAAAATTACATTTAAGAGATATGAACTACAATCATTTAGGTCGTGATTGGTAAGGGCTGATTGGTGGCTGGCTATTCAAGAAAAGTAACCTAATTTTATTAAGTATCTATGGGCAAGGTCCTTCAGAGTAGTACCTAGTGAATTTAAACGACTCAATCATTATGTATGGACGTGTAATATACCAGGAATTACTCTAAGGGCATCTATGTCCTTGGATTATGTTTCGCCCCAGGGCAGGGTGGCTGGACATCATGCAGCCCATGTACAGCGCGCAGCATTGTTGCCGTAACTCTAGATTTTTCTTTGACGTGAAACATCTTTAAAATCACCATGAAACAGACGGCACAAATCAGAAAACAGGAATGCCACATTTCGTCACGAATTGGTTTATCCCGTATAACCTTAATATTTAACTAAAAAACGATTAGTCTTAGAAACATGATTTTGCCAGTTCCGAGTTTTAGCTTTATGTTGGTATCATGGATGGACACAGACGTTTCACGTTAAAACCAATGGCAATGTACAACGATACAGCCCCAAACATTTTCAATTTCTATCTTTGCTTTGCAGTAGCCCTTCAGATCGTCGTACTGGCACTCCACGGCGCCCCCCTTCTGTTTTGCTATCTATATTCAAATTGAGTTACTCTAAGGGCATCCATGTCGGTGGATCCCGTGATGCCGTCCCAGTGGCCAGACATCATACAATCTACAGCGCGCAGCTGCTCGATTGCGCACGCGTGCATAGTTGCAGTAACGGTAGCATTTTTATTTCATTTCTATATTTGCCGCAGCACTCGAGCTTGCTGCGCTGGTGCTCCACGGTCCTCTTGTTCTTTTTCGATATCTATGTGTAAACAGAAAATGACTTACTCTAAGGGCATCCATGTCTGTGGACCCTCTGCCGCCCCAGTGGCTGGACATCAGGCAGGCGTTATACAGCGCGGACCAGATCGGGTCCCGCAGCTGTTCAATAGCACACGCGTGCAGCTTGTTACCGTAACACTCAAGCTCGCCGTGCTGGCACGTTACCACAGTCCGCCCGTTCTGTTTCGTCATCTGAATTTTTAAATGCAACAATTTTAATTGAAATGAAAACCCAATAATGAATCTCTTACATCCAATACATATTATAATATTGTTCGTTGGTATTTGTAAAAAAAAAAAATCCACCAAAGGTTTAATTAAAACAACGTACAAAAAAAACTTTGCAGCTAGATAGCTTATAGCTTCCATCCGCGACTTCGACTGCATGGAGTTTCATAACTATGGACTAATCTGTTTTTTCCTCCTATTCTTTAGATAATCAAGGTTTTTAATTATCTGTAATGCTAAATTTGATTGAAATGGGTTATTTCGTTCTAGCGGAATTGAGTGGCAAATAAACAAAGTTCCACCACATTTTACGTAAGCACTGATATAAAATCAAGAAACGTCTTTAAAACGTTTACGTTAACTACAAAATAGTATGTACTTACGTGAGCATTACCGTAGGGATATGATTTGTAATTTAAATAGGAACCGATTTTCCTCAACACCTCATCTAACGCGCCGGTGTGGAAGCCTATGCAGTCGGGACACAGGGATTCGTAGTACACTCTTAACTCAACTTTGTCGTGAGGCTGCTGTATTACCTGGAACATTCATGAAACTATTTGTAAACCACAATTCAATACAATGTATTTGGAAAGTATTTAAAAGTACACTCAATGCATGTTTGACGGCTGTCTCAGTGCGTAAACATGCGTTGAGAGTGTTGGTGGTGATTTAAATACTTTCCAAGTACATTGAAACGTTTTGAATTGTGGAGGGGCGGGACTTCCTATAGCAGATTATCTTTACATACCCATTGATACACGTGATGTCGGCATTTCATTTAGCTACATTTGTATTTCACTTCTTTCGTTACCTACCCCATGGTGGCAGTAAAAGACGCGAATGGGATATCTGCTGGCAAATACCGGCCAAGACATGTGTCGTTAGATAAACATAAATTGATATACTTTATACCCAAACAATAAATAAACAAGTTTAGAATATGAAAACAAAACCCGCAAATAACCAGAATAATGTAAGTAAAAACAGTTCTTACATTGTATCTGTAAGAATGCACATGGATATTTCCTTCATCCGCGTGTCGTGAAGCGATTTCTGAGGACAACAAATAATTTGATGCTTAACTCAATTAAGTTATCGATTATTAAATAAGTAGGTCACGTACCAGTAACTTGTATAGCCCAGAGAACTGATAAAACAAGGAGCAAGCCGCACTTTGACATCGTGCTGATCGCTTGACCGTCGACTTGCGAATGATATTGTGAGTACGTTGCTCCGCAATCGTCTTATAAAGGTTCATTTTAACAGCCCACGCTTTAACATGTTTAACGGCCATTCTTCAGATTTTTGTTTTCCGAATAGAAGAATGCCTTATTGCCAGTTATTTCACCGGATGCCTTTAACCCCTTACCGGAATACAACAGTGTGAGTACTGCTGTTAGGCAGTAGGTTAGCGGTTAAGACGGTGGTACCTACCAACCTGGACGGCCGGTATTTAATACCTACATTTTATAAAAACCGTATCATTATTTCTTCAATAAATGGAACGAGCTGGCTCTGCTAGACAGTGTAAGCAAAATAAGATAAATATCTATTACTATAAGCAAAATGAACCTTAAGTGGCAGTGGGCGGGGCACATTGCTCGCAGGACTGATGGCCGATGGGGCCGGAAAGTTCTCGAGTGGCGTCCGCGAACCGGGAGACGAGCTGTCGGTAGGCCTCCAACAAGATGGAGCGACGACCTCGTGAAGGTCGCGGGAAACCGGTGGAAGCAAGTATCACAGGACCGGTCGGAGTGGCGAGCCTTGGGGGAGGCCTATGTCCAGCAGTGGACGTCTTTCGGCTGAAATGATGATGATGATAAGCAAAATATGATCTACCTATGTAGATTACATTGCCGAAGTTAATTAACTTGCCCTTTGCGGAAATTCGATCAAATTAAACGTAAAGGA
Source organism: Aethes cnicana (assembly GCA_963971205.1). Lineage (NCBI taxonomy): Eukaryota > Metazoa > Arthropoda > Insecta > Lepidoptera > Tortricidae > Aethes > Aethes cnicana. The sequence continues at coordinate 8,960,915 of OZ020274.1, read as the reverse complement.
CGTGAAATCAAGAATCGATTAAGTAGGGTATGTGTAGGTACCTACACACGTTTCTTAAAATGCCGCGACGCGTGCGTGAGCGATGCTATAGGGAATATCCCTGTCCCTATTTAAGACTTCAAATAGAGCTCTTGGGCCTGGGCGTTTAAAGTTTCCCACTTCATTTCCCGGGACTTTCGAATTTATAATAATAGTATCGATGTATGAGAATCGTTTTCATTAGTGGGCTCACTGAAATTAGGTAGCTGCTTAAATTTTCAAAAAAGATAGGGGAAAAAATGACAATGTGTTAATATGGCTTCGAGACATTGATGAGGTACCTACGTTTTAGGAACAAGTACGATTACCTAAGGCAAGTTTACCCTACCTACTTACGAGTTACATACATACACACATACATACAGACAATTTTTCTAAATAATCGTTATTTATGTGTTCAGAATCGTCTACATAGTCCCCTCGACTTGATAGTTTCTCTTGACCAGACAGACGTTCCTCAACAGACTTATTATTAGTATAGACAAGTTACAGACGCGACTTCTTCAACGGACTTACTAGTATAGATAGGATAAAAGCTAAGCTAACAATAATGTCATCAGATCAAATTATTTGAATTTAGGTACTTGTTTATCTACACAGGTAAATCTTACTCGTGTGTATGAAATATTTTAAACTTAGGTACAGTCGACTCCACGTACAAGTATAATACACTGGTGGCCTTATTACGCTCACAATAAAGTTGAAATTGGTAAAATAGTGTATAGCTAGATGTGGTCTTGACTGTACAATGCAAGTATGTTTTATGTGCATTGTTATATTTATTGACGTAGGTATAGATAAGTAGACAGTGTTTTGTTTGTGTGCAAAGAGCGAGCTCATTAGTCTGTTCTGGAAACCAGATTATAAAATGTGTACATGGTTAATGTAATTTACTTATATTACCTATGTTTTTTTGATATTATTAGCAAGGAGTTCATATAAATTATTGGAAGGCCATTTACTTGTCCAATACATGTAAATTCAATTTCTTAGGAAGTACTTTTTTGCCACCTCAAATTTTTTACATTGTAGGTAGGTACGTATTTAATAACGTCTGATATTTATTACCTACTAGCTTCTGCCCTCGACTTCGTCCGCGTGGAATTCGGTTATCGCGTTCCCGCGGGAACTATGCGTTTTCCGAGATAAAAAGTAGCCTATGTCCTTTCCCGGGACTTCAACTACCTATATCCAAGTCAAATTTCATCTCAATCGGTCCAGAGGTAGAAGCGTGAAGAGGTAACACACAGAAAGACAGACAGACAGTTACTTTCGCATTTATAATATTACTAGCTTGTGTCCGCAACTTCGCCCGCGTGGAATTCGGTTATCGCGTTCCTGCGGGAACTATACTTTTTTGCGGGATAAAAAGAAGCCCATGTCTTTTCCCGGGACTCCAACTATCTCCATACCAAATTTCATCCCAATCGGTACAGCGGTTGAAGCGTGAAGAGGTAACAGACAGACAGAGTTAGTTTCGCATTTATAATATTAGTATGGATATGAATTTGTTTAAATAACTTATGATAATAACCTACACAAATGTCACGGAAAAAATATAAACAAGAATGATAAATAATATAATTTGTTAGGTACTCAGACTAAGAAAATGCCGCTTAAAAGTAATAAAAGTTTTAAACGTCTCCGCAGGCTTATCTTTACAATTTTATCATTTTCAAGTAATTTATTTTACTCTTATATAAAATAATTACGCTTTAACAAAACATTATATTTCTTTATTTGCGCTTTGGTCCAATTAAAATATAAATAATATATTAAATTAGCCCACATTCATAAGGTCGTCGTGGCGTAAGCAGCCTGCAGAAGGAGTATCCAAGGTAGGTATCACTGTTCATAAATTCATAATACACGTACGGGACGTGACGTGGTCGCACCGTATGCGTCTCGTCCCCGTATCAGATCAATAAATTAGATACTTAGTCTAGTAAATACATATAAATAAGTCTTTAAGAGGGTTTACGCCGAAAGTTGGCAACGTCGCAAATACGTAGCTGTCAAATATTTTGCTGTTTTCATTAATTTCTGAATATTACTGAATGAAAACATGAATTATCGCTCTATGGTTGAAAAAAAAACATTAAGTTAAGTATGGATTGAAACAGTACTCATAGGAACACGAAATTTTTAGTATTATGGAAGTAATATCTTTTGAAAAGTTTCCATCCCATTTTCCATGCATTTTAATGTAATCTTATCATTTGAACGCCTAACCAACAAATATAAAACGAGACGCGTAATTCAACCATAGAACGATATCTTCCTTTTTAATTCAGCAATATTGAAAAAACGGCGAAACATTTGACAGCTATATGCGACGTTGCCAACTTTCGGGATAAACCTCTTAAACTGGTCCACATTCATAAGGTCGCGGCGTAAGCAGTCCGCAGACAGAGTATCCGAGGTACTGCGTGACAACATCCTGGTTCTCCGCGGACCCGCCCAGGACGACGTAGGGGACGTAACGTGGTCGTACCGCATGCGTCTCCTCCCCGTATCGCTTTAGAAGTTGCGAGCTCCGCTCACTCCGCTGGCACTCCCATATAGGACCAGTGGGAATTTGTAATCTCTTGCCGCACTGTAAATTAAAACAAAGTTTTCGATTTTATCATTTTTCTATAAAAAAAATAGAAATTTCTAAAAAATGGTCTTTATTAGGTATTTCAAAGCGTCGATTTTCTTAATTTCAATATTTTTTATCAATAAGAGTGCAATGTAAAAATAGTAGATTGTATGACTAGGGAGCAAAAAGGTATATTTTACCGCGGGTGACGGATTGAATCCAGAGCGACGCGAAAGATTCCAGAATAGAATCCCGAGCGTAAGCGAGGGATTCTAGCGTGGAATCTTGAGCTAGCGAGGGATTCAAGCTTTGTCACCCAAGGCATAAATAAGTTTGCTACCGTGTTGTACACTCTGCTTTTCACCCCTCCTATGAGAAAATCATTAGATCATTCGTTCATTATTGTCTTTAAATTAAGTAAAACAAAAAAATAATACATTTAGAAACAAACAAGGTTAAAAAGAACGTGTGTTTCGCGCGCTTATCATAAATTCATAGGTAGAAGGCGAAAATGGCTTCCATATTGAAGAATCAGTAACTATATTGTATTTATATTCTGTCATGCTCGCACGCGTTGCGTTCATAATAATAGGTAAATTTAACTAATGTGAAATACAGTACATTTTATGTCAATTTCGCACATACTGTATCACACAAAGTTTTTTAATACATTTGCGATAAAATGAAAAAAGGGCAGTGCAATTCATATTACGTACTTACATAATATTCCTTTGGAATTCTCAGAGGTGTTGATCCCAATACATTGCATCACCTAAATCACTTTTTGATTTCATTCATTTTCTACGAAATAATTCATAACACTACATAAGGTACGTTTTATTTTGGAAATTAAGTGTAAAATAATACGACAAGGAAATGAGCGCTGACGAAATTCGCGGGTTCGAGTTTTTTTTAATTCGATCACACGACGAGTTTACGAGGAATGCTACGGCATTGGCCTGCACCATTCAGCCAAATTGAAAATAAAAAATAGAAAATAATTTATCAAAAGTAAGTATGTATCTATGAATTTATGGATTTTTAGTATGTGTAATAAAGTATTTATGTAAAATGCCGATATATAAAATTCTAAAAACGAAAAAGACGCGACTTTTGAATGCAACTTTTTACAGTCTCCGCAGCTCCGTGAACGCACTGCTAAGACGTATTTTGCTCCCTGTTAGCGGGGCAGAAATGAAAAAAAATTAAAAAAAAACGAAGAGGGAGCAAAATCGCATTTTGCTCCCTCTAAACGGGGAACAAAACACTTCTTTTCGAATAGGAGGGGTGAAAACCTTATTTAACAGGTTGGTTTCTGTGTAAATAAATTACATTTAGTAAAAAATAATTCGAGAAATGCAAATGTTTCAGCCGGCCTTGATATGGATGGTAAAGCTCGCACATAAAATATCAAACGTAAAATATCTACTGTATACTAATATCTACTGTATTAGAAGAATGAAGAAGAAGCAATATCAATGAATTGAGGCATACACTACAGTATTATAATAGTTTATGGGTCAGTTGAACTTCTTATGCACGTTTCCCTAGCCTATCTTTAAATTTAAGTTTAAAATATATCGATATTTAATAGTAGTTTATGTAACTGCTACACACATAGATATAAATAATACTTCGTATGGACCCGGCCTAACGTAGATACATGTCATGTTTCCCCACTTCATTGATGTCCAATCCAAAGTTAAACTTATATCGTGACACTAAAGCTGGGTCACATTTTTTCAACAACGAGACGAGTTTTTAAGTAGGTACTTAGAAACAGTTTCGAAAAAAGTTTTTTTAAAAACGCTTATTGTCTCGCACGCTCGGTGACAGAACTTTGGATTGGACACCGTGGAAGTGGGGACATATTACGTGTACGTTAGACCGGGTCTATATTATTTACGTCTATGGCTACACATAATAAAGGTCCGTAAAACACGAGTGGAGTTTTATTAAACGAGCCTCCAGGCGAGTTTCATAATAATATCGCACGAGTGTTTAAGGCCTAATTATGTACAGTTGCATACACAACTTTATCTACACTCATTTTATATCTCCTCTAAGATGCTTCAAAATCTGTCAACAGTGGCGGCAATTCGAATATGTCAGTGTCTAATATTCGATTTTCAAAAAGCATAAGTAGACTAAATAGAGCCGACATTTGAATTTGGAATAAACTTTCGCTCTATCTGACTGAAGAATATAGGCGGGCATTGCTGTTCGAAGATGTTCGAAACTTGAATGCTATTAGACAATCGAATACGATGGTCTAATACAGCTATTAGACCATTTTCACAGATATAAAATCTGTTCTAACTAAATCGTTCATCTTAATGCTGGTTATTATTTGCGGTTTATGATCGCATCATAGATGATTTATGATATGAGTGTAAATAAAAAAATTAATTTACCTCTTCCACCAATGAATTTAGTGTGTTGTAGTCAAAAGTTCTGTCCATTATACAAATATTGAACAGAGCAGCTTTTGAGTTGCTGTCTATGACGTCGATAGCGCATGCGTGCAACTTGTTTCCGTAGCATTCGATATCGCCGTGCTGGCAGATAAAAGTATACTGCCCATTTTCATATTTAGTCTGAAAAAGAAGCCAATTATACAATAAATCCTGTATATTTCCAAAAAAGAAACATGCCTAATTCGAAAAAAGTCTCATACGTCATATACTTTTGAAGACAATTATTTAAAACTAGCTTCTGCCTGCGACTTAAACCGCGTGGAATTCGTTAATAGCATTCCCGCGAGAACTATGCATTTTTTCGGGTTAAATATATAGCCTATATATATGTTGTGTTATAAACTATCCCCATACTGCCCATACATATAGTAGTTTTCGAGTCAAATCCGGACATACATACATACAAACACACCTACAGACAGACAATTTTTCAAAAAAATGCATTTTTTTCGGGTTAAAAATATAGCCTATAGGTATATATGTTGTGTTATAAACTATTCCCATACATATAGTAGTTTTTGAGTCAAATCCGGACATACATACATACAAACACACATACAGACAGACAATTTTTCTAAAAATCGTTATTTTGTGTTAAGTAGCGACTTCTTCTACAGACTTATTATTAGTATATCGCAATCCTTGCGTTATCAATAAAGTCCTTTCTGATGCGCCGTAATATATTATTGAAAACAGGAGGTACTTAGAAACCATCGAATTATTTGAATAGGATAAGTACGAGGTACCTTTAAATTGTCCGCGAAGGCTAACTGAACTAGTAAATAACGCAGAAAATGGCGGTTAAACGCAGATAATGGCAGATCTAATTGCACAGCTATGCATGTCAAAATCGCCCCCCGGCCTGCAATTTGAATAATTTACCTTCGCGTGTCCGTACGGAATCATATAAATGTCCAAATGCGACGCAAGCCGCTCTACGGTGGGCGCCAACTGTTCTTTGAAAAACCGAATCGTGTGTTAGCTGAACTGTAATTACTGTAAGGTTTTACTGGAATTAAACTTGAAAGCAGACTGAAACTATTCTTTATATTTTCTTAAGAAACTGTACAAGCAGATTGGAAAATCAGAAGATGTTTTCTAGACGAAATTCGAAATAGAAGTGAGCCCGATTCGCGCGCTGCTGAAGGCGCCATCGTCACCGGAAACCCCGTCACGTCATCAGGGCAGGCAACTGAGCAGTGTCAGATCAGTGTTGCCAACACGGCCATGCTGCACGGTGTCAGCCCCTGACACCTCACCTCTCACATCGTCATCGTGTCACTGAAACATACATAAATGACATCTGTTAGCATGAGTTTATACTACATAGCCTACACTACTTGGGCCCTCGCTTATACACACAAACATACATGTACCATTGTTATTAAGTACTGCGCCATCTATAGACCGCTCGCACTTAAAGAGCTTTCGCTTCATTTAAGAGACCAAGTTCGTCCATAACGGCTGAGCAGTACCAGGGAGTCGCTCGCGCTTAAAGAGTGTAGCACTTCACTTAAGCGTACCAAGTTCACTCCCTTCAATTTTAATGGTTTATGTACGATTGTAAGTAGATAGGTACCAATAATTTTCTGTGTGTGGCTATAGCTAACTTAATGATGCCGAATTGTTTAAATATTTATTTAAGGAATTTGAACTATATCAGTTCAAGCTATATCATTAACGAGAGGAGATCACAGATTAACTATTTTATCTAGGGATTTAAAATTTAGTAGAGTTTACTTTTGTAGTCAGAGAAATATATTTAATTTATTTTTACTAGACTAAAAATTGTTGAATATCTATATATATATATTTTTTTTGGAACTAGCAACTGTATACTACGTACTTCACAAAGCAAAACGACAAGAGTTTAGCTCAATTATATAGGTACAAATATATACATACTGTATACACATAAATCTTGCCAACACGATATACTCACGATCAGTCTGTAGACCAGTCGTCTATTCGGATCCACGGCTTCATATTTTCGGCTGCAGCCGTGCCTATGTAGCGCTTAGAGCTCCTTTCAGCTCCGCGTAGGTCCGCCACCTCATACCTATCATTTCCTATCACGCGTGTAACTCGAAATGGACCCTTATAAACCGGCATGAGCTTTTTGCTTTGACCGTCGTTATTTTTGCTCTGTATTTTTAACAAAACTAAATCATCCACCGAGTATACTCTAGCGTTTATTCTGGAATTATCAAATCTTTGTTTCTGTTTAACTGCGTTCTCTTTTATATTTTGGTCAACCTTATTTCGCAACCCAGAAACATCTATCGGCTGTTCAGTATCAAGGTCTGCTGTTAACATATTATCCGTGTCAGTCCGCAATCGATAGCCAAAGAAAACTTCGCTGGGCACAGCCTTTGTAGTTTTATGGATAGTACTATTAAGGCCTTGTTGTAAAATTTTAACATAGCGATCCCAGTCGTCGTCTTCTGTATTCGCCCCTAAAGTTCTCATCGATTCAAGTATAGTTTTATTAAACCTCTCTACTTGCCCATTAGAGCGAGGCATCCCCGTGGCAATGGTGTGCAAACGAATATTATTATTTTTGCAGTATTCAGAGAAGTCAGTGGATGTGAAACCGGTCCCGGCGTCTGCAATTATACGTCTCGGATTTCCAAACGTTTTAGATACATGTTCTAACTCTTTTATTACTTCTGACGATTTGGTCGACCTCACCGCGGAAATAAACACGAATTTAGTGAAAGCGTCGACTACAACAAGAAGGTACTTGTTTTTCCTTTTTGATTGTACAAATGGACCCAGGTGGTCCATATGCAGCGTATGGAACGGTTGCGCATATTTTGGTAACGGATGTAATTGCCCTTCTTTAGGGCCACTCTTGTTTTTAAAGTAAATGCAGTTTATGCAATTTTTAATATATTTTTTTACAGTGTGTCGAATCCGTGGAAACCAGTACGAGTGTTCAATACGTTCAACCGTCTTGTCTACCGAAAAATGACCCAGGTCGTCGTGGTTACTTCTAATGATTTGAAAAATGCATTTCTTTGGTGTTACCCAGCGGCGGCCTCGGGTGGTTCTTCGGTACACTTTGTTGCCTAAGAGTTCGTATTTATCAAAAATGTTTTTATTTTCATCGGCTTGTCCTGACTCTAGTATAGTTTTGATTTTTATTATCTCGGGATCCTGCAACTGAACGGACAGTAACCAGTCGGCTTCGGTTATAGACAACACTAGTTCGGTTTCTGATTTTTCTCCGGATGGCACGGGGTTTCGGCTCAACGCATCTACATGCTGCATGCGCGAGCCCGCTCTGTGTACTATATCAAATGAATACTCCTGCGTAGCCAGCACCCACCGTGCAATCCGGGGAATAATTTCCTTTTTCGATAAGGCGTATCGAACCGCGTTACAGTCTGTCACTATCTTAAACGAAGAGCCTAGTAAATATAATCTAAATCTCTGCAGCGATGAAATAATAGCTAGTAGCTCTAATTCAAATGAGTGATAACGCTTTTCATCATCTGTCGTTTGTCTACTATAATAGTGAACCGGTTTCTCGCCTTCGGCAGTTACTTGCATTAGAATACCGGCTACACCGTCCCTACTCGCATCAGTATACAATATTTTTTCTTTCGAAGGGTCAAATATGGATAACACGTGACTAGAAGTCAGTTTGTCCTTCAGTGCCTGAAATGCCTGCTCGTGCGTGTCACCCCACACCCACTTACAGTCTTTCTTTAGTAAGTTTGTCAGAGGGGACGATATCATTGCACAGTTTTGAATAAACTTGCGGAAATAACTGATTAATCCCAGAAACTGTCGCAGTTGATGGACCGTGTTGGGCCTGGGGAAACACTTCACAGCTTCTAACTTGGCTTCGTTGGGCATAACAGTGTTGGGTTTTATTTTGTAACCGAGAAACTCTATTTCCGACTTGAAAAAGTGGCATTTTTTTAAATTGAGCGTTAATCCATTATCCCGGAAAATTCCTAACACCTGTTTTAACAATTCCAGATTCTGCTCCACAGTTTGAGTTACCAAATACACGTCGTCGAGATAGACTATCACATTGCCAAATCTCAAGTTACCCAGTACCTTGTTCATCATTTGTTGAAAGGCCGACGGTGCATTTGCTAACCCAAACGGTAGCCTTAAAAATTCATAATGACCGTCCTCGGTGATGAATGCGGTTTTTGGAATAGAATCAGCACTCATTAATATCTGGTAGTAGCCACTCTTCAAGTCAAGGCTTGTAAAACATTGGCTGCCTTGAAGCCTATCCACTAAATCTTCTATTCGCGGCATGGGGTATTTATCTTTAACCGTTACTTTATTGAGCCCGCGATAGTCTACACAAAGCCTCTTTTCCCCGTTTTTCTTATTTACCAGAAGGGCAGGACTAGCATAGGGGGAATTACTTTCTTGTACAATGCTATGGGCCACTAATTCATCCACCATGTCGCGAATAATCTGCCTATCTGAATGCGACGATCGAAAAGGCCTACATTGAACCGGCCGCGGATCGGTCACATTGATTGTCATTTCGTAATTGTTTACTTTACCTAGTTCTTTCACGCTCATTGCAACACAGTCACGATATTCCCTAAATAAACTTACTAGTTCCGTGTGATGTGAATCGGCGTCAAACTCAGTCTCACTTGTAGTATTACAAAATTCTGTAAAGTTTTTCGCACGGTCAAACTTTAACACTTCACCAATTCGAGAATAAATCAAATCCGGCCGCTCCGTTACATTACGTCCGATCAGTATATCACATCCTACTAAATCATCTATAACGTATAAATCGACATTCTGTACAGACACTGAATCTATTTTTAGACTAACATTCAATACATCAGTTACCGTCTTTGATGATTTTTTCGAAAATCCTTGTAAAGTAATAGGTGAGGGTAGTTTGACCGAGGGTATTGCCAGTTTTCTTATCAGTGACTCTGATATAAGAGAACAGCTACTGCCAGTATCAATAAAGGCATCGTGTGAAAAACACTTATTGATGGTTACCTTTTTCACAAATTTATCGCGTGAATTATTTGATGACACCACGAATTTAATTTCTGGCTTTTCTGATTTTTGTTCCGTTTTCATATCTTTTTTACGATAGCAAACCGATTCGTTGTGACCCTTTTTACCGCAGAAATCACATTTTACGTCACATTGATTTCTTTTGTGATTACCGCCACAATTATAACATTTTAGTACCTTTCTTGATTGTTGTGAATTACTGTCGTTACTATTAGCGGAACTTGACGGGCCGGCCTGGTTTGTCCCTGCACTAGAATTCACCGTGCTCGTAGCATTGGGGACGGGAGACTGATTTTGATGCAGCTTAGTTAAATGCACTTGATGCACTTGTTTCTTTGTTTTATATGTGCGACTATGTAAGAAGCTAGCTAATTGTTCACACGTTTTAAAACTATTACTTTCTATATTTACATCACATATGTTTCCGACTATTATGGAAATGACGTCTTGATCCGAGAAATTTAAACGTAATCTATCGATTTTACATTTTTGATCGAAATAAAATTCATATAGGGACTGATTTTCGATCGGCCTACGTTCTACAATTTCCTTCAACAGTTCGAACATGTTTCTTTGAATTTGGAAACTGAGCGATAATTTACTTTGCCAATCTGACCATATCCATGACGGCCACTGATTGTCGGTGCGCAACAAGGAATCGTACCAAACCTTCGCAGAGCCTTTGAGTTTATTCAGAGCTTGATAGCGGATGGTCTCGTCCGACCACGAAAATGTTTTCGAGTACGATTCAATGATACTGAGCCATGCATTAATATCGTCCTTTAAAGGATCGAACTCGGGTATAATATTATTCAATACAGTTGAATTGGAGTGACTTACAGTTTCGAGTCCTTTGTTCCTTGCGGTCTTACTTGCGGCGCCTGATGTTTTCCGACGCTTAGGAGGCGGAGGTGACGGAGTCCTCGAATACTCGTCGCTGGAGCTCGAGCTGCTAGAGCTACTACTTACTCGCGGACGCTTGCGCTTACGTGATTTGTGCCGTTTACCCATAGTGGTTGCGTGGGAATACTTAAATGTCACTTCTGATGTTAGCTGAACTGTAATTACTGTAAGGTTTTACTGGAATTAAACTTGAAAGCAGACTGAAACTATTCTTTATATTTTCTTAAGAAACTGTACAAGCAGATTGGAAAATCAGAAGATGTTTTCTAGACGAAATTCGAAATAGAAGTGAGCCCGATTCGCGCGCTGCTGAAGGCGCCATCGTCACCGGAAACCCCGTCACGTCATCAGGGCAGGCAACTGAGCAGTGTCAGATCAGTGTTGCCAACACGTGTACGGACAATGGGTTTCGTAGAAGATTTTTAGGGTCAATTTTGAACCCGTTGCCCAATCCTGTAATATAAATTTTTGTCACCATGAAAAGTCCATCTAAATTAATTTAACGATGTAATAATTCGTAACTACACGTTTTTTGCAATCTTCTTCTACAACAGCATAGGTACAACTTTTTGTACCAGTCCAAATTAAACAAACAATGGCACACACAAATTAACCAAAGAACAGAAATGCGCGGGTATGGAGTAGACTATAGACTTTTTAAATCAGATGATGTTCTTATAAGGTACTTATAAGGGTGTCCATACTCGTAATATGAACGCATAAACGAGATAATAACTGTAGAGGATTAGATACAACAGTAGTTTATGTAATTGCTACATAATAAAGGTCCTTAAAACACGAGTGGGGTTTTATGAAACGAGCCGCCAGAGTGTGCACAAGGCCTCATTATGTACAGTTGCATACACAACTTTATCTACACTCATTTTATAAATCCTCTAAGATACTTCAAAATGTGTCCATAATGGCGGTAGTTCGAATACGTCAGTGTCTCACATTTGATTTTCAAAAAGCATAGACTAAATAGAGCCGACATTTGAATTTGGAACAAACTTTCATTCTGTCTGACTGAAGAATATAGGCGGCCATTGCTGTTGGAAGATGTTCGAAATTTGAACGTCATTACAGCATCGATATCGATTTTGTAAAATGAATTTTACTGTATGACCACAGGTAGAAAATTGGCATGGACAGAACTCGCTGTCATAACGGATGTCATTACTACCGATTTTTGAACGCATCATAGACTTACCTGAAATGTCTGTCCATTTGAGTAGTGGCCATCTGAAACGGAAAACGCTTTATTACCTAACTTATACGGCACTATCTCAGAAACGGCTCTTACGATTTCGACGAAATGAAATAAGCAATGTAGGGCTTTACGGGGCGACAAATGGATTAGCTAGGTCTCATACCTGGAAAACTAATTTGAGCATTTTTTTTGGTCGTCCAGGTATCTATGAAGTAATTCGTAAAGTATTCAAATACATATTGATGTTATGCTAGGTAAATAAGTACCTACTTACCATAATATTGGGCTTTTGAAATAGTATTCACACTAAATATTAAGCACGTCACTGCCCGGAATAACGATGATTTTAATGAGCGAGTCATTTTGCAGGCTCTAACAAAAAAAACAAGTTATACATAAATGCGGTACAGATAGTTGAGATCGAATGGGTAAGTTGCTCAAATAGTGGTCTATTTATGCATATGAATACAACACTTATACAACAGAAAGCCCTAATGACAAGTGATTACATATTTAGTTTCACAACGATTTTCTTATGAACTCATTATTTATCTGAATGAATAATGAGTGAATCGGAAAGGAATTACATATGATAATGAGGATAAACTAGTCATTAGTTATATCGCACCCTATTAAGTTATCAATTGTCAGAAAATATTACAATTAAGTTGAATAAAGCGAGAATACATAGCATCTTAAAGTTAATTTTAATACAGTTGCTCAAAAAGCCAGCCAGTCAGCCAGGGGTACTAAGCGGTAACTTTCTAGTCCGGAAGTTTGCTGATAGTATACGGGTACGCGAACCCGGCTTCCCGAGCTACTGTTGTCTCATAATGTTCCTTCCGAGATAATAGTATCCTCACCTAATTCCTGTCCACCTTCCCCCCACATCCCGTCTACATTATCCCTGTTCCTTCCATTTCCTTTTCCTATCCTAATCCGCCAATCCACAGGTAAGCCGTGCCTTCGGATGCATGACTAGGGGCGAGCCTAGTAATAAGCGTGCCGACTTTGCCCTGGGACCTGGTGAACCCAGATATATGGCTAGCCTTATCTCAGCATGCGGGGCTCTGCTGAGATGGACAAATATCCCTTGCTACTCGTGGGAACGCAATGGTTTCGAAAATAAATAAAAACTTTAAAAATGGCGGCGATGCGGTTCGCAACTCATCACGTCTCGTTTCCCATAGAGGCGGAAAGTGGCCCATGGAGAGCCGCTTTGCTACGATGAATGTCAGAGGAGGATTGAAAGATAAATTGGACGATGTATGTCAGATGATGCAAGACAGACAGATTGACGTGCTGTGTGTGAATGAGACGAAGCGTAAAGGATGTGGCTCCACGAATCATGGAACCTACACGGCATACTGGGCTGGTGTTCCCGATACCAGTCGAGGCTGTAAAGGTGTTGGAGTAATCCTTTCTGCAAGAATGACTGAGTGTGTGACTGAATTTGAGTATGTGAGTCCCAGACTTCTGTGGATAAGAATGAAAGTTGGACTCAACCGAATTTTCATTTTGGGTGTTTATGCACCTACTGATGTGGGTTCGAGTGGGTCCGTTAAAGAGCGCAAGGAAAGGGATGACTTTTGGGATTGTGTGAGAGATGTTTTAAATGAGTGTAAGCAAAATGAGAGAGTTGTTATGCTAGGTGATTTTAATGGTTGGGTCGGAATTAAAAGGGATGGATATGAAAAGGTTTTGGGCAAATTTGGTGACGAAAGAGTGAATGAAAACGGAAAGAATTTGTTAGAAATTTGTTTGAACAGAAATCTTGTTGTGACAAACACCATGTTTAATCACAAAAAGATTCATATGTATACTAGAGAAGAAGGATATTCGAGAAGTATGATAGACTTTGTAATTGTGGACGAAAGGCTGAAAAGTAAAGTGACGGATACCCGGGTATACCGAGGTGTTGGTATCGACACAGACCACCATTTAGTCGTCAGTCGAATAAGAGGGCTCTTTAATCGATGGCGGCACCGGGTATCTAAACAAGAGACTATTTTGGAACGTGTGAAAGTAGAAAACTTACAGAATGAGAATGTACAAGAAGAATTTCGTAATAAGTTAAATGAGCGGTTTGATGGTATAGATGGGATACAAGAAATGGAAGTTTTATGGGAAACATTTAAAAATAAAGTGGTGAGTGTTGCTGTTGAAGTGTGTGGGGTATCCAAAAGAAGGAAAGGAAGAATGCAGAAGAGTGAATGGTTTGATAAGGAAGTACGTAAGGTTGTATCCGAAAAGAAAAAAGCATGGTTAGACTGGCTAGCAGTTAAAGCTAGTAAAAGAGTAGGACAGGTGACAAATGAATGCGTTCAGGAAAAAAGAGAGTTTTACAAGAAGTTAAAAGAAAAAGTGAAAGCAATCGTGGATAAGAAGAAGAGTGAGTGGTCAGATGCATTAGACCTAAAGCTATCAGATAGCTTTAGGTCTAATGTAAAACTGTTCTGGAAGTCCATAAGAACTGCCCGTGGAAAGTCGGCCAACTCGGAACTTGGCAAAATCAGGAGTGAAAGTGGAGATTTGTTAAATGAAGAGGAAAGTGTGCTAAAGAGATGGAAAGAATATTTTGAAAGTTTGTTTGGAAAAGGACAGGTAGTAAATGATGATTGCAACGAATTTCAAGACGATGTGAATGAAAGTGAAATTAGTCTAGATGAAGTAATAGAAGCACTGATTAGTTTGAAAGTAGGTAAGGCTGCTGGGTGTGACAGAGTTTCAGCTGAGATGCTTAAAGCTGGAAAGGGTGTAGTTGCGAGTCAGCTGTACCGCCTTTTCAACCTGTGTTGGAGGATAGGCCGAGTACCAAGTGACTGGTGCAAGGCTGTAATCGTACCGTTGTTTAAAGGGAAAGGGTCACAGCAGGACTGCAAAAACTACCGGGGAATCAGCCTCTTAAGTGTTGTGGGGAAATTATATGCAAAAGTATTGATTGAAAGGGTAGTGAAAGAAACAGATGAAAGGATATGGGATGTTCAAGCAGGATTTAGAAAGGGAATGGGATGTACGGACCAGGTTTTCTCCTTACGTGGCATAACCGAAAAGTTTTTGGCTAAAAGTCACAAGGTTTATTGCGTATTCGTGGACCTGGAGAAAGCTTACGACCGAGTGGAGAGGGATGAATTATGGAAGGCCTTGTCTATGAAGGGGGTGGACGACAACCTGATTCGAGCATTAAAATCTCTATATGAGAGTTCTAGTGCTTGTGTCAGGGTGAACGGCGCGTACACTGATTGGTTTAGGATTGATAAAGGTCTTAGACAGGGATGTGTAGCGTCGCCGTGGCTGTTCAACGTGTTCATTGATGACTGCCTAAAGGAATTGAAAGAGAAAGAGTGTGGCTTAAGAATGAATGAGTTACTCGTCAAATGTCTCCTTTATGCGGATGATCAAGTAATACTTGCGTCATCAGCTGAGGAGTTACAAGAGATGGTAACAAGTCTGCATGTGTCATTAGAAAGAAAGGGTATGAAAATCAACGTATGCAAGACGAAAGTTCTGGTTTTTGAAAGAGATGAATTTAGGACGTTGTGTGAAATTATGATAGGGGGTAAGAAAGTGGAACAAGTGGATGAATTCATATATTTGGGTTCAAAATTTACTAGGGATGGAAAGTGTGATGGTGACATAGAACGAAGAGTGAATGCTGGAAATTCAATAAATGGGGCATTGCATGCTTTTATGACTAGCCACAAAGTCTCGGCAAAGGCTCGAGTGGCTGTACATAGAGGTGTGCTAGTGCCGACACTTATGTATGGTAGTGAAAGTTGGGTATGGCAGAAGAAGCACGAAAGTAAAATCAATGCTGTAGAAATGAGAGCATTGCGGAATATTGCAAATGTTAAATTGAGTGATAGGGTAAGGAATAGCGAGATAAGGGAGCGGTGTGGTGTGAAAGAGGATGTAGTGACAAAAATAGAAAAAGGTATGCTATATTGGTTTGGGCATATGGAAAGGATGAATGAGAGAAGACTGACAAAAAGTATTTATATGGCTAGTGTGAATGGAGGTGCTGGAAGAGGAAGACCGAGGCGAATGTTCTTGGATCAAATTCAGGACAATCTGATTAAAGGCCAGGTCAAAAGTACTTTAAACCGACGAGCATGTATGCGGAACGGGATGAAAGTTGAAGAAGCGAGAGAAGTATGCAAGAGTCGTAGCAAATGGAAAGAAGTGGTCTCTGCCTACCCCTATGGGAAAAAGGCGTGATATTATGTATGTATGTATGCTCAAAAAGTAAACATTTCGATACCTACCTGTTTAACGTGCCAAAAGTTTGTCATTTAGGAACGAGCGCTTTTTGTTTTTTGACAGCTAGTGAGCGTGCCTAAAGTTGATTTTTACGAACTAGTGCGTAAAGTTTTTTGAGCTTTGTTTTGTTCGTTTAGTTCTATATTCTTTTTTCGCAAATGTATTAAAAAATGTAGTTTGATACACGTGCGAAATTGTCATTTTCACTCGTCCCTAGTGTTAACACTCGCTGTCGCTCGCGCCAACATAACTAAGGGACTCGTGATAAAATGACAAACTTTTCGTACATGCATCAAAATGTCTTTCTCTTTCTCTTTGTCTGTTCGGGGCTGTTCGGGGTAACGACTGCCAAGGCAAGGTGCATCCCCATTCGCACAAGATGTATTTATCGAATGACTTCTTCGCCTCACATTCTGCAAACTCAGACTGACTGATTGCTTATACACCGATTTCAGTTACGAAGAAGATTTCAATTAGTGATGGGAGGAGGCTTGTCTTGGCTAGACTGTCGAGGTGGTGGAATATTTTTAAAGTCTGACCATGATTTGGATTTTGTGCAAACTATCATTGCATCTTTATGCAACTTACATGCAGCTTTCTGTGGTGGCCTAGTGGTTCGACCTACCGCCTCTCATGCAGAGGGTCGGGGGTTCGATTCCGGCTCGCACCTCTAAGTTTACTTATGTGCGAAATTCTATTTGAATGTACCACGGAGCTTTTCGGTGAAGGAAAACATCATTCCTGTCCCATTCTGCATGGGGCGGTTCCGGAAAAACTAGGTTCCTAAGATTAGAGAGAGCCCAAAGAGCTGTCCTAAAGGTGATGCTTTCAAAGCCAATTTTATTTCCAACAGTTGAATTATACGCCACTGCTAAAGTTCTAACGGTAAGACAACTTTTCATAATGCAAACGGTGCTCCGTAAACACACGAGCCTACCAATTGTTAGTTCTTCTAACAAACGTCGAGTGAACAGGATCTGTTCAGTAATTAAATGTCGCATTGCTCTTGTGAAGCAGCATAATGAATTCCTTGCTAGTAGTTTATATAATAAAATCAATGTAACCCTAAATATACATTCACTCACATCACGTGAAGTTAAAAGCAAAATCGCAAATTGGTTACAAAACTTAACTTATAACGAGACTGAAAACCTTATCTCTGGCCAATAGAGACCGATATATGATGTGTACCCATAGATACTCACATACACACATATGAATTGACACACACAAAACACAGACATATACACATACACACACACACACACACACGCACACGCACACACACTCACACACACACACACATGAATTCTTATGCAATTCATTTCGCATGTATTACACCTTTATTTCATAAGTACCTACTTAACTTACCAATATATATTTATTTTTCTCTTCTCCTACTTACAAAGTTATAATAAGTTGTAATTCTTTTACTCCTAAAATGAAGTTTACTTGCAACTTCAGTTATACATTCGAAATTTTCGTGTTGAGTTTTACGCGTAGGAGTGCGGACGCGAACGCGGTAACGAGCGAACGTGCAAAGTGTGTAAGCGCATGACCGGTGCGTAAAAAGAAATGGCCGAGCCATCGTCGAGTACTCTGAAGTGCGTGAATTGCAATATTGTGATATGTGAATTATTAGCATATGTGCAAAATAAATCGGGTTTAATGGATAATAACAGTATGTTACGAATTTGTTTATCAGCTTTTACCGAGTCAGAAATAAAGGAGGCCAAAACGATTTTATTTGAATCCCTGAATGATAAATGTAGAAAAAATATCGCGAGAAGAAATGAGGGAAAAAATCAAAGAGACATGGAGGATATAATGCTAGTGTTCAGAGACGTGGATCGGGAGTTAATCCCGATATTTGTTGCCAGAGATTTAAGCAAATTGCCGGCTGTAACATTCGATTTTCTGGATGCATCATCGTTATTGAAAGATATAACCCGGCTAAAGCATGAAGTACAAGAAATAAAGAGTAACTATGCGACAAATACGAGGGTGGAAGAACTGGAGACTAAGTGGATCCATGATAAATATGCTTCTTTTTTAAACGGAGAGGCAAATGTCAATATGAGGAGAGGTGCGTGTGTCCAAAACAGTGGACCGATGGGTTTTTTATCGGCAAGTGGTGGGTCCCTTTCTTTGCAGAGGGATGACCAAGGTGAATCCACCGTCAAGTCACAATTGCACGAGCAGATTATCTGGCCGCGGAGGGATGCGCCGACTCCCTCGCACGTGTGTGTGGACACGGAGGTGGCTCCCGCTCGCACGCCGCCGAGCCCGGCGACAGTGCAGCCTGCTAAGGAGCGAATGTCGAATGTAACTACAGGTGATAAGGTTGAAAGTCAGCCACAGCTGTTTGAAAAAAGCGAAACCGTTGAACAGATGAGTCATAAAAATAAACAAACATGCGAAGTAGCAAATAAATCGTTATCTTTTGCGGAATTATTGAAGAATGGGGATGACTGGAAGCAAACGAGAAATGACGAGGAATGGAAAGTTGTTCAAAGGCGAAGATTGAAAAATAAGTTTATTGGTTGTAAGGGCAATGCGGAAGCTAGTTTCAACACTAAATTTAAAGCGGCGGAGGATAAAGTGCCCTTGTTTATTTATAACGTTGACAAAGATGTAGCGGAGAATGATATAAGAGACTATATACAGCAAAAAACAAGTGAAAGGGTGACATTAATAAGAGTGAGAATGCGGACTCAGAAGGATTACCATTCGTATAAAATGTTTGTGGCTCGTAGCAAACTAAATGTTTTTATGGACGAGGCCTTATGGCCCAAGGGTGTGTATTTCAGGCGTTTCTTCACAGTAAGGGATCGTCAGGAATATCAGAAGAGGAATAATACATAATAACAGAAATGAGTACACAACGAACTAGAATAATCAGTTTCAATTGTAAGTCCATTAAGAGATCAATAAATGGCGTAAGGGAGCTATGTGAGATTTCCGATATACTAGTATTGCAGGAAACATGGTTACTGGAACATGATTTACCGTTGCTGGGAACTATACATAAGGATTTCGCATACACGGGGACCTCGGCGGTGGACTCCAGTGCCGGCATACTGACGGGGCGCCCTCACGGCGGCGTCGCGGTGCTGTGGAGGAAGTCTGCGTTCGCGGAGGTGTCGGTGGTGAAATGTAGTAGTGTGAGATTGGCAGCAATTAGGATTGGGTTGCAAAATTCGGCAGTGCTAGTATTCAGTGTATATATGCCAGTAAACGCGCCTGAGAAATTACCGTTGTTTACTGAGTGTTTAGGCGAAATTACTGCCATAAGTGAAGACAATACTGATGTGGAGGCTATTTATATCCTAGGTGATTTTAATGCTCATCCTAATGAACTGTTTTATAGGGAATTACTTCAGTTCTGTGAGTCTCAAAAATGGTGCTGTGTTGATTTGGATGTACTGGGTGTTGATTCGGATACCTATACATTTACGAGTGAAGCGCATGGATGTAACAGGTGGTTGGATCACTGCATAGTCACGGAGGCGGCCCGAGATTCAGTTCACGATGTGAAGGTAAAGTATGACGTGTATTGGTCCGATCATCTGCCAATTATAATGGAATGTGACCTTCGTAAAATTCAAATTAAATGTAGTGATATTAAGCCACTGAATGAGGGTATATTATGGGGTGAAAGGGACGTTTCACAGGTGGAACAATATCATGTTTTTTGTCATGGGGAGCTGGAACAACTGGACTTTCCGGTCGAGTTAACGTCTTGTGCTGATAAATTGTGTAGTGACCCTAAGCACGTAGTAGTTTTGGATGAAATGTATGGGCGTATAATTAGTACATTGACGGATGCGGCTCGAAGGTCTAGCAGGGCAGGGGGAAGGAAGCACTGTAGGCGTATAGTTGGGTGGAATAAGTATGTTTGTGAGGCTCACAGGTATGCAAGGGAGAAGTTTTTAGTATGGGTATCCGCAAACAAACCAAGACAGGGTCCAGTCTACCAGGACATGTGTGATAGCAGAAAGATCTTTAAGTCTAAGGTGAAATGGTGCCAAGACAGACAAGAACAAATAAAATGTGATATTTTAGCATCGAACCGGGCCACTAAAGATTTTAAGGCTTTCTGGAAGAACACCAATAAAGCAAATGTAAGAGCGGGTGTACCTGTGAGTGTAGGAGGGGTGAGCGACAGGAAAACTATCGCTAATAATTTCAAGGACATGTTTACTGTAAGTCCGCTCAAAACATCTGAGCGGGAGGTGCGCAATGCTGAGACTGCCATGGGTGAAAATACCGTGAGTTTTTCGGCAAAGCAAGTTGACCAAGTAATAAAAAGTATGCAAAGGGGTAAATCGCCAGGGCATGACGGTCTCAGCATTGAGCATCTCAAGTACGCAGGAATACACTTACCTCGCATCCTGGCAATGTTTTATACCCTGTGTCTTAGACATGCTTACCTTCCTCAGCAGCTCACAAAAACTGTAGTAGTTCCACTTGTGAAGAACAAAACCGGTGATTTGTCTGACCCAAGCAATTATAGGCCCATTTCACTTGCAACTATAGTCGCGAAAGTGCTTGACAGCCTGCTTAATGCACAACTATGCAAATACATCAAATTACATGACGCGCAGTTCGGCTTTAGGTCGGGACTCTCAACAGAAAGCGCGATATTGTGCCTTAAACAGACTGTCAGGTACTACAAGGACAGAAACACGCCTATTTATGGCTGTTTCCTGGACCTGTCGAAAGCGTTTGACCTGGTTGTATATGAGATACTTTGGGACAAACTAGAGAAAACCGGAGTGCCTAAAGAATGCGTTGCTTTGTTAAGGTACTGGTACAACAACCAGGTTAATCGAGTGAGATGGGCGGGGGAGGAGTCAGATGAGTACCGACTGAGTTGCGGGGTTAGACAGGGTGGGCTGTCATCTCCTCTCCTGTTTAACCTCTATGTCAATGAGCTGATTGAGGGGCTCAGTGGCGCACGTGTCGGCTGTCATATTGGTAACACATGTTTTAACAACATAAGTTATGCAGATGACATGGTGCTACTGGGTCCATCTGTTGACTCAATAAGGCAACTTATTGCAAGGTGTACTAGTTATGCTGAGCAGCATGGTCTTAGGTACAATGCGTCCAAAAGTGAACTTATAATATTTAAAGCACGAAAGTACAACCCGACCACTGTGCCTAAGATCATGCTGGGGGGAGTACCCCTAAAAGTGGTTGATAGGTTTAGGTATCTGGGTCATATGCTCAATGAGGATCTAAACGATGATTTAGACATAGAGAGAGAAAGGAGGGCGTTGGCAGTACGAGGCAACATGCTTGCCCGCAGATTTGCACGTTGTAATGAGCAAGTTAAGTTGACACTGTTTAAAGCCTACTGTCAAACATTTTACACGTGCAGTCTGTGGGTAAAGTTTACACAGCGGGCCTATAACGCAATCCGCGTTCAATATAACAATATCCTGAGGATGCTGTTGGGGCTGCCGAGGTACTGCAGCGCGTCCGGCATGTTTGCCGAGGCGCGAGCAGACGACTTCTTTGCCATCAGGCGAAAAAGAGTGGGTTCGCTGCTGCGGCGCGTGCGCGGCAGCAGTAACAGCCTCCTCAGGGAGTTAGCCGAGCGCCTCGACTGCCCGCTCACCAAGTACTGGGTCGAGGTGGTCACTGGCATGGCCAAGTAGGAATAGAGGTGAGCTCTACTTGTCCCTGGCAGGGAGCAGGTTCGACCACTCGTATCGTAATTTTTGTGTATTGATGTGTACTAACTTAGTTTGTAAGGTTTTTTATTGTTACTAACCACATATGGGCTTTTAGCCTGCAATAAACGATTTTTATTTATTTTTATTTTATTTTACCGGATTACTTATCTGATATCCATTAGCATGTAATTACCTAACCTAACTAAGTAAGTGTATGTACTAACTTATATAAGAACACACTTGATACATTATATACTAGAACATAAGTCTTGAGGATGTCTTGAGGTGGGCGTAATCACTGCGACTCAGTCTCCGACTACTGCAGCTGATTACGAATGATTTGTTTGGTATAACTGTTTATTATGTTCAATAAATCTTTAATCTTTAAAATCTTTTTAATCATGAGGAAACCGGCACGCATCTGCGAAGTAATTCAAAGATGTGTGTGGAGTCCCCAATCCGCACTGGGAGACTAGGTATACAGGTATAGCCCAAACCCTCTCGTGATGAGAGGAGGCCTGTGCCCAGCAGTGGGACGCAAATAGGCTGTAGTAGTAGTAGTAGTATCATTGCATAGTTTCATACCACATTTACTTATAAAAATGGAAAAACAAATACACCTATCTTGAGGATACGGAGATTTTCGATAGCCTTGTCCTGAAGCCGGAACGATCGCCGTTTCCGTGAACGGAATAAAACAGTTATCTTCTTTATTGGCCGCGACGGGGCGAACGTATATAAAGAAGGCATCGCGGATCAGTCTGTATACAGTCTGTGTAGCTATAGCTATAAAAAACAGTACCTATCCATTTTAGCTACAATGTGTTTGTCTTTTTCTGACACTATCCATAGTAATATTACAAATGTGTTTCTTTGTTTTTCCTTCACGTCGAAACGACTCGACTAATTTAAATGAAATTTGTCATGGAGATAGTTTCAGACCCTGGGAATAACATAGGGTATTTTTTATCCCGATAAGTATTTCCACGGGAACGGGTTCTTCAAATACATATTGTGTTAAAATAGCTAAAACCGACTTTTCTCAGATATGAGACCTAGCTTGATCGATTTGTCGCCCCCTTACTTATACCAAATTTAGTCCAAATTGTTAGAGCCGTTTCTGAGATCGCTTTGTAAATTAATAAACAGAGAAATATACAAGTTTAGCGCGTTTAAATTATAAGATATGTAAATCTACCATGAAATGATAAATGTTACTACATTTAGAATATTTTTTACTTTATAAAAAAAATCTGTGGGAACGTAGAGATCTTCTTCTATCTAAAGTAAGGTCAAAAATGCAATGAAATATTGATATTATGTTCTTTTTATTAGCCTGGAAAGTATCACGTTTCAGGCGCGGCTAGACAATTGGTCTATAATGAAATTTCAAAAAAGGTAGTTGGGTAGAAATCTTCTACTATCTAAAGTCCCGCGTCTTCACATTTCAAAACGCTTCAATGTATTTAAAAAGCACCACCAACACTCTCAACACATGTGTGCGTGCTGAGACAGCCATCAACTATGCGTTGAGAGTGTTAGTGGTGTTTTTTAAATAATAATAAAAAATGAATGCTCTGCTTGAAAGGCGGTAGAGGTCAAACCACTATTATAACTACTACCATCCATTGATCTATTATAAGTAAAGATTCACAATCAGCCGAAGAGAAATGCCCCCGTCAAAACGGGTGCCCGAACAGCTCGGGCACCCGTTTGGCCTTCGTTATAAAGAGGCGTTATTAGCATATTCGAACGTATTTTCTAATGTTAGTTTGCTCCATATATTTTGCGATATACTGTTAGGCACTGTTCGTCCATACGAGTATGTTATTACTTATTATAGGTCAATGACTACTACTACTACTACAGCCGACTTGCGTCCCACTGCCGGCTACAGGCCTCCTCTCATCACTAAATATAACGTTTTAATTTTTTTTTGCAAACAGAAAATTAATCAAACAGTAATTTCGCTGAATATTTGTTAATACTTATTTATAATCCGTCGCTTGCGGCGTAACGCCAAGAGCGCGTGTGAAATTGCATGTTAATACCGCTGAAAAAACCCGAAATAGGTAGAGCTTAATTTGCCAAGGGGGTATTTAACTATGTGACGAAGGCGTAGATCCCCCTCCCCCCTGTTACCAAGCCTGGTATTTTTATGACCCCCCTAAAAGTGTCACGTAGAATGGGTACGTTCCGTTCTAACATTCGTCTTCAGGATCTTTGTGACTTGATTGAGGCTTGGCTCAGTTGGTATTGAGTATTGACCCTGCCCACTGTTCCGGCGGTTGCGCGTTCGAATCCCGCTAGGCGCAAAACTTTGTGTGATGAGCACTGTAATGACATAAACACAACGATATAAATACTTATAAAGAGAAATACATACATACATGTAATACATGTATGTATGTATTTCTCTTTATAAGTATTTATATCGTTGTCTAGCACCCATATCACAATCTTTGCTTACTTTGGGGCTAGGTCCATTTGTGTGAAATATTCCAAGATATTGATTTATTATTATTACTTATTTATCATCGTGGCCTGCTCGATAATCGTCCACCGTTGCACCCAGTATAGGTAATTAAGTAGTATAAAGAACAAGCGATTTTATCTAAACGTAGTTCATTCACATGCTTAACTGATTGCACGTGCCTCCACTATTATAACTACTTACGGCAAGTTGATAACCTCTGATAACCCCGTGCGGATACTGAAATATGGGTTTACCATTAACATTGATTAGTTACTGGAGCTCCATTAGCAAATAGGTAGTTAATTAATGGTATTTTTAAAAAATAATTTAATTACTGAAAACCTTAACACGTACCTACGGGCTTTTCAATTAACTATTATAACGAATATGGGACGGGAAGGTTTAAAATTAGAACTTGAAGTTTACATATCTTTTTAAGTATATAACAACTATAAACTCTTTTGACCCTCAGACCCGAAACATAAGTTAAGGCCGTTCCTATACCTACCCAGCTTAGCCATGACTGTCACTCGTCAAAGCACTAACGCACAGAACGCCCGATTGAGTTAGTTTTTAAGGCCGTTCCTATACCCAGCTTAGCCATCACTGTCACTCGTGGAACGAGTGCAAGAGAAAGCGCTATAACGCACAGAACGTACGATTGAGTTCGTTTTTAAGGCCCTTCCCTGACCCAGCATCGTCAAATTGCTCATTTAAGAGCATACTCTTCTAAGAAATGTTAAAAGTTAAAAATATGAAAAAACATATGTTATATTTGATTATATCATCCTTACATTGACAGCTTTCGTTACTCGTTTCTCGAAACTTCGCTCGATACAATTTAATTCCAAAGTAACCTCTAACTCGGACATTTAATCAAATTTTACTCCAGTTTATTATATCAAACAGTGTAAAACTAAATATAACAGATAAAATATCCATATTATATGCATACATTGACAGCTTTGTAAATGCCATGTTTTTAGACGGTATTTTTATAGAAATTAAAACGTGCGTAGCGCTTTCTCTTTCACTCGTCCCACGAGTGACAGTGACGGCTGAGCTTCTATAAAAATGCCATCTAAAAACATGGCATTTAATATGAATTATTTTTCTTTTATTTTTAGTTTTACACTGCTTCATATAATAAACTGTAATAAAGTTGGATTAAAAGTCCGAGTGAGAGGTTACTTTGGGATTAAATTGTATCGAGCGAAGTGTCATGAAACGTGTAACGAAAGATGTCAATTAAAGGATGATATTAATCAAATATATTGACATGTGTTTTTTCATATTTTTAACTTTTAGCATTTCTAAGAAAAGTATGATCTTACATGAGCAATTTGACGATTCTGGGTCAGGGAATGGCCGTACAGTTTAAACTTTCTATATTAGGATCCTATATTATTTGGCCTATTTTCCTTCATGTAGAACTTATTTATTGATGCGAATGTGTTGTGTTACTCAATTCGGCGGTAGTTTGTCATTTACAATACAATTTTATTTCCCGTTGGCCGCGAACACCTGCTCGCCACGCAACCCGCTACAATAACAAAGTTAGTGATAAAAGTATTAGTACATTATTGCAGAGGCCGCCAAGTAGCGCATTGCCGGACGAGTCAGTTAGTACGAGTCCGGCAATCGCAATTGCGGCCGAGGTATATATAATGCTTTTCTCAAACAGCGAGGAAATACGTAAGGTCAGTCGGGGCAAGTGCGCCAGGATGGGGTAAGTGCGCCTAACATAAATACATCGAAACCTATAAATATTACTCAACTAGTAAGTACAACGTCCATGGCCAAATCATTCACGATCATGGAAGTAGTAAATACTGATGTGGGGTAAGTGCGCCTAAATTTATTTCGCCCTATGCCTTGTAAACAGCCAACTACTAGTTGAGTAATATTTATAGGTTTCGATATATTTATGTTAGGCGCACTTACCCCATCCTGGCGCACTTGCCACAAAAGCATTATATATACCTCGGCCGCGATTGCGATTGCCGGACTCGTACTAATAGAAGGCTTCGCTTCGCTCAGCCTTCTAACTGACTCGTCCGGCAATGCGCTACTTGGCGGCCTCTGCAATAATGTACTATTATTTCTACTTTCTTTTGCCAGATGTAACAAGATAGAAACCACGATAGAATCATTATTTAACTTCATGTCACGTCATTATTTAGGACGTGAACTCCTAGAGATAATTCAGATGACTTGGTAACTGACTCTGGGTTTTAAAATATTTTACCTATGACTTAATATAATTACTTTTAGGTATCTCAATGATTAGATTCATTGTTTCTTGTTATAAAAAGCGAAGTAGGTAATATTTCTGACACAATGCGGAAAAAAGTTCGTCATAAAAAATAAACCTCTCTATCTCGATCGTGACGCGTGCAACAACTTACAACAAATAAGGATATCCATTTGTCCTATTTCGAAAGATAAGTAGGCAATTTTCAGCTTACTTGGAAACTTGGCCAATAACTCTTATACCGGGACTATTACGGCACAAAATAAAAGTTTCAGCTGAACTGGCACATCTGATAAAAGTTGCCGAGAAAGCACAGCAGTGACAAAAGGCAGAGAAACGAGAAATGTATAGATACTTTTATTTCATGATAAGGTAGTTTCAGCATGAACTGCAATACAACATTAGCGTCTGACGTTCACGACAAAAACTGCAGTATTTTTTTTGTTTTATGAATTGTACGAAGGGGTGTCGGAGTACTACGACCAACCGATTAATAAGAAATTTATATGATAGATGGCAAAAGGTCTGCAGTTTGGCTGCTTAAATTTTGCCTTACTAATTACTAATATTGTAAAGTAACTCTGTCTGTCTGTCTGTCTGTCTGTTACCCCTTCACGCTTCAACAGCTGGACCGATTTGCCATGGAAATAGCTGGAGACCCGGGAAAGAACATAGGCTACATTTTATCCCGGAAAAACGCATAGTTCCTGCGGGAACGCGATTCCACGCGGGCGAAGTCGCGGGCAGAAGCTATTATTTATTATATACACTCAACAGCAATGAATAGCATTTTCCATACAAAGTTAACTAAATTCATTGCTGTCAGTTTACATTTTGGAGTGCTAAAACAAGCCAGGGCATATCTAGATACTGATAGATCCTTGTCTTCGCTCTGTGTACTTTTAGCAAAGAATCTTGGCTGGCAGACGGCGAGCTGTCCGCACAATAGCGGCGAGATGGCTTTGTTAGCTTACCTCACATATTACTTTCAGTCGCTTTGAACAAAATTACATTACCTTCACTCTAGGACGTCTCGCGACAAAAGAGACAAAACAACTGAATTATCTGAGGCCTTAGACAATGCCTAAGTGGGTTCTGTGGCTGTATCTACTGAGCTAACGAAGTCTCAAATAGGTATAAATAGAATTATACTTACAACTCTGTGGTCTGGGGAATATTATAACATAGTATTCAACTTTCTTCCAATCGTGCCCTTCAATGAGTCCTAATTTAATATTAACTAACAAATATTCATGATAAGTAATTAGGTAGGTTACTATACTCATTTTATACGTTAAATATATGCATGAAGACGTAAATTAATACGGATAATTAATTGTGTTTTCTAGTCAAGTCTCTCGTAAGCGTTCAATAAAGATAGTTTTTTTTCTACAACTACATACTTTACCTACTTCTGCTATAGTAGGTGAGCTTTCCCAAGTACAATTATACAAGTATGAATAAATTTTATTAGAACACCACAACAGGAGAAGAATAAAACTATGTCGGCAGAGTCTGAAATCTTCACATAGACCTTCTGTTTTCCAGTTATGGCCAACCAAGAAAAAAAGGGTTTCACCATTGCTTGCAATTGCTTGCTAGGATATTCAGGCTTCAGGCTTCAATTTATCGCTGTCTTTATCCTTATCTATTGACTAGAGAAGGACGCAGTGACCAACGGCCACCTACAGCTCATAGGGTTGTCACCAGCTGCGTTTCCAACTCGCTTGTCATTAGATTTACTTTCAATTACAGCGCTCGACCCGCGCTGATTGCGACCCGGCTGTAACGCGATTTGCATCTGGCCTGACTGAGAATTAACCGATTTGATTTTGTCGTAAACTCGCTAAACTATTGAAAAAGCTGGTTCAAGGATTAATCGGCTAACTTTCTCTTAGACTATATTGCGTCGTGTAGCCAAATTGTGCGAATATTTGTTTAACTTATCGGTCTTGTTAGGATTGTCCACCTAATTTTGCGGCATTTGATTGAAAGATGTACTCTTTATATACGTAACATTTAAAGTAGATTAGCAAATCTATATAATCTCTATATGTACTAATAATAAGTTTATAGAGTAAGTCGCGTCTGAAACTTTAAAATTAAAAGAAACTATTAAGTCGAGGGGACTATATAAACGATACTGAACACAAAAGCTAGTTTAGCAATAAGTATTTAGCTCAATCTCTCCCCGTTCGCTCGAACAGTTATTTTGGACATTTTTCTGTTTACCCGTAAAGGTGGATATTTATTCCAAGGTAGGTACAATCAGTATTCAGTGTTGAATATAAATGATAAGAAAATAGACTAGTTTGGAATTCCGTCGCCCGACCACCATATAAATGTCCCATGTTCGTTGATTACGGTTTGGTGAGGAATAGCTGATACGAAAAATTCAATTCCAGACGTGATCTATCTTTATATTTGATCTCCGCCATTCTCCGCCTATCTCACTATCGGCTCCAATGCAAAGTTAAATTTACAGATCTTCGTTGGTTTTGCAAAGTTTTTGATTGGTTCATAACTTTCTTTGAGTTTGTTTTTTGTTCGTTTATAGGCAGGTAGGTACGCGGTAGCGTAATGAAATTCAGATTTAATTTATCGACACATTTTTCTTTCGTCAGGTATACGTCTGTGAGATGAAATATGTTGCACTTAATACATAACAATGAAGAAACTAAAAAAATACACAGGTAGGTAGTCCCTGTTTTTTGTGACTTTCCCTGTTGTAATCACTTTTATTGTATAAGTATTTTTGGCGTTATAGTAATCTAAAGCGTTTTGTTATTATACAAAATGTATCAAATTGTAACCTGCCGTAGCTGAAATTGTAGCTTAAAAAGTGACCCGATTCTTATATATTCAAACCTGTACAGTTCTTACTAAATATTAAAATTCTAATTGGAACAGTTCAGTACATCAAGATAAACAGAAAAGCTTTAAAACGATATAAAGGCTCCGTTGGCAGGTGGTCGGCGCGGCGCAGCGGCGGCGTTTATTTATCTGCTCTGAAATGAAAAATTGAAGTGGAAGTCGCTGCCGCAAGATTCTAGATCGCTTCTAGAGATCTTTATTTTTTTAAGAACTAAATTTTTACCATACAATGTGTTGTGCTATGAGCGTTGTCTACTTACCTAATTTAAGGAAACAAAACATGTGCAAACTGCTTTTAAGATTTTGATTTTGATGAGCCATGGAAAAATGTATGCTGAAGTATAGTGTTCAAATACCTCTTTACTAGGTACATCCTCAAGTAATGTTGGTAAAAAATACTCAGTAACTAAGAAAGGTACAATATAAATGTTATTAGAAAGTTTCAGATTTTCAACGTGTCTAAACTAGAAAGTGGTTAGAACTTTGCTAACGACGATTAAACTCTTACATAAGAGAGACTTGGCTGCAGAACGAGTGCACGTTGGCGTGACGGAGAAGTGCCGACGCGAGTGTTGCTGCGAATACAAATCTCGAGACAACATGCATATTTCCATATTAAGCTCGCTCCGTCTGCTCCGGCCCTCCGGCGTTTATGAACAAGCGACGTCCGGGCGATAGTTATGCAGGGAGTGAGATATCACGGGATATAAGGTACTGTGGAGACTGGCCGAGTATAATCGGTGAGTTGACACATTTTCTTTCAAAAATAGGTAATTTTAAGCGTAGAATTGTTTAGTTCCATATACTTTAGCCATTGTAATGCAAACATCTCTGGAAATATAATATGAAATTTACATAAAATCTATCATTTATTAATTAGGGAAGTGTTAGGGCAGTATTAGGGCCAGTCTGCAAGATTTAGAGTTTTTAATCAGCTAGACATCGTCTTCGTGTCTTCAAGTTCCACTGCTGATATCCGTGCCTACAGCATCTACCTGAGCTGACCCCCCCCCCCCCCCTACAGTACTTCATTACACAAAATCGTAGCTTAATTCCATTCAGTGTAATTATCTAATAACTATACAACACGTTTACTAACTGAGAATTAAACTTTATAAAATGTTCACTGTTCGCTACACGCTCATATCGAATTTCAAGGAAATCCCTGTAGTGCACACGGGGAGTGTTTTCAAATTTAAAATTAACCAAGCACCTATTTATAAGTACCTATTTATACGGTATGCAGCTGAGCTAACTCGCTAACTGGCAGCGGCAAGTTGCTAGTATGGCAGTTAGAATTCGACAAACTACTTCGCACCACCATGGTGTCTGTGTCGTGGCTTGCCTGAATAGAACACTCATGTTTCACTCGAATGCACAATGAAAGTGACTTTGTAGCGCTACGACCGCTACGCCGTAGCTCAGCTTCATTGTATTATATGATATGAGTATACAGATTAGTCTGGACTTAAATTTAAATTAATCTCAAAGATTTACGCCTGCTCTTTCAAATTAGTTTGCGTAAGGCTGTAAAGTTGAATTAACTGTTTTACAGACAGGAAAAGTATGCAATATTTTATTTATAATTTAAGCAATGAGAGTAATTAGGTCGGATTTGTTTTTCATTAGGCCCAATTCGCACCAGAGTTTTTTCAACGGGCGTTAAAAAAACGTATAAATGACACAAATGGATATCCATGTATTAATACACGAAAGCGTTTTTAAAACGCGGCGCTTTTTTATCGAGCACTGTTGGATTTTCGACGTTGAGTGTTGGATGTTAAATCGTCGAATATGAGCTTACAATAGCGCTAAACGTCGGGTTTTAACGCGATGCTCTTTACGGTTCCGAAGTCCACAAGGAACCCTTATAGTTTCGCCATGTCCGTCCGTCTGTCCGCACTATTGCTCGGATGCTTAGTTCTAGAAAGCTGTAATTTGGCATGAATTTGCATATTAGTGACGCTGATAAAGTGGTACAATATTTTTTTCATTTTTTTTTTTATATGGTGGTACCTCCCCTACTTGTAAAGTGGGGATGTATTTTTTTTCTTGCGTACCCCATGGTGCGGCATATCGTTGAATAGGTCTTAAAAAAATATTGTGGGTTTGGTAAAACCATTTTCTGATTAAGTGATGCGTTTGTGAAATATTAAGCTTTAAACTGCTATTTTTTGTTAGGGTCACGTGTCTCCCCCCCCCCCCCCCCTGCCAGCTAAATGGTGGTATTTGGATGGCTGAAAAAAATCACGGTTGTGGCATATATAACGTAGTTGAAAGGAAAACTATCACAGCTAAGTAGGCTGTACAAACTTACGAGTAATAGTCGACCAACTTATGATGATGATTTTTCTCGAGCGGCAGGGGCGTCAGGCGGGCACGTCATACCTACCACAGGCTAGCTAGATGCTAATAAGTCTTACAAAGGTACTGTGGGCATCGTCAACTTCGGACACGCACTTGGCCGGTTTTAAATTCTCGTGCGAACCAGTATACTCAAAAAAAATCCTTACTATTGCGGAAGGTTCATTCACATTTTCAATCGGTTTACAGGAAAAACCCCTAAGTGCAATGCCCGGGTGAAGTCAGTTCGAATAATGGATTCAGGTTATGCAAGGGCAGGTGA
The DNA here is from genome assembly GCA_963971205.1 of Aethes cnicana. Classification (NCBI taxonomy): domain Eukaryota; kingdom Metazoa; phylum Arthropoda; class Insecta; order Lepidoptera; family Tortricidae; genus Aethes; species Aethes cnicana. Next base: position 8,928,512 of record OZ020274.1, on the reverse strand, counting down.
AAGTTCCCACGATAACGTATCGAAGGCTCATTAGACGGCTCCTACAATGAATATTAATGCGTAGGATATCCATTTTATGCCTTAGTATAATCCAATGACGGGTAAACCTATCCGGATAATGCGTATTGGAAATGTAATTAATAATCTATTCAATAATTCCTGGTTAACAGCTTGCAGGATATTACGTAATCGGGAATATTTTGTTATCAAATACAAAACGTTACCGTTAATGAATGCGTGTTAATGATTTTAGTGAAGCAAACATAATACGAAAACTCGTAATAGGTTTTCTCGAGATAGGTACTCGAGACGTCTGTAAACTTGTAAATATGTGTGTACCAGTACGCGGGCCAACGATTCACTCTCCATTTCCGGATGAAACAAATGACGGTAAGGGCGAGTTAGGCGCGAGTTGCGCGCGAGCTAGATTCAGGCGGGTGATTCTATGGCCATTTTGTACGTATACCCTGTTCGCGTTAAGAAAATAGTGACTCATCACCGACTGCCGGCCAAGCCACGCCCCCTAGCCAATTAGAACGCTAGAAATTAGTAAGGCGAGTTCACAGTGCTCAGTTGCAGTCAGACCTTCGAAGAGATCGGTTGTGTATTTTGCGTATTACTTGTTTAAAATTTTTGGAAAATGGATATCTCACCCATTAAAAAAAATAAAAGTGGATCAATTATACATAGCGGAGAGAGACGCGTAATTTACAATGTTTTTAAGTATTTCAAAAAGACTGATTTAAATGAGACTGTGGAGAGCATAGTAATTAAAACTGCAAGTGCATGCGGTGTGTCCGAAAATACTGTTTATAAAATTATCAAAGAGCAAAAAGAAACTAATATATTGAAATCACCAGTGAAAAAAAGAGCTCGACTATCCACGGTCGATAAATTAGATGAACTCGACAAATGTGCCATAAGGTAAATATTTAGTAGATGAGACTGCTAAAAAGAATGGCATTACAATTCTTCGTCTGCCGCCTTACCATTGTAAATTAAATCCGATCGAAATGGTGTGGGCCCAAATAAAAAATTATATTGCTGCGAATAATACTACATTCAAAATGAGTGACGTAAAAAAATTATTTTATGACGCAATCGCGTTAGTAGACGCCGATCGGTGGAAGAAATGCTGCGACCACGTGATACGCGAAGAAAATACCATGTGGAATTTGGATGACGTCATGGAATACGCAGAACAAAATTCATTTGTAATAAATGTAAGGGACGAATCTAGCGATAGTGATTAGCGATTTAAGTACTTAGTTTTAAGACAATTTTGTATTTTTATTTATTTTAGTATTTATTTTTTTACCATTTGTTGAAATGTGTTACTCTACTAATATAGCGTTTAAGTTGACATTAAAAAATACTAATATTAGTTTAAATTGACATTTTTAATTATTAATTATAATGAATATTTTATAACATGTGTAAAATCACTGATATTTTATTATTTTTCTATTACACTTATTTAAGGATTTGAAAAAAATTTTTAATTTCTCTCCATTATGAATACGCCCTTACCCTGCAGTTGCACTGATGAGTCACTATTTTCTTAACGCGAACAGGGTATAGTATACTATCACATATTCTGTGGTATAATTCCAAACAAAGTTCGTACTTGCTCTTTATCTGAAAGTTAGAGAGACATTTAAGTAAATGTTTTGGACTTTTCAATTTACTAAATGCCAAGTAGGTACCTAATGCAAATTAGCTACAACGGGTAAATAGTTAATTAATGACCGCCAATTAATTCCCTTTGTAGCTTTTACATAGCTGCGACGGGTTTTGTAATTGATTCATTAAATAGCCATCGAGTAACTTTAACTGTCCGTTTTCTGAAATTGAAAACAAATCCTTCAACGGAATAAAACATGTCATTAATGGAAAATCCCTCTTCTCTGCTCTCTAAAATTATTCGTATATAAATCTGAATGAATCAGAGCACTTTTCATCATGCCCGGGATATTCAGTATTCAGTGAGATGAGAATATCCGGGAAGGCTGAGTCAGGTCAAACAGTGATGCACTCCCTTTGTTCCCGGCGCTTTGTCTTATGCAGCACATCGGGCAATTGGATTCTGTATGCATAGATTATGCTAGAAGTAAATTAATTTGCCCGACATCCAGAATACAATACAAGGAAATTAAATAGACGAGCCTTCGCTAATTTAAAATATTAGATTAAATATTAGAGTTAGGTACGTGTCTCTTTCACTTTCACAATTTATACACAGTGGGAGAACGTATTGGCTTATTATAAGTTTTGTACGCACGGCAAATTATAAATTAAAATGATGCAAGTGAAGTTAAATAAAAATAAGATTTAAACAATTACTTTCTAAACTTAAGGCGCTGACAAGACCTAAATAGACTTTATTTTACACACACAGTTGACAGTATTCAAACGAAAACTATTTGATTTTGTAAGGGGAGTAAAATATATGTTAATATTCACTATAATATACTTGAAAAACTCGCTATTTCGTAAAAAGGATTTCATAAAATACCGATTTTATTAGACGTAACTTCACGATTTTTTTTCATTGAACCGTCAATGAAAAAAAAAATCGTGAAGTTACCTCATAATCCTATTGAAAGGGTTCTATAAGTTTCTTTTCCACTTTCTTTTCCGTCATACTCATACCAAAAAAGTTATTATTTTATTTTTCTGATTTTCTACGTATGTCACCCACATGCCGCGGTCGTGCTTCTCGCTCCCTCCAATGCAAACAGACATTGTCCGCAGAGACAGTTGTCTGTCTCGGTTGCTCAAGGTCATTGGGTCCAGTCAGCGTCTTAAACAAAACGGGTCCTATATAAGAGAGTAACTTTCAGATTTTTTTTCTATATTGGAATTATGTGAATTTGAACTACAAATGAATGAGATTGCAAAATGCGTCCTGTCTCTGGTAATGAGATTTATTTTCAATTAGAGCCGGGCGCGCGAGTCGATCAGAGCCGCTCGGCTTCTAATGACATGATTTACATCCAGCTTTATTTACGCCCCCCGCCGGTGAACGCTACGGGAAATTGCTGTGAATTAAATATATGCACACGCACACTAACCCTATTGGATCGAAACAGCAACTCTGTCAGTAAAGTCTATATAGGCGCCATTTAATTGGAATTTCAGGTGCCCCGTACAGCGCTTTGTGGAGGAAATATCGAACGTATACGGCTTTGACATCAGCGCATCGGCTTGTGTAAACACATAGTAAAAAAAGGATTTTCCACCACGTGGAATGTTAAAATTTGCAACATATCGTAATTCATATTTTCATTTACGAGTATAATACGCAACGAGTTAAAAGTAGTTCAATTACCGATTTTTATTTTTTGACTTTCAAAATCCATTACTTTCATTGTCGTAAAAATATCAGTGTTCAACTTTATCGAATATGTAGGTATCCTTTCTCATCGGCTATCATGCATCTTGGTCATCACCCAGAGGAGAAGCGTTTATGGGTAGAAATATTGATGAAATATGTATTAGCTAGTTTATTCTGTGTGAAGGATCAACAATATATTTCCGACAATTTACGGAACGCCTGATATGAGGCAATATTTCTGCTCTATCTACGGAGGGGCTGAGATTGCACTATTACATGGATTTTATTAACAGTAAATTCCATACTCCGCGTAAAGTGTTCCTCCATCGTTTTCAGAGCATTACAGCGTTGTATGGCTTAAACATAAGATAGAAACTTTTACAAAACTACATGATCAGCTGAAACATAAGGTTTTCTTCATTAAATGAAGTGTGAATCGTGCTTAAATGGGAACTTCTCCTAAGATCATATCCAGGAGAACTATGTCTACGATCGCATTAGGTATTTTCATATCATAACTACCGGGACGAGACTGCATACATAAATAACAATGATTTTGCCTCTTAAATAATAAGGTTGTTGTCTCATTCGGTATGCATGCAGTCAAAACGAATGAATTGAATAAAACATTCACTGCATTGTAATCCCGTTTTCTCACTTTTTTGCATTCCAATGTCTGCAATGTATTTCGTTAAAGTTAAGAGCTGTTGAATTTTACATCCTATACTATTAAAGGAGCAATAATATTTATATATCTATCTATACTAATAATAACTCTGTAGAAGAAGTTGCGTCTAAAACTTGAAAATTAAAGGGAAAATGCATAGTTCCCGCGGGAATGCTATTAACGAATTTCACGCGGACGAAGTCGCGGGCAGAAGCTAGTATTTGTAATCACGTTTGATGAAATTTGGTATATAGGAATTTACGGGGCGATGAAAAATCGATCTAGCTATCTTCTTCTTGTCTTATATGTATATGTGAAAATTCATTATTACCTATTTTCACCCGAGCAAAGCTATATGTATATACAATTAAAAGCAATGAAATCGGGTCACTATGTATGGAAAATCCTATTCAAAGTGACCCGATTTCTTCGCTCTTGGGCGTAGATATTTAAGTTAATGTTTTCTGGAAAAGTTTTTATAAAACTATATGTACTTTACTTTTTAACCAGTCAAAATGAGTGAATTGCGTGTAAACTTTTACTGCGGCAACCTCGCCCATGAAAATTATGCCAATCTATCGCAAGTGTGGCTTCATAAGTTGTCGGGGAAACTTGAATTTTTCATGAGTTTTCAAAGGCCCGCGGCCAGCCCCATAGATTGTACAACCGGGAAAAATGTCTCTGTTTTATGACTATTTTCACCATTTCCACCCCTCGGGGGCGGTGCGTAGAGACTCTACGAAATGTTCACGTGCCTGTGAATGTTAACTATTACATTCGTATGTGTAAGAGTATCATGCGAGGGCAATGAACTGAGAGGGCCAACTTTTATGTATCGGCTGATGTTAATTGACTAAAACTGATATTTGAATTTTCTGTTAATGATTTATGGCTTCTAGTAATGAAAGTAAATATGCATTTTGATGAGTTATTATTACGGCATTGTCTATATGGTAGCGGTATTATTTCGCGGCTTTGAGATGTTAGGAATCATTTTAGCTTATAATATAATTAGTTTGATTGTAAAACAAATATAACATAAGTATTTTAGACGTTACAAACAACATTCGCACACCCATAGTCATAATTATGATAAATGTGTCAAATAAAAAGCATGGATTTTGATTAAATGTGGTATGGATGGCCGTTTTTTTCAGGGGATCGGATTTTCCACTTTTTTAATACTTCCTATACTTAATTATAACCATCATGTATATGTAGATACGTACATTATCATCAGGTACCTACTAAAATTCCAAGTCTATACAGACGAAGTCGCGGATGTACCTAACTAGTATTTGAGGACCAATTTTATCAAAATTATTAATTAATAGTTTTTTGCTATCCGTCAGTAATACACTGCACTTACATTAATTGAAATTTAGATTATCGAATAAACTAATTAAGCCGTTTTGCAACTTGTACAAACTCTCACGTAGAACACAACACAGTATATTATCCTAATGCCGCGCGGATAATCTGGGTCGATGGTAATATTATACGGGGTTAATCTATTTAAAATCTTACGATATTTTACCTGATATTGGGTCAAGGTTTCGTTGGGAATTTGCAAAACGGCTGTGGTAATAGTTAATATTGTATAAAGTTAATCAGATTATGTATTTAACATACATACGTCATTGTTGTTATAGATTTACTAGCTTCTTCCCGCGAATTTGTTATACGATTATAGCGTTCCCGCTGGAACTATGCGTTTTTCCTGGATATAACAGGTAGCCTATGTCCTTTCCCTTACACCCAACATAATTACCCAACAGAATCAGAATTCGGAATGTACTTTATGTGTAGGATGTAATGTCTTCTTTTATTGTTTTCGTTGTAAAGAAATAACAATTCTTTCTTCTTTCTTTCAACACCCTTGGGTCAAATTCTTCTTTAGTCAAGTGCAGTCAAATGGATTTTTCCAAAGAATTATGATCAGTAATTTTAATATTTGTGAGACTTCCACCGTTCGATCCAAAGGGTGTTTGGTTGGACGGCTTGGAGCAGGCGTGTCGCTCGCAGGGTCGTCACTCCAGACTCGGCAATGTCGGGGGTTATCGAAATCTAACAGGTCACTTACCTTTCATCTGCCTCAAGTCTGAATTATTTATCTCTTTTTTCAGTAGAATACTCGAATCAACCTATTTAACGCCATGTCAAATACGACTGGCTAATATGGTTTTTACGCATATGTTGTACTTATTGAACTTGCACGCCATGACGCATATAGTCTTTGGCGTTGACAAGTTTAGAAACACAATAAATAGTAATAAAATATAAAGTAAGTAAGCGATATGTAAGCTAAGTAGTAACACTAAAAGGTAATAGGTAATGTCGTATCGTATGTATTTACACAGTTAGCTAAAAAAATTATCGGCTGACTTGTTATTTATATTTGTATATGTTTGTAATTTGTATAGATTTGTAGTTTTACTTTAATGTGCGCTTTATCCCTATGTAACAAGGATTTACTTTACATGCTCTCCTTGTTTTACGACACGCAAATAACTTGTTGTATTATAGTTACATACTTACCTACTATTACCAAACTACCTGCAGCGGCTCACAGCACGGTTAAATAGTAACTTGTGCATTCAGACTACCTATTTTAATCAATCAACATCCTGTTTCGTAATTTATAAGGGTTTTGCTGGGTATAATATCTATGCTTTTATCAGATTTGAGTTGGTCATGTTATATCTTATATGTAATATATAAGTAACTTTGTCTGTCTGTTACATTTTACAAAATATAGATATAATTTGGTACATATTGAGATAGTTCGAGTTCGAGTCTCGGGGAAGAACATAACTTCGTACTTTTTATCCCGATTAAAGCATATTTCTCGCGGGGAAGCTAGAACCGAATTCCACGCGGACGAAGTCGCAGGCAGAAGCTAGTGAGGTATAAAATACGATGGTCACATCTTCTTGAAAGTTATTTCCATAAAGTGACCTACAAATTTGCATATCATGCACATACGATTATTTATGTAGGTAACTAGGTACCTAGTCATTGCGATATGTTACAGCCTTGACCGCATTTCTTCAGCCTTTAGCTTTTCGCTTAGTTGGCACCATGTTGAGTTTTAAAGCGTGACTAAAACGTCTGAAAGCACTGGAATAAAAGGCATGTTTGCCCTCGCTGTATTAAACTGAGTGATGGGGTCGCTTGCTGCTTACTAATGCATCATGCACGCCACTCGAACTGGACGGCCTCGGCTTTTTCGTGCTTTCAGTCAGACAGACACCCCTCACATGTTTAATAGTAAGAATACCTCATCTATCAAAATAGACAAGTAAAGTACTCAAGTAAACTATTTTTCTTAAAGTAACTGGAGAAGTTTCATAAATGGTCACTTTATCTAGATAACGCTTGTTACACGCGATATTTACTACACTTATGTAAGTATTTATTATACTTTATGTAAAGACCTACAAAAATATTACCTTTTAGAGGGTTTTTCACGACTTAATATGTCTCTATGAGCACTTTTTACGTATGTGTTTAAGTAAGTAAGTAAGTAAAGTAAGTAACACTTTATTGTACAGAAGAAAAAAAACACAAATACAATTATCAATACAGAGAAGAGACACATGTACAAAGGCGGGGTTTAGCTAAGCTTTCGAGGTTTGTGGTGTTGTTGAGATCTCGAAGAGTCTCGCCGGCTCGACACCTATCGGCCATTCCAGTCTGCCGCCGTTTTCCTCAAGATAAACCCAACGAGCCCTTTTTAGGGTTCCGAAGTCCACAAGGAACCCTTATAGTTTCGCCATGTCCGTCCGTCCGTCCGTCCGTCCGTCCGTCCGTCCGTCCGTCCGTCCGTCTGTCCGCACTATTGCTCGGAGATGATTAAGTCTAGAGAGCTGTAATTTGGCATGAATATGCATATTAGTTACGCTGACAAAGTGGTACAATAAAATTTTGAAATATATTTTTTTACAGGGTACCTCCCCTACTCGTAAAGTGGGGATGTATTTTTTTTTTCTTGCGTACCCCATGGTGCGGCATATCGTTGAATAGGTCTTAAAACCATTTTTTGATTAAGTGATGCGTTTGTGAAATATTAAGCTTTAAAGTGCTATTTTTTGTTAGAGTCACGTGTCCCCCCCCCCCCTGCCAGCTAAATGGTGGTATTTGGATGGCTGAAAAAAATCACGGTTGTGGCATATATAACGTAGTTGAAAGGAAAACTATCAGAGCTAAGTAGGCTGTACAAACTTACGAGTAATAGTCGACCAACTTATAATGATGATTTTTCTCGAGCGGCAGGGGCGTCGGGCGGGCACGTCATACCACATGCTAGCTAGATGCTAATAAGTCTTAGAAAGGTACTGTGGGCATCCTCAACTTCGGAACCCTATAATTTGCGCGTGGCCCGACACGCACTTGGCCGGTTTTTTATTCCTTAACGTGATCAATTTTGTATTCCATCGCTGAATAATAATGATTTTGCGAATAGTTTGTTATTTATGGAAGCAATTAGAGTTGTAAGTTTTGACGTGTTTGCGATTTATGGCTATTGTATAAGATATTTGTCTGCTACATGTAGTAACTCATTGGTTTATTTAATTGTATTGAAATTATGGACCGTTTTATTTTAATCCTGTATTCATTGACCTAGTCGGCTGCCTGCCTTTAAGTTCAAATAATCAAGTTACCTGCGCGGTCGGAATAGACCTCATTTACTATTTAAATGAAGCATCGCGCCCTGCACGTAACTCCCGACGACATTAATGGAGATTAATAGTGTTAAAAGAAACCAAAATGGCCTTAACGAGTTTAAGAAAAAATTAAGATGCAGATTACAATTTCTTGTACTAATTTTAAGTATCTAACATTAATAGAATGAGACTGAAACTTGAGTATAGGTTCCGACGATAAATATCATCCTTGTCTTTGGAAAGAGACAATTGGCTGTTTACGATGATTTCAGAAAACTGTCGACCATCCATCAATCATCATTATGTTGTCTAATTACGTATTAAATGTCCTTCCTTACGTCAAAAGTTCATTGCCATCAACTATTGACAAACTGTGACATGATTGTGATAAATTTAATTACTCGCCGCTCTTTCCAAAGACATGTGCATTATTAAATTCAGAGACCTGTTTGCCATTGAAACTTTCTAAGAAATTGAAAACGGTATACCTTTAATCTAGGCAAGTAATTAAATCGAGGACAGCTTAAGCACTAAGCAGTTAAGGTACCTAGCATCTAAAAAGTTACATTACATCCCGTTCTAAAAGGCCGTCAGCCTTAGACATTGAGTTTACAAAGAAATTTCTCCGCTCTTATCTCGAGTTAACACTAAGCAAAGGCGAAGTTAAAGAACGCAGTAAGCAGCGGGCACAAAGTGAGTAATTGGCGTAGGAGTGGTGGATCTCGGCAGTGCGGAAATAAATCCTTCCCGCCCGTGGGCCTTAATTGAGTTCAGACGGAATTGCAATTAATTAAGGTACTGCGAAACTGGATAAGAAACTATGCTCGTAAGCTGTGCAGCACATACTGCTCCGTGCAGTTTGAATGACATTTCTAAAACTTTTCATCCTGTTTCAACGGTTGATTTAACTTTGTGAAGCTTCTCTGAATAGAGTTAGTTACTGTAAATTACTTTATACTTTAGTAGATTTAATAAAAATATACACCTTTTTTAAAACGATTGATATAAGTAATTTACTTAGACAGATTCGAAGTGCTTGCTCGCGTCGCAAGTCGATCAATACGTTCTGTAGCCATCGTCTTCATCTTGACTACTGTTTCGCCCTACCTAATCTGTAGACAGCTCCTCACGCCGTCATATATTCGCACGATGTGCCTAATGAAGTTAGAATTACAGGTCAATGGGCTTTCACGTGGTCGGTCGGAGGCGCGCCCGCCGCACATTTCCGCCCCCGGCCGATTTGCCTCCGGAAACTGCTGAATGACGTCGCGCGCGGATACCAATAGTCTCTATGGCACCATTTTAGTATTTTATAATTACTTAGGTTTTTTTTTGAAATGATACTCGTAAGGCGATGAGAGGTTCAAAGCCCACTAAATTGACGGCCGAATTGGTCCAGTTGGTAGTGACCCTGCCTTCTGTTCCGATGGTCGCGGGTTCGAGTCCCGCTCGGGGCAAACTTTGTGTGATGAACACGAATGTTTGTACTTGAGTCATGGATGTTGGTATTTATATATGTATGTATTTCTCTATATAAGTATTTATATCGTTGTCTAGCATCCATAGTACAAGCTTTGCTTAGTTTGGGGCTAGGTCAATATGTGTGAAATGTCCCAAGATATTTATTTATTTATTTATTATTTATTTAATTATTATATTTGGGAATTTGCTAAATTGCTATACAAATTTTAATGATATTTGTTATGGATATTATACCCGGATATAACGCATAGGCTGTTTTATTCAGATAAGTAGTGTTGTATTTTTGTATTTTTTAGTGTCTATTGCTATGGGATGGGATAGGTCTTAATAAGCTAAGAACACTTCATTGTATGAAAAGAAAATGAAGACAAATACAAAATACACATAGCGATATGAATATGATAGCATACAGGATCGTTGAAAGTGACTCTCCGTGAATTTGAAAAGCAGCATAGCATCAATGGCGGTTTTATCCTCAAACGAAAGGTATAGAACACACAAGCGTGTAGATATTGAAGATTGAAACCATGCTCCCCGTGGAACTTTCTGGATTAAAACAATGTAGGTTGCAGTCGGTTCTATTTCGCGATATTGTTGGAACATTCACCGGGGCATTCGTATTGTGAGGTACGAGGACACAGCACAAAGCTTTTCGACGATATTTTGATACCGCCATTTGCAAAATGTCAGCGGCCAGATGCTGCTGTAGCTCCTGTAATATTCTGCTTGGATTGCAGAAATAAATTACCTTTTGTTCTGTTTCAAAGTACAAACTGAAACGAATAGGAAATGATAAGCGCTCTGCGAATGTTTTCTATAATAGATGCTTTAATGGTTTCAATTAATTCTAGCAAGTAAGTTCAGTAAATGTAGTCATAACATATCATGAAAAATTTATTTCGCAAAATCTCCATTAAAGAGGTAAGAAGGAAATTTCATCTCGTGAAAGGGGATTATCCGGCGACCAGACTCCGCGGTCGGCGGTCGTACCCCTCGGATCGACTTGTTGCGACAAGTTCGACGAGCAATATAAAATGATACAGGTTTAGTATAAGTATTGAGGGAAAATGGAGCTGGAGATTAAGTAATTGGAAATATCCAAATGATAACATTGAATCCATTTTAACATTTGGGTATTTCCATTAAGTACTGATATCCTGGTCTGGTTAGGTGACAAGAATATAGTAGAGCTTTATTAACTCCCAGATTATGTCCGAGATCAGTGTGGCATTCGGTTATATTATAGCATTCCCGCGGAAACTATGAGTTTTTGCATGTCCTTCCCCGGGACTCGAACTCTATCTTCTTTTACCAAATTTCGTCTGAATCGGTCCAGCAGTTTAAGCGTTAAGAGGTAACAGATGGACAGTTACTTTCTACCTACTATGGTCGTGCTAAGATTCTGTAGGTACCTAGCCTTATACCTGGCTGAAGTAACTGTCAGTGGCACAGGCAATAAGGATGAATTATCTACTAAGTTATAATAAACATATAATTTATTAAAGTACTTCATTTGCCGGATGAAATAAGAGATCGCGAATCCTGTAAACTCACCTCGCCGAAGACCTCCGACATTGTCTTTGCTTGCAAATCCGGCCATTTGCAAGTTAAGTCCCGACATTTATACGACTTCCCTTTAGAGCCGATATTATTCCGGAGCTCGTATACCTAATAGCGTTCATTTTAAGTTTAATAATTTTATGGTGCTTTATTAAATAAAATACACTTGCGATTCTTTTAGTTACAAACCTGAATAAAATGTAAGTACGTGCACGACAGTGCACATTCCCTCAAATCAAAGCATATTGTCTGTTCTAACCCAATAGTGAGTGTACCAATAGGTATTTCTTGTAGATCTCGATTTTTGGTTTGGAAAGGAAACTTGGGAAGGTGAGATGAACCAAGTTACGAAGAAGTTATAGACGATGTACTTCAATCAAGCTCTTAGCCTCTTAGCTTGTTACTGTCAGTCCAAAGTAATACTTTAAAATGCAGTTTTACTCTTCTCAAAACCATTGCAGAACTACTCAGGCGGTTCTTTCGGTTCTGCATATACGGGATATAGAATTTCCCATACCCATACCCCAAATAAGCTTAGACTGTCTCCCAATATAGCGAGACAGCTTAGCACATTACTCATAATAGGTCTATTCGAGCCATTTTACTTTATGAGTTTTTCCGTATCACTCATTCACGTTCACGATTGTATTGAGTGAGGCTGACATATTATATCTCATCTCAGACACCGAATTGGCTATCTCACCTTGACCTAGGTCACCGCCCTATATCTACAAAACGCCTCGTTTTGGCTGCGGATGGTTAAAATTTGACAGATTATGTATGGAGCAAAAAAATGACAAATTTTAACCATCTATACTTTAGCTTCCCGCATGACCGAATACACTTCGAACAGAGCCTCTGATATTCTGTACGGCATACGGAGCACCCTTATAAAACTAGAGATACGCATACCCACAATCCCGTACGATACGTAAAAGTAAACATAAATAAAGATGTACATAGTAGACTGCGTCCCCAGGGCCGGTGGGAGCCGAGACGCGCACAAATCAATGTAATGCTGAAGCTGAACCAAACTGTCTAGACTGCATAGCGAGGACTGACTTAATTGATGATATCGGCTAATTTGCTGCAATATTAAATACTGTTAATACCTTTTTTACCCGACTGCGCTGAAAGGAGGGTCATGTTTTTAGAGTGTATAGTTTGGGGAAAATGTGTGTTAAACATTGATTTTGTTTATCAATTCGAAGTCACCCAGTAATACATAGTAGCAAACTAGGACACTAAATACTTACTAAACATGCACTAGTAGGTAGGTACACACGATTCTAGCAAACGCATATTCAAGATTTATGAATGTGTATTGAAACTTGTTGTCACTCGTATGGATATGGAATGGCATCTTCTCTCACGAGGTAAGTAATAAGCGAAACAAGATGAGGAAACATTAAATGGAGCGATAATATAAATTTTGATAATTCCGTAACTTTGACGCATGCTGCTTCGTGTAGGTACCTATATACGGTGATATTAGACCTGTTTATTTTTTATGACGTTAAATGACTGGCTTCTGCCCGCGACTTCGCCAACGTGGAATTCGGTTATCGCGATCCTACGGGAACTATGCGTTTTTCCAGGACAAAAAGTAGCCTGTATCCTTCTCGGGACTCAAAGACGAGAAAACGACGACGAAAATAGTAACAGACAGCCAGACGTAGTTACTTTCGCTTTTATAATATTTGTATGGAGAAACACAAGCGAATACCTAAGCAAAAAATACTTTGTAGGTTGTAAAGGTACAGAATACATCCCTCCTGCTTCGGCTTACATTCAAACAGTACTTATACCTTAGTTTGATTAAACAAACGATCGCTGCGGCACGTAGGTACCTACAATACAAAAAAAAACTGACTCAAACACGGAGTTCAGCCCGTTTTCATAGAACGTTCCTACAAGGTGGGCTAAAAGTCCAATGTCTTTACAACTTCTTAGGTATATTGGAGCGAATGAACAGCGTCTTTAAATGACTGCCCTGAGACAGTTGCCTTGTTGTTATGTAAATTATGTAAATAAGCTTTATTTCGTGCAGAGCTTTCAACTCCGAGCTCGTACCTTACTTGTAACACCACCTGTCACCTTTTGATTAAAATTTCGGATGAAAGTTTTCATTTGGGGGGATGAAAATAATTTGATGTACCTAGTGCATTTCAACTTGAGGTGGTTTACTCGATAGAAGTCCACTTTTTAACCTCCGATACAAATAGAGGGGTGTTAAAAGTAAGTTTGATCTGTGTGTCTGGTTATCGCCTCGTAGCTTCCCAATGGATTAACCGATTTTGATTAATATGATGGTTAGTGTTCTTAGCTATATTTGAAGAAAATCGGCTTTTTGGTGTTTCAATATTATCGCCTATTTTCCTGATGTCGTATCGTGCGTACGTCGTTGATGTAGGTTAGGGTATTTAATTTTAAATAAGAGTTTTATTCATGGTTATTCCTAGGAGAAATTAGTAAAATGTTTGTTCCTTCGATCTATTGACAGATTACGGGGACCTCCCCGTAATCTGTGATATTAATGCCTCAAATCACATCAACTTAAATCTATCGTTGTTCTAGTTTTAAGTAGCTACTTACTTACTATCTCTATAACAAAAAAACCGGCCAAGTGCGTGTCGGGCCACGCGCAAAGTATAGGGGTCCGAAGTTGCCGATGCCCACAGTACCTTTCTAAGACTTATTAGCATCTAGCTAGCCTGTGGTATGAGATATGGCGTGCCCGCCCGACGCCCCTGCCGCTCGCGAAAGATCATTGGTTTTTTCAATCATTTCATGAGTTGGTCGACTATAACTCGTAAGTTTGTACAGCCTACTTAGCTGTGATAGTTTTCCTTTCAACTACGTTATATATGCCACAACCGTGATTTTTTTCAGCCATCCAAATACCACCATTATGCTGGCAGGGGGCACGTGACTCTAACAAAAAATAGCACTTTAAAGCTTAATATTTCACAAACTCATCCTTTAATCAAAAAATGGTTTTAACAAACCCACAATATTTTTTTAAGACCTATTCAATGATATGCCGCACCATGGGGTACGCAAGAAAAGAAAATTACATCCCCACTTTACGAGTAGGGGAGGTACCCTATAAAAAAAATATTTTTCAAAATTTTATTGTACTACTTTGTCAGCGTAACTAATATGTATATTCATGCCAAATAACAGCTTTCTAGAACTAAGCATCTCCGAGCAATAGGACAGACGGACGGACGGACATGGCGAAACTATAAGGGTTCCTTGTGGAATTCGGAACCCTAAAAAACAAAAGCGTGGTATTAGCTACCTAATTACTTAAACTATTTAATAAAAAACATGTATGATCATTTGTTTTGTCCATTCATGTTTACACTAGGTTAAAGAAAGACGGCAAACTAAAGTGGCACCGATATTTCATCGAAAATCTGGCGACCTTTCGTGCGTGGTTTTAACTTTTTATGAATGGAGACGAGACGGATCGACGAACCCGGCGTTGCCAACTTGCCACAGAATATTACCGGTGTTGCCTAGCGACGCGTCCCTCCATCGCTCGGCGTGGTCACGTGACGCCTTGACGCCCGGCTTGTGCCCGGCGCGGATGGATTGGGTAAATTGGTAATAATAACGTGATAAAAAGTCAATAACATATAAACTATTGCTAATTTCGGCAGGTAAGTACTAACGTAAATTTACGTTGCCTGACAATGATATTATAATAATGACAACAACGCTATGACAACGCTGCAAAGCAAGACAACGCAAGAGGCACTAGGATATTTTTATATAGTACCTACAATGGAACTTAATAGTTGTAAAAACATGATGTCAGTTATAAATACTTTTTTAAAATGCTTCTTGGAAGTGAAATAATCATGAGTGCTAACACTCATGATTATTCCAAAAAAGAACAATACACAGTAATGAACTTGGACACTGAATTTTAAAACAGCGCCACCTACCGACGCAGTCACAATTTACGGAAGTTGGATGCAAACATTGAGCGTGAAACGTGACGTTGCAATAAGTTGTTAATGTCTGCAGATACACTTCATTATCACTAAAAGTGCATTTTGTTCAAAATAAACATATTACTTATTTCAAACCTTCAAGAGATAGGTATTTATCCGCGTTGATTCATTAAATCTAGGAACCGAGGTGTCTGTCTTTGTCTTCGCAGTCGGACGTTCTTTGTCGTGGTTTTGCTACAAACTGATAGATGGCGCTTAAAGTAAGTGGTTTGATGGAAACGGAAGTGTGTATTTTCGCCTTATTTTTTATTTATAATTAATATTATCCTATGAATGAATACGCATAGAAAAAGCTTTATTATTCACAGTATTTCAAGTCAATATGATGGTCCTCGGTTGCTGCTTTGAGTATAAATTGTTAGACTTGCCGTTAAATGTAGCTTTTAGCACAGCGCAGCGGAGGCATATTTCTTATGCTAAAATTTACCAAAATATATAGAATTTGAATTATTTATTTTTATTAAATGAAAAGAACTTTCATAATTTAATATAATAAGTGTCAAAAAAGTGTCAAGGAATGTGATTCTAAAATTTGACCGCATAGTCATATGACGAGGTGGCCGAGTGGTTAAGGCGTTGGACTGCTAATCCAATGTGCTCTGCACGCGTGGGTTCGAATCCCATCCTCGTCGATATTTTTTGTTGTGTATTTTGAAATTTTCGCGCGTGTTTATTATTTTTTATTTATTACCAGACTGCGTATGTGTGTATATTTCTTCAACGACGATGAATTTTGGCTTGTGAGATGGCGTTAGAATTAGAAGTCTTGAATGTGAGAGTGACACTGGGTAGGTAAGTACCTATATCAAATGCAGGCGGTTTTCTTTTAATTTTGCAAGAATCTACCTAGTTATTTCACTATTTGTTTTTTTTATTTGGAAGAAGTAATCTAAATCTAAATATATAAAACTCAAAGGTGACTGACTGACTGACTGACATAGTGATCTATCAACGCACAGCCCAAACCACTGGACGGATCGGGCTGAAATTTGGCATGCAGGTAGATGTTATGACGTAGGCATCCGCTAAGAAAGGATTTTGCAAAATTCCCACGGGAACGGGAAAAATCGGGATTTTACTTTTTAATATTTCTGCGCATACGAAGTTGCGGGGAAAAGTTAGTTGAAGTTAAGGTAGGTAATGAATGAAAGATATCCTATAATGTGATACACCTACTCTTTGCGTTGACTAAGGCCCGGTTCCTATATCCACGAAACGCCTCGTTTTGCCTACGGACGGTTGATTTTTGACATTTGTTCCATAGAGAATCTGACAAATTTTAACCGTCCGTAGGCAAAACGAGGCGTTACGTGGATATAGGAACCGGCCCTTATTATGTATCTTCTAATATATAAAATTCTCGTGTCACAGTGTTTGTAACCAAACTCCTCTGAAACGGCTCGACCGATTCTTATGGAATTTGGAGTGTAGGTATGTTCAGTTGATCTGAGAATAGGACGTAAGCTATTTTTCATACCTACCCAAAAAAAATTCAAGGCTGTACGAAGTCCGCGATGTCAGCTGGTATTAATATAGAAATAAAAATATGTAAATTAATTTGACACGCCTCTGCCGCTCGAGAAAAGGCCTTGGTTTATTAATTATCATTATGATAGATGATATTTAGAAATGATATTTACAATTACTTATAAGGCTCATAATTTAACATTTAGAACTTGTTTTACACAGCTTACAACGTTATATTAGTAATGTTCAATAGAATGTACTATGTAGAATTTTTACTTTTCCGTCCGCGTTATAGGTATTCAACTAATTTATATGCCACAACCGTGAACATTTTCAGCCACCATTAGGCAGGCAGGGGGGGGGGGGGGGGACACTCGACTCTAACAAAGAAATAGCACTCACAAGCGCGTCATTTAATCAAAGAATGCTTTAAACAAACTAACAATATTTTTTAGACCTATTCAACGACACCCCACACCATGGGGTATGCAAGAAAAAAAATACGTCCCCATTTTACGAGTACAGGTTAACACAACTTAGAAGGCGCGTGGATTAAGCAAAAATAGACTCTGACGTAGCTACGGCTTAAGTGCTTCACCGCGCGCCTTCTAAGTTGTGTCGTACTATAAGGGGAGGTATACCCACCACTTTGACGACGTTACTAATAATTATGTCATATGCATGCCAATTCCAAATTACAGCTTTCTAGAACTAAGCATCTCCGAGCTATGCTGCGGACAGACGGACGGACGGACAGACGGACATGGCGAAACTACAAGGGTTCGTTGTGGACTTAGGAACCCTAAAAAGTAGTAGTTGTGCAATATTAATAAATTATTATTATTACTAGGAGCCTCTCTTGCCCCACTGCTGATCAAAGGCTTCCCCCCATCCTTTCGACTGATTCCGATTTTCAGCAGCTTCTGTCCAGTTCGTCAAAAAAGTCTACCCATCTCGCCTGTCTTCGCGGTCTGCCTCGTCTCCGTTTCTTCGAGTTGCTTGGCTCCCACAATTATGGTGGCTTTGACCCACAACTCCCATAAATAAATAGCTACTAAATAATAAGCATATCAATACTACTTAGGTACTATTAGTACGGTACGGTACGGTATATATCTTATTCGTCGTACCTAACGGATCAACGTAGAGGCCCGTGTTTCGACATAATCGCCCTATCATATCGTTTCATTCGTATCTAGCTGCCACAAAAGATAACGAAAAGCAATCAAGTTAAATATTGCAGTTTGATTCTGTAACTTTTGCTGGCTAACTATGATGAACATGGAAATTAAAAAAATCGAATTAGGTACCTATGCTGATTTACAACAAAGATTTAGATCGGTTGCATGACTTAAGTGTGACACTCAATCTTCATAGTACCTACCTACACTATGGATTTAATCAACTCATTTCATTTTCCATAATTTGCAGTTTCTATAGTCAGTAAGTAGGTACCTTTGTAGGACACGACTCTACTTAGCCTAACAGTATTGTCATGAATGTATGTCATATATTTGTGGCCACGATGGGATATCATATATTTTTGTAGGTGATTGTGCAATCATCGATGAAGTCTATCATACATACATGGTCCATATAATTATCTTTGGATCGCATTTCATAATCCTTGAAGTTTTATCCAATTTCCACCACAGCTGAAACTTAAAATGCACCCACACAGAAAGTGTTACGAATTTATCTAGACCTGATTTTCATTATCTTATCGAGCTTGATATGTACTCTTTATTTTTACGGTCGACCTAGGTGCCTTGTTCAACGCAGTCACTCGCGCTGATAATCATTCTACGAACGTTGTAGTCATTGGGCACATTTATTATCTTCTATTGTGTCGTTTATTGATGAAACGGTAATTCTCAACACTTTCACCGTGAGATGTGTGACGTGATTGTGTTTAGAAGTGTTTGAAGGCTAGTGGAAAGTGATAAAACACTAGCGTTTGGATATCTACCTACCCTGGTTGCGGTACCTGACAGGCAAAGGTAAAATGATTGAATTGTACAAAATTACGGACTTTATTCCCATGATAACAATGAGATAAGTAGTGAATTTTCGAAATAACTCATAACATTTATTTTCACAGACAAAACAACATAAATTTCACACAGGAAAAATGAAAAACATGAAAATGGATAGAAATGAAAACGATAATAACAAATAATGACAAATTAAACGATAGTAGATATACAAGTAACATTTTTACATTAAAAAAAATAATAACAAATATACATATAATTGTTTAATAGCATTTATCTATTAATATACGTTTCAATTTATTTAATTTAAAATACATTGTATAATTTATCTTACTTCAAGGCAGATCCGTCGTATTTTTAATCCGCCTATAGATAACTAACATTACCTATGACTAATTTATTTGTAAATGCACCTACGTATACGAAAATAGGTGGTATTAAATTATTTTCAGTATTAATTACCAACACCAAAAACGTCCCTGAAAGGGCCTAAGTTCGTTATCAAAACTAGAGCATGCAAACAATTCTGTCAAAATTGGTTTAACTTATCTCTTAATTCTAATTCGAAATGTACTAACTCAAATTCTTAATGGAATGGACAGTATATGAACGAATGTTATATTATTGGTACTACCTATAGTTGAAAGTAGTCATATCATTGAAAATAATTCATTTGGGAAAACTAGAATCTTATTATTCTAACTTCCGCTACCACTCCCCGTTAACTACTGATAAGAACATAATCGTTAATCGCAGATGCCGAACATAGTTCGTCATCGATTTTTTTATCACGCACCTCATGACTGTATTTCTCCGAATTTACTAGGTACGTATATACGGCAAATAATGTAAAAAACCGTTTATTTCACTGAAAATATAGGTACTAATTTTTTACCATAACATAGTTATAATATTTTACATTTAAGATTTTATTTAACTATGGAGTGCTACCGGGAGAAGCTCCCGGTCTCTTGTTAGTAATTATCAATTATTTATCTATAATTATATAATATCAATATTATTTATCTATTTGTAATTAATTATATATTCTTGATTCTTTATTGTTGATGCTTACAGTTATTCTATATTTGTGAGTGCATTCTTGACTATATTTTTAATTCTTGTTGGCTTTTATAATACTAGCTTCTGCCCGCGACTTCGCCCGCGCCGAATTCGGTTATCGCGTTCCCGCGGGAACTATGCGATTTTCCGGGATAAAAAGTAGCCTATATCCTTTCCCGGGACCCCAACTATCTCCATGCCAAATTTCATCTCAATCGGTCCAGCGGTTGAAGCGTGAAGAGGTAACAGACAGACAGACAGACAGACAGACAGAGTTACTTTCGCATTTATAATATAAATAATATAATTATAATATTAATATGGATGTTATCTATGACTTGTCTAGGAAAGCTATTTAGTATATAAGTAGTTAGTAGCTCCATACTATTTTCCCATATTCATTGGTTTTCTTTGGTATCTTGAAAAATGGTTTATCCGGTAAGTTTCGGAGGATATGGCCTCTTATATATATTTTTCATTCCTGTAGTGTCCTTATATTCTAATATCACAACCAATTTTACCTTATCAAATACACTAAGGACTCTACAGTATTGAAATAGTTTGTTATACATAGTTATGTCTATGTAGGTAAGATGTAGGTGCTTAATTGTTAGAGGTATTATAGCCTTTCGAAGGCATTTTGTGTTTGAATATACTAAGGTTGCTAAGTATGGCTCTCAGCCTGTTGCACACATGCTGTATAATTATGTGGTTTCCAGTTTTAGTACTATTTGTAATGACTCACATTTACAGCATGTATGCAGGCGCCTGGTATGCATACGAGTGTGTTCATGAGCCACGATATTTGGAGTTATACTTACTAGTTTTGATATATGATGAATGGATGAATTTTTTTCTTTTTTTTAATAGTTTAGTGATAATCCCACCCCACCCACACAAGGTATCAAGTTCACTCTGCATTTGACACTCCGCGACCTTTATATCACAGTCAGCTGTTATCAAGCAAGTGTCATCCGCAAACTGCATGGTATACAGAGGCAGTTTTGAATATGTAGCACATATCGTTTACATACAGTCGGCCCAATTATTGATCCTTGTGCTGTGCCGTTGGTAGACTTGAGCAGTTCACTTTGCTCACCGGCTATGCTGACTGTGTTGTATCTATTCAGTTAGTAGTTCTTGAACCATCCATGACTTGGACATACCTACCTAATTTGGTAGTTACTCTGGCTATTCTACTACCTAGCTATTTTGGTGAATTGAGATAGATATGAGTATACATCAGGTAAAGTCCAAAGAAGCCATAGAAGAGCTTGTCAGTTGACAGAGTGATTTTAGGTCTAAGTTTATATCATCACATGTTATGTTATGAAGTTGTTGTTTGATGGATATTAAATTAGTCATGCCAGCAATTGCGATAATTCTCTAATGAAATCACTTACATTTAATTGAGGTGGGCGGTAAATTGCACACACATATGTTTTATAACCACCAGGCACTATCACTTGACCAAGAAGGCATGTGAACGGCTCCGGGTTCTATTCACGGATAAAACAATTCAGTCATAACTCCTAACGTTACAGAGTAACAAACAGTAGTCGCGGCCTCGCGGGTGCTAGCTGCAATACAATAAAATAAAACACCCGACTGATTACAAACCTTCGAGATAACCTCACAATCAAGACGAATCTAACTACACCTCACAAGCTAAAATCCCTCAAGCCGTTTAGGCTACAGAAATATACATACACCTACATTACATAAACTCGTAAAACATAATCCTCCATCTGGCGCAGTCGAGTAAAAAGCGAGCCGGTGGGGGGTGAGACAGCCGGTAAAATTACTGGACAGAGGCATTTCATCTTAATCCTCAGGGTAGGCAACGCATTCGAGATCTCGTGTTTTTCGGTGTCCATGGGTCATAGTGACCACTTACCATCAGGTGGCCTTAGCTGTGTGCTCGTTCGCCTACCAATAACATAAAAAATATTGGTCGCTTTTTACAGAAGACGCCAATATGTACTGGCTAGCAGTGCTAGTAGGCCTATTCGCCAGTGGAGTGCAAGGACAGCTCACGGCGCAGTCCAGTGTAGCGCCGGAGTTGAGAGAATGTTACACCGATGTCCTCCTACAGAACCGAAACAATTTACCACCGTCCTCGATTAATGTCCTCATCGACATCATTCGAAAGGTCGAAGACCACCCCAATGTCAACATGGACCTTCGACAGATTGCTGTTTCTCTACTTCATACGTGAGTACTCTGATGATTCCATCTTTATTTATTAAAGGCTGCTGTCAGTCAAATTCGTTTACCTACACTTACACTTCCCATTACAGGTACAGGCAAGATGGCATCGAGTATCACCAACCGGACCCGAATATGTTGAGTGCCTCGAATATTTTACCTTACGCAGCCACATTCCATTCTTTTCATCGTCACAGGCTGCTTTTGACTAGATTGATTCCGAACAATTTGCAAGTATTCGAGAACACTACCCTTTCCTCACCGTTGAAGGTAAATAATAAACGCCTTATAGTCAATTATAATTGACGACCATTATTTGTAAAGAATTGATCTATTGTTTTTTTTTTTCAGTGCGCTATTCATAACATGCTATCAACAACCGTGGACGCTAGACTTTATGGTAACGGGAACTGCAACCAATTCTCCCAGTACAGAGCTCTGAGAACTGCGCGCCAGGTGTCCGATACAGACTTTTCTGATGACGTTGAAGTTCTTGACACGGCATTACTGTATGTAAAACATATTTAAATTTATGAATTTTATTTCTAACGCCGGGCAGGCAATATAATATTATAAGTAATAAAATTTCTTCTTTAGGAACACGAAGAATAAAATCGGTCAAATGAAACGATACAACCCAAAAGACGATGTCGAATCGGACAGTTTTGGAGCCGCAAGATCTGCTCGTCAATTGCAAGGAGAGAGCCTTTGTCCTATACTTACTGGCGTTGTTAGGACTTCTTGGGGAGAAGTGTCTGCGGGACATCTGATTGCAGGCATCGCAGCCGGGTCGGAGTCACAGCGGGTCCCGGCGCAGGAACTGGCAAAGGGATTTTCTCTTAATTATCCCAATACACAACAAAGTGTGTCATCGATATACGCTGCTACTTTGTCAGGTACTTGTCTTAAGAAACGGTACCTATTTGAATATAAACTAAAAAAGGAAACATGTGGTAAATAACAATCTTTATGTTATTAGGTGATTTGGCTGAAGCCGTTTTGATACAAGGCACCGAGCGAGGAAGCTCGGCAATTTCTGTCGGAGCCACAGGTTACTGGAACAGCACTCAGGCGCCGAAATATTTCATGCTCCGCAATCGTGTCAATATTGAGATGACTGACCCTGAAATTCGCGGCGATGTCGATGGATTTCTACTGGGATCGAATCTAAATACCGCCCTGGGATCGTTCAGCACTTTGAAGTTATCTCAATTGTTGGATATGTATTATTCAAGGGTAATTAATTAATTATTAAGTAACTGAAAAGAGTTCGTTGGTTTTAAAATTCAAGGTATAAATAGGTACAATTTCTTAGCGTATATTTTAAAACTTTGTTGCAGAACGGAGTGTTCAGTTTAGGCTTTAGGGCGTGCAATCGTCACAGTCTTATGCAGCAATACATAACAGACTCCAACTTGATTACCGAGACATACACCTTCGCAACGGCGCTGGATACGCAGATGCCGCTCAGAGGAACTATCACTGGGGGTTTAGACCAACTGGTCCAGAGTGCAGTCAGCAACTTCCAGAGTTATGCCTGTTAGTAACATGGATGACAAAGTGTTTCAATTCTATAACTAGCTATTGTCCGCGAATACGTCCGTGTTGAATTGTATTCTAAACGTCCAGTCCCCTTTCACTCCCTTGAAGGATGGTTTCCATGTAAAATAAAAAGTTCCTTATGTCACTCTCCAGACTTTCAACTTTCTCAACATAATAAAAAAAACATCCAACTGTCACTTTTTTCTGTTATTGAAGGAAAACACTCAAAATACCTATGAAGCTAGTGCTGTTTTATTTAATACAAGCTTATTTACTTTTGCAGCAAGCATCATGAATGACTTGAACTGCGGTAACACGGAATCCCTCAGCATCGACTATCGGCTGAAGGCAAACCTTTTCCTGGTCATTGACACATCGTGGCAGTACGACGTTATTTACCCAGCTATTTCGTATCTACTAGATTCCATAGACGTGAATAAGTTTGGATCCAGCGTGACTTTGCTAAACGCATTCGATGGAAGCGTCGTCGTCAACACAACTTGGTCTCTGGCAGATTTCCATTCGGAGTACACTTTAATCAAGCATCAGTCCAGTAAGTTTCTTTACAGCACGTCCAAAATCTCTTTCGGTACTATTTGTTACACACCATAATATAATATGGCCCATATTTTAGTGTTAACTGGAGTGAATTTGCTAAGTGCTTTCACCAACGTCCGTACTCTAATGCATGAAAGACTAGAGAACGAAACTTCCCGTAATTACGTGGGAGGCAACTCTTCCGTGCTCCTCTTCTTGCTGAACACTGGCACTCTGCAGAACAACGAGCAAGTCTGGGAACAGGCGCGAATTCTGAACGAAACTGTACCAGGTAGGTTTTTAAATATCAAATTTAATCTTGAATCATGTTCTACAGAAAATATTAAATACGTCTCTTCAAATTTACAGATCTGAAAATACTATTTGCAACCTCTTCAAATCAGATCGACAACCTTTGGAACTTGGTCCGTGATATGCATGAGGATATCCATACTATTTCACTCACCACGACAGTCAACCATGTTGAGGCTTTCGCTCCTACTCTTAACCGTATTCAACAAGGTATGTTATCTACTACATGCCCCCAGCACCCTATTTACGTCACACTACTGAACATGCCTCATCACTACAGCCAAAAATCTATAGTCCCCATGCGGGCCCAGCGCGGATTGGGTCTACTTGCTTTCAATACTTACCACTCTAATTTACATTCATCGATATATATTTTTGATTCAAGCCGGTAGAAGAATAATAAATCCTCTCTGCGGGGCGAGATATCCTCGGGATGTGACTTCTGGACAGAGACAGTTCGAGGATTACGTGGAGCCTGGCTACATCAACTTTTATTCAATAAGCCCCAACTATTTCTACGAGAACAATGACAATAGAAGGATTCGTATCACGAGGACTGGAGCGGGAGTCGGGAGTGTAGTGGTGTGCCATTCACGCGCTGTCACTCAACCAAGGTACGTAGTTAACACTGGTTAATACATACTTTACTTGAAAGCAATTTTTAACCACTAGATTTGCTGGAGTTGTGGAAACCGACCGACCGATATTTTGAAAACACGCGCGGACTGGTTCACCACTGTCACACCTTAAAGATATATACCTACTTAAACATCGATTTTAAATGAACCCTAGAGTGTCCTTTTTTTGTGGATATGCCTTTTTTTTCAATGGTTGCCACGGGTTCTAAAGATCTCACTACAGCCAGCAAAGTGTTGCAGGTGTCTTTGTACAAAATTTACACAGATACTGGTTATTAGATTGTACTTAAGTGTTAAGAAAATGACTCTTATTTAGGGACCCTTTCCCTATGTACCGTTTTGAATAGAGGCCCTGGCGGAGGAAACTAACATTCTTAAATAGATAAAATCATAGTCACCTCCCTATATGGCTAACCAACACCGACCAATGACGTACCTACGTCTACGCATCTCCTTTATTACTGAATGTTAATATTGATTTTCAGACAAAACGCTACAATCCTCGGCCTGGACGAGAACGCGATCACGTGCCAGACGATCGCGACGACCGGCAACGTGGAGATCAGCCTGCGCGGCGCGTGCGACGGCTACTCGACTATCAACTCGTGTCCCTTCTTCTACGTGTCCGTGCAGTCGACCACGCCCGCCGTCTCCTCCTACACTGCTACCTGCACTGGTAACATGACAAAAATTATTAAACAGAATCGAACCATATTTTAAAACCTATACGTTTATTAAATCGGAATGGTTCGGTTATTCCTCAAAATCGCGCGTTTATGTCTTTCATATGAACATTTCGCTTCGAACGTTACCTACGTATGAAAATATCAAATTAAGAGACCGTTTAATTAACATCTTTAAATTCATTAATTAATTCCAAACTCAATCAACTCAGCAAATCGGCCACATACGGACACTTTTACACGTCAGAAATGAATTTACTAGCGTTTAATTTCAAGGATGTGAATATGAATATTCTTATGTCAACATGCCACATAAAAGCTATAGTCACAATCGAAAATGTTTTTCTTTCAGATGGAGCGTGTAGATTCCCCTATAATATTAGATACACCGTACAGATCGAAGATTTTGGGTGCTACAGCAGCTCGTCTAGCATTGGAGCCAGCCTTCTGGTGCTCATATCAGCACTTTTCATAAATTTGTATAGATCGTCTTAAAGCTTGTTTATAGTTCTGTTGTATGTGTTGTAATGTTTTTAAGATTTTAATACGAGTACATTTAAGCATTTAATCAAACTACACACCTACTACTAAAGTTATTTTTGTACTTAGTTATGTCGATACAGATAATTGTAAGAAATTAATTTGACAACTAGTCGTCTGCCTACGTATTTCCCACCTAAGAAATGTAAAGAAATTAAAAATACATTTAGAAAGACAAGATTGTACATGGCATTGTATATTTGTATTATTCGACTAGGTATCCTGGTATACGTAACGCAATGAAAGAGCTTTTGAAAGAAATACCTACCTATACATACATGGTAGATTAGTTTAGTCATGACATGAATAAATATACACCTAGATTAGGTACTAATACTAATATAATATGACAGGGTAGCATTTAACTACGTGAGATAAATAAAATGTATTGCCAGCTACATAGTTTATGAAACATTTTTATAAAAATAAAAGTAATTTTAAATATTGAGTGTTTTGATCAGTTGAATCTGTATTTTGAACATTGTCGAATGTCGGATTGTCGTCTACCTTATCTTGTAATCCTTACTTTAAGCACTACACACTCTAAGAAAAAAAATAGTTCAATTTATTATTCCGTCAGTAGACAACTTTAAACTTAATTGCATTCTCAAGTGAAATCAGTTTTTTTTCAAGTACATTCTGACGATTTGAACAATAACTGGAAGAAATCCTCCCTCAAAACTAGAAGGCTTTTTTTTCGTACCTATTATCCTTTATTCGACGTGTTATATTTTCTACTTTGTACAATAAAGGGTTTACACAATTAACACAATTAATATTCAAGCAGAATTTACGCTTAATTTCAAGTTCAAAATTTCAAATCTATGTATCTAACTACCAGTATAACCAAAACTTGTTTATCATCACATATATTCATAAGGCTAAGATTAGCCTTAGGAATATATGTGAATTTTATGGCTATAGCCATTAACTTTAGCCATGATGTATGTGAATATTTGCATAACAGCCTACTTACGGCCCACCGGTGGGCACAAGCCTTCTCTGATCACAACAGGGTTTGGGCTATAGTCCCGCGCTGGCCCAGTGCCTATTGGGGACTTCACACACATCCTTGAACCACTCCGCAGATGCGTGCAGGTTTCCTCAAGATGTTTGCCTTCACCGAAAAGCTCAGTGTTAAATTGAAATTGAATTTCACACATAAATAATTACAGAGATGCGAGCCGGATTCGAACCCCCAGCTGCATGAGAGGCGGTAAGCGCCACGCTACCACCACGGCTTACTTTCGAATATACCAACTCAGAACTTCAGGACTAGATAAAAATGTGTTACTAAAGTACTCATTAATGAGGCAAACCCTAAATTACAAGTTATTTTCAAGGTAGTTGTGATAGGTAGCTAAGCGACTATCTGTATTATCAACGTACTCTATATACAGAGATAAGATTGTTTCACTGGAAACCAAAGAAGCGATATATCCCTGTCCCTCATACACACAATGGCTATTGAATGAAACACAGGTTAACTTAATTTTAAGTATTATGAACAAAGTGGTTAATAAAATGATGAACACAATATATTTAGTAATTCTCGTTATAAGCAGTGCAGTGATTGTAAGTGGACAAGGTTCCGGAAAAACTCTTACACCGTTTTTGAGAGAATGTTACAGTGAACCCCATCTATTGGACAGAAACTATTTGCCACCAATGACATTACCGGTGATGCTGGATATTATCAGAAAAATAGAAGACCATCCAAGCACCGTTGGAGATATGCGTCAAATTTCCACTGCCATAGTGCACATGTTAGTATTGTCAAAAACTGTAATGTTAGTATTCGTAAACAAACAAAATTTGCCTTCAATTTGTTACGATTTCCTTCCAGGTTCCGGCAAGACGGTATAGTGTACGATCCTACAGCAATAGTGCAACAGTTCATAGTGCCATATAGTCCTACTGGATTCCCAATATATAAAAATATGCTGCTATTGACGAAACTTTTACCAGTGAACCAATTTACGTTGCCTACAGACAGTTTGACTGCTGAAGAAAAGGTTAGAATTATTTCGTAACGTAAAACCTATGTGTAATGATATTTGCGGGACCTAATATGGTCGGGCCAGTAGAGGACGTTTTTCGTCTGAAACGACAAATGATGGTCAAGAACTTTTGGCAGGTTTTAAATAGTAAATATATTTTATACTACACCTACTCGGAAAGTCAATTCAAACTAACCCATTAATTGGGGAGAAAGTTGCTCATTAATCCTCCTTCAAAATCTGGTTAATAATGTTGTATGCAAATCCATTATTACACACTTTACCCATGTAGTAATATTGTATGAAAATCCATTATTCCACAGTTATGTTTTTTTTTAAATTCCAAAACGAGCCATGGATGCGTGTAAGTTAATACTTTTTTTTATTTGACACTGCCGACTTTACACAAGCTATATAGACGTTCTAAACGAATGTACCTACATCAAAAAAGTTTTTCGGAAAAAAAACTCGAAAATGCGATAACAATATCGTTAAATGGTTTGAAGAAACATATGCATTGATTAATTATACTAAATATGATTTTATATTTCGGGTTGCACGCAAGAAATTTTGTAATGATCTGTCTCGTCACTGGCTGTAAAGACGGGGCGCGCACAAATTAAAAAAAAAGGTTGGCGCGGTTTTCACTTTAAAAAAAAGAATATCGCGCGCCTTTCGTTTCATTGCAATAACTTTGAATTTGCTTTTGTGTTTGAAATGTCTTCAACAAATGAGGAAAGTAGCGATGGTAGTATTATTGGAACGCCACCTGAAATATTAATTCATGCTCAACAAGCAATTAACAATCTTCTACCGGAAAAATCAAAAAATAAATACATGAAGCAGTATGAAGAATTTATGCAGTGGAAGACTGAAAAGCAAGCTTCTTCTTTGTCGGAAAATGTTCTTCTAGCCTATTTTAGTGAAAAGTCTTCAAAATATAAGCCTAGCAGCCTGTGGGCTATATATTCAATGCTGAGAAGTACATTTATTCACGAACAGCTCAGGATAGGGTTCTTCTTCAAGCAAAACTCCTGGATCCTTTTAAACTTGTATAATGAAGTAAAAAGTACAATTTTATTTGTATGTATGACGCGATTAGCCGTGGGCGCGGTCGGTGGCAGAGTGTCGTATGGAGGGGGGCGCAGGCCTACGGTGCGCCGAGGCAGCCCCGCACGTCGCACGCCCGGGGTCCAAAGGTTGCCGCGTTAACAGTTGTTTTTTTTTCCTCGTAAGAGTAGTATTAAATATATATATATATATAAAGTATTATATATCCCTCGAGGGTAAGTATTGATTACTCAACTCGTGTTGTTTAAGGCCCTCCGCTTCGCGTCGGGCCTCAAATGGCCACTCGTTGAGTAATCAATGCCTTACTCCTCTTGGTGAATAAATAACTATTCTTTTCAGTGTGCTTTGCATTTCATGGTATCAACTAGTATACAACTGAACGCGAGAGGTGACGAGGAGTGGACATGTAACAGTATATTACTTCCGGGCGAACGAAGTGCGCGTTTGTCGTCGTTCAGTAAAGCTGATGATATTGAAGTAATTGATGTGAAGTAAGTAAGTAATTTTAACATGATTTATTAATCATTGGTCCGACTAGATAAGAGAAGCCATTTCCTCAAGCAAGTTTCATCAAGCGGTGAGGCAACGATGAATCGTGACTGATGGAAGAACATCATAAACGCCCCCGTGATCACTATCCTCAGTAATGAGGGAACGACCAGAGAGAGAGAGAGAGAGAGATTTATCGTTAACAGTTCATTAACAGTGTCCATCCATTGTTAATGAACCCACATCATTTATATTTTCAGCGGTACTAAGGATCACTACGGGCGCCAGATTTTGGGTACCACGAGATGTCCTATAGAAACAGGTGTAGTGACAACTCCCTGGGGTGACGTGGCCATGGGTCCCGTGGTCGCGGGGATCTCAGCTGGCCTGGAAGAGCAAAACGTATTGGTCTCCGACTTAGTTACCTTAAAATCAGGGTTTACTAGCAGCACAATCGTTGTCAATAACAGATATGCTTCCACAATTGGGGGTAAGTGTTGAAATATAAAACACTGGCGTCTGAATTCGGTTTGTCCTTTATAAATAAAAAGTAGCATATGTCCTTTCCTGGGAGTCTAACTGTCTCGATATCAAATTTCATCTACATAAATCGGTCCAGCGGCTTGAGCGTGCAGTGGTAACAGACATGAAAGACAGACATAGTTACTTTCGCATTTATCATTTTAGTTTAGATCTCTGTTTGGCCTACTGGTAAAGAATGCCTTTAGGCATTAAGTGCGTCTATTGTATGCTTTTTGTATGTGCCATGAAGTTTAAATAAAATAAATAAATATCCATTCCTATATAAACGTCACCATGCTACTAAAATACGTATTTTAACAGGAGATATAGCCGAGACTGCCATCAGACAAGGAATGACGAGGAACTCGATCACCGTCGGTGCTACAGGAGGCTGGAACAGTTCCTACGCCAACCGGCATTATTTCCACTCCCGCACAACCGATTTAGAACTAACTGACGCCGAGATCCGAGGTGGTTTAGATGGAGTCATACTTAGCGAACTTGGTTTATCTAACGCAAATATATTCCCCGAAATTAAATTGTCTCAACTCATTGACATGTATTATACGACGGTAAGTAGATTTTTTTTAATGTAATTGGTAGGCAAACCGGCACACAGATCACCTGACGGTAAGTAGTCACTGCGGCCCATGGATACCGAAATTTTATGATTTTTTTTTATTACAATGCGTTACCTGCTTATCGTGATGCTTAAGATGGAATGCCTCTGTGCCAGTAATTTCACCGGTGGCTGCCTTAACGCCCCCCACCCCCCCACCAACTAAACTAGTTAAAGTAATTTTTATAGTAAAAAGTAGTTATTTGGTCTTGATGATGTTAATATTTTTCAGAATGGTATTATGCACGAGCCGCGATTTAGATCATGTAACAGAATAGTGCTCGTCCCAGAAATAGCATCCACGGCCATTTTGACGGAGCGGAGTTTAGGACCCGCTGTAGCTCTTTACCACGCATCACCGCTGTCAGGCACCACCAGCTT
The DNA here is from genome assembly GCA_963971205.1 of Aethes cnicana. NCBI lineage: Eukaryota > Metazoa > Arthropoda > Insecta > Lepidoptera > Tortricidae > Aethes > Aethes cnicana. The sequence continues at coordinate 8,896,709 of OZ020274.1, read as the reverse complement.
GAGGGGGATTGAGCAATTCGTGAATAACACAGTTGCTGCCTTTCAATCCTACATACGTAAGTATATGTATATTTTGTATAATTAAAAAAATACAGCTGGATTTCCCAGGTTTACGTAAGTAACCTATGTTACTATTTTTCTAAATTTTCAGCTCGAAACATCAAAGATCCTGTCTGCGTTACACTAACCACACAAACACAGCGGCCTAAAGTTAACTTGATCCTCATTACGTCAGAAACGGACCGCAATTTAATTTCTTACATCGTCGACAACATTGAAGTTGGCAAATACGGGTCAAGTGTGACTCTGCTCCATTCAGGAACTGGGGAGGTGCTTATAGAAAAGACCTTTTCTCCCGCAAAGTTCTATTCTGAGTTCTCACTAAGATACAGCGCTCAAATTGGCAAGTGTTATTTTCCCATACTTACTTGCTTTGAATCGATTGCACAAAACAATAGCTGATACTATGGGTGAAATATCATCACAAGGTTTACTTAATGAATTGTTTTCTTTTTATTTCAATTTTAATTCCTTTATTGAAATCATATGTTTAACAGGCGTGATGAACGTGGTGAAATGTCTAGAGTCGCTACGGGAAGTAATGATAAAACAAGCAGCGCTGGATGCGACTGAACAATACACCGGAGGGAACGCGTCAGTGGCATTGTTCCTTTCCGACACTATTCCGTTGATAGGTGACGAATGGAATCAGGCAATGCGGCACGCGATGTGGCTGAGGAACTTCGCCCCAGGTAGGTACCCTTTTTACCCTTCTAGCGATTGGTTCACATATGGAAACTGGAGATGTAGAGATATAGGTAGTAGGAATTCTAAGTAGTTTACATATGTATTTACGATGTGACTTAATAGACAAGTAGACCTTCCTAAATTCAGACGACACAAGACCACGTGGCAGGTCACCAATGCGATGCACCGATCAGGTGAGGGCTGCTCAATGGACATCACGCGAGTCTTCATGAAGGCACCAGAAAGGCAGGATTCCCGATGAATGGCGACGGATATTTAAGCGCGCCACTAATAACCCCCAAGAGATGACCACGACTACGACTATCTACCAAGAGTGCAACGATTAAGAAGAAGAAGAAATTCAGATGTCTGAATTTAGGCAGGTCGCATTTAGTGTTCTAAATTCAGAAGCAATGATGGTTTTCGCACTGACAAACTTTTGAGTTCAGACGACTAAATTTAGGAAGGTGTAACAAGCGCTTTACTGTCTATATTTCCCCAGGTCTCGAAGACAAAGAAGGAAATCCTAGTGAGTCTTTCTAATGAAAGTAATTCATTCAAATTTTTCAGATCTGCGTCTGGTTTTCGCTTCATCAGCTTCAGGTGCTGAAACAGTTGCTCCGTTACTTCGCGACAGAACTGATTTTATTTCGATAACTCTCTCTGCGGCCCGAAGTTCACCTGAACTACTTGCTCCCATGTTAGAACATATTAAAGCTAGTGGGTATATTCTTCTAATCTTATCTTACCTAACACGTAGTTTCAAATATTGAAGTCCTATAAATACCTAAACGTGCACTATAGTAAAGTTAGTAAATAACACACTACTTACCAAACAATAGAAAATTAATACAGACACAAAATTCACAAACAGCGATATTACAATATATCACAAATTTTAGGTCCTCGAAGAATCGTAAATCCCCTTTGCGGCGTTGACTGGATCGACCGTAACCCAGGTACGATTGGTTTCGAAGACTACGTGGACGGGAACGGCGTTAATTTGTACAGACTGCTGCCGAATTACTTTTACGCCAGCAATCCGTCCAGGCTGCTGAGAATCCAAACACAAGACGCGGGGAGTCTCACTGTGTGCTATTCGAGAACGAATTATTTTCCAAGGTAACATTAAGGAAGACAACTACATCCCTATATCCTTTAAGAATAGAATAATTGAATTTCAATTTACCATGCAAAATCATGAAATATAGTTTCAATTAGGTACTTTAGCTTCTCATACATTAGAATTCAACGAGCGACTGTTTCTCTAATGTACTTTTAGTCGGATTAGGGTGCCAGTGTAAACATATCTTACCTTATCGACTATAGGCACACTTCATATTTCGGGTAGGTAGTTAGTGGATCATCATCATTTCAGCCGAAAGAAGTCCACTGCTGGAAATAGGCCTTCCCCAAGGTGCGCCACTCAGACCGATCCTGTGCCACTCGCATCCACCGCGTTCCCGCGACCTTTACAAGGTTGTCCCTTCATCTTGTTGGAGGCCTAGCGACAGCTCGTTCGCGGAGGCCACTCCAGAACTTTCTGGCAATCGGGCTTCAGTCCCGCGAGCGAGGAACCCCCCAACATAACTAAAGCAAACATTCACTGACGTCGACTATTTTTCCTTAGAGCAGTAAGTACCTACTAAAATATGTTTTGCGACGGCGGAATTGCCCCTTTAACGCCGCAATCCAACAGGCCATCATTGGACCAATTTTTATTTTTATTTTTTAGACGAAACCAGACTACGGGAACTGTGCCTGGAGACGTGACCTGCGAGTCGGTGACAAACGTAAACTCGGTGGAGATCAGCCTCGTGGACGCTTGCCACCAGGGGTCGGTCGGGAGCTGCCGGCCGTTTTACATGACTGTTTCTTCTATGTCAGTGCCTCTAACCCCTCAGTGTAAAGGTAATTGTTCCTCTGTCATTTTACTTACGGTAGTCATGGTGGGCACATTTAATTTCAATAACAGCAATGAAAAAGAAATTGACGCTGAGTTGCCTGGCCTCTGTACGTAGGTTTATAGGATTTCCCATAACACAAAAGGATAGACAGTGTCCCAATCTTAGCGAGACAGCAAATCACTCGTACAATACAAATCCCTTCGTGCTTCCCGCTCATACAGTTCACGATGGGTCTGTGCGGTCGTCTTACTATATGAGCCGAACAGCCTATTCCGTTCCCTATCCCTATAGGATCACTTCGTAAACTCGTATAGACGTCCAGGTCTCTTTCTGTCTTTTCCTCTCACCTTCTTCCTGCCAGAAATGAAGAAAGATAGAATTTTATGGTGTATCTAAGTACCTGACAGAATATTTTATGTTTCAGATTCGGGGTGCCGATTTCCCAATGACGTGAAGTATTTAGTGGCGGCCCATGAACTTGGTTGTTACAACCACGCCGTTGACATAAAGAGCAATATTATTGGAGTCTTGATATTTTACATTATTTTGAATATTATTATCAAATAAAGATTTAAAAGTTGTAAGTTTTTAATTTTCTTGTAGCGGTAGCTATCAGATATATCTGAGCAAACAAGAGGGTGATCAATGATCATAAATATCTGCACATGCACTCAGCGTCTTGTCTTGTAACAAGTTCATGTTCAGACATTTATGATCACCTTGTTCGCTCTGATATATCTGATGGAGACTGTACACCGTAGTGGGATTAAGGAAACCTCTTCTTGAATGTACATGCAGGTACTTAGGATACTGACTAATACATGACTATTAGTCATGTATTAGTCAGTATCAAACTTTTCGAATAGAGAATTGTTATGTTTGAAGCCGTGGCACAGGGCGGACACGGCCTATAATATAAAAGCACGATTTCGAACACAATTTGAATGAAGTGTCAATGTTTGCGTGCGTGGATGTCTGTGTGCGTACGATGACGTTTGTACACTTGTAAATATGTGTGTAACTATTACGCCTGTCAATTATCCACTCTCCATCTCCGGATGAAACAAATGACGGTATCGGTAAGGGCTAGTTGGGCGCGATTTGCATGTCGGCTAGATTCAGGCGGATGATTCCGTGTTCTGTCTGTGGCCGTGGTTCGGTCGTACCAAATTCTCTCGCTAGTCGCTAGTGGCGCTACTACAGATGAACGCCATCTAGTTCGTTTCATGGAGACCATTTTTTTTGTTTACATAGTGTGCTGTTCATTAAAATTGAAACAACAACAGACTAGGTTTATAGTTTTTTTTTTCATTTTTGAGCTATAAAGAAACGTTGCGTTAAATAATAAAAAGTATTTTGGAGATAGCTTCAGTCATTAAACGCGACGATATAAATGAAACCGTACTTTATAAACGCAAAGCTAGAGTCACCCGTCACCAACAGCGGCAACAGCTGATCAACAACAATCGGTTTGCGGAAATCTCGCGGATATCCTTGAAGTGCGGCGGTTTTCGTTGAAACATTAATTTATCATGTCCGGAGAAGATTGTGACGGGCTAGATCGCGGCGACAATGACGGGCAAAAGTCTGACAAAATGTTTACGCTGAAAAAGTGGAATGCAGTGGCTATGTGGAGCTGGGATGTGGAATGCGATACCTGTGCAATCTGTCGCGTTCAAGTTATGGGTAAGTAATTCTATACCAACTAAAATTATTGTCGTAGGATTCTACTCTGGCTCTTATCTCAAACTAGACACTATTTACGGGTTGGCTGCCTTTCATTTATTAGTATGTTTATGTACGAATTTGACGACTAGGCACTTAGTAATGTTAACTGTTGTAAAACAATTTTATAACATTACTTAATTGAAAATACGTCAAAGAAATAGTTCAGAAAAGTACTGTAAATCTAACAATATGTTCTGCTGGAAAGCCCTTTCACATAGGCGGATGATTGCCTGGTTTCAGTTGGGTAATTGGTCTAACATTTAGAACCATTTTAGCCATATAGGTAGGCCCTTTATTGAAATGGTAACAATGTTTCCCTAATTTTCATCATGCCTCATCCCTAATTACATCAATTATGATGTAAGGTGGTTACTGGTAGCGGTAGCCTAGCGGTTTGCTCTACCGCCTCTCATGCAGAGGGTCGGGGATTCGATTCCGGCTTTGAGTTTACTTGTGTGCAAAATTCAATTTGAATTCACCATGACATTTTTGTTAATGAAAGCATCATGAGGGAACCTGCACACACTGTGAGGTAATTCAAGCATGTGTGTTAAGTCCCCAATCTGCACTGGGCCCCCATTCTAATTATTATTTTAGTATCATATGCTTATTGAACAGACTTCATTTTGGATTTAGAAATAATAGAAAATCAATCAATAAATTGATCAAATCACATTATTAGAATAGCAAGTCACGAGTGATAGTTGACATTTTCCAATCTACTATATAAAAATAAGTCGGGTTTTCCTCCCTGACGCTATAACTCCAGAACGCACGAACCGATTTCCACGGTTTTGCATTCGTTGGAAAGGCCTCGGGCTCCGTGAGGTTTATAAAAAAAAACTAAGGCGGTACGAAGTCCGCGGGGTCAGCTAGTTTGGTTATAAAATAATGACACACATTTTATAATAACATTTTTTATTTATTTGCACTCTAAACATAATTTAGCTGCATAACTTATTTGTTATCTCTAAAATTAAATCTAATATACAATTACAGTCAAGAATCCTCTTAAGTATACCTAATATAAACATATCATAAACTTAGGGTTTATAGGTAGATAAAGTATAAGTAACCACCCAACTTTTCGCATTTAAAAACTATTTTATTGATACCTTATGTGACTAATGGACCTCCATCATTGTTCAATTGATGTTGTGAATAAAAACATGCAAGTCAAAGTCAAAGTACATTTATTTGCATAAACATAGGTATTAAGGTGTTCACAATACTATGAAGGGATCACTATGTTTTGCTGTCAGGCATACAAATATTCAAGAAATATTTATTATGAACGCAATACATACTAAAAATTGTCAGTTAAAAACTCTTGCAGGGAATCATAGGCTTTCTGAGATAGGAAATTATACAGTGATCTCTTAAAATGCATGTAATTGTCTTTCCCTAAAATGTGTTCAGGCAATTTATTGTATATCTTTGACGCCATTCCAAAAATACTCTTTGCAAGTAAGGCTGTCTTGTCTGGTCTTACATTTATTTTGTTGTGATGCTGCAGACTTCTAAAGCATGGGAATCGACTGATATTTGATCTGACATATAATGCAATCTCATAAGTACCTAACTATTTGAGTAAAATATATAGGTATCAATATTTTACAATTTAAATATTTATTAATATATTTCAACTAATAATATTTACTCCTAACATTGTAGCATTAGGTACAAAAACCTAGGATTTTAGTAAACACATATACAAAAAAAAACACAACTTGAATACAGACAGACATAAAAATATGAAAAAAAGATTTATTAATTATATCAAAGTAAATGTGTCTTCTTTTGTCATGCTTAATTTGAATTTGGTACAGTGGTTTCCTCAGCCAGTTTTATTCGGCATCATTTTAATTTACCCCCTAACACAAAAAGTGTTTGAAGAAAATTGTTTCAACGGTTTAGAAATGACTCGTGTATATATGAAGCATTTTTAAACTTTACACAATCTTAAAATAAATGACACAATAAACCTAGACCAATTTTTATATTTAAAATTAAACTATGTTTTCGACTAGCTAGTTATGTATATAAACTTGGATCAACATAAATATGTAGGTCAGGAATCAAGATTAAGTAGGTGCTAAGTACAATAATTTAATGCAATTCTAAGTTAGTATTTTTCATTCGAAGAATGCTTTTTTTATAAAAAAATAATTCAAGTTAGAGTAGTAATCAATATACAGTGTGGAAAGATAAGTCGGGCCCTGGAGGGAAACTACCTTAAATCCTTAAGCTAGCTCATTTTACTTAAAGAAGACATTCCTTTATTTTTAAAAAGAAAGAAAACTGCATTCAAAGATTTTCCAAAACTCGCTTGCCTCGCCCGGGACTCGAACCAACTAAAATTAAAAAACAAACGCTCCCTATTTTATTATGCTAATCGATAGTATTATTGTTCAGGATACAATTTCTCTAAGTTCTGTTCAAACTACAGACTACAGAGTAATATTTTTGTCATATCAATCAAATCAATTATTCTTATAGTGACTGTCATGTCAAGTTCGGACATGAAGCCATATTTACAATTATGGTAGACTATATCACCAAAAGCAATCTGAGTTGTCTTTGTAGCTTATTTATTTATAATTCTATAAAGACAGTAATTCTAGCATCCACTTGGTAATGGTTTAATGTTGGCTATCGAACTTAATCTCCGTGTTCTAACCGCGTTCCTCCCTGTCAACTTAGTTTCTATTTGCTCGAGGCTCTTCCCTCGGGTCTCTGGCACACACACCACCACGAAGAACAAACTACCAAAGCAAATGCATCCAAATAACCAAAATGTACCGGTTGGTCCAAATACATCTAAAAGATTCTGAAATGTTTTGGTCACCGCAAAAGTACATAACCAATTAAAAGCTGTGCAGATTGATGCCGCGGGACCTCTTATTTTCGCGGGCAAGATTTCTCCCATCATCAACCAAGGTATAGGCCCAAAACCCATAGAAAAGCCTAGCAAATAAACCATAACACATGTCAATGGCAGCCACCCTAGATTTGTGACATCCAGACCTTTATTATCGCGAACGAAGAAAAAAGTGCCAAGAACTGCTAGCGTCACTATCATTGTCACTGACGATATGTACAATAGCATTTTCCTTCCGCAACGGTCAATTAGAGCAGTTGCAATAAATGTAGAAGCAAAATTAACGATTCCAACTATAATTGTGGACAAGTTTTCGTCAACTGAGCTCCCAGCCATTTGGAATATTTGAACGGTATAGAATATAATAGCGTTAATACCAGATAGCTGCTGGAATAACATTAAACCGAGAACAATACATATGGACTTCATATATTTTCTACTGAACAGCTCTTTTAGAGTAGAGTCATTATCCTCCGTCTCGGCATCCGATAGCGCTATATCTCGGATCTCATTGTCGACTTTGGCGTTTTTTCCTCTAAGCCACAGAAGAGCCTTACGAGCGTCATCAGTGCGTCCATTAGATATGTACCAGCGAGGAGTCTCTGGGATCATGAGCATGAGAACGAAAAACGGCACCGGTAGAGCCGATCCCAGGTAGGCCAACTGCGACCAATCTAGGTATTTGCCAGCGACATAACATATCAGAATACCAATGTTTCCGATAGCGGTAGGAAATAAACCCAACGTGCCACGAACTTCTGGTTGGATAGTTTCTCCCAAGTAAACAGGGAATGCTAGTGAACCGATGCCAACGCATAAACCACATATCGCACGTCCTACTAGTACTAGTACGACGCTAGATGCCGTGGCTATTAGAATCCATCCAACAAAAAAAGGCGGCGCTGTGAAGAGTATGGTTTTTCGTCTTCCGATGTAGTCGACGAGGGGGCCTCCTAGCACGCCGCCCGCCAGCGCCGCTAGTGGCATCAGCCCGCCCACCCAGCTCGCCTGTGAACGTTCCACATACACACATAAACATAACATTCGAATTCATAACAATCATTATCACCAAATTGACCGTTGAACACCCGTTGAAACATACCTCTTCCTTCGTAACATGAATAGACGTGCTATTCTGCATGGTGACCAAAGCAGGCGATGTGTACGCAGACGAAAAACCGACAACCATTGATCCCAATGAAACTGCTACTGCTGCTAGGACCTATAATTAATGAGAATCTTCTGAAATGTGTGTATTTTTGTAAAGTATTAAAACTTATGACCATAAAAATCATTTGAGTGAAATGTAAGTGAAAACATTTCGGTAGGTCATGTACGAACGATGACTAATATGTTATACTTATGATACCGTATTTCAACCATGGTAACCATTGAAAATGAACTAGAAACAGTCAGCTAAATCAAAATTACCTACTTAAACCAGTCACTTGAGTAGAGCAGTGACCTAACAATTGTAATATATGAAATATGATCTTCTAGACAACAATAATAATAAGAGGTGTGGCACGACGTCTGCGCTTCTATTAATTTAAGTTCATCTACACTGATTGCGTCCACTTGCCGATATGGCGTATCATTCGGTCGGAGTATTGCTATGATGTAGATATAATTTAGCAAGTCCGTGTACATTCACTGAGACGTTTGTTTCTATGAAAATTGAAAAAGATACTTTTTAGTTTTTTAGGCAGGTACCTAACTATCTCATGAATATGAAATGAATTGTTTACATTTAGTTCTCCATTAGCAGGGTCGACTTTGATACCTAAATCACCATGCATTTACTGTATCGTAATGAGCGTGAACACAATGCAAAGCAAATTAATATCGTTACACTGACCTTTTTCAAAACACATGATTTATGAATGTTCTTTAATCATGTGGACTGATCGAGTGAAAAAATAAATCTTCGACCGAACAATGTTGATATTTGTGACGGATATTTGTGACTCATGTAAATGTAACTAATGTGAATGTGGCTTTTATACAAATACTAGCTGACCCCGCGGACTTCGTATCGCCTTAGAATTGTCTTGGTATGAAAAATAGCTTACGTCCTATTCTTAGACCTACTGAACATACACACCAAATTTCATAAGAATCGTTGGAGCCGTTTCGGAGGAGTTTGGTTACAAACACTGTGACACGAGAATTTTATATATTAGATTAGAACATTTGTGTTAAAGTATACTAGATGTTTTTCGTGAAAAATCTTCGAAACGCCTAGATTACCTACTTACTTTCCAAGCTGTAAGTGTTTCAGAATTTCAATATTTACGCTGGTTCAATTAAGTACTTAAGTAGGCACTTGTTATATTTAAGTCATGAATACAAATGCAATTAAATACCTATGTCCATATATTTAAAAATGGTTTTAATTGTAGGTACCTGCTATGATTAGAACCCTTTTTATAAGTAATTTAATTTATAGTTACAAGTTAAATATTGCATTTAATTATGTATTAAATTAAAATTATCTACTACAATACATGTTTTTTTTAGTAGAACTGCCTTTAATAAGCAATAGCTGCCTTGCAATATTCAAGTAAATCAACTATGAATGATTTTTCAAGTTTACTTAATTCACTTCACTTGCATAAATTCCAGTTAATATTTGCTTAAACACACCTGTGTAAATGTATATTTGGGTTCCTCATAATCACTGGTCCGAACAGCAATGCTGTAGTGAGTGTCCGCTCTCATTAATATCTTCATGATCGTTTTATTGTTTCACTGTGAACTAAACACTGCACTCATCCACAGCTGAAGTTCAATCACTATTTTTGCGGTACGTAGGTATACGACGGCAGCGTAGGCGACGAAGAAATGGCATCTCGTTAGACACGCCGCGATTTATATGGGCACAAATTGATTGACAAAACTGATTGGAGCCCGAGGCTGTATGATTCAAAACAATGTACGTTTCGATACGCCTGGACGTAGGGAAAACAACGTTGTTTTGATACACGATACCGGAAAATCGGGGGAAAATGCAAGGTATAACGGATATCGTAATAATTGTTTAATGGATATTTAACCTCTTATATTATAATGCCTTTCACGTTAACTTTTTAACCTACGATACTAATAGAGGGATTTATAACTAACACTTATGCGTTGTATCTATCTGTTATGATGCCACGATTGCTCAACAGATAAACCCCTTTTGATTTTTTTCTCTCTCTTGTAACGTGAACCCCAGACCCCATTTCATACGATACAATATTATGACGTGCCCTCCATGTGATCTTTCCAACCATACCCTTGACTAGAGCGGCAAAGTGGGTTCTTTAAATATTAGAGGAATTTATTAAATTATTTCTAAATTATAGACACTATTTTAGTTTGAAAATTAAATAGTGAATATTCAAAATTAAGTAAGACAGCATCCAGAGTTCCAAGTCCAACGTTTCGAAGCTCTTATGAAAATCAAACCAACCCGCTGTGGATTTTGTAATCTGAAACGTTTCATATTTGGCTTACTGTCCTTGTCCTCTATAAGGAAAATTACTGATTTAATAGCTCTCTAATAATTTTTCATCGCGGTCTCGATGGCGTTCTAATTGAAAATCTTTTTCTTTAAACGCGCTAACCTTGTATATTTGTATTTTGTATCTACCAACCAACCTACTGACTCGGAAACGGCTCTACCGATTTTGGACGAAATTTGTAATGTAGGGCTTAATGGGTGCGAAAAAACGATTAGCTAGGTTTCATATCTGAGAAAACTCATTTTTATTTTTTAGCTCATTCATTTTTAGAGTTCCGTAGTCCACAAGGAACCCTTATAGTTTCGCCAGGTCTGTCTGTCCGCAGCATAGCTCGGTCGGAGATGCTTAGTTTTAGAAATTTGTAATATGGCATGAATATGTACCAGTACTATTATTTACGCCGTACTACATATTACTTACGCCGACAAAGTGATTAAATAGAATTTTGTTAAATATCCTTTATAGGGACTTTATAGGGTACCTCGCCTAATCGTCCAGTGGGAATGTTATATTTTTTCTCGCGTATCCCATGATGTCGTTGGATAAGTCTTTAAAAATTATGGCGGGTATGGCCCCCCGCCAGCTGATTGTTTTTGGATGGCTGAAAAAAACACGTTCGTAGTAGATATATAAAAGTAAAATCACAGGTATAAGTAGGCTGTACAAGTTTACGAGTAGTCTACCTAAACCTAAACTAAATATACTCGGAGAAGTAAAAAAATTGTATGGTAGGGAACCCTACATTGCGGACCCGACACGCACTTGGCCGGTTTTGTAGAAAATTCACCTGAGCAAAGCTCGGTCACCTAGGCTAGGTACTATTCATTTAAGTTAAGAGACATTGGGGTAATTGAACTAAAAATAAATAAATTGTATAATGTCCCTCTTGTCAGAATGTGTGTTTATATGTATATGTTAACTTGCTTTTGCTCCGCGATTTCGTATGCGCATGAACATTGTGTAAAGCCCCACCTCTTCGTCAAATTCTCTCTTAGCGCTCCTCTACACACCCCAAGGAACCTACGTCTCACGATCAGCAGTTCGGCTGTGCTTTGTCATTTTAGTCAGTCAATAAGTCAGTCAGTAAGGCTCGCTTCCTATATCCACTAAATGATTGATTGATTGATTATAAAAAAATTACCTTCCGTAGCCAAAAAGAGGCGTTTTTTGGATATAGGAACCGGGTTTTAGCAGTAACGGAATAGTTATAGATATATTGATATCGCTGTGGAGAAAGATAATGTTGAATAACTGAACCTTACCCCGTATTTAGACATTGTTTAGAAAATATATCCATTTTTGAAAAAAGAACCCTACTGCATACAAACTTTTGACCCAGTGTCACTATCAGAATCAAGACGAATCTAACGATATAGGTGCCCCATAAAATCCATCAAGCCGTCTAGGCTACAGAGCGTGCCACAGAAGTACCTATACATACCTCCACACATACATAGGTACTTACACTCGAAAATCATAACCCTCCTTCTGACGCAGTCGTGTAAAAAAATACTCACCACATTGAAATATCACCTTAGGATTATGTTGATTTAGTTGTTGAATTATGCCCCTCCACAATTCAAAACGTAGGTACTTATTTGAATGTGTTGTGATAATTATGTTGTGACCAATTAAAATTGTGACGTAAGCTATATGTATATATAATGTTTTAGTCATCGCTTAAATATCATGTTATTATTGTTCCTCATTTATCTGTATTGTATATTTCAAAATGAACTGCCGAGGGTTTATAGTCTGACCAAAACTCGAGTTCTGCTGGACCGATTTGGCTGATTATTTTTGTTTTATTTTCTCTCTTTGATTCAGGGAAGATTTTTAGAAAAGAAAATCGGGAAGAATCTAAAGGACCAGCTAAATAAACGAAAAATAACTTTGTATGGGAGGGAATCCGTGGTGATACACAAAGTTTACCAGGTCAACTGGTATAAAATAATTATAATATATGTTATTGATTCAAAAGTTAGTTTCTTTTAAATCGCAAATAATATAGGTGTTCGCGCGATTGATAGAATAGTCAGTCAATAATTAATTGTCCAATGATGGCATGTATCATTGAATCAGCCGATGTGTTGATCGTCAATGCACAATGCATGTGTTGTTTTGTGAATGTTTGCGAATGTTACGCTGCCTGTAAACAAAGTCAGTGGATACGCCGTGCGCACATTTTGAAAGCACGTGTCCCATCTGCTATGCCCCCAACCACGTAAGCAACGTATATTTCAAAACATTAGGTAGAGATAATGTACTATAGGAAGTCCTGCCCCTCCACAATTCAAAACGCCTCAATGTATTTCGAAAGTATTTGAAAAGCATCACCAACACTCTCAACGCATGTGTGCGTGCATGTGCGTGCTGAGACCACAGGTACACAATTATACATTTCATTGACAACTGAGAGAAAACGATATACATTTTTTCCAGCCATTGTTGAAAAAAAATATCGCGAGATTATAAAATTATCTGAGCGACCGAGCTTTGCTCGCGTGAAAGTGAATAAAAATGATTTTTCCACATATGCGACCTATCTGGATCGTTTTTTACCCCCTTTACCCCCTATATACCGAATTTCATTGAAACCATTATAGCCGTTTTTGAGAACGTGAGTACAAATATACATAATGCCGCCATTTGTACGTTTTTGTTTTCTTGTGCAAAAAAGTTTAAGTAAATATTCTACTACCTTCATAAGTATCAAATATTGCTCGTTTAATTAATTCTTTACGAACAGGAAAATAAATATTGGCTCACTGAACATCTTAAACGAGCTTACCTGTGAAATAAAAACATACTCGCAAGTGTACATTTGGAGGCTTTCCCAGATGAAAATGGTTTTTAATTTCATTTTTAGACGAAAAAGTATTTTGCGTGCATACAAATCCTTTTCCTTTTTTTCGCTTGACTGGACTGTGATAAGTAAATTCAATTAGTGGCTACTCTTATGGGCCATAAAATGTGAATATACTTGAATAATTGAGGTTTTCCTTGCGCATGCATGTTGTTCGCGTCTACCGTGCTCGCATTAAGGAATGGCATTTCTGTACTTAACATAATGACCTCAATGTCGACTAATCAGGTAATCGTAATGCACAGTTCAGTACGTTTCCGAAGTTCATTGTGAAACCGTATTTTTGAATAAGGTGGGCATTGATTGTCTTCCACATACGGTAGTAGGTAAGCTTTTAGGTTATTAGTTTTAACGAGCGGGTATAGAAAATGTATAGTGACGTATTCACAAAAAAAAATCTCATTGTTCTATCGCAGATAAAATTAATTACTTTAATACATATATTTTGTAGCTTATTAAAGAGGCTAGCTTTGGTGAAATAATTGGAGGTATCGCTGACTTGAAAGTACTTTAAAAAAAATGTATTTAGTTTTCATTTTCTTGTACACCAATATATATCCTATAATTGATGTCATATAATTGGCCCCTCCGGCCGTTTTGGCAACCAAGTTTCGCAACCAGTTGTCGAAAAAGAATTAACATTCTTGTTACGCAACTAGTTGCCTAAAAAGAAATTATATTCCTGTTTCACATCTAGTTGCCAAAGAAGAATAGGTCTCGGATACTTAACCTTTAGGTGCAGGAATGTGACTGAGTCGACGGGTCCCCGCTACGCGGGGCCCCTATTTCTAGGTAGTTTGCCTTTCGGGCGTATATAGATGACTAACAAACCTAACCTACATTCACACCTTTGACCTAACGGACTGAGGGGACTATTTAATATTTCCTTAAATTGTATATGGAGCAGATGTCAAAGATGTCAAATAAACATTTATATTTTTAAATAGCACTATTGAAGTTCTGTATATAGATATTATTAAAACGTCTGTTTGATTTTAGGATATTCTAGGTGTCACGTTGTGTCACCATGCTAGTTGTGAAATAAGAAATAAAAGTCTTATTTGGTAACCAGTTGCGAAACTCCAGTAATATAAACGCTAGTTGTCGAATAGGAATATAATTTCTTTTTAGGCAACTAGTTGCGTAACAAGAATGTTAATTCTTTTTCGACATCTGGTTGCGAAATCTGGTTGCCAAAACGGCCGGACGGTAATTGGCTATAGGTGAAAAATGACAATGTGCTCGATTATTTTTTTCAAGGATAGGAATAACCTTCCGTATCAAGAGAAAAAATCTCAGAATTTTCCGTGCCGTAGATTCTGCGTAAAAAATAAAATTGGTTTTGCGTTATGACGATTGAAATAAAGGTGTTTCCTTGGTCCAAGTATGCAGCACTACTTCTTGAAAAAAAGTGTTGACACTGTTGACATTATTCTGTTCATGCTTGCAAGGACTTTTAAAAATAATCATTAGCTTTAAATATATGACTAAGCCAAACATTTTAAGCGAGAGACCTCATCATGTTCTTATTGACATGTATTAATGAACACTTTTATACAATGATGTATTTCATGATTTATTGACATTTTGAGACATCTATGGAATTTATATTTATTTGACAATGGAGGCCATCTCCATAATTTTTTTATATATATTTTTTTTTCTGGACCCTTGGAGACTATACATCTCTAAGATCTTAGATTTAAGTTTAAGTTAGGGACTATACATCCCTTCAATGTAATTTTAGTACGTACCTATATGTATATTTTATACATATAATGTAAATTTTGTAAATTTTGAAAAAAGGCCTGCTTGAGTTTGTTGCGGCGCTTCTTCTCAAGCAATGTGTCTAGGAAGCGCTGGTAAATTCTTTTTCTGACGTGTAAAAGTGCCGCTATGTGGCCAATTTGCTGTATAAATGATTGAATCGAATTGAATTGATTTTTTACTTACTACATAGTTTTTTTTTATGATAGATCATATTTCTTATTTTTTTTTACAAAAAAAAAACTATAAAGTCTGGGTGGCTGACATTTGCATACTTGTTACTAATAGAAAGCCACATTACCAAAAAAAACCGGCCAAGAAGCGAGTTAAACTCGCGTGGAGAGGGTTCCGACCTTTGTTTATGTTCAATGACGTCATTTTCAAACCGTTTCACAGGATAAGCTCTTATATGATAGATTTCAAATACCATGGTCTTTATAGACTTAATAATTTTCCTGTACTTAATCTATAGGTCAATAACTATCCTTCGTATTTTTTTACAAAATTTTAGGGCCAGTGGTTTTGGAGATTGGGGGGGGGGGTGTAATCATTTTTCGCCTATTTTCTTAAATAACTCGAAAAGTATTGACCAAAAAAGAAATGAAAAAAATATACTTGAGATCCTCATAAGAAGTACTTTCATTTGATATGTCACACGATATAGTTTGAAAAACTTCATTAATATTTTTTAAAATTTAGCCCCCAAAAATTGGGTCTATGTTTAAAATTCATTTATTTTCGTTCCACCTCCGTCTTTGGGTCACAAACTTACATATGCGTACCAATTTTCAACTGAATCGGTCCAGTAGTTTCGGAGAAAATCGACTGTGGCAGACGGACGGACAGACACACGAGTGATCCTACAAGGGTTCCATTTTTACCTCTTGAGGTTCGGAACACTAAAAATACAAGCCAAAACTAGCTGGGGGTAGATTCACTTAGCATATCCTGGCATGGCATGGCCCTTTGTTAGCAGGTGTATGATTATCAATATGAGTAGGTATCAATTTCAAAGACTACAGTGATAGGTACCTACGTCCCGTAATCCCGTTGTAAGACTTTAAAAATCATATTACCTACTAGATACTGCCCGCGACTTCGTCCGCGTGGAATTTCTTAATAGCCTTCCCGCGAGAACTATGCATTTTCTCGGGATAAAAAGTAGCCTATATGTTATAAACCCCCCAATACCCATACCAAATTTTGTTTCAATCCGTCCAGTAGTTTTCGAGTTAAATCCGGACATACATACATACATACAGTTTTTTTTTCTAAAAATCGTTATTTTGTGTTCAGTATCGTTCATATAGTTCCTTTGACTTGATAGTTTCTTTTAATTTTCAATTTTCTGCCGCGACTTCTTCTACAGAATTATTATTTATTATATGTATAGATTTTTCCTTTTTTTTCTCTGATTCATTAATCTCTTATGAATACATAGTTTAGTGCCAAAATTAATTATTCAGGTAATAGCAGACTGGTTTAAAGAATGTTTTAGTGAACTCATCAATCATTTCCTTTTTACTGGACAATAGGCAGGTAATCTAACAGTAGGTAATCTGCATAACGTGTTTCTTGAAAGTGTTTGTAATCTAGGATTATAATTTATTTTTCCCGTTCCCGTGGGAATATAGGGAAATCCTTTCATAGTACTCCCCTGCGCTCTCCAAGGAACCTGCATGCCAAATTTCAGCTCTCTACGATGATCCCCGCGACTACGTACGCGCCTTAAAATGTAAAAAAAAACATTTTGCCCGTTCCCGTGGGAATTTCGGGAAGTCCTTTCTTAGTGCTCCCCTACGCTCCCCAAGGAACCTGCATGCCAAATTTCAGATCTCTACGATGTTTCCCCCGACTTCGTACGCGCCTAATAATTAAAATGTAAAAATCCCTTTTTTTCCCGTTCCCGTGGGAATTTTGCAAAATCCTTTCTTATCGGATGCCTACGTCATAACATCTACCTGCATGCCAAATTTCAGCTCTCTACGATGATCCCGCGACTACGTACGCGCCTTAAAATGCAAAAAAAAACATTTTTTCCCGTTCCCGTGGGAATTTCGGGAAGTCCTTTCTTAGTGCTCCCCTACGCTCCCCAAGGAACCTGCATGCCAAATTTCAGCTCTCTACGACCAGTAGTTTCGGCTCTGCGTTGATATGTCAGTCAGTCAGTCAGTCAATCAGTCAGTCAGTCAGTCAGTCAGTCAGTCAGTCAGTTTCTTCTTTTATATATTTAGATAGATAGTTAGCTGTTTCCCGCGACTTCGTACGCGCCTAAACATTAAAATGTAAAAATCCCATTTTTCCCGTTCCCGTGGGAATATAGGGAAATCCTTTCATAGTACTCCCCTGCGCTCCCCAAGGAACCTGCATGCCAAATTTCAGCTCTCTACGATGATCCCCGCGACTTCGTACGCGCCTTAAAATGTAAAAAAAAACATTTTGCCCGTTCCCGTGGGAATTTCGGGAAGTCCTTTCTTAGTGCTCCCCTACGCTCCCCAAGGAACCTGCATGCCAAATTTCAGATCTCTACGATGTTTCCCCCGACTTCGTACGCGCCTAATAATTAAAATGTAAAAATCCCTTTTTTTCCCGTTCCCGTGGGAATTTTGCAAAATCCTTTCTTAGCGGATGCCTACGTCATAACATCTACCTGCATGCCAAATTTCAGCCCGATCCGTCTAGTGGTTTGGGCTGTGCGTTGATAGATCACTATATCAGTCAGTCAGTCAGTCAGTCAGTCAGTCACCTTTGAGTTTTATATATTTAGATATTCTGTTTTGCTATTATCTTTGTCGGTGATTGTATATCTAATGTGGATTTTACTATACTCGTTTTTATAGGAGTTGGGTAGGAATAAAAATATTTTTAACTCTTAAATTATATTGTATTAAATAAAAAAATAACAAATTATAACATTGTATCCGTAATATACGGACCCAAATGAGAATATAATAATGTATAAGAATGACGAATCCGAATGTTATTAATTATTATAAATATATTCAATTAATTTTACAACTGGCTTAAAATAATCATTTGGTATATAAAGTATCTAATTAAATATATTTTGTCATGATCACCATAAAAGCAGGCGCGGATCCACCGTTGTGGGCACTATGGGCATGCCCACAACCCTAAATAGCCTTATAGACATACATGCCTAAGAGCTTTCTCGTCACAATTTTACAGCCCAATGAGGTTGATATAGTTTCGAACGTCTTGATAAAAAAAAGAGATAAGCGCGACTTAAAATCGCCTGAAGAGGGTTCTATTCGTTGATTATTTTCTATATCATTTCAAATATGGAATACCATGAACTTCTTATAGGTTTTCATAGTAATCTGTAGCTCGAGAACAAAGAATCATCTTTTTTTTTCAAAATTTCAGGCCCGGTAAATTGAATTAATTTATTTAGGTTATCGTACGCGTTTGAGTCACTATTCTACATATACGTACCAAATTGCAGTAGTTTGGAGCAAAATGCCTGTAACAGACGGATGGACAGACACACTAGTGATTCTATAAGCGTTCCGATATTTCGTTTTGAGGTTTGTAATCCTAAAAAGTGATGAAAAAAGAGAGACTGTGTCAGGCCTGCTAGGGGTGCGAAAATTGAAATGTTGAGATTTTGCTAAATAATTAAAATATTGTTCCTACTATACTAGAGGCTCTGAGAGATGTAGACATCGCGAATATTTTTTTTTGCATTGCTTGAATCAGTTTTTTTTTAACTTTATAAACCCATAGCTCCGCCATTTCAATTTTTTTACGAAAAGTGACTACAAAATAAATTAAAAAAATCGAATCTGGTCACACATGCGCATATTTTATTTGTAGTGATCTCTTCTAAAAATAGCGACCGTCAACATAGCGTACACCGTATCGTACTATTTATTTGCATAATCTGATCCTGGACAACGCTATGGTGTATCTTGACGGTCACTAAAAATTCACTTGTAAACTCATGTTCTCGAAAACGGCTCTAACGATTTCCCAACCATACAGCAGCTTTACAAACCCTATATTAGGGACCGTGAAATCGGTCATTCGAAAATTTTCGAAGAAGTCGTATTTGCTCCTCCAGCATAGTTTGGGCTTTTCTTTGTGGCAGGTTTACACTTACTTGAAGGAAAAAAGTTTTTTAATAAGCTTCCAGACTATTTATACTTCATATTTGTTTAAAAAAAAAAATAAGTACATTATTTTCCTTATTTGTAGCTGTAGGGCAAAAAATACCGTTTACGTTGGTTTTTTGGGTCAGCGTACTAGAGAGTACGACTCGCACTTGACCAATTTCCGCACGTGCCCACAAGCTTTTTTGAGGGCTGGATCCGCGCCTGCATAAAAGTCTAATTTACTCACAGATAAAATTCTTACACTAAAGGAACTATTATGGACAGCTCACTTATTAAATTTACTTGACTTATGTATTACATGAGATAATAAATGGCTACAATCCAAATCAGTCTATTCATTAAACGCACGTATCCAGTCAGTCGTCTCTATTGCAACCTTCGTGGACATCCACACAGCCTGCGTGCCACCCCTGCACTCTGGAATGTATTTCTTCGGATCAAACCTCGTTAACAACCATTCTGCATATGCCTGCTGCCATTAATACTACGAATTTTACGCGAACCTCCTGTCAACTTCTTTTCAATATCCTCCAAACTCTTTCCTTGCGTTTCGGGCACGAAAAATATCACAAAGAAAAGGCCAGCCAAGCAAAAGATGGCGAAAAGCCAAACAGTGCCGTACATATTGATGGCAGCGATTATATCTTGGA
This sequence comes from Aethes cnicana, assembly GCA_963971205.1. Taxonomy (NCBI): domain Eukaryota; kingdom Metazoa; phylum Arthropoda; class Insecta; order Lepidoptera; family Tortricidae; genus Aethes; species Aethes cnicana. Next base: position 8,876,518 of record OZ020274.1, on the reverse strand, counting down.
ATGTCTTAGTAACTACGAAGGTGCAGGTCCAGTTAAATGCAGTCGCCAGAGATGCAGCGGTTCCACGGATTTTAGAGGGCAGTATTTCTCCCAGCATTAGCCAAGGAATGGGTCCAAAGCCAATCGAGAATCCGAGGACGTATATAACGAGGCACGCGAGTGGCAACCACCCGATAGAGGTGACTTCCACTCCCGCATCTTTTACGTACAAGTAAGCTCCCAAAGTCACTAGAGTAGAAATCATAGCCACAGAAGAGATGTATAACAGAATTTTTCTTCCCAAACGATCAATAATGGCGGTCGCTATAAATGTTGAAATGAAGTTTACAATTCCAATAATGACACTTGACAGATTTTCATCAATGCTACTGCCCGACATCTTGAAGATGCGTGAAGCGTAAAACACTACAGCATTTATACCACTCAGTTGTTGGAAGAGCATCAAACCTAGCGATATCATAACTGCAGGCAAATATTTCATTGTGAATATCAGTCTTATTGCACTGCCGCCAGCTCTGTCTGATTCCGCCTGGGAGCTTGTTAAATCGCCCATTTCCTTTTCAATGTTAACATTTTTTCCTCTTAACCATTTTAGAGCCTTATGAGCCTCTTGTGGGCGGCCTTTGGTAACGTACCAGCGCGGCGTTTCGGGTGCCATGAGCATTAACAAAAAGAATGGTACTGGTAGAGCAGATCCCAGGAAGGCTAATTGCGACCAAGTCAAATACGAGCCCGCTAAGAACGCTAAAAGAATTCCCGTGTTACCAAATGCAGTGGGGAGTAATCCAAGGGCACCCCTTACTTCTGGTTGGATAGTTTCTCCGATATAGACAGGAAATGCGAGCGAGCCTACTCCCACACAGATTCCACACAGCGCTCGTCCACCAAGCACCATGTAAACGTTGAAAGCGTTTGCAATCAACATCCAGCCCATTAAAAATGGAATGGCAATTCCCATTATAGTCAATCGTCTTCCGCAATTCTCGATCAAAGGCCCGCCGGCGACGCCACCGACGAGTGCAGCCAGAGGCATTAATCCACCAATCCAGCTTTCCTGAAAAAATAAAGACCAAATTAAAATATTGCAAAGAGTAAACTATATACAAAAATACACAACAATGCTACAAGGCTACAGAACAGCTTATTGTAACACTTAATTTAAGTTAAACGGTGTCTATATTTCCAATTTACCAATTAGAGAATTTAGTGAAATATTTTACTAAAGTTTTATTTAATGACAAAATAAGATTAGTGGTTTACTCATAAATAAGATCTCCCTTTAGTCGTCATATTTACTTCCGGTGCAGTGAAGCACTTTATGCCATGAACAAAGCGGGCTCTTGTATAGTTCTTATGAAGAAACGTGCAAAACAGCCTTGTACTGACCTGACCCGGGGTTATCGCCAGTGTGGCGTTCATGCTGGGGAGCGCAGGGGAAGTGTAGCCGGACGTGAAGCCGACGATCAGAGACCCCATTGACACGGCGAAGGTTGCGAGAATCTAAAACAAACAACACACTTCTAAATTCTCCATATACGTAGTCCTATATTACAGTAAATAACAAACACTTTCAGATCTGATAAAAAACATGATTTCAGAGGTTTCACCTGATATGCTAATGATTTCGACATTACTAAAACAATTACTCGTATCCTACTCGTACGACTTCACTGATAAAATTATTCAAAGTAAAATTTGCCGAACACAAGAAGCATGCGTTTTCGCTCTTCCATTTTCCTTCGGTTTCTGAAGTTCTTAGGGCGACTCGGACTTCTTATGTCCGCACCTAAGTACACGGTAACCTACGCAGCTAGCTTTAATGTTTGTCCGAATACAAAGTTAGTCGGTTTTATGGGAAGCTAAAGGATGATCGTTTTATGATTTGAACTTGCGTTTCTAACATTTTCAAACTGTTCTTTATAGAGACAATACGTAGTTAAATGATAAACTATTGCAAATCGATCGAATTTCTAATCAGAAGTGATTTAAATAATTGCACCGACAATCTAATATTTTTACAAACATAGTTTGCTATAGACAAGTCCACGTTAAATCTCAGAACACATGGAAGGTGCTTAACTCCATGGGTACTAACATTATAAATGCAAAAGTAACTCGGTATGCTGTATGCTTTTTAGATGAAATTGACATAGGCTACTTTATAATCCGGAAAATCCCATAGTTTTCGCGGGAATGCGATAGCCGAATTCCACTAGGACGAAGTACCTTGACGTTAATTGACATTCTTATTGTTTTACTAAAAAAAGTGTACGATTTGCAAAACATTTGTAAATGATTCTGCCTAAGTGTGTATTTATCAAATAATGCCGTGGTAGGGTAGCCCAGTGGTTTACCTTACCGCTTCTCATGCAGAGGGCCGGGGGTTCGAAATTTCGAATCCGGCTCCCCTCGTCTCGAGTTTAATGATGTGCGAAATTCAATTTGAATTTACCGTTGAGCTTTTGGGTGAAGAAAAGCATCGTGATGGGTGTGAAGTCCCCAAACCGCACTGGACCCGCTTGGGACTATGGCCTCAAACCCTACTCTCGTGATGAGAGGAGACTTTGTGCCCGGCAGTGGAACGTGATAGGTTTTTGTTGTGGTGTTTAATCAAATGAAGTACCTGTGTCCAAAGATATGGCCGCTGCTTCTGCGTAGTCGGTGAGTATGCTGGATCGTCGCCATTGATCGTGTAATCCCCTTTGACTTTGTTGCTGTCGGTACTCAGCTGCTTTACAAATGGCACTGAGTTTCGCAAGTTCTCTTCTTTAGCGCTTTTAATCTCCATCTCCATTTTGTATTTAAACTCGTTTCCTAGGCTGATTTGGCGCAATTGCTGGAAATGGCGGCGAGTTTTGTCGAAGGAGTCCTGCTCGTCTTCGCTGCTACTTTCTGTAGTAGTGTGTTCCGGGATGACCGCGTAATTTGGAGGTGCGAGCGTCCCCTGCGAGCCGCACGAGGTGGCGAGGGAGGTGCATGTGGTCGACGCCGAGAGGGTCTGCCTCGACGGCACGCGGGAGTACTTGGGTCCGCGGTGCTTGTAAAGCCTCTCCTCGTCGCTTTGGCCCCGACGGGTTTGTTCGCTTCCACCCTGCAATCGAAAATAGAGACTATACTTCAAGTAAATCTTAAAAACAGAATAGCATATTGAATTCAACTTAATTATTATGTTTGGTTGTAGTTCGATACGTACACAAAACTTCACTGGTCACTATAGTCTATCTGCGAGAGAATATTGACTGACCATATTGTCCACAAGCTACCCCATTTATTAATATCCGCTATCTAATTTGCGTAAGTACGAGTAAGATAAGAGAATATAGTGACCCTAAGGAGGCGATAGGTCAAATCTGGGAAATACATGTTGCTCATTGAACCTGTCACATATACACGGCATGTCTCCGATAACCCAGCGATATCGACAGCCCACCGTGACCCTTCGATGTACCGAGTCCTGTTCTAGACACCACTGCACACAGGACCGACCAGCACGCATATAAACAGAAGCATTGTTACGAAGCGCGAGCGGTAATGAGCGACGCGACGACAACACCACCTCTATTTGATATCCCTGACGTTATCGAATAATCATCCAGTCGTAATAATGATGTTTATAAAACATATCGTTATAAACTCGAACTGTGAGTCGTACCTGTAACTTAATCGCTCCTTGTAGCCTTTGCCGACTTTTGAAATTTCATTGATCATTGCGATTTGTATGTGACAAATCAGATTGTCGATATTATTATTTATCAAAATTGATATCTTTACCTCCAATTCATGGGGAAATGTTTCATAAGTTTTTATCCGACACTCATTAATTTCCTGTACTCTATCCAAATTCAGAAATTTTACAAGTTTTGAAAAATGGTACTTCATATTTGACTCATACCTATTTGACATTGTCTCATTGAGTTCCAGTAAACACATTTCTACTCAATAAATTGGTATGGCGTTATTTAATAATATCGGAACGTGTTGCATATTTTTCCATCAAAAAGGTTAAATAACAGACGAGATGGTGTACTGTACACATGCGAAGCAGGCATTATTATTCGGTATCCATAGTCCTGATTTTTGTACAATAAAGTGATATTGATTTTGGTGTTATAAGTTAGACGTGAGTGCCTGTGTGTCTGTCTATGGCCCCGTGGCTTTTGATTTAGTGTCGTTTAAAAATATAGGCTCTTTTCTGATGTCGCATGGCGTTGATGTATGTTGAGGGTTTTTTTTTATTTAGAATTATGTAGGCTAAGGATTAGGGTTCTTATTCTATGACAATGGAAAAAATGCCATGATAAACAAATCTTTATTTGCAATCACTACCCTCGTTCGTGTTCTTATTGATGGTGACGTACGCTGTCGACCTTAAGAAATAGGTCAAGATTAAAATAACGGGCCTAACATATCAAAATATTAAGCAGCTGTTATCATTTAACGTGTTTTTTTAATTAATACAAATTCCTTGCTAGCAAAATAGTCATATAAGGCAGGTCATAAGAAAAACCTATAAGCGCGAATTATACAGCCTATATCGTATAAAATCATTCTATACAGCATTTTAGTAACTCAGCATTTAGGTCAAATATAATGAAGCTGGGTAAACGTTTACTCAGCGTTCTTATGTGACTTAAATCTAATATATAAAATTCACGTGTCACAGTGTTTGTAACCAAACCACTCCGAAACGGCTCGACCCTCTACTAAACGACGCTTATATGACTTTAGTCGAGTAGTCGAGGCTTATAACAAGTATAAAACAGTCGAGTAAAAGCTACGTTGCTATTATACAACTATTATGTTATATTTATACGACTATTATAGCACTAAATAGTAAAAGGTCACATAATGGTATCCATTTTACCGGTTATGACTATACCGGTCATGGCGCTAAAACCACTAAATTGCTATATAAAATATTGAAGCTATTTCATGCTTTATTAGCAGTAAGAATGGCGCACAAACTTATTAAAATTAATAAATCGTAATTTTTATGTTGAATAAGTTACGTTGCCGCAACCATTATATGACTCGTTCATAATTGCTAGCTGGGTTGTAATTCTATAACACCAAAAACGATTTAAGACATAAGATGCTTTTATTTATTCCATTTCACATGTTAGGAGAAAGTGACGAAGAGCCTAGAAAGAGTTATAAATATTTCTTTTCTTTGATTTATTTATTAAATTCCGGGAAACTGGGACTCCAAACAAATCCATGCCGTCGTTTATCTTTTGTTTATACAGCACAGGACGTGTAAATATTTAAATGTGATTTTGATTCGTACGAACACAAGTTCGTCAACTGAATTGAATTTTGATTTAGGACAGTTTCCCGATTTCATATGTCGGTTGTTGGATGAGACTTGGATGAGACGAAATGAGTACAGTTGAAATTGTAAGGGTTGTGAATTTAATATTGAAGCCTAGGTAGCCTAGTGGTTTGACCTACCGCCTCTCATGCAGAGGTTCGAATCCGGCTCGCACCTTTGAAATTATTTACGTGCGAAATTCAATTTGAATTGACCACTGAGCTTTTCGATGAAGGAAAACATTGTGCCGTTGAGTAAACCTGCACACATCTGCGAAATAATTCAATGTTGGGTGTGAAGTGTGAAGTCCCCAGTGCTGGGGCACACTGGGCCCGCGCGCGTGGGTACAGCCCAAACCGTCTCGTGATGAGAGGCCTGTGCCCAGGAGCCGTAAATTAATAGGTTGTTGTGGTGGTGGTGGGTGGTAAGGGTTGAATCGATTCAAACCTTGAACTTGTATCATGTAGTCAAGTCAAGGTCAGATCGGCTAAACTTGGGTGTGTTTTAGTACCTACTGTGTACTTTCGGTCGAATTACCATACTCGAACGGAAAACTCCTTAACTGTCATTTAACGGTAAGTATACCGTTTCTTTCAGGACGAGCCTTTGTTCATAAATTCTAGGCAATATCTGTGTCAATAATTAAACAAAAAAAAATGCATCATTTTCTTGTTATGGTATTCAACGTGATGCAATATTTTATTTGCATTGCAAACAAAACTTTTTTCATTGTACTGTCTGTTAACATAGTTAGGTATAAAGAACAAGTTTTCATTCCAAGTTAATAAAATTGTCCTTCGACGGAATTACAGACATAACAACTCAATGTTTATTTTTATTAGTTTTGTATAACTATCCTAGCTATCGGACTTCAGTGGTATACTATAGGTACTTAGCCTACATTTGTCGTTTTTTGAAGATTCATTTATTGAAAAAAAAAATACTAAACATAACATAGTTGAAAAGCAAAAAAAAGAAAAGAAATTCGTCCTGAAAAGTAGAACGAAATCTGAAAATATTGATGACTGTAGGTACCTATACAAAACCATGATTCTTATCTGCTTCTGTTCGTATTTGAATTTAGTAGGTATTTCACTCTTTTCTTCAGCCCAAACAATACTTCTAATCTGTACTTCAGCTATTTTACAGCGAATACCTTATACTAACTAATGTACTATTGCTGCCATCTATCGCGCGACGAGTACATCATGCAGGCATCCGGCCGTAATATTGCAAGCGTTAGTTATTTAATCATACTAGCCCCGCCAGATGTCGCTAACTAGCTGCTTTACAAATAATACAAAATTGGTAATTTAATATTTTTTTGTTTTAATTTTGCTTGGTGTTATAGGTAGTTGTTCAATTTTATTTCAACGAATTTTATTAATGTATTTACATGTAGTGTGTGTATGTGTTTTTTTTCATAAGTTTGATTGGAATGTGTTTTTGCAAGTGGTAATTTTTCGTGATTTTCTTAACATAAAGGAAATGTAATATTCCTATATAACACACAAAGGCATTTTATAAAATTTTCACCTTACGAGGATTTAAAAAACATAGATACCTACCTACTAAGTTTATAGTGAACATAAATATTATGTCTGTATACATATTATGTAAGTATAGTGGTAAAGTAAAGGAAAGTAAGTTCTCCATGCTACAGCCCGAGCCGGCTGACGGCGCACCGTCGCCGACCTTGCAAGGTCGTCTTGTTTGGTTTACGTCTGCGATTTCATAGGCTTTAAAATCTACTCCCTAGTAGGTATTTTGATAATAATAAAACATTCCGATATGAGTATTTTTAAATAAAATGTAACATGAAATAGTAATTCAATGCATGCATGGGCCTTGTCTTAATATTCAATCTCACTTTTACTTCATGAAATTCTGCGCCGTATGAAAATTTCAGTATTTCATTGGAATAAATACAAGATGACGTTACATTGATGATACGATACCTATTCCATGACACTTTTTCACTTTGGCTCGGTAATTTTTGCATCCTTTTGTTATTACAACGTAGCTTAACATTTTCAAAAGTGACGTTTGGGACATATGACGCCCGCACTCGCCAGTATCTCGCTGAGCACTGGAGTTAAGACCGGCGCTACAACGTCATTTTGGCTCTAAAGAACTGGACAACTTATACGCGTCCGATAATCGGGTCCCGAATTTAGTAAATATGTCTATGGAAATGGTTATTTAATTAAGTGTTTGCCGGTTGCCCGGCAACCGGCAACCGCGACGCCATCGACCGGCTACCGGCTCGCGGCCGCGCCGATCCCTTCGCGCGTATAGAAACTTCGCGAAGCTTCCCCCATACTATACCGGCGCCTTACCCATACTTCATTTCTTCTAACTCTCTATGTACGTATCGAACCATAAAACCAAATTTGTCAACAATCAGTGAAGTATTTAACAGATCGCCTAGGTATGCTAATTACCTATAGTTAAACATGCACGTAGGTACCTATAGTTCATGAAAGCATTCGGGTCACTGGAAAATTACCGTATGTAAAACAGTCATTTGGTTTCAATACCTATTAATCACTTACCATTTCGGTGGAAAGCTGCTTGAGATAGTCCATCAACTTCCCCATTGTAGGATTGTTTTTATTGAAACTCATCTTGAAGTTTGCCGCAGTCCTGAAGATGCAAGTAATCTGAAGCGGGACGCTATAAGTCACTGAACGCCGGGTCAGGGAACGTCAAAATGATAATGTCTATAGAAGTATACACTTTCAATTTTAGAATGTCTTAATCTCTTCCACACTTCTTTCTTCTGATCCAGATTCGCTAAGATCACCGGTTAACCGCACACATCACTCCATCGAATGAAGTATGCTTCAGAAGTATAAAGTTAATTTGCTGTTTGTTATGTTCAGCTGTTTCGGCACGGTTTTATCACAGTAACTTTATTTACGTATTGTTTGTTTATAGTTCACAAGATTAGCACGTTTTCATTGAAATGTTTATATCGGGCGCCACGTTCCTGCAAGGGTGCACAACATTCAACTTTTTAACGAGCGAAAATGTTGGTAGCGCGTACCTCTTCGCTCGGAGCTCAAGTTATCTATTGAAACTTGCAGATGGCAGCGCAGTGTTTTATAGGAGGCTGGCGCCGCCCGCGCCCCGCGCCGCGTGTACGCGCACGGTGCTCATGTGTGCGCTATTCTGACGTGTGTGTGCACTCACACCATAACTTTATCAACTCTATACCTGAATTATGGGTTCCGATATTTGTTTGCATTAACTGTTTCAAATTTAATGATGGCAAAAATCGCTGCTATCGAAGCCAGATATTTTTATTACATGAATCCGCGCCTAACCTGCAACTGCGCCCCATTTTCAATTCTGAAAAGAAATTTTTTATATTAATATAAAATTTTCTTGTAATTTCTTATTTATTTAACGTAATCATATTCGGCTTTACAGCTTCTGTGAAGACTACTCGGATGACACTCAGTAATCGGACTTAAGTTTGCGTAGAATTAAGAACAAACACAAAACTTTTGGTCCTATTAGTATGTCTTTTGTAAAATTTGAAAATATAGTATCTTCTAATATATAAAATTCTCGTGTCACAGTGTCTGTAACCAAACTCGTCCAAAACGGCTCGACCGATTCTCATGACATTTGGAGTATGTTCAGTAGGTCTGAGAATAGGACGTAAGTTTCATACCCAAAAACAAAAATCTAAGGCGGTACGAAGTCCGCGGTGTCAGCTAGTATTATATCCATATTATCCATATTAATATTATAAATGCGAAAGTAACTCTGTCTGTCTGTCTGTCTGTCAGTCAGTCTGTTACCTCTTCACGCTTCAGCCGCTGGACCGATTTAGATGAAATTTGGCATGCAGATAGTTGGGGTCCCGAGAAAGGACATAGGCTACTCTTTATCCCGGAAAAACGCGTAGTTCCCGCGGGAACGCGATAACTGAATTCCACGCGGGCGAAGTCGCGGGCAGAAGCTAGTAATATTATAAATGTGAAAGTAACTCTGTCTGTCTGTTACATCTTCACGCTTCAACCGCTGGGCCGATTGAGATGAAATTTAGCATGGAGATCGTTGGGGTCCCGAGAAAGGACATAGGCTACTTTTTATCCCGGAAACATGCATAGTTCCCCCGGGAACGCGATAACCGAATTCCACGCGGGCGAAGTCGCGGGCAAAAGCTAGTGATATTATAAATGCGAAAGTAACTCTATCTGTCCGGCTAAAGAAGAATAAATACCTAAGGTATTTCCGTAGAAGAAATATTGTATGCGTTAACTAATTCCTACATAGGTACATACTTACTTCAGATATCCATATCCATATTAATACTTATTATAAATGCGAAAGTAACTCTGTCTGTTACCTCTTCACGGCTCAACCATTGGAACGATTTGGATGAAATTTGGTATGGAGATAGGGAGTCCCGGGAAAGTGCGACAACCGAATTCCACACGGACGAAGTCGCAGACAGAAGCTAGTACTTTATATACACGAGTTTTCATTATCCTAATCGTATTGGTTTCCTGCTGTTTGTTAGTTTTTAAATAAATAATGCACGTTACTTTGTTATCGATAGCGAACAGGAAAACCTCATGGACACCGCTATTAAAACTTAAATTTAATTCACATTCAAGAGTCAAGTATAACATGTACAAAAAAACAAGTCAGCTTATTTACACTCAACAGCAATGAATTCGGGCCACTTTGTAATACTTTGTATAGTATTTTCCATACAAAGTGACCTGAATTCATTGCTGTTGGAGTGTAGTTACCTTCACAAGAACGAAACAATAATTTGTCATAAGTACTCTGTTATTGTAATTCAATAACATACGTGTGGTATCGTTTTTAGCATCCACGCGGTTTTGCGGTGTTGCCTTATGTTAAGCCAATTACACACTATCAAATAGAAGTTTCGAGTTTGGTTGCCTAGCCTACTATAGCCATTGATAAAAACTTTATGTAATTACACAAACAAATAGGCTGAGTTCGAGACGTTTCTATGTGTTAAAAGTTCAATTATTCTTAACGGTATTACTATCGTGGACGAGCCCTAAGGGGGCACGGCGCATACGTCACTCCGGCGCCGGCGCATACATTCTACCGAGTGGCGACCACATACGTACGAGCTTAACTGATTCGATTAAACTGCGGGCGCCGCCACTTTAGGACCAATTTACCGTGTTGACATATCGGACTTAGGGTGTTTCTTACCCGTTATGATAAATTATTTCTTATTTTACTAATGGTGAGTTGATTCAAAGTATTCAAACCCTCCCCTTCGTCGACCAACCTGTGAGCTGAGTTTGTTAAATTTTACACTATGGAGAAATTAGTGTGAGGTCTGTGAGGAACGCCAGCTTGGGGCTGTGTTTCTACGATGATGTGTCTACAACTATGGTTGACACAAATCAGGCTTAGTATAGAGGTACCTAATCCTTAATGTAACTACTGATGCAACTACTGATACGAAAGCTAAGTACTGATAGGTGATTACTGATACCGATTTGAAAAGATTCAAATCTTTTTTTTGAAATAAGAATGCCGACAAGCAAACAGCAAGTCAGCCCTGTGATATTTACCTAAACGTAACTGTCGAGTTTGTTGAAAATACAGCATGATTTTGTTAAGTTAGTGAAAAGCAGGTTTCAGCGGATTTGTCAAAGTGGCAAAGATCATTTATCCGCAGCGCTCCCCGTTCGTCGCCAGAAATTTCGACACGGAAAGTTCTCGACGCTGCGCCGGCGTCTAATGTCCAATTTTACATGGCGTTACTCGCGTGCGTCACGTCACGTGCGCTTTGCCATACAGTCATATTAGCGCATGGTTCCCGAAAGCTCGCGTTGAGCCGCGCCCCCTCACGTACAAAGCTTTGCGTCACGCCGCGTCACAGACGCTGCGCTGCCTTGCGCGTGATTACATCAGTCAACGTGCAGTCAACTGAGCTGCGATAAAAAACATAAACCTATGATATGCTTCTCAAACTAACGCGTAGTAAAAATAGGAATTAATTGCTGCCTCATTTACATGATCATTCTGTTTTATTTTAACGTAGTAGCTATTTATTTATTTAAACTTTATTGCACAAGAAAACAAATACATATGTCCAAATGGCGTACTTAATGCCCAATGGAATTACGTATTCTATAGACACGGTATAGACACAGGTAAGTCACACTTTTTTTCATGCGTTTCGTGCATGATACTCACGTGATTACAAATAGGTATACCTCAATAACAATAGTCGTTGGTTAGTGTTAACTTCGTGATAGCTTCGCAAAACATGTGAAAAGTCATTAAACGTTATAGAACAAAGAGTAGAACCACTGTTTTAAGGCGGTTAAATACGAGTATGCGTCCACTATTTAGCTAAACTAGACCGATTATGTTTTCTTTCTTTTTGTGAGCATATTTTTAGTTGGTAGTCGCAAATACTTAAATATAAAATACGTAATTACCAATTTGAGTGCAATGATTTGATAACAATAAGCGCAAAATATGCCAAAGGTGCGGCAAAAGCTTATCGGATTATATTGAACTTAATTATGATCGTAAATTGCGATAGAAAGCAGATTTTAATCTTTTTAGAAATATCTATAGTTTACTAGCTGACCCCGCAGACTTCGTACCGCCTTAGATTTTTTGTGGGGTATGAAAAATAGCTTACGTCCTATTCTCAAACCTACTAAAGATACACTCCAAATTTCATAAGAATCGGTCGAGCCGTTTCGGAGGAGTTTGGTTACAAACACTGTGACACGAGAATTTTATATGTAAGAAACTACACTAATTGCCATAAAATCGCAACAACGATTTACTTATTTTCTGATTTTGGTTTATGGAAAATCTATTTTTTAACCAATAAAATGGGTATGGCTGTGTCGGTGTTCATAGCCATTAATCTTAACGTGAGGTTGGTTTCTGCGATCCCGTCCGCCAAATCAGAACAGCACCAGCTAGGTACATCGTGCTTTGCGATTTCACATTCCTTCCAAACATACATTAAGTTTTACTAAACTTAAGTTTAATTCACCCTATAAAATATTTCGTGAATATCAAAATGGCCACTAATTTACTGTAAATTTGTACCATTTGACCCACTAGCCAACCAAAATGCGTAGATTGTCGGTGATGACGCATGCACTTTAGTGTGTAGGCACCATTCGTATTTTTTTCGATGTAGATAGGTACCTAGTAGATAATCACATTCGTACCTATTCATCAAACGTTTAGTTAAGTTCCGAAAAATCCGAAACATTCACTTTTCCACGACAACTGGCATAAATCCGCGGCACGGTGCTAATGCCGTGACGTCAGTAGTTTTTTATGTTGTGTTGTAAAAGCTATGCGCTATGTAATTTTGTACATTTCCGAAACGATGCGATAAAAGATAACAATTAATCATAAAACGCAGACGAAATGTGTCACGCGTCTCGTCCTAGCGGGAGTGTCTTATCTTATCAACGGTGAATTGAGATAAATTACAGATTAAAATTTTCCATAGACGGTCAGTGAAAACTTGCAACACTTTCTTCGACGAGCGTAAAACACCTGATTTGATGTAGGTAATCAGAAATTACTCAATACTTAGTTATTTGCTTGATGTTGTTTTATATTTTTCTAATGTTTTCTAATGAATCCTTAATTTGCCAGAGATATTATTATACTGCATCTACTTCGTTTCAAGTTACCTTGGTTTACCTTGTCATATAATGGGGTGATTTCAGGCCATTGTGCACTTCTGCAGTATCCAGGGCAATCGATACAGCGTTTAGTTCACTAATCCGCCTAGACGCGTGCAGCTTGCTGTCCTTGCTTCATTTTTAACCGACTTCGAAAAAAGGAGGAGGTTTTCAATTCGTCTGTATGTTTTTTTTAATGTATGTTCCGCGATTACTCCGTCAGTTGTGAACCGATTTCGATAATAACTTTTTTAATCGAAAGGTGGTTCGGATTGGTCCCATTTTAATTTGGTTCAGTTCTGATGATGGGATCCATGAGAAAATGAGGGAACTCCTCAAAATTTGTTAGCACGTGTATGATTTTGGCATCAATTTCAAAGACTACAGTGAGACTTACGTCCCATCAAGTATCAAGTGAACCGACCCAAAGCTATTGACAAACTTATAGTGAAATTGACACCGACTTTGTACGCTGTCGGAGTTTGAAGTCGGTTTTTGTTTTTCATTTTTTTTTTTTAATTTTGACTCTGATGGTGTGATTTGGGGTTTCATTAATTTTTATCATTAGGTATAGTTTCTCGTCAAAAACCTATGGCTCATTTTCAGTGTCCTTTCTCGAATTTCCTGCGATCAAATGTCATACAACTTAACTGTCAGAGTTCTGATATTTTTCAGGGAACAAAACTGCAATCCATGTTCGCACTTCAAGCTAAGTATTTTTTGGTTTATTGATTGTTAGATTAGCTTCTGCCCGCAACTTCGCCCGCGTGGAATTCGGTTATCGTGTTTCCCTGGGAACTGTGCGTTTTTTCGGTATAAACATATGTGCCGAATTCATCGATTTCACAAAACTCGCTCCACATGATTTTTAATGGGTTTAATGGGTTCCTAGAAACAACATCAATGTTAAGTTGTTATCAATGTAAGGTTGTGTGGTAGAGATCGCTATTAAGCGATAAGACCGCCTGCTGTATGCCATACCTTTTTGTGTAATTACATAATGTCTACTGTTCCTTGATTGTGTGGTGTTCAATAAAGTATATTGTATTGTATTGTATTGTAAGTTCTAAGATCTAATATGACTAGGAATCTGTTCATTATGCGAGCATCAATGCACTTTACGGCATCGCAGCATCGTACAGCATTTTAATTGGATTCCCAGCGACTGGTAATTAGCTGAAGTACCTATGAGTGAATAAATGTAACCTACCTTGCAATCGCTACTATTCGTCCATGCAACACACATCGGCGACAAACAACTATTGCCGCTTTTACCGGGCGACCTCGGTTTTCGTTCGCTTGAACCGGCAGTGCTTTGTTTTTGTTTACATACAAAAGTATTTTATTTATTTATTTAATTAATATCAACCTTCATTTTTATGACCGACTAGTTGACACGGTGAACTTCATTACCTATCACACGAAGGGGATTCACATACAAAGTTACTTTTCCTCTCAGGGTTCCGAACCTCAAGAGGTAAAAACGGAACCCTTATAGGATCACTCGTGTGTCTGTCCGTCCGTCTGTCACAGTCGATTTTCTCCGAAACTACTGGACCGATTAAGTTGAAATTTGGTTCGTATATGTAAGTTTGTGACCCAAAGACGGCCGTGTAACGAAAATAAACGAATTTTAATCATAGACCCTATTTTGGGGGCAAAATTTGAAAAAATATTAATGAAGTTTTTAAAACTATATCGTGTGACATATCAAATGAAAGTACTTGTTATGAAGATCTCAAATATATTTTTTTTATTTCTCTTTTGGTCAATACTTTTCGAGTTATTTAAGAAAATAGGCGAAAAATTAAATAAATTAAATCTTTCTTATTTGAATAGGTGTGAAGTTAAAAACAAACTCTCCAAATGGCTAAAAACTCTTGACTATAATGAAACAGAGGAACTGCTTACCTTCGTAAAATAATCATAATTTTATACATTTATTCACACACACAAATACACACACACACACACACACCACAATCATACATTCAAATATCTACATACAAAATAAAATACATACTAACACAAGTACTAACATATTTATTAAAAAAAAAACTAATCTCATTCTAACATTTAGCATATCTCACAACCAAAATTCTGAGAAGTCAGTAACATCAATTTGTAAGGTTCTCCGCACACTACAATCAGCAAACACTGTAAGAAACACCACATACATTGTATTTTATAATCACACTGTCTCCTAAGATACAGGTTAAATCCTAGTTTGGGAGCCAGGGATCGCTGTATTGATGTACTTGCCTTAACAATTCTACTTCTTAGTTTTATGTATTGTAACACTTTTGTAAGTAGGTATGTACAATAATATTTGGCCAATAAACTATGTTTATTATTATTATATGACCATTTATAACATAATTTTATAGGGTGCCGATGATACTATGAAGAGAATGACTCCAATTTACAACAGTAATCAATAATAGTACATTACAGACCTAGGGTGGTGAATTCGTAAATGTCCCAGATCGCAGGTTTCTGTGGCCCGAACCGAAGGTGAGGGCCATAAATATGCGATCTGGGGCTTTACGAATTACACCCGTGGTTTGTCAAAAGTTTTACGTCTTGGCCAAGAAGTGAGATTTTCTCTCCGCGTAGCGGGCAGAAAATCCCACTTTATGGCCAAGGCTGATGTAAAAATATATAAAACTCATCTGGTCGTAGAAAGATGAAATTTGGCATATGTCTAGATTCCTGTTCCTTGGGTAGTGTATGGCAGCACTTGGAGAGGATTTCCCGAAACTTCCTACGGGAACGAGAAAATGGGATCTACTTGGGATATGCTGTGGTATATAGACGACTAGTAGATATCATTATAACTAAAAGTGAAACTCTTCAAACTTACCCACACACTCAACAGAGATGACATGACATGACAGACCGAAACCAGTTTGATAACTCTTGGTATGATTTTGCATTGTGTGTGAGCGAGTGTTCAGTACGTGCATTCGAGTTGCAGTTCCTACCCTGCGCGGGCGCCGGCCGAGAGGCAACGGCCGTCCTCGGCGAGGCGCCACGTTGCGTAATGAAGGTCA
Organism: Aethes cnicana; assembly: GCA_963971205.1. NCBI lineage: Eukaryota > Metazoa > Arthropoda > Insecta > Lepidoptera > Tortricidae > Aethes > Aethes cnicana. Next base: position 8,860,472 of record OZ020274.1, on the reverse strand, counting down.
AGGCAGACTCCCTTCCACACTAAAACACTTCAGTATTCAAGCATTTCGTTTCGAACCTAGTTCCTTCAAATCTCGTAAAATATTTGTAGTAAATTAAATGGTAAAAAAATAATTTATCTCGGCTTTATCTTGTCTTTACTGGGGTCTTTATTCGTTCTTGAAATATGAACATTATTATCAAAGTAGTCATGTGATTTTTAGACCGTAAACTATGCGTCATGTCGCGGCTTTAATAAAATATATGAATAATCATTTGTTTATTGATAAGCTCTCCAAAGGCTCACGTGCAATGTTACATAAGTATCTAAACGTTTCTATTTTTGTCCAAATCTCTTGGGTAAATCAAGCGTCATGAAGCGTCATCACCGAAAAACCACCACTACTGGACATTGGCTTTCAGAAATTAGGCTTATTTTGGTAGAAATATCTTTACCCCAGAAAAATAAACAGTGATGAAAAAGCGACTAAAACTACTTAAGTCAAATACAACTTCAAACATATTTTGTAAGTTCGTCACTTGTTTGTCTATGTACCTACTTCTTTAGTCCTTTATGTAAGCATGAGTTATAGTACTTATGGTTATGGCATGATGTTTGGTACGCAGATACGCAATGCCACATGATCCCAACTGAGGTGCGTTAACTGTACCACACTATATACGCAGTTCGATCAGTTACATTTTAACAATAAGTACCACGAGGACGTCCTTCCTTTCTAAACAATTTAATTGTATGCTTTGTAAGATTTGTAATACCATTTTCAGCGCGTTAATGTCTAATGTACGAAACTATACGAACCAACCGCGCGACCGAGACACAGTTCCATTCTATAGATAGATGAAAACGTTTATAGTTAGGTACTGGTTTTTCACCCGAAAATTACAATCCAATGGTTTTATTGGAAGCGCAGCGTTTGGACTGCTAATCAGAGTATAGCTTAAATAGCTTATCTCTTGGTTGTTTTAGTAGTCGGCTCACGGATGTGTTGTGGAGACTTTACATTAGCTATGCATACGGATCCTAATCGGTCCGGCGCCAGCGTCGCCGTGCCGTGCTGGCCCATAGGCGAGACCAGAGGCCTTACTGCATTCTACGTAGTTATTTATAGCGTGCGACTCGCCAATAGGCACGCCAAGAAAAACCTCGCTTCTAGACTTGCTCTTGGACATGGACACTGACTAACGCGCCTCTAAATAAGGATCTCCGACATAATCGATGCAACTATGTTCCGTAAGGAGTCGATACCAAAAATAAACTAGTTTATTCTCGTCCCGACTAAAGTAGCCATACTTTGATATAGGAGGTAGGTATTGCGGTCTAATGGATCAGAATAGCAACATCGGTGTCGCATATTGTAGAATTTATATTTCTTGCACTTGAACTGCGGCTCTTATCTGATTAGTACTGATTACTCATGCTGTATCTTTATACTCGATTACATACTTGTTAAGAGATTTTGCCAAAATAACCTTTGTGTATTGTGACTAACTCGATATTTATTTTAGAATGCCGCATCAAAAACTTCGTCATAATGACGTGTTTACATCTAATTCTTAACTTTATAGACAGATAGATTATCGGTCTTGGAGTGTTCCTCTCAACATCATGGTTGTTGAGGAAGTGTCCGGTGTGACTTTATAATTAATTTGCTTACGTCAATGGGCAGTTAAGCCTGGTAGAAAGAGGTGGAAAGCCCGCGATGGTAACGGTGGCGCGACATGGCGCGGCCGTGGCGCCATCCTCAGGAATGTTTATTAATCAACATTTCTTGCGCCCTGCATGGCTGAAAGTGTAACTTTTACTCGCGCGATGTCAACAACTGTATGCCATACGCCAATGACTCACGACTCAAGCGGCCTGTGATGATTTGTATCTTGGAGAAAGGAGCATCTGAACTACCCATAGTGACGAATATCTAATACTACTTAATAGGATTTTTTAATTCTCTTATGTCAGAGAATGAAATGATTTTTTGTAAATGTTATCCATAGTCGTCATTCTTAATATATTTACCAATTTATCTTTAAACTGTTATAAAATTTGACAGACAAACAAAAATACCAATAGATTTTGCAAATCATCGTTCATCTAAATATATAAAACTCAAAGGTGACTGACTGACTGACACAGTGATCTATCAACGCACAGCCCAAACCACTGGACAGATCGGGCTGAAATTTGGCATGCAGGTAGATGTTATGATGTAGGCATCCGCTAAGAAAGGATTTTGCAAAATTCCCACGGGAACGGGAAAAATCGGGATTTAACTTTTTAATATTTCTGCGCATACGAAGTTGCGGGGAAAAGCTAGTAAAATATAAAATTGTGTACTTAATACAATCATCATCATCATCATCATTTCAGCCGAAAGATGTCCACTGCTGGTGCTGGACATAGGCCTCTCCCAAGGCGCGCCACTCAGGCCGGTCTTGTGCCACTCGCATCCACCGCGTTCCCGCGATCTTTACAAGGTCGACACTCCATCTTGTTTGAGGCCTACCGACGGCTCGTCTCCCGGCCCGTTTCGCGGACGCCGCTCGACAACTTTCTGGTCCCACCGGCCATCGGTCCTGCGAGCAATGTTTATAATTATTTTAATTAATGTAGATTATTTCACAAACGTTATTAATACTAAGATAAGTCAAGCATTAGTTGTATGACATCATACTCCATAGTCGGTTTGAATTGATATTGAAATTGTTAAATAAGTAGTATGAGTCCACATACGTAATCAGTTTATTCAGTAGGCTGTATAGTCAGCAGCATAAGTGTGTACTGTCGAAGTAGCCAAAATTGTGAATGAGTGCGACTGCCTTGCTGAAGTAGGTGATCTGTATTATGGGCCTTCTAACCTATTTCCCCGTACTGTATTAAACAATAAGTCGTATTTTAAGTCTAAGGTGGTGTCCGATTTGATCCGTTTACATTATGTAAATTTGTGTAGGTAGGTAAATAAATGTTTCTCTTTATTTATGTTCTGTACAGTAGGTTTGTACCTATGGTTGGACTATTTTTGATAATTCTTTTATTTAATGTCCTTCATTTGGTACTTCCTTACTTATGGCAGTTGACTTGCATTTACTAAAATGAAATTATAAATTATAAAGATGATGATCATAATGTCAATGATGACAATGATTGTATAGAGTCAATTTTAGGAAATTGACGAATCCCAAACGCATTCACTTTGTACTGTGATCTCCATCTTGCATCTCTTACTTTCCTAGACGCATAAGGAGTATGTCATATGCGAGAAAGAGTCAAATATATAACCGTAAGCTTCGGCCAATGTAAGCAGTCAAGGTTTTGATGGAAAAGTACTGGAAGAAAAGTACGCAAACCAACGGTTCACTCGAATGCCAGCAGTTGTAAACATTTTCATTTTATTTACAAAGATGGTTTTTCTAGACTACTTTATTAAGCTCTTAAGAACTTTGGAAAAAGGGTAATATTTAGCTTATATTCTTTTCTGCATGTTTCATACATCGTAATTTTAAGAGAATCGCCAAGATTTCTTAGTTACTTCAAAGTTTCAGTAAAAAATCGGGAGCCCTTTCAACATTTGCAGCTTCATTTTTATTTCAATGCAGTCACTACTTATATAGAAGAGTTTTCATATTGTTCCCGAAAGCCAACCCTCAATTGGAGTTGGAAGTACAGCTGTTTCTTGAAACTTGAGTTCTTCCAACGTAATTTATTTCTTCGCACTTACCTAAGACGGGTCACGGATATTTTTCGGAAAGGTTACCAACCTCTGAAGAAACTGAATTAGTCAGTTAACACCAACGTAAGATGGTTACCACATGCTCACCTTTCATAATATTGATACGTTGCTCACACATTTCATAGCAGACATACATCGCATTACATATGTGTTAAACTATAAGCCGAGTCGCCCCGAACTTATTTTACATTCACTGCGTATGTGTGCGGGTTTCTCACAAATACAACTATTGCACTACTCATACTCAAATCCTCGATGAAACAAATTGTGCGATTTTCATTGTAACATATACGAAACACTTTTCTTTTCTTAGTATAAAAATTTTTAAATAAAAAAATAAAAACCGCCTTCAAACTCCGACAGACTGCGAAGTCAATGTCAAGTTCACAATATGATTATCATTTCTTTGAGTCGGTTCACTTGACACCGACTTCGCAGTCTGTCGGAGTTTGAAGGCGGTTTTTATTTTTTTATTTAAAAATTTTTTTTCGGCTACAGTTTCCAAACGTTACTATAGAAGTACATAAGTAACTCTGAAGTCCTCGAAATTGACACCAAAATCATCTACGTGCTAGCAAATTTCGAGGAGTTCCCTCATTTTCTCATGGATCCCATCATCAGAACTGAACCAAATTAATATGGGACCAACTTGGAAGTACCACCTTTCGAACAAAAAAAGAATCATCGAAATCGGTTCATGTTTACTATTTATTTTTGGTGAACATACATAAAAAAAAATAAAAATAAAATAAAAAAAAGATTCCGACGAATTGAGAACCTCCTCCTTTTTTTGAAGTCGGTTAAAAATACATTCGAGCAACGAATAATTGAGCGGTAGTTAGTAGTTAAAAACACGAATTAAACACAGTCATCGGGCTTGCATCAGGCGTAAACATGTGAGGTCAATAATTTTCTTAGTGCACACTCGTGTCGTGATTAGGTTCTCTGAAAGTCTAGATTTTAATCCGCGTAGGCGTCAGGCCGGCGCAGGCGCGCAGTTCACGGCGAGCTGACCGTTAAAAATGTATTTTTAACCGTAATCCCAAGAAATGTCGCTTCACTCCATCTTGCGTGGTGTGATGTGTCCTTTCTCGTCGAAACGAAAGTAAGCGAACAGGATGTGTCGAGCTTTGCAAAAGACCGGCCAATTGCGTCTTGAACTCCATAGAGAATTCCATACTGTCATGTTACTTCAGAAACAACATAAAAATAATGAATAGATGGCCGCAATTAAATTGTCGCATTATTTAAAAGTAGGTACTTTATTTATAAATTGAACAACACTTTTTTATTTCGTCAGCAGTTTTTTTTTTAGATTTGAGACGCGGATTGGGCATTTTGCCAGACAAATAACAAGGCAATTCTAGAAAGGTTTAGTTTTTTCTTAGTGCTTCCTATGCTTCTATGGTACCTATCGATGAAATTAAAAAAAAAATGTTCATATGCCAATGACATGAGTGTGAAATATTACGCCTTGCAACAAAAGGGCTATGAAATTTGAAATTGTTACGATTAATTAAAATAATGAAAGAGGTCACATCCAATCGGTCGCTATGAATTTGGCACGTGCAGATGCGCTGCGCCTGCGCCACTCTAAAGCATGGACGCCGGGCCTATCACGTACACATTCAGCGGCCTATGCGTTTTCGTGACACGACACGTACTAGGTATCTATTTATAATCGTCACCTCCTGTGGTACCGACGACGCTGAGAGCAATCACCCCATCCATCTCTGACGTCAATGCGTCATGAAATAATGACAATAGTTATTACCTAATATTTTAGTACCAACGGGCGACCTATCTTTGCTTGGGTGAAAGAAAACATAGTTAAAAATCAGTTTTGCCCGATATGAGCCCTGGCTAGATCGTTTTTTCGCACCTATAATTATTTCTGATATAGTTGGCATCTGGGGGCACGGTAGTGCCCCCGCCAAAACGAGTCAACGGAAGCGCATGGCACCACCTACCTTTTTTCGAAGCGTTTCGTCGTATTATCGTACCCTTACTTATACTATACTCGTATACTAATAGAAAGTCCAAATTTTCATTCATAACATAAAGACACCCACTGACTGACTGATGATCATCAAAACTGTTTAAGTAGGTACTTCCAGAAATCATAGAAAGCTGAAATTTGGTGTGTAAGTAAAATAGGATTATCACGCTCACCACAGAAAAATTAAGGATTCTAAAAGTTTTGCCCCACGCCTTAAAATAGGGGGAGGAAAGTTTGTATGGAACTTTCGGTAATATTCAAGACAGCTACTGAACCGATGATGACTGCATGATTATTTGGATGAAATTTGTACTGTTCCCTGTTAAAGTTCAATTAAATGTTTGGTAAAAAAAACCGGCCAAGAAGCGAGTTTAACTCGCATGGCATGACCCTTGATTATTTTCAATGACATCATTTTCAAACCGTTTCACAGGATAAGCTCTTATATGATAGATTTCAAATACCATGGACTTCTTAATAATTTTCCTGTAATCTATAGGTCAATAACTTATATCCTCCGTATTTTTCCGAAAATTTTAGGTCCAGTAGTTTCGGAGATAAGAGGGGGGGGGGGGGAATGGTAATTTTTCGCCTATTTTCTTAAATAACTAATTTATTTTCTTAATAAAAGTATTGACCAAAAAAGAAATATATATATATATTTGAGATCCTCATGAAGTACTTTCATATGTAACATATCATTGATATGTCACACGATATAGTTTGAAAAACTTCATTAATATATATTTTTTAATTTAGCCCCCAAAAATAGGGTCTATGTTTAAAATTCATTTTCGTTACACGTCCGTCTTTGGGTGACAAACTTACATATACGTACCAAATTTCAACTTAATCGGTCCAGTAGTTTCGGAGAAAATCGAGTGTGACAGACGGACGGACAGACACACGAGTGATCCTATAAGGGTTCCGTTTTTACCTCTTGAGGTTTGAAACCCTAAAAACGGTTAAAACTGACATCACCTACTTACAAAATTTTGCATGTGTGCTTGGAAGCCAAAATAGATTATCATATGTACCTATGTGAAAATAGCGCAGTTCCAATAATATGTATTATCACAGAATATAACTAACTAGTATAACATAAATACGTATTGAATTTATAAACTCCTTTTTTGAAGCCGGTTAAAAAGTCGCCGTTCCTAAACTTAATAAAAAAAAATACAGTGATGCCTCGCTTACGAAATTCGAACAAACATTTCTAGTCAACAGTTCAACACGCATATCTATCATTAACAAGTAGGTATGAGTGGAAAACTTCCAAGCATTTTAACTCGACTTCAGAAAAAGCAACAGTTTTTGACGTGATAACGTCTTACGAATTGATGAACGCCGGCTGCGCCCACCAAAAAACATGACGCAATAGTAGCGTTGTAGCGTTACGTGACATTATCACGTGAGTATAAAATTATGGTTCGTAAACCGACTTTACAGACAACCAATATTTTTATGTGTTTGTTACCCCAGATCTACGTCGCTTACGGGCCGATTTCTAAAATTATTTTCTTAATCTTTTGAGTTTTGACAAAATTTGATTCTGACTTAAATAAATGTTAACACTCATGTTACTCGTCAATTTCACAGACTACACAGTCAATTACGACCCCGTATAATACATGAGTATAGTCGAAGAAAAAACGAGAACTCAACCACTCTGACAGACTCCGAAGTCGGTCGGTGTAAAGTGACTCCACCCAAAGTAACGACCATCGTACACGAATGACAACTTGACACCGACAGCCGCAGTCATGATTAGTCGATGCCATTCACATCAAGTATCAGAAACATTAATTGATTCCATATGTATAAGAAATTGAAAATACTTTTATCACGCTAACGCGCATTTCGTAAAGTCAATAAATACTACGAGCGTTTATTCAGTTGACAAAAACCTTTACATATATGTACATGTCTACGGAAAATTATCATGTTTTGATATTTATTTAGTGACTACTTTAACAATACTGATCAATATTGTAATTTTCCAGACGTTTGTAAAATGATAAATGTTTTTAGGTATGCATTTAAAGTACTAATTTCAAATTTTAGATCCAATCTAATGAAATGATTCAGAGTATGGTACGGTACGTGTTAACTGCGGTGATTTGATGTTTGTTTCGCAGTCTGCTCGTTTACATAATGAAGTTTTGAATCATTGTTATTGTAAGATTTTTTTCATGTCATTGGTTGGCAAACGAGCATACAGACCACCTGATGGTAAAGGGTCACTGTAGTCCGTGGACATAAGGATTGATTATGATTTCGAATGCGTTGCCAACCCTAGAACTAAGATTGAATGCCCAAGTACAAGTACTTACAGTGTTCAGTTATGGAAGCTAAAATGTAATGTTATTGTCACCTCGTTCAATGAAGATGCACTGTGCTGAGGTTTTTTTATACCAATGGTATAGGCAAACGAGCGCACAGCCCACCTGATCGTAAGTGGTCCCGCAATGGACACCGAAATCCTATGATTTCCCATTAAGAAACCATAAGATCTCGAATGTGTTGCCTACCCTGAGGCCTAAGATAGAATGCATCTGTGCCAGAAATTTCACCGACTGCCTTAACCCCCTACCGGAACATAACAGTGCGAGCACTGCTATTTGGCGACAGGTTAGTGGGGAAAGACGGTGGTACCACCCCGGACGGACCTAGTACCAGGCCCAACCACTAACGAGGTGATAATTATCTAAAAGATAAAAGATATATACAAATACGTACGTGATAGGGAAAATAGACGTTCATGAAGTGTCTTTACTTGCGATTCACATTTTTTTCGTGTCCTGCGTTTCCTGGTGTCGGGCAAAAGGAAGTGGCCGCGCACACATCAAGGGTCAAAGCGCCATAACTCTTAATTTCTTTGTTGCAGCCTCATTCATTCAGGAAGAAGATAATGTCGAGTTTTCAATGCGAACCCCGAATATCGCTGTTGCCAAGGCCTCAAACCTTGACTTTAACACTTTTGCACCAGCTTCAATATCGCAAGTCATTCTCCTCTGACGAATAATTGTTATTTTTACTTATTTTCTACTACAAGCCAATACCTACTCTAAAACTCACAGCATACAATTGGAGAATTTTCTCGGAGACAACAAAATTTTTCGACTAATTCGACATACCAACCGAGGATACGATACTGAAATAACTGTATTTTATATAATCAATAAGTCATGTTTTTCGTCTGCAAATACTACGTAACGTATTACCTACTTCATCTATACCCATTAAGGTGAGTCAGGGCAAAATATTTTGTGACATTTCACACGAATTGACTGCTAGCCCCAACCCAACCCAAGCCCCGAGAGTGAAAATTTTATCATGTCCACCGAAAGTAAATTAAGGTAGGATGTACTTGTATGTACTCGCCAGGAACGCCTAGTGCAAATATGTATTAGTGTGCAAATATAGACGAACCACAGCTTAGATTGTTTGCGAATTAAGATGATGCCACTGTTACTTAGGAATGGGACGATCTAATAGAAACTCATCAACCTTTTACGTCGATGGGCTGCAATACAACCAAATAAAGAAAATGACCGCCATAGTGAATTAAAAAAATCTTGATAAGGAGAAAGATTCAAAAGTGTATATATGTATTGGTGATCTCATCCGTACGTCTGCCGGGTTACCCAAAACGTTTATAGGTACCATATCATTTGTTTGATTGTTATATCCTTTTGACTAGGAAACTACGAAAATTCCAAACTACTACTGAAAGCGCCAAGGATACGGAAATTGTGTTATATTATGATCAGGCTGGGGCCGGTCGTATGTACCATTTTGGTATTTTTAGCACCACTTCAAAAATCCTTTTAATGTTTTTCTCTTAAAGTGATTTTTCTCGGAAGATTTACCTCGTGCCGTGCAAACATCACGGCCAATGTGTGCAGGCCTTGTTTGCCTTAGTAGTCCGGAGTGGACAAGGTATAAATTAAATTAACACTGTTGATTCTACCACGAATACCACGATGGTGTCATAGTCTTAAAAGCAATTGTTTTATTGCGCGCAAGTCTGAGAACAGGAGAGCCAAACAAACTCAACAGAAAAACTTGAAAAAAAAAATGAATTAAAATTTCACAATTTCTTATAGAAATAACATTTATCATATTTAATAACTGACAATTGCAAAAATACAACTAAATTTAAACTATAGATTTGTACATGTATACTGTGACATTACAGTTTAGCAACTTTATTTATATTCACCGTATTTTTTTTAGTGTCGAGTGTCTGTAATGATGTATTAGGTACCTATATACAGCAAAGTACGACAGTATGTGCGTCAACGGAGACAGACTTCGCTGTCACTATGCGGGCTTAAAATTTCGCACCCAAATGTTGACACTTTGTTTTTTTCCGACTTGCCAGTAATAAGGTCAATATAACGAATTGAAGATCGAGTTACGTGGCTGACGTGCGCGGGCGCCGACGCGGAGCCTTGATTGAACCTGATTGGGGGCGGGTGCCGCCGGTGCCCACAAACATTGCAATTCATTTGACTCACATCTATACGTAGGTGTAGCCAATTTATTTTATAGTTAGTTATCTGTGCCCTGGAACAAGTATTTTCAAATGATGATTACTTATTTTCCTATATACATCCGATCCGAGGTACAGACAGATACGAGCACATGATAGCTACTCTATCCACATGTGAAAACTGCATGCAAATATGTTGATTGGTTTTGAATATTTATTTCTTTATTTAAACTTCATTGCACGTACAAAGTGTATACAATTGGCGGACCTAATGCCTAAAGGCATTCTCTACCAGTCAACAATAAGGCCAAACAGAATGGGAAATGAGTAGGTGCATCAATATCAGAAAGAAACTACAGAAATACTAGGAAGATAATAAATAATTTCAAAAGAGGATAAATGTACATAAACATGCATAAATATTAGCTCTAACAATGACAAAATTTACTCTTATTATTATGACATAGAGACCTGGTCCTTTGGAAGTTGAACTATTGCAAATGTTGTATGTGGATATAATTGATACATTGGATATGCAATTAATTGAAATAAAGTTATGAATAAAGTAAAACTTGACAATAACGATTGCCGAGGAAACGTGGGAATAACTAGCTCCTCCCCGCGACTTTGTCCTCGTAAAACTCGGTAATAGCGTTTCCGCCGTAATTATGCGTTTTCCGTGATAAAAAGTAGCCTATATGTTGACCAGTGTTATAAACTACCCCCATACCAAATTTTGTTGCAATCCGTCCAGTAGTTTTCGAGTTAAATCCAGACATAAGTACCTACATACATACATACAGTATTTTTTCTAAAAATCGTTATTTTGTGTTCAGTACCGTTTATATGTATATGTCCACTCGACTCGAATAATAGTTTCTTTTAATTTTCAAATTACAGACGCGACTTCTTTTACAGACTTATTATTAGTATATATAGAGTAAAAACATTTGTCATTTACATTACTATTACAAGTGAGAGTGCGTCTGCACAACAAGACGGTAGGTAGTCTTAGAAAGTCACGAAAGTTAATGAAGTGGTGTTGATTTTTTTGGCGACAAACGTCTCTAGAACTGTGCCAATCAGGGTCACTTTTAAATCCGCAATGGTGAACTCATTCGTTCCGTGTAAATTTAGCAATAAATTACGATTTCATCGGAGGAATTTCACGTTACATGACTGGCTCGGAATTCATGACTTATTGATAATCCGTCGGGATTCGTTAATTTGGTTCATCGTGAGTGAAATGGATTAATATATTTAAAAAAAACTTTATAAAAATGCCATCAACGTTTCCTCCTTATAGTCACGTTGATTGAAGCAACGAAGCGAAACGAAGCTTTAAGGCGAGTAGTGAGGCAAAAATGCAAATTCGAGGTGTTTTTGTAACCATTTTTCTATAATTGTAACAAGTTGTCATCTGCAAAGTTTACGAATATGGAACACAAATATAGTCAATTAGTGTTTCTGGTATTTTATATCGTCTTATATGTAATGATTTGTACTATGGATGTCATTTAAGAAATCCTTAATCCTCCTATATGTAACCATTTATTTCCGCTTAGGAAAAAATCTACGTTGCCAAATTTTTTGCAAGTACTTTTCAGAATTTTATCTAGGGCTTTACCTTCTAACTTATATGATAAATAGCTTTTAGACGAAAAACCTATGTGTTCCTTAGTGTATAATCACAAGTATCACAACACACATTTGCTGCGCTTGTTATGGTAGGCGTTTTGTTGAATTATGCGGCGTTTTTTATATTTTTAAATATTTTTATTTATTGATTAAAAAATATCTAAACTATCGTGATTACTAAAGAAAGAAGGATAAAAGTTCGTTTCATAAATTTGACTTTTATATTGGATTTGAAGTAGTGTTATTTTTCTATAACTTCATTGCATTAAACAGAAAGTTGTGGTTGAGAACAAGGCGACGTTGCGAGTTTCGGCACTCGTGTTGTTTACCTCGCGGTCGCGCGCGCTGTTGCCAGCTAGGTAGGTATCCCGAACTCGATCAGAGGACGCACAGCATGGTCGGCCTGCCGGCCGGCACTCGGAAATGAGTGAATAGCGAGTGAGTAACTAGCGAGAGAGTAAGTCGAATGGAGTGATTTGTCTCGAGGATTTGCATTTTATTGTTGTTATAGATACTTATTTGTTAAGTTTGTTTTGTTACTCCATAATAGTGTTCTTGTTATAATATTGTTATTGTTACCTAGTGTTAAAATGGGTAATAAAAAGGGGAGAAGATCACACTGCTCTATAAAGTTGATACGAAAGCGACAAGGGCGAACCGCTTATTACCTTCAAGAAAGTCGCTGAAAAGTAGGGTCGCTTCGCCTGTTTGCGTCCACTTACTGGAGTTGGCAAGTTTGAAGGTGAAAATAAAAATGTTCTAATTGAAATTTTGATTATAAAACGGATGTAATGTATTGATTATATAGTCCTTTTCAATATAACTTATAGTTTTGGTCGAAACATCTGGTAGTTTTCAAAAAAACGACACAAATAGGCAAATTAGGCGATTTACCCAGTTTGCGTCCACTTAATCCAGATTGCGTCCACCTATGGACCAATTCGCGTCCACCAACTTAGAAAAGGAATCTGAATTGATGTTTTTATAGTAACTAGCTTTTTCTCAAACATGCTCGGTAATGTTCGTGTTACTTTCAAAAAAAGAAGACTATTGTCGTGTGTGTTTTTTTTTAATTCGCTTGCTATTTGAGACACCTCTGTAGAGAAACTGACAAATCCATGGAGGTAATGAGTACAACTTCCATGGCCAAATCATCCACGGTCATGGAAGTAGTAAATACTGATGTGGGGTAAGTGCGCCTAAATTTATTTCGCCCCTATGCCTTGTAAACAGCCAACTACTAGTTGAGTAATATTTATAGGTTTCGATATATTTATGTTAGGCGCACTTACCCCGAAACTGACAAATCCATGGAGGTAATAAGTACAACTTCCATGGCCAAATCATCCACGATCATGGAAGTAGTAAATACTGATGTGGGGTGGGTGCGCCTAAATTTAATTCGGCCCTATGCCTTGTAAACCGTGGTGGCCTAGTGGTTCGACCTACCGCCTCCCATGCAGAGGGTCGGGGGTTCGATTCCGGCTCGCACCTCTAAGTTTACTTATGTGCGAAATTCACTTTGAATTTACCACTGAGCTTTTCGGTGAAGGAAAACATCGTGAGGAAACCTGCACGCGTCTGCGAAGTAATTCAAAGATGTGTGTGAAGTCCCCAATCCGCACTGGGCCCGCGTGGGGACTATAGCCCAAACCCTCTAGTGATGAGAGGAGGCCTGTGCCCAGCAGTGGGACGCAAATAGGCTGTAGTAGTAGTAGTAGTAGTAGTAGTATGCCTTGTAAACAGCCAACTACTAGTTGGGTAATATTTATAGGTTTCGATATATTTATGTTAGGCGCACTTACCCCATCCTGGCGCACTTGCCCCGACTGACCTTCCGTATTTTCTCGCTGTTTGAGAAAAGCATTATATATACCTCGGCCGCAATTGCGATTGCCGGACTCGTACTAATAGAATCGTCCGGCAATGCGCTACTTGGCGGCCTCTGCAATATTGTAGGTACTATTCCCCGCAACTTCGTATGCGCAGAAATATTAAAATGAAAACCCCGTTTTTTCCCGTTTCCGTGGGAATTTCGGGAAATCCTTTCTTAGCGGATGCCTACGTCATAACATCTACCTGCATGCCAAATTTCAGCCAGATCCGTCCAGTGGTTTGGGCTGTGCGTTGATAGATCACTATGTCAGTCAGTCAGTCACCTTTGAGTTTTATATATTTAGATGTACAGAATATATATTTAGATTGTACAGAATGATCGGATTTTAACAATGAATTTATTCAAGAATATTTTACATTAAAAAATCATGATTATAATTAATAAAACCATGAATTTTTTTTTTCCAGACAGGCCAGTTTTCCTGCTGTTTGAACTTTATTATGAATGTAGTCATTTATCGGGGTTTTACCCTACATACGCATAATGCCTAATTGCATTGCATATTCTTAAACTACGACTTTGATACGAAAAAACATTAAAAATATCTAAATATCACTAGTACCATGTTCAGCATGTAAATTAATTAAAAAAGTATTCAATTCATAAAAAAAATATACAAAAAGTTATTATAAGCGGTGATTTGAACCCGCGCCCCTCTTGCGCTCTCATGTACGTCATGATGAATTTGGAACGCTGGGCCACGGTAGACTTAAGACAGCGGGCGAAATTAACCATTGCTATCGTTGTAATTTACGTTAGCGTATTTGGCGCGGTTATTATTGAGAGGATCGGGCTCAAAACGCTCAAGGTCATCGACGGCTACAGGCGCCTTAAGATTGAAACAATATTAAAAGTATAATTTTCTCAAAATATTTAATTATCTGATTATTTAACCTTATGTTCTTTAGAACCTTCTTGTAATTAGCTTAAGCCCCATATGGGTTATGGGTGTAGTCTATTTAGGTCAAGTACCTATATACATATCTACTATCTAAAACTAATACATAGCATTAACAGTGGCCGTCAAATACGTACGCTACTTGATGTATTTCTCCTCTAACATAATTGCATTAGCATTGAATTAAATTAGTCCCCTATGAATTCTCATAGGATTATATCACTTACATGCCATGCCAATAGAAAGATTCAATTAACCAAGAACCTTGAAAATACCAGTATTAAATATGTATGTTGAATATCGATCAGTTCCTAAATTTGGTGAAGCGTCATTAGAAATACAGTGCTACACATTTTAAATTCTATCGACATAGGAGATAATTGACCAAATTTACATCGAAATAGGTACACGTAAAGACGTGTGTGTGTGTGTGTGTGGAAAACTCGTGAATTCGTAAGCTATTTACTCAAGTCATATGTATGATATTTTCTACGTGACTTTTTCAGATAATTATATCAGTTTCATAGCAGTTCTGTAAAATATGCCCCACATTTTTTTTGCTCGCTAATTTCTAATCACAGTTTATTATATTACAGTATAAAAACAAAACACCGCTCAATTCTCTAGAAATTCCTCTCTAATGAGTTTATCCTTGGTCATGAGTTTATCGTTTATCATTTATTATATCAGTGTCTTTGAACATGACCAAAATTAAGTTAAAATCGGCGATAGCCAACCAATCGAAAAGGTCCTATTATCGTTGAGCGCCCCGTCTCAAGTGACAATATTACATTACAGACCTAGGGCGGTGAATAGCAGGTGTTTGTGGCCCGAACCGAATGTGAGGGCCTTAAATATGCGATCTGGGGCTTTACGAATTACCGCCCGTGATTTATCTAAAGTTTTACGTCTTGCCTTGGCCAGGAAGTAAGATTTTCTCCCCGCGCAGCGGGCAGAAAATCCCACTTTAGGCCAAGGGTGACGTAAAATTATAAGCATGTGTCGATTTATGTTAGTGTTTATTGGAGTACGTTGCCTCGCGCACGTTCACTACTCATTAATTTACGTCGCCTGACGCTCCGCCCAACGCCCTGCTTCGCATCACCTATTCACTTCCCTGAAAGCGGGCTTAATCAACCGCCTCCATTGTATTAGGTCCTTACATATGAAATTGGCGTTTCATATGGCAGAAATGAAAACGATTTTTTTTTATGAAACTATTTTTTTATTTAGTCAAAGTATGTACCATGGCTATCTATGCACTTTTGCCATCTCGAAGGTAGTTCATTGATTCCTTTACTAAAAAAAGTGTGTGAGCGAGAATCAATAAAATCTTTGAAGGCCGTTTGGACAGCCTCGTGAGAATTGAATTTTTTTCCTTGCATGAAGTTGTCCAAATTCCGAAAAAAATGGTAATCAGTTGGAGCAAGGTCCGGGGAGTATGGTGGGTGTCGAAGACATTCCAGTCGCAGCTCCCGTAGTTTTGCGGCCGTCAAACGTGCCGTATGTGGTCGAGCGTTGTCCTGAAGCAGCAGTGGGCTAGATCGATTGACCAGTCTGGGTTGTTTAATGGCTAGCTTTTCCATCATCGTTTGCAATTGTTGACAATACACATCAGCCGTGATTGTTTGCCCAGATCTTAAGAAACTGTAATGGATGACACCGGCACTAGTCCACCAGACACTTACCAGTACCTTTTTCTGAGTCAACTTTCGTTTCGGGCAGAATTTGGCTGGTTCACCTGGGTTCAACCATTGTGAAGAACGTTTCCGGTTGTCGTACAAGATCCATTTTTCATCACAAGTAACGATACGATTCAAAATGCCTTCATTATTGTGCCGGTTGAGAAGTGAAACGCAACACTCGACGCGTGTTTCTTTGTTTGCGTCGCTCAATTCATGCGGTACCCATTTTTCAAGTTTTCTCACTTTTCCAATTTGTTTCAAGTGAATCAAAATGGTTTTATCACTCACACCGAAGCCTGCCGCTAACTCTGACGTGGTTTGCGATGGATCTGCTTCCACAATTGCTTTTAATTCTTCGTTATCAACTTGTGTCTCCGGCCGTCCACGAGGCTTGTTCTGTAGGTCAAAATTTCCAGAACGGAAACGTTGGAACCAATAACGTACCGTATTTTCTTTTGCAGTAGCTTCCCCATACGCATTGTTAATCCTACGAGCCGTTTCTGCAGCACTAGTGCCGAGGTGAAACTCATATTCGTAAATATAGCGATATTTTAAGTTCTCCATATTGTGAACAGAACGATGTGAAAGAAAAACAAATGACGCGATAACAAATAAATTTCGTAATTCGAACACAGAAATACATGGTCTTAAATTTGAAATAAATTTGAATTTGGAATTCCTAGCCGAACGCCACATATTTTGAATCAAAGTTGCCAGTTCGCCAAACGCCAATTTCATATGTAAGGACCTAATATTAATATTAGGTTTTCTTTCCAGACGCCTGTCTCCGCTGTCAAGGCGAGAGCAAGAAGGACTCGTACGGCAAGCAGGACTGCGTGGTGGTGTGGGGCGAGTGCAACCACAGCTTCCACTTCTGCTGCATGTCGCTCTGGGTGAAGCAGAACAACCGCTGTCCGCTGTGCCAGCAGGAGTGGTCCATACAACGCATGGGCAAATGAATCCGAATCTCTCGTCTTGCGTGTCTCATTTTCTATTATTACTGCTGGCGTTTTTGTTTCATATAATGCTTTATAGCGAATAAATGTTTTCGTACTCCTGTACTGTTATATCCCGTTTATGCATTCATGGACACCTTTATAAGAACCAACATTGGGCAGTGAATTCGTTAATGTCGTAGATCGCAGGTGTTTATGGCCCGAATCGAAGGTGAGAGTTATAAATGTGCGATCTGGGGCTTTACGAATTACCGCCCGTGGTTTGTCTAAAGTTTTACGCCTTGCCTTGGCCAGGAAGTGAGATTTTCTAGCGACTAGATTTCGTAGCGGGCAGCTAAACCCACTTTAGAGCCAAGGGTAAAGTAAATCTGATTTAAAGTATGTACTGTATATACCCCATAAGAGCACTAGTGTTGTTATACTTACGCCAAAAAAGTATTCTGTACGACTAACATTTCGACATAATTGACAGGTAACTAGTTTGTCACTGTTATTTAGCCGTCAATTTCAAAAAAAGTTAACCATATACACAGTTTTTTAGGGTTCCGCTCAAGAGGTAAAAACGGAACCCTTATAGGATCACTCGTGTGTCTGGCCGTCCGTCGGTCACAGTCGATTTTCTCCGAAACTGCGGGACCGATTAAGTTGAAATTTGGTACGTATATATGTAAGTTTGTTGAAAGACGGACGTGTTACGAAAATAAATGAATTTTAAACAAATATCTCCTATTTTTGGGGGCTAAATTTGAAAAAATATTAATGAAGTTTTTCAAACTGATTTCCTCCCGTGTGTGCCATAGTTTGTTTACATTTGTGTCGAGTGTTTCTATGCAATGTTATATAACAAATTCAGAAAATGCTCTTGCCAATCACAATTTTTTACCTCTTTTATACAACCAATTGCATTATGTTATCATTGCTTATTAAGCTGCATATAATACCATTATTTTGAATTGACGTGGCTTGGAAATATTTAATTTGTTCATACATATTGAACATTTGAACATTCCCTTTATCCTTGTATTATTCACGATTTGACGTAATGGAATGAAGAATATTCATATCATAATAACGTGGGTGTGTCAGTACGGTATTTACATTTACATGATTTCCTCCTTTTATCTCCAATAGACTCTTAACAATTACAAGTTATTTTCATTTGTAATAAAATAACGAATGAGATGAATTATACATGAATTCAATTATTGCTTTTATCACTTTAAAAACTTGTATAATTATGTCGGATTTTATCGCAGCTTATTTTGTTACTTAACATCATCGTTTCGCGCATAAAGTACTATGAAGTTTTGAGATAATTCGAAATTATGATACGCTCTAGTAAGTCGCTCCAGTATGTTGAACTGCACGCTCACACATATAGAAATACGAGTGTTTTCAAATTGATAATAGAAAATCATTGTTTTACACACATCTTCCCCAAATTAAACCCCCTGGCCATTTCGCCTCCCCATACAATATATGTATACTTACTAACATTTCCAAGAATATAAAAACTGCAACACCTGCTTAAAGTGAAGTTAAATCTTGCTGAGAGATTCGCTGCATTGACAGCGAAGGCTCCAGCCAACTCCAAGGCACCATCGGTCTCGATTTATAGTCTTCGCATGACATAAGGTTTGTGGCCTTTAAGAAACTTCGAAAACATACATATATTAGGTCAGTCGTTCGACTTCCCATGTTTTTTCCTGTTGTTGGTACGAGTACGACAGTGGTGCTTTTAACAAAAGCTTGTCAAGCGTCACAAGCGTGAGCTGAGCTTAGTAAGGGTTCTGTATATATGGTATGTATTTATAAAAACGATATAACTTAAGCAGAATATGTATAACGTACAAGTATCAAGGTAGTGTAGGTACCTACCGATATTTTTCGTTTATTTTTTTTTGACTGGGGAATAGCCGATTCTGCTGATACTTAAATTCCTAGCATGTTCATGGAATGTGTAGAATGTACCTACCATATAACAGAAGCATTAAGTCCTAATTCTTCACGCTTTATTTTCTTACTAATTAGGTCCTGTCATCCCAATTTCATCAAATAATGTTAAAAAAGATGTTTTTTTGGCACAGACCCCTAAAATTTAAACAGCCTTGGCTTGGCTTGAATAATTTATGGCTAGGAAGAAATTGGTGGATAATTGGTGAATTTTTACTTGTAACCGTTTGTTTGTTCACATATTTACTTCTATTTGCCTATACAAATACAGATGACAAGGGTTTTAAAACTCGTTTGTAAGTGTAGTTGGCATAATTGAATTCTCTGAGATAAAGAAAAGCCACATAATCTGATTGGTAAACTAATTATATCTGTTTTCATTGACATACTTTGTCCCCACAAGGTTTGATTTAGGTGACAAGTACCAAAATGACTTTCATGGCTTTGTTTTACAGCCGTAGGCATGATCGATTCTGCGTCGTAACTCATCCATGTGATCGACAGCTTCAATGTCAAACCAATTATTATTCACTTTAGATCATTGCATTATTGTGTGGACAAACGTACCAGCTTCGGTGACCATAAATTTAACAATGTTTTGATATTTATCACTCGTTTATCGTTGCGCTTCGTTTTTGTGGATCCATGCACATAATTTATTTAATGGGAAGTTGAGGTCGTAAATAAATATTCAATTGATGTAGGTATACCGGATTTGTAAATGTCAGATTATGTCATCGTAGCTTGCTGGCTTTGTACAGTCGAGTTCGCCAATATATACACACTTTTGCACCTTACCACGTTGTAATATAAGGTCCAAAAGTGTACACATATTAATGAACTCGACTGTACCGTACCATCTCATAAAATCTGAAGTTAAATGAGAAACATTTGGTTTGAAGACAGTTCACGCCGATGCTTTCATAAATTAAATTAAAAGAAAATGTACATATTTTTATAACAATCTAATACTCATCCTAGCGTCTATTAATACGAATATAGATAAGTAAATTGTCATTAAACTTAAATTATTTCATCTGATATTAATGACTTTCTGCTTTATAAGCACATGACATGATCCTCCATGTAATAATGCCCAAGGGCTATATAAACATGTCTAAATGTGTTTACATTCGCTTCGATTATGTATGTATTTTATGGAAAGAGTATATTTTGCATTTCCCAGGGAATTTTTCTTTTTTTTCGTTATTTTGAAGAAGGTTCTTTTGCGCTCGGTGATTTCGAAACGTTTTGGTGTTACACTAACCTAACCGAACATGTCACAACCACAACCACGTTGTAAAATAATCAATTTTTAAATTTCACAGGAAAGCGTCTTTTTTCAAAAAGAAATAAACGAGAACACAAAGTTTGATATATTAATAATATTATTTTTACAAATATACATTCGTAGATACCTATAAAATGAATACGAATTAAAAAAAACTATAAGTAACTTGAATATATGTATAAAGGTACTTGATGGAGACAGGATGAAAGTTTCTAAAATGGTCATCAGGCTAATGTACCTACTAGTTGTTCTGTAGGTAAATACATGTCTAAGATGTAAAATAAATACTGACGATAATTATTTGTATATCAAACATTACACATCCATAACCCACACAGAAGCCCATGACATAACAGAATGACAGTTTCCTTTGAATCTGGTCGAAAACTAAACAAAGCCAAGTTTCTCTACTTTCACTAAATCTTGAGTGCGCACTTGAATCTACTTTGTTGAAGTGCGAAATTTATCGCACATGTATTTTCATGTTGCATATCGAAGAATTCCTACGTTTACCTACCTACTTAAACAAGATGTTTCCCGCTGTATATCCCGTTTTTCGCGTTCCAGTAAGAATTTCGGGAAATCCTTTCTTAGTGTCCCTTACACTCCCCAAGGAACCTTCGTGCCGAATTTCAGCTATCTACGACTAGTAGTTTCGGTTATGCGTTTGTCTGTCGCCTGTTGAAGCCGTGGTAGCCTAGTGGTTTGACCTACCGCCACTCATGCAAAAGGGTCGAGGGTTCGAATCCGGCTCGCACCTCTGAAATTATTTATGTGCAAAATTTCAATTTAGCACTGAGCTTTACCTAAATAGATTTGTTTCATGATGCCCTGGGATATAATATTGGGTCCTTTTAAGACGCAGCTGTATAAATATACAACAACGGATAGGTATTTGCATATAAAGACATTGATTGATTGATATATACCTATATCGGAGCTGTTTGACAAACCTTTATTCCTAAAGATTGTATTAGTTAGGTTATTTTTTTTTGTAAATACTGTCCGACACGATTGTAAGATTGTTATGGATAAATAAACTGAACCGAACTGAACTTTGAATTACCACATTATCATATACCAACTTGCCGATTCAGTGTACGTATTGTCTGCTTTAGAATTCGCGAATCACATCCTGCTGGCGGGCGTTTATAGGATAAACATAATATCGTGTCGTGTTGCCTTCCCGACAATTCAGTCGAATTTTCTGGTGCGCTCTCAGGTGGCCGGTAAGTACATATTTCCATGCGTTGTCAATCGCATTGGCATACATGCGTTTTGTTTCACGAACAACGTCCATTATTCATTGGCAATGGAAAATTACTGGCTGCCGCTACAGGGAGTTTAAAGTTTACATAACAACTGGACAATTGTGTCTTGAATAATAAGAACATACTCGAAATCTCTACCGAATGTTCATATTAAAGCCGCCTACCTACGTCAGCAAAGCTAGTATTATCTACCGCTACAGATTAAGTGTGGCCTCGAATTTTATCAAGCGTTTTCATAATCAGACAGAACTGTAATCTGGTAGGTAATGCAAATATAGCGATAGCTACAAATGTGCTTTATAATCGAGCTGAAATACGATAAGTGGCGGGATAAGGCATTAGGTACTTATTTATTGCAGAATATTATGGCTTCATCACTATTTCTCATTTTTTCAAACCACCTCCACAAGAGCTCGGCTTTCATAGAGACTATTGAAGATAACCTAAGTAACACGAGGTTCAACGATTTAAAATTTTACATCTAAAATTCCTTTAGGCCCTGCCCACAAAGAGCCTCGGACGATTACGATTAAAATTTGTCGATTTTTACATAGATAATCTGTCAAATTTTAACTATCCGTAGCTAAGAACAAGGTGTTTTGTGGATATTGGAACCGGACCTTGATGTCATATCAAAAATGACGTCGACCCGACCTATCCGCCTGAAATCTTTTGTTGTGGGCTTCAAATTATACCTATACTAAGCACTCATGACGCAATGTTATTCAAACCAAGGCTGAAATCCAACGCATAATCGAAAGTAGCGATTACTGTTGGAAGAGTGGAGGCCTGTGATTGGTGCGATACGGAGGCTCGGCCGGGTGTGGCGAAACGTGTTGTTATCCGCTCAAAATGCCACCCGTTGCACAAGGTGAGCAGACTGGGCAAAAAAACTGACCAGGAACTAGAATCTTGAATGTCATTGAGCTGACACGCTTAATTTGCCAGATAGGCGGGCCGGCCGCATAGCACCCGCCCGTATAGGTACGTGATGTTTGCACTTTTTTTGCGAACATAAATGCAAACAAATTAACTATTCGAGGTCAACTCGACCAGAATCAGGAAGTTTTGTTTCAGTCATTTATTTCATTTATGCATTCATATTTTTAATAGCACTGGCAGCTGTAATTAGAAAAAGGAACTCGAATTAAATATTAGGCAATTTTTGTTAAGAGTCTCTATTTACTAATTAAACCTGCAGTCATAGGTATCTAGCCAGACCTTAGGGCCACAATCGCTTGCACGAGTCTCGCTCAAAGTGTAGAGGCGCCACTGCACAGTACAAGTATTTTATTTAAACTCGTCGAGTGTCTATTCTTGGTCTATACGCATATCTGACTGTATACCTGGCGCCATGGGTTAGGTTGTCGTCGTGCCCTAGATCCATTAGGAGCACCTGTGCTGGATACGCCACAACTAGATTGATAGGTAGGTACTCACAGGGTAGATATTATAGTGCAGTGGCATAGTTTTTACTAATTATGCCCGCATATAAACCAAGCTATGCAGCTACGTATGAAATTTTTCATAGCAAAAATAGGTACCTAGGTGTATATACACGTTTTCACCTTATTTTAACAGCCATATTATAAAAATGCCCGAATAGGCCTATAAAACTATAGCCGACTCCTTGTAACTCACGTAGATCCCATTTTTTTCAGTTCCCGGATTGGAAATCCTTTCTGAGCATCTTTTTACACTCCCCATAGCAACCGGCATGACAAATATCATCTTTCTACGACCTGTAGTTTCGGATGTACGTTGTTATCAGCCAGAAAGTCAGATTTAATTATATAGGTAACTTATGAAAATGAAAAAAAACCTGCAATGGGCACAGGCCTCTCCTCATTACGAGAGGGTTTGGGCTATAGTCCCCAACTCCCCACGCGGGCCCAGTGCGGATTGGGGACTTCACACACATCCTTGAATTACTTCGCTGATGCGTTCACGATGTTTTCCTTCACCGAAAAGCTCAGTGGTAAATTCTAATCTAATTTCGCACATAAATAATTTCAGAGGTGCGAGCCGGATTCGAACCCCCTACACCCTCTGCATGAGAGGTGGTAGGTCAGACCCCTAGAGGCTACCACGTACTTTATCCTCTACTAATTAAAATGACGTATGCACTGCAACCTTGCTACACGTGCAGTAGTTTGGTCTCCTTCATCCTATAATAGAGCGTCGTATTGCTGACGATACAACCTTCGCAGCCTCATTTGTCGTAACGGGAGCAGTTTGATGCATAATGCCATCATAAAATATTAATTGCTGGCCTGCTCCGGTTTCTTTAACGACTGTGCCGCAAACAAAACCTGTAGGTACCTATATTATTTTAATGTGCAACAAGCCTATGTTTTTTTACGGTCAGTTCAGAGGTACTCGTATTAGCAGCAGTAGTTTTTGTTGGAGTTCTAACGAAACCTATATAATAATAACTAAAAGTTCTTATAGCGAAGCTGGATGATGTATTAGGTACGTTTTTGGAGCCATTCATGTGATTCTCCATATGCCTTGTGTATTTGTTTAACTAAGGAATTAGCTTTGTTAATGCAACAACCTCGAAATATTTAAATTTTGTTTAGATAAAGATTTAGGGCAAGCAAATATTATAAAAACCTAGCCCTTGAGCATGCATTAGGTAGGTAGCACACGGCGACTTTTTGTAGCGCTACAGTCGCGTTTTTCATTTATTTGTCCCTTTGTTACATCAAGGAGTAGGTAATTAAGGATAGCGATATACAGCGACTGCATCGCTACAAAAGCTGCTGTGCTATACCTATCCCTTAGGCAGTGGGCGGAGCACGTTGCTCGTAGAACCGATGGTGAAAACTCCGATGGAGCCAAAAAGGTCCTGAATGACGTCCTCGTACCGGAAGATGCACTGTTGGTAGGCTGCCAACAAGAATGACGACGACCTGAAGAAAGAAAAAGAATGTGATAGTTAGCAGCCTCTCCAAAATTGCTGTGCCCACCAGGGTCCACATTGATCCTTATATTCAATGTATATACTTAATAACTGTTACACATGTGGTATGCAATCAACGATTGAGTATTGAGTATCCGTTGAATGAAAGGCCTATCTATATTCAGCAGTGGACGCCTATCGGCTGAAATGATAATTCTCTCTGGCCGAGCCACATTTGGCAGTTGGCAGGGAAGCGGTCCAATGACAGAGGACCGATGAGGCTGGCTAGAGCAGGACAGTAAGAATGAAGAGGTCTGAATATAAGCTGATATGATATGATGATTGAGCAACAAGAATTGTGAATGCCACTTGGGTTGCGCTTCCCAGGACAGTTTCTGTAAGTACGAAAATGAACCTTTTGGCGCCACTAACCAGTTGGATGACTAGTGGCGTATTTAAGGTTGACTTTCGTTCAGGAAAAATACCTAGCTATACCGGTTATCTTGGGGATCGCAAGCCAATCTGTCAACCACTGGTGAAAATAAAAGCAGCAAATGCTGAAAATACCTTGTCATGCATCGGTTGCCTATTCTAGCGGCTCAGTCATCACGGAGATTGCAATAGCCTCAATTAAACTGTGGCTCAACTCTGCTGCAATCCGAATCAATCCGAGCGTAAGTAATTGCGTTCAATTAATTCTACTGTCATGCCATGGTCATTTATGGACTTCGCTAATGATTACTAAGATCCAATGAAAAATAGACTTAGTATAATTTAACTCGCTTACTTCTACCCTTAACACGTAAGACCGCTAAGCTAAACAGTGGCGTCCGCGAACCGGGAGACGAGCTGTCAGTATGCCTCCAACAAGATGGAGCGACGACCTCGTGAAGGTCGCGGGAAACCGGTGGAAGCAAGTAGCACAGGACTGGTCTGAGTGGCGAGCCTTGGGGGATGCCTATGTCCAGCAATGGACGTCTTTCGGCTGAAATGATGATGATGATGAATAGTATATAAAACACTAATATTCAGTACTTTGTACTTTATATTCAGTACTTAACATATACTATTTTATTTAACAATATCAGTGGCTGGGGGCCTCTATTGTGAGGGGACAGAGGATCTTATTCTTAAGTAAGTCAGTCATTTTAAATACGGATTTAACATCATCTAATTATTACATAGGTACTTACATACCTACAGCCTAAACAGAGATAATGTGGTCAATTTGTTTAACAATGTCACAATTTTCGCTAAATGAAAACGTCTCCACGCAGTTTATTTCAATTTAGTGGCAATCGGAAAATTCCGCTCTCGATCGGTGAGGATCAATTATACCAATTGTCGGCCGGCGGCGCCGGCGCCTGCGCCGCTGAGACCGGCCGGCACGCACGACCATCGTTGCCATACTTGCCATTTATAGAAGCACCATCCATTTTAAGTGGATTTTTTTTCTATTTAACACATTCACTGCAGCATGACAAAGGATCAGATAAGAAAGGAAAGGAAAACTTGGAAACTTACTTTACTTACCTACTTCCAACTTATAAAGGATATAATTACAAAGGATTCGGATTTACTTAACTTACGCAATGAATGTGTAAGGCCGACAATTTTCATCACTTTTCACAAAGGGAAAACTGATTTCTCCTTTCACATAATTTCCGTATTTCACTAAAATAACATATACCTAATTAGATCGAATCACCGACATCAGTCGAACCTATGCATATTGTAAACAATAGCAAATTTACCACAATTTTATTCAAGTCATTGACTACTAAACAAGGTATCAGTCTGGCATTCATTTGTCTTTGAAAATAGTTTGCGGTTTCAGTGGTCACTGGAGGAAACTGGAGGTCAGTGACGTCAATGCTAGAAAGTTGCAATGGCTACGAATGCGTGCGTGCTTCTAGCCATGTTGTACTGCGGAGGTGTGGCGCGCCGGCCCCCGTCATCGCGCACAATATGCCAACCGTACCGACTATTGCATCAGCTATGATAAAAATACCTCATCTGGCCTAAAAACACCTCATATACATCATACCTTTAAAAATAAATACTAAGATATACTTTTCTGTCTGCTGCTGTCAGCTAAAAAATGTGGTTTGAATTGAACTTACACAATTCTTAGGTTGTTTGGCACTTGGCAGCTTGACTAGAGTAGTGTTCGTCAAGACAAACGAAATATTGTGAAAACGCTGACGAGATAACATCTGCTTAGAATTCATAGGTTGTTTCTTAAAAAGGTGGCCTTTTTTGGATAGTTAGTCGTAGGCAATTTTTCGTTAGTCACGCATATTCATCTAGATCCATTATAATGGCACAATAGGTATACATTGTGCTTGGTAATTAATTGCACAATATTCCACAGTCCTTTCGACCAGCGCAAAGTTCATGCCTACAGCATGAATGCCACAATTTTATTGAAGGCTAATGAAATGATTGTTTAGCAGAATTGTTTTCGTTTTTTCCGACTCTGACGCAATGGCCAGCCGGTGGCGGCCCGTGATTGGCTGGCTCGACCAAGCCCCCGCTGACGTCACGGCCACAGTAACGGTCACGTGGTTACGTGGTTACAATGACTTTGCCTCCAACTATTCATCTTTATCGTCATTCCTTGGATCCACGCCCATAGTTATGATATATGCTGAAATAAAAACCATATCTTTACAACAACCAACCATTTCTATAAGGATGGAAATCTTATCTGCGTTTGCAATTTTACGCTGTTATTGTCGGTAATTAGAAATTTTCTTAATATGACAATTTGGCATTTCATATGGCAATTTGTGAAAAGAGCGCTGTAGCGAATGCTTTCTATAAATACACGTATTAAAAATCACGTGATGGTTATGGTTACCAACTATTCCACGCGACTGGATTCCTTCCGACCGACTTTTATGACAGATTAGAGGACCTACATAACAACTGATGTTGCCAGCCGATTGCACGTGCTGGACTATTAGCCACGGCATCGTCACAGAAAACGTGTCTGGGGGTGTGACTATGTTTACGTACTATACTGAGTGAAATAATCGCTTTTTTTATTGATTCCTTTATGACAAGCAAAGATAATAGGTTTCATGCGAAATGAATTGTTACATTACACTCCGCTATACCAACAATGAACAAGATTGTTTGTTTTCTAATGATAGGTTTTAGAAATGAAATTGTCTTTTGCACTGGTACTATACCGTACAATGATACAAATGCCCTTACTTTACTTTACCTAGCGCCCAAACTTTGCCTACCTACATAAAATAAAGAACGACATTTCTCTATATATTCCGTTGGCAATCTAACATTTATTGTCAGGTCTTATGATCATAATAATGACAAGAGCAAAAATTTTTGAAAAATAGACATAGGTAACGTTTACCATGTAGGTACCTGAAATGAACTACCTTCTAACTACCTACACTATACCGACCCTGTCTCTTTCCTTCCTGATCCTATCTAGATCCCGAATATCGTGTTATAGGCTATTAATTTAAATGATATTTTTTTAGTTTGAAAAGTTTATTCAGTAAATAATAAGTTAAAAATATATATTTTGTTCGTTATAATCTTAAAAACACGATAAGTAATAGGAACAAACATAACATGTCTCTGACTATTTATACATCTCTGATTATTTACTTGCAAAAGACATAAACGGGTGCTGGAGTTCTTGTATGGTATTTATTTATACCCTCTATAGTTATTCGCCTCTTTATGTAATTACCTATATGTAGTACTTTTTCATATGTTCAAAATAGTTATCTATTTAGGGATTATTATAAAACAACTCTATTTATTCAGGATAATTTGAGGAGAACTTAAAATGACTCCCGAATCTACCTCCTTGCACAAGTCTGCTAAAAACGAATGAGATCGCAAACACGACATTAATCGTAAAAGTAGGTAAGTACCTACACAAATAAGCACGAGGCATGAAAAAAACGTTATTCCGTGACAATGCTCACGCGCATCCACTAGAATTGGGGTCAATTGGTTCGCAAAAAAACTTAATCGACAATAACGAAGGCTCATAGACAGACGCCAGATGATTTGCGTCAACGAATTTGTATAGCCAACTCGTAGCGTCATCACGCTATACCTATGCATTAAAACCCAAGGCCAGAAAATGGACTTTTGGTCAAAGTCACATAAAGGTCATGCTATTAAGATGACTTTAAAAATGCGGCTCGTGTAATAATGTGTCATTTCATTCGATTGCCATGACGATGCTCTACTCGGGTGTTAAATTATTCTGAATTAGACTCTATGCTTAATAAACCATAGAGCGTTAACTATTTGGGCAAGCGTGTTCACTAAGAACTATAATGGTGTAAAAAGTAGTGGAAAATTATACCCACCATTAAGTTTCATTGAACTGGGATTCATTCAATGACGCCATTGCTGAAAATAGGTAACAAACGCAGCGACTCACGTGAGCAGTTAGCATTGTTAGTTAGCAAGTTGTAACAGGAATACGGAATGGCCAATCTTAAAAATGTTTATACATCCAATCACTTCATGACCTCCAGGATCCAACAAACACAGGCGCACGAACACGCACACAAACAACCGCAAAGAAGGCGTGTTGGTGCACCTGCACATAAAAGTGAGTAAGTATGGCAAAACACACATGGACGTTTTGTCGTAGTGTGTGTATAGTGGTAGGCAAGAATGCGATTCATTTGAAAGGCTCCATTGCAGACGTGCCTCTCACCTGACTTACCGTCTCGTCCACAAACCACACCTCAGTAGCGAAATGTCTTTTGAGAATGTAATGGAACGATGAATTCGCTACCCTGACAGGTTTTCCTTCAGCTCACAATAGCGTGTACGGTAAATCAACAATTGTTATGGTCAATGTGATCATTCATTGGGAATACAGTACACCGCTGTCACATCTTGTAAACGAAAACTTACTAGTTAAGGTTTTGTTAAAAGAATGATCACATTGACCATAACAATTATAGAGTTAAAAACATGTAACTGACATAACGTAATCAATCGAAAATTTATATACTTAATCAATAAGTAAGTAGGTCGTACTTATATTTAGCTAACGAACGACTTGCAGCGCCTCTAACAGGTAATCTAAAAAAGTATAAGCATCGCTTGACAATAGTTATACTATGGTGAAACACCCCTTGCTAGGGCTATATTCGAAGTCTTAAATAGGGATCTCCCTGTTCCCTATAGGATCGCTCACGCGTTAAGTTGAACTTTAAATCTAGCTGCTTAAAGTTCACGCGACGCGTGAGCGATCCTATAGAGAACAGCGAGATCCCTATTTAAGACTCCGAATAGTTCGAATATAGTCCAGAAAGGTTAAGTCAATGTAGGAAGCGTACATTCAAAAGTAACTGTCTGTCTTTCTGTCATCTCTTCACGCTTCAACCGCTGGACCGATTGAGTTTTTTTTTATACTATAGGGGGGCAAATGAGCAGACGAGCTACTTGATGGGAGGCAGTCATCGTCGCCCATGGACAAGTGCAACACCAGAGGAGTTGCCAATGCGTTGCCGGCCTTTAAGAACTATTCACTCGCTTCTTGAAGATCCCCATGTCATAGCGCGACGGAAACACCTCAGGAGGAAGATCGTTCCACAGCTTACACGGTCTCGTAAGAAAAGAACGCAAAGCCCGAACGTTTTTGGGTTGCCAGGCGTCCAGCAACACGTGGGGGTGAATCTTACTTCTGAGGCGGGAAGTGCGGTGATAGAATCGTGTCGGTGGCACCATTTCAAAAAGTTCTTCAGAACATTCCCCATTGTACAAACACACACAGAGAGCCAACGTCCCTCCAACCAGATGAATTTGCCAACAAGCCAAAACAACAGAGCCAACAAGATGAAATTTGGTATGGAGATAGTTGGGGTCCCGGGAAAGGACATAGGCTACTTTTTACCCCGAAAAACGCATAGTTCCCGTGGGAACGCGATAACCGAATTCCACGCGGGCGGAGGCGTGGGCAGAAGCTAGTAATTAATAAACATACTTATACACCATATATTTTAAGGCCACGTAGCCGAGTATTAGAGCCCTTATGACCTTGGAGACTGCCGCACGGAACAAGGATTTTGTGCTAATTTTGATCCAGTCTGAGTCTTGACCTAGGGGAACATCACGGCGTTGAAACTGATCTTTAACGCCCGGTTCCCATATCCACAAAACGCCTAGTTTTGGCTACAAAGGGTTAAAATTGGACAGATTGTCTATGGAGCTAATGTCAAATCTTAACCGTCCGTGGGCAAAAGGAGGCGTTGTTTCGATTTAGGAACCGGGAAGTACTTAGCTAAATTTACAGTTAAATTTAAGCGCCGTGATGTTTTGAAATTCCCTAGATGTTCCCTACTGATTCCCTATGAAATCCCTTTCGCGCCTCGATTGCGGCCCCTGGTAGCATTACAAGTGGGAACAATAAATCGTAATGATATTTATGATTCGTGGCTAAGTATTTATTGCATAATTATGGAGTAATCTTAATATATTTCTAACTAGCTTCTGCCCGCGACTTCGTACGCGTGGAATATAAAATTGCCGACGTCCGATTCTAATCAAACATAGCTTATATGTTGCTCCAAATGATGCTCTATCTACCATTGAAAACTGCATTCAAATCGGTACAGTAGTTCCGGAGATTAAATCTAACAAACAGACAGACAGGCAGAAAGAAAGAGACGGAAAATTACTGTTTTAGTATAGTAGATATATGTATATTACAATGAGGAAACTCATTGTAATTGGAAGTTAAGATTTATAACTTTTATAAGTTATATTACCTAGCGTTTACACATTGCAATTTTCGTACCATGGCAGAAAGGATTTCTTCAAGCAAGACCGAGCAGTTTCTTGATATATTTCGTAGTTAGAAAGAAATGTTTTTTTGGATTGAAAATGTTTTATTGATGGAAAAATCACCGTGTTGTCGTTCTGAGATCTTTAAATTCTTAAAATATTGCTAACTCTAAGAAAAAAAATAGTCAGAAGAAAATTGGTATTCTTGGGTTTGAGTAAATTACTGCAGAGACCAGTAAGTAAGCCATACTGGCCAAGTATGATATTGACGGACCGAGGCGCCAGCCGAGGTCCGGCTACATACGCGGCCAGTATGGCTCTTACGGTCGAAGCAAGTATAGTGCTTTTCTCAAAAATGAAACACGAATAAAAGACAAAAATATATTTAAGAAATATTGAAGGTTACATTCATATTTGGGCACTTGCTAGTACTACACAACGAAGCATGGAATATACTGCCCATAAGCTTGACGGCTGCATTATTTGGCGCAGATGGTTAAAATAAGCCAGGAACACATTCTCTGACCAATTATAAGCTTTATTGTCTTCCTTCCACTTAGTGAACTTTTCGTAATTTTTTAAATATCTCTCCTTTGACTTAGGTGGAAGTAAATTATTTTTGGCTAACTCCGCCTCTGCTTTTAAGTGAGGAGGAGTGCCGTCCTTATCGGAATCTGACTCACTTGAACTCATTTTATTCAAAAATGTATTCAATAACACAAACAAAATATGTTTTACTTAAAATCCCGCCTTAGCTCTAGCCACAGATTAGAAGATATGTCTAACTAGCGCCTAGCCGACTGTCATTACGTTTTTTTTTATAAATACTGCGTTTAGTTATTTGCACTGAGTTACTTGCACTGTTGCAAATTTTTTATTGGTAATATTTTATAATTTTTACATTGTAGAACTAATGTTCATGATTTTAACTTTAACTCAGACCTCTTTTTTTATAATATAAAACAGGTATTCCGAAGTCAACAATTATCTTAACTGTTTCCGCCTTTTTACACACTACAATTGTGAATTAAACGCAGCATGCAAACGTTCCGCGCACAAACCTTGTCGATAGGTTTTTTTTTTTAATATTGGATCATGTGTTTTTTATACGTACTGCCTATTGCGCTGACCTATTTTAGTTTTTTATTGTTCTTAGTGAATATATTCAAACATTTTGTCATGTGCTAAATAAAAAGTACGTATACTTTAATAAATATGTAAATTTAAAGTGAAATATCGTTCAAGGTAATTAATTTTTATCCTTTATCTATTTTAAATTTATATACGAACTCAGGACCTAATCCTTTGTATTGGTTGGTGGCGATGTAAAAATGTGCTTCGAAATTCAAATAACATGATACGTAATGGAATTACATACTGTGGAGACTGGCCGAGTACAATCGGTTAGTTGACACATTCTCTTCCAAAAATAGGTAGTTTTAAGCGTAGTGTGTTTTGTTTAAGATTTTTAGTCTTTTTATAATCATTGTAAAGTGTGCATCTCTCAAAATATAATATCAATTCAACTTAAAATCTATTATTCCTTAGTTTTTTTTTTTTTTTTTTTTTATTACAAATGGGCTTGCGTTTGACCCTGATCACACCTGATGGAAAGTAATGATAGGGTCTAAGGTGGAACACGCTTACCCAGAAGATGCCTATTCACTCTAGACTTGAATACACCAAGATTATAGGAGCTGGGGAACACACACGCAGGGAGGGAATTCCATAGTTTAGCAGTGCGAACAAGAAAAGATTTAGAGCATCGCTTTGTACGACTCATGGGAAACTCAACCACATGAGGATGGAAACCCTCCCGTCGTCTAGTAGTCCGATGATAAAAGGTAGACGGTGGTATAAGGTCGTGATATTTTAATAAGCTAGACATCGTCTTCGTGTCTTCGGATTCCACCGCTGATCTCCGTGTCTGCAGCATCTACCTGAGCTAACATCAACCCCCCGCTACAATACGTACTTACTGGACAATTATTGATTCCAAATTCAAAATCTCGCTATTTACTGGACACTTCCAATAAGCCTTCGGTATGACCTACTTACTGGATGCTTTTTAGCGATGTTATGGCAACATTACATAGCATTTTTGAGAAAAACAATTTTATTAATGACTTGAATATTATTGACTTGGTACCTACAAAAAAATTACTTCAAGAAGATTTTTTATTGATACGAAGTAAATTTGCTCTAAGGTCTATAGGGAGAAAACCGTTTTCTTGAAGTCAATAAATCTGCTTTGATAGAAAGAAATATGCTTAATTTCAAGAATTCTTTTCTGCCTGTGTACAATGTATATAAGTTAGGTACACGTTCTACTTTATTTGCGAAGACATTTATCGGGTCTCGCTGGCGTCAGTTCGGGCCGGCTCTGTGCGACTCGTTTGTTAGAGCTTTTAGCACGCAGTCAATGACTCGCGCATGTTGATCTCGAGATGATTCTAGTTATCAGCGACGCAGACCCTGTTTTTTTTTAAACTTGATTGTGGTTGTAGAATTACTAAACCGCTAACCTGCCGCCAAATAGCGTTACTCGCACACTGTCGTATTCCGGTGTCGGGGTTAACTCTGTGAAATTAGAGGTACCTACTTAATGGTGGTAATATCACAGAGGCATCCCATCTAGGCCTCAGGGTAGGCAACGCATTTGAGATCTTATTTTGACGTGCTAACGTCTTATAAATTGATTGACACGAAAAAACATGACGCAATAGGTAGTCGTTACGGAGCGTTGTAGCGTTACGTGACGGTATCACGTATAAAATTATCGTCAGTAAGTAAACCGACTTTACAGACAACCATGACCATGGGCCGCAGTGACCATCAGGTGGCCTATGTGCTCGTACAAATACATACAAAATCAGCATATATTTATGTGCTTTTTCCTTCAATATAGGTACCTACTTACATGTTATTATTATGATATTGACGCCTCTTAAGGTGCTATTCCAAGGCCAGCGATCGATCGCGGCCGCGCGCCGCTGCTGTTGCGGCCTAGTCGTTATGATTATGACATGCGTTTTCCCAGATATTACACCTACGAGGGGTGGCTGAAAAGTAATCTACCTAACAATGAAACAAAAGACTGGTGCGTTATCGTGCAAAATCAGAATTCCTTTGCTTAGTTTACCACGCCGGGTTTCTTTTATTGTCTCTCTTAGTTGATATACCTAGTAGGTTTGAGTAATAATCAGCATTCATTGTAGTTTTCTTCGTAAATAATCTATGAGCAAAATCCCTTCTGTGTCCCAAAAGATTGTAGCCATAAGTTTACCTGCCGATGGACAGACCTTGAAATTCCGAGGCGGCTTCTCAGCCTTAAATTTCCACTGTAACGACTCTTGCTTACTTTCCGGGTCCCATTGTCGAATCCAAGTCTCATCGCATGTTACAATTCTAGAAATTATTTCTTCCTCTTTTCCTCGACTCATGTCCAAAAACTCTTCGCAACATTTGACACGCCTCTCCATGTCAAATGCAGTCAACATTCTGGGGACCCAGCGTGCACTAACCTTGGACATGTTCAAATACTCATGAATTATTTCATTGACTCGCTCTTTACTGACGCCCACATCTCTAGCTATCTCCCACTGCTTCACTCGTCGGTCCTCTAATATAATTTTCACGTCTCATGCTCTTAAAATGTTACTTTAGTCTCTGCACATCGGGACTAAAGCTCTTTTTTAGTCTCTAGGGACTAAAGTAAAATTTTTTTAATTGACATTGGAAACCCGCCTAAACAGCCAACCACAGAGTTTGTGAAAGGAGGATTATTCCCATTTCCAGTGAACCTAGACAATTTCTAGGGCGTGAAAAAACGATTTAATTTCGTGAAACACGATTTAATGATTACGAATACCTATGAATCTTGTTTTATTTAAAGAGAATACATTTAATAATGCATGACCCAATTAGTTTTAAAATATTTTGAATCTGTTGGCTAAATATCATTCAAAACGTCACGTGATAAAAAAACAGGTCAAGTGCGAGTTGGACTCGCGCACCGAGGGTTCCGTACCTACAAACTTGATGATGCAAATTTAACAATACAAACTTATTATTTGCGGTTGCTGAAGTAGACACGGCTACTGCGCCAACCGCAAATGATAAGTTTGTATTAGTAAATTGGCTTTTCTTGCACCAAAATATATAATATTTACGGTTATCAGATTTATTCCTGTACGTGTGCTGTAAGACCTTGCTTCTGGCCAAATTTCATGATTCTAGGTCATCGGGAAGTAGCCGGTTATCTACTTTGTTATAATAAATATCGTAATTTTGTATGGAACTTCGTTTTTTTTTCCTCGCATTCGAAGTGAAAAGCAGAGTGTTTAACGCGTGACTAAACAACCATAATGACACTCGAACTATAGCCACCCTCGCTCTGCTTGGGTGGCTAAACATCTCGTGTCATAATGGCTTGTTTTAGTCCCTTGATAAACAATCTACTATTTTTTTCACCCTGGCTACATTTTCATCGGTGACGGCCGAAACTGGTCTTTCGCTACGAGGATCATCTTCCAGGCTCTCACGACCTAACTTAAACTGCTTTGACCAAAACTTTATAACAAATTCGGAAGAACACGAACTGCCAAACACACGTATAGTAGAAAACAACTTAGAAGGCGCGCGACGAAGCACTTAAGCCGTTGACGCAGTCTGTTATTGCTTAATCCGCGCGCCTTCTAAGTTGTGTCGTGCTACAACATACCTACGCTGTCTGATCTCCGAAGATCTTCTTTAGTCAAAAACTTAATCACCGCACGCTGCTCGATTTTATCCATTTTCAGTTTTTCTACCGACATGTTCGAAACAATTATAGGATACAAATAAACAAATGAATGTAATACTTTTGAAAATAGAATAACAAACGAATATAAATCCATACCAGCCAGCATTATTTTTGTATATATTTCTGACCAAGGAGATTACTTATCAGCCGCCCCTCGTAAGCTATAGATCGTTATGTCCAAATCATTAGCCGTTTCTGAAATCGTTCGCATAGTGTATACGTATAAAAGGATACCTCGTTTAAAAATGAAATTGTTTCATTAAAATGAAGTCGTCAAGAAGAGAAATAGCTAACGTGTTACTTTAAAAAAAGGAAAAAACTGTAAAATTAAAGACCATTGACCCCGACGTGATTTGAACACGCAACCTTCTGATCTGGAGTCAGACGCGCTACCGTTGCGCCACGGAGTCGTTATGAAAGTGGACGAATTTTCCGTACGTTAACGGCCAACTATAACATAATTGCGTTAGTGGCGCCTCTAGTGGTGAAATATTGCGACCAGCGACGTTAATAATAATGTCATGGCATGGCAGCCCTGTCACAATCGGCTGTGCAATCGGGCTCGGGGAAAAAACATGGCCAATACATTACGTTGCAGATGAATTGGAATTGCACGGAGATTCTTGGACGAAGGATTGTGATTAGATGCCAGGTTATGCAGTTAAACTCCATATGATGTTCAGAAATATTCACCATATTTGTACTTACCATGATTTCCCTCTTTACTAACGCCCGGTTCCTATATCCAAACAACGCCTCGTTTTGCCTACGGACGGTTAAAATTTGACAGATTCTCTATGGAACAAATGTCAAAAAGCAACCGTCCGTAGGCAAAACGAGGCGTTTCGTGGATATAGGAACCGGGCCTAAGTAATATTTGGGACTGTGGGGCTGCATTATAGACGGGTGTAGTAACGATACCTTTGTTTCCACCACAACACACGTCAAAGAGATGTTTACAATTTTTGACCTTAATACAAGTGGAAACTTTAATGAAGGACATTGTTTGATGACCTGCAGAGCAGTATTCGATCGATTAAAATTCCACGTGATAACGATCTTTATTAGGTACTTAGGTTCTGTTTTGAGTAATATGTACCAACATCTATTTTAAATCTTTTTTTACACTGTACTTATGAATCTGCGCTTCGGACATGACCCCTTTAAAAATAATACATGGAACGTATCAGTTCCTGTTTTTAACTTAAGTATGTGAAATCTTATATAGAAAATAATCTATGATCAAACTCACACAGTAGTTTACAAAACTTGAATTTATGCTGTAAATACTGTTACGTAATTTCGGCATCCTCCGTAAGCGCCCCTGTGGCCTAATGGATAAGGCATCGGCCTCCTAAGCCGGGGATTGTGGGTTCGAGTCCCACCAGGGGTACAAAGTTATGTTTTTGAAACATATTTTTTTAACTAATTTAAGCTAGCTTTTTCTGAAATAATGTCCAAGTAGTAAAAGTAGTAAGTAATAAAAAATACCGTAATGATGAAACTAGATGTATACTTGTATAGTCAAAAACAACTAACATGTATTATGTTTCTGTTGGTGAGTCTAATCTAATAAATAAATAAGAGAAAAACGATTATGAAAAAGAAAATTTTATTAGGACACTTTATATCTACATACAAAATATATTGAGATCATAAAGTAAAGTAAATATTGCAGTTTCCAGTGAAGATAAACTGAAGCCGCCGATCCGCGCAGTGGCAGACACCGCAAGCCCGAATGTTGTATGTAATAACCCACTTGGTTTGGAAAGCGACAGTCGTTATCTGTAAGTTATTATATCACATTTAAATTTTATGCAAATTCCTCATTATACTTACAAATGGATGTACTACATATGGAATACCTTGGCAGAAAGTAGCTCGAAGGGTCATTAAACTTATCAATAACAACTTATGAGATTAATTATTTTTTTACTAAAATCGTAAAATTTTCTAGAACAGGACCTACCGATCTAACACATCAACTCCCCATTGCGTATCTAAAAAGAATATAGACATGGGTCTTATTTTCGTCCAACCGCGCAACGGCGCCGTGGCTTAGTTGGTTAAAGCGCCTGTCTAGTAAACAGGAGATCGGGGGTTCGAATCCCCCCGGGGCCTAGCTGATTCGAATAGCTTAGTTTTTGCTTTTTTTTAACTCACTCGCACATAATATTTGCGTTGTTGGTGCTGTGACTACAAAATGTGCTGGTGGACAAAAATCCACCGAAGGGCAAGGTGTAGTTATGTTAAAAGAATGGGTTCCTCTTTCTGGAATTGTATGGCAACTGTGTGATGCATCAGCGCCTCGCCACATACACACCAAAAGTTGTCCTTGTCCATCGTTACGAAACTAAAACAAATTGAAACTGTATAAATAAGATAAATATTATAGCATCTGTTGAAATAAGTATGCAATGACAACGTGATAGGAAGGGAAGTTAAGGAGATGGTTTTAAAATCTGTTAATAGATGTCGCTGAAATGATACTCGATAGTAACGCCATCTAGTTTAGCACCGTTGTAGTAATTCACGCCTGTACACAACGCCCCACTGGCTTGCCCGCAGACCTAGATGGCTTGCCCGCTGTTTGGCTTGTGCATCTTCTCACGACGTTATGGAACTAATGGAACTGGAGAGCGCATAGACGCTTTAGATGTTATATGTACTCGTATGGGTTCCAATAAAAAATCAAATTGAATTGCAGGATTGAAATATTTCGAGTGTACACCTCATGCCAACAAAAATTGTTGTAGTATAGCTACCTGAACATCTATCAACGGCTGCTGTCTCATATAAAACGGATGGATGCGGTAGGATTGCTCCCTGCCAGGAGACACGAAGTCTTCGTAAGGAGTCAGATTGAACACCGTGTCGTTGTAAGGGCATTGGGCCCCGATGATTCTAGTCGGAATTTTGCTTTTCATCAGGTAAATGTCCACAGCGTTCACTACATCAGCAACGCTCGTTGACTCCGTCTACTTAAACATATTAAAAAGTTAAATTTCGTGTTCCTGTTATATTACTACTACTACAGCCTATTTGCATCCCACTGCTGGGCACAGGCGTAAGTTTATATGTATAGGTTTGTCTGCCAACTTTACCGTTAGAAACAGCTCCGAGTAATCCATGTACTCGTTGTTGATGTTCTGAAAAGGCCCCAACTCATCTGAGGCGTAGGCGAAATATATATCGAAGTTTGAGGTCCGGAGTGAGTGCATCAGTTCCCTGGCCCGTTCGACCTCGTTAGCCGAAGGACGGTCGCTTGGACTGACAAGGAGGACCACAGTACTGACAGCGGCGCTGCTAGATTGTTCGAGAACAGTCTGATTACGCGCGTGTTGGATGATCGTTGATATTACGTTTGGCACGTTCATGCGGTTGGGCCCTGAAATGAGATTTTCCATATTTTATTATTATATTGGTATTAGCGTCTACGTGCCGTGACCATTGCAGTAAAATGTTACCTTGTACCTACTTTTTTTCATGTCACCAAACTTTTAATACTGTTAGTTTCTGTAAGGTTTTGCTTTTAATGAGACAAAAAGGAAGATAAAACGTTTTCATTCTCAGATTACGATTGTTTAAAGCGAAACAAAATAAGTATCAATATACGAAAAGTGGTTTCGCGTATAGACTGATAATTTCTTTACATTGCCGCGTAGATCGGAAAAGCTCGGTATGTGAGCGATATATAGGGGGCGCTTCAAACTTTCATACAGGCTACCTAGGTAGCGACATCTGTTATCGCATTTAACACTTTTTTGGGGCGTGTCTATTAAGTTTACCTACCAACTTATTCTATTTATCTATGGTCGTGACAAAACAAGCGCAAGAAATTATTAAAGCACGTTTTGAACTTACAAGCACCAGTAAAGTTGCTAATGTGAGTAAAGACGGCAGTTAGATTCTGAGACGGCGGCGCGATCCATCGTCCCGTGTTGCCATGCAGCAGGCCCAGGGTGCTCCGCTGCAAGTCCACCTCCAACGCTCCTCCAACCCAACTGCGTTTGTCAACAAAATTATAATCCATAAACACACGCCATAATTTTACAGGGTATTTGGATGACCAGCATCAAAATAACCTCTCACCACAACACAACAGCCAATTTACGCCGTACTGCTGGGCACAGGCCTAATCTCAACAAGAGAGGGGTTGGGCTATAGTCCCCACGGGTCAGCGTTGTATAATCTAGGCCGTGGTAGCCTAGTGTTTGACCTACCGCCGCTCTTGCAGAAAGTCGGGGTTCAAACCCGGCTCGCACCTCTAAGTTAACTTATGTGATTACGTGCAAAATTCAATTTGAATTGACCACTGAGCTTTTCGATGAAGGAACACGTCGTGAGGAAACCTGCCCGCATCTGCGAAGTAATTCAAGGATGTGTGTGAATTTCCCAATCCGCACTGGGCTCGCGTGGGGATTATAGCCCATACCCTCTCGTGCTTAGAGGAGGCGTGTGCCCACAGTGGGACGTAAATAGGCTGTTGTGGTTTAACAAAATAGAGATATTATATTTAAATACAACATACTGTTCACTTACGAAACAAACTGTTCGACGTCGTATCCTTTCCATGCGCCGTCAGTCGCAACTATTAAATCAATTGTGGGGACAGAGTTCCCAATAGTGCATTCACGGTGATATTGCTTGAAAACTGTAGCTGTAACATACATAATGAGACCGGTGTACCTATATAGGGCCAAGCAAAACGTTATGACGATATTTTAACCACAGTACCTATCAGTTATCGATTC
Source organism: Aethes cnicana (assembly GCA_963971205.1). NCBI lineage: Eukaryota > Metazoa > Arthropoda > Insecta > Lepidoptera > Tortricidae > Aethes > Aethes cnicana. Next base: position 8,819,402 of record OZ020274.1, on the reverse strand, counting down.
TAAGCATGTTCTTATGCTATTTTTTTCGAGTTAGTAAAAAAAAATAGTATGGCCAGTATGGGATTGATGGTGTGAGCGATACCTGTATCCCATACTTTTTTTTACCCGCTCGAAAAAATTAAAATCCTAAAAAACATGTTTAGTTATGGTTAGAATCGATAGCTGATTCTGTGGGTAAAATATCGTCAGGTTTTGCTTGACCCTGTATAACCAACTAAATCCCGGAATGAGGGTCACCGCGAGTAGATTCGCCGCTGGAGGCGCTGCAGACCTACGAGGTACGATGTTGCCAATTTAGCACATTATGTGCCATATTACAAGCTCAATTGGCAACACTGAGGTCTCCGAAACATGAAATGTCACTATTGTATGAAATCACAAACGTTGACATTGACAGCCACTACCTTACCTACTTACTTACTTCTTACGCCAACTATTGAGCCGGTATACGGTGGCCCTTATTGGTACTTGCAAAAATCAATGCGTGTGTAACTTACGTAGGTACTGAGTAAAAGCGGCCACAACAGAATCACTGATCCTGTTCATTTTCTCTACGGGTATATACACGCCACCCTGCCGCAAGTACAAAACGTGTGCAAATCTAGAAGTTTCCGTGGCAATCGTTGAACTGTCCAAAATGCTTCGGAACAGCGATTGTCGGTTGCACGCCCTCACTCCTGGCTCAAACGAGACACCATCATTTGAGTAATACATGTCGATGATTTGGGACAGTTTTAGCGAGCTCCTTTGTGAGATCCAAGTGGGTAAATAATTTGCTAATATTAAGCCTGAAAGAGCGATTTTGATTAGGTAAAAATGTAATAAGATAATTAATAATCTAGGTACACAAGTCACAAAACTTGCATTAGGTTTATGTTACCATCGATCCCAGCCAATATTTCAGAATCCGTCATATGCCAATCAGCCAGCTCCCTATTTTGGGGATATAAAAAGTAATTCCGGGGTAGCAGTGTATCATTCCACCTGTTATGGCTTCCGATCACCATATTCTGAGGAGCCGGTCCCACTCTAGGCCCCTGGTTTACAACCACCTCAGCTAAGTCACCTAGAATATAGAAAAAGTTAATTAAATGATAACCTTCACACAAATCAGCGTACTTACGCCCGATATATTTGATAATAGATGTCGCTGCCTAGGTAAGCTGTATGAAAATTTTAGACGCCACCTTGATATTGCTCACATACAGAGCTTTTCCGATATACCTAAGCCGAAATGTAAGGAAATTAACAGAATACTCTTTGCCTACAATCAGAATGTACTGTACTGTTTCAAGATATTCTGGTCAAGTTTAAATCTATCTGGTAAATTCATTTCTGACGTGTAAAAGTGCCCCTATGTGGCCAATTGGCTGAATAAATGATTGATTGATTGATCACCAGTCATTATTTCAGTCGAAATATGTCCACTACGCCACTCCAGGACTTTCTTGCCCCATCGGCCATCAGTCCTGCGAGCAATGTGCCCCGCCCACTGCCACTTAAGGTTCGCAACCGAACCGGTAGACGAGCTGTCGGTAGGCCTCCAACAAGATGGAGTGACGACCTTGTAAAGGTCGCGGGAACGCGGTGGTTGCGAGTGGCACAGGACCGGTCTGAGTGGCGCGCCTTGGGGGAGGCCTATGTCCAGCAGTGGACGTCTATCGGCTGAAATGATGATGATGTCCACTACTGGATAACTAGGTATAGTTCTCCCCCAAGGCTCGCCACGATAATCGGTCTGCGCTTCACGCAACCATTGGATTCCCTTACCTTCACCAATTTGCAGGGTGTTATTTAAGCATACTTATCTTAAATTCGATACAAAGGATCCATAATAATAATGTGAAAATATACCTGCAAGTGTAGCAACGAACACGTTATTAATATCAGCCACGTCAGCCTGCCGTGTACTTTCAGAGTCGACGGTATTTAATGTTTCGATGTCAGTGTACCACTCCTCCTTCGCCGATGTCATCAAGGGCTCCGCTATGTCGGCCTTATAGACATCTGCGTTCAGTATGTCCGTGACAGCTACCCGTTGAGGCTCTAACGCCGCAGCTATTGCGGCGACCAGGGTACCAGGCGCTATTGTACCCCACTCGGTTTTGATGACACCATCTTCTATGGGGCATCTGCTGATGAGTCTGAAATTAAAATGACGCCAGGTTTTAAATTGGGCGTACAAAAAATAATAATATATAATAACTAGTTTTTGTAGCAAAAGAGTGACAGTGGCCCTCTGTTCCTGTGGCCCTAGAGATGGGCACAGGAACAGAGGGCGCAAAGCAAAGAGATGGGAGGATGACCTAAAGATGACTTTGGGCCCTCTCTGGACAAGAGTGGCGGCAGATAGGGGACACTGGAAGGAGCTGGAGGAGGCCTTTGACAGAAGGCACACCAAACAACTAGACATATTATAAAGAAACGAAACAATCGAAGAAATGGAGTTCGGTCTAAAGGCTATATTATTATATTATAACTAGCTTTTGTCCGCGACTTCGTCAGCGTGAAATTTGTTTATAGCATTCCCGCGGGAACTATGCATTTTTCCGGGATATAAAGTAGCCTATATGTTGACCATTATTATAAACTACACTCATACCAAATTTTGTTGCAATCATTTGCGAAATTCAATTTGAATTTAATACTGAGCTTTTCGTTGAAGGAAAACATCGTGAAGAAACCTGCATGCACTGCGAAGTAATTCAGATCGTGTGTGAAGTTTCCATTCCGCACTGGGCCCGCATGGGGACTATAGCCCAAACCCTCTCGTGATGAGAGGAGGCCTGTGCTCAGAGCCGTAAATAGGTTGGTGTGGTGGTACAAAAAATTGCCAAAATAAAAATTACCAGAAAATTACCTTGTCTCATTTAGTGCCATGTTTTGCCTCTGTTCAGCAGTCAAAGGGCACACCCTATCCTCGTCTCCCCTCTCCCACAACTGCACTGATCCACTCAGCATCTTGTGCAGAAGACACGTCTCCGTCAGCGAGAGGCTTTCATCAGGATCCAAGAGGTTCAGCGTTGGAAGAAACAGATCCATGAATAGCTTGTACTTGTTGAACTGAAATCCTGAGGCTCGGTATGGTGTCACCAGTTCCGTTTCTACTGGGTTTGCGGATTCTTCAATGCCATCTAGACGAAGACTAGAAATCGAAAAAAACTGCAATTAATAAATAACATTTACGTCACACCAGGACGAAAAGCGAGATTTACCGCCCTTGGGCGCTACGAAAAATCCCTCTTCACGGCCAGGTGGTGACGTAAAATCGTATACTAACCACGGGCGGTCGTAAAGAAATCCTCAGACCGCTAGATTATAGCCCTCGCCTCCGGCTCGGGCCTCAATTACCCGCGATCTGAGACTTTCTTTACTTGACCGCCCTAGGTGTGTAATGTACTATTAAATGTGTATTACACTAAAGCGATACTTATGTAAGGGAAGTAAGTACAAGTAGGAAAGTCAATCGGGGTCGCCATAAGTGCATCGACCAAATCTTATATAGAAAAATGAATCGCCATGTGTTAGAGCCCTCGTCCACGGCGACTTTTTGTAGCGATGCTGCCGCACTACTCATATCGCTATCCTTTTTACTCTTTGATGTAAAAAAAGGATAGCGATATGAGTAGCGCGGCAGCTTCGCTACATAAAGTCGCCGTGGGCGAGGGCCCTTACTCTGGCTAAGGCTCGAGAACTGCCAGACCTATTTGGCCGATTCTGATTTTGTTTTATTCCCTGTGATTCAGGGAAGGTTTAGAAAGAAAAAAGGTCGGAAAAATAATATGGGAATCCGTGGTGATACGAAGTTCACCGGGCCAACTAGTTGGTAGTACACTGGAGAGAGGTAGGTATAGGTAAAGTACTTGAATTCGACATTTTGTACAAATTAAAAAGTACTTATGTAGATACCTTCTTAACAAAGAAGTGCTGAATGTTCTCATATCAAGTACTGCATTGTTTTCTAATTTCTTGACTAATGAGAGGAACACCTCGAGTCGCCGAGGCGCCCCCAAAGCTGGCCCGCCGCCTCGGTAGCACGGCAGAAGGTGCTCCGGCAAGCTTGGATATATTACACCTTCACCCACTAGAACATAGATTCATCAATATACCAAGTACAAATTATAAAAAACACTTTAAAAGTACCCACGTAAGTAATAAGATTCAAGTATCAAAAACACAAAAGCTCCCAAGTGATATGAATAGGTACCTAAGTAGGTAAACATAAGTAAAGTGTAAATTACTCTGTTTTAAAAAGGACCAGAACACAACTTAGAAGGCGCGCGGCGAAGCACTTAAGCCGTTGACGCAGAGTCTGTTATTGCTTAATCCGCACGCCGTCTAAGTTGTGTCGTGCTATACACACATTAATGAACTCGACTGTGTACCTACATGCAATTTTGGCAGTTAAAGCTGTTACTGTGTTATAGATACATAAATTGTATACAAAAGCAACACATTCTTTCTAAGAGAAGAAGTTTTATCAAAAGCTATAATAAAAAACGTACTTACTGCAAGTTATAATGATAAGTACAAACAGTTTGAACATTTTGGTGATCGTATTTAATTCACGTGTTTTGAAAGAACAATGCAGGCACTCGCATCGGGGAGCGCCGCGGCCCGTAATGTAGAACTATAGATAAGATAATCTACCAACAACAAAAGATAGCTGTTATATCGAGTTAAACGGGCAAGCAGCTTATACTTTGATTAAGTAGCTGCTTATTTATTAGTGGTCAACGTTTTAATTTTTCTCAATATAAGCATATAGCTTGGAATCATAATTATCTAAAAATTTGCATTGCGAGTAACAAAAGTGATGCAGATAACTATTATATCAGTATTCACTATGCAGGTATAATAAATACAGTGTCAGGTATAAAGCCGCAACCACACAGCAGCGCACGGCCACGCTATGCCACGTGGGTGCAACATTTGCTTCAAATTTGCGTGGGTGCAAAATATCAAAATGTAGGATGTTTTCACAGCAACGCACTGCGGCACTGCCATGATACGTACAGACGATACAATGAACCAACGTTTAGCGTGTGTGCGTGGCTTGCGCCACTGTGGAGCGCCGGCTTTATAATGAAAAAAGTAAAGTAAAAATATTTAATTTTATTGACATCAGTACAATCATGTAGTAAGTAGGTATGAGTAAACTATTTCTATGTCATAGACATGTGAACTGGCGAATATCACATTATTATATTTCATCATATAATTTCATCTGCACTATTACCATATTGAGGACCCAATTTTATATTAAAGTTCAATAAATATTATACACCACATCTAAATAACTTTTAAGTGTTTAATCCTAAGGTAGTTCAATGTGATTTGATCCTTATGCATCTCTTATACTTTGCAGTTCTGCACTATTAAACATTAATTTAGGTTCACTAAATGACAAGAAACCTAGGTATTCATAGATACATAAAGGAACACTATTCCTCTATAAATTTTGTTATATGAACATGAAAAATATAGCTATGTAGTAACTAGAGGTTCTGAAGTAGTAATGTATAAAAAATGTGATGATTTCATACAGGTGCAGGGCTTGAACCAGCACTTTGACCAAGTAGACTATTCGGTTTACTATTGAGTTCTCATTTTTCCTCTCAGGCAATCATAATTTTGTACAACCCTATAATAAGTTTAATTCGGAAAGTAGTTACTCATGTTATTAATTATTACATTTTTATCCTGAGCAGTGAGCTTACTGCCTTTAACTTTGTTTACTTTTTTGGCATTAATGCTGTTTAATAAAAACACAACCTTAACCATAACATACGAGGTCTCAAAAAAGAGGTCCGCCAAATGGAGCAATAAAATAATCAATTCAAGAATTTATTGTTTTGACATGTTATGACCAGCACACCAGTTTGTGAATAAGCAGAATAACAAGTATAGTACTAAAAATAGCGAGTAATATACAGGTACTCATATAATCTTCGGATTGTTCACGAAATATGGAATAGATTATTATACTAATGGTTAAATTTAAATAAAACATAAATAATGAAACGAAATTATAAATAAAATAGAGCAGTATTAAACTGAAATTCACATCCTAAAATGACTTATTATTAAAATATTGTTCTTTGTTTATTGATACCTAACTTAATTGATACTTCCTAAAATGTCACCTGCCTGAACAAAGTGTCTTAGGGCCCGCGCCCACGGCGACTTTTTGTAGCGATGCTGCCGCGCTACAGATATCGCTATCCTTTTTACTCTTTGATGCAAAAAAAGGACAGCGATATGAGTAGCGCGGCAGCATCGCTTATGTAAATTAGCTTACTCCCACAACTTCATCTGCATCCCGGTATTAAGAATACTGTGTGCCGCCACGTTAAGGTTCAAGTTAGATAGAACAAACACTACAAGAAAGTTTCATGTGAAATTTATAAAATAATATGTTAGGTAGTCTCATGGAAAGAATTTAATTTCCAACGAATTCCATTTCTTTTCACTGTTAAAAAAAAATCGTCATCGTCATTGGTACTTGAAAAAAACTTGTATCCCAATTTCTCTAAAAATTGAATAAACACTTTATCTATCTGATCATAAGGTCGAAAATCTATTGCACAGGGCATGCAGATACGAGTTTTTTCAAAGTACTGACTAAAACCTGTAAGCCATTATACACATTGTACATATACCTGCATAGGCAGGTCTGTATTAAAGTGTAAGAAGTAGGTAACCAAGTGTCCTTTAAATCTCAGAAGTTTCTATTAACTGCCTATTTATTCTATGGAAATTGTTATTGTTTAAAAGTAAGAAATACATACATTATGACGCCCATAATTGACTACAATAAAAATATAAACAGACACGGCAATGTAAAATCTCAAGTCCTTTACCTTGTTATGCATCGTCATTCTCATTATCATCAAGTCTTCAGATGGCAATACATAAATGCAAAATGTTCCCACTACACTGACACATTATTTGGTATTATCGCAACACTAATTTAGCTGATTTCCCATCCACTTCTCGGGACGATCCATGTTTCAAGGTGTACTCTCTCTTGATGAAAGCAAAGAGCAAATCCGTTATTAAAAATATTTGTGCTGTAGCAAAAGAGAGTGTCACACCGAAGAAGAAATTGGCATTGGCAGAACCAGAGTATATCCAGAGGTGCCAAACAGTTGGTCCGAGAGCTGATGTAATAATGAAGGCACAGCCAACAATGAACTTCTGCTGCATAACTGAAATGAGAACCAGTAGGGAATCATTGAAACATCGTAACAAAAAACATTATTCAGTTTGTTGGTAAGTAAATATCCATGTACCAGACAAGAGATAGAAGTCTGTGCATTAAGAAGCTAATCCATGCCTTTTCTATACAATGAATGTCTTATTAAAATAATACTTACATGTAAATAAATGTTTCCACATTGGTAGGAGGGCCAGATAAAATCCAACATCACCAATGCAAGGGTAGGATCTGAATATAGCCGAGAGAGCAATCAGCACAGTTGCGAGAAGCATAGGTTCCTTCCGGAATCGTAGAGTGAGCGGAATCACATACAACGCCAGGGCATTTATTTGGAATGCACAGACAAACAGCAGTCTGAAGTGTTCAAACATCTCCGTGAAGAAGTACCAGAATAAACCAATGTTTGGTTTTAGATCTGGTACTGTCAATCTGAAAATGTTTAAATACATATTTTGAAAACATACTGATCACTCCAAGGCACTTCTAAAAAATTGCAAGGCATTCAGATACTGTAAGCGCTTTTGGTGATACTGTAAACTCACTATTTAAATTTCTGGTGATGCTCATTATTATATTATTAATCTAATTACCTAAATAAAACAAAATAGTTATGTATTAAGTATATAAGTACTCACATAAATCCATATGTATTGTACACATACTGGTATGAACCATTCATGATGTATGCCGAGACGTAAACCAGAAATCCCCAGCTGAGGACAAATACTAATAACGTTCTAATGTAAGAACATTTATTGCAGCCTTTATTCACATCAGCAAGGAGGATGGCCACTGGTACTATCAGCAGAACCGGGTAGAGAGCCTGATGAGTTGCAAGGGCCACAAATATACAGGCCAACTCCCTTCGGCCACTTGAGGCACCCCATAAAGCTGCTGCAACCAGCAGATTCTGAATCACTGTAGTCGTCATCCCAGCACAGTTCAAAATAGAGTAAGGGTTGAACAGATACACAGATAGCACATACTCTGATGCTTCAGCCAACTGCGAGTCACTCAGAAGCATAGTTTTGCTCTCTTCTGCAACCAGGTTTTTATTTCTTTCCTGGGAATCCTTAAAGATCCTTATAAATGCTTTTGACGTTCTATGCAGTAGAAATGCTGTCAATAGGTCCAACATCGTAAAGAGAAGCGGTAAAATGAATGGAGCTTTTTTCATGATATAGTAAAACATTAGCAACATTATTGGGGATTCGTGAAAGGAATCTCCTTCGTAAGGGTCAACATTGTGATCGTACAAGTAAACGCCCTCGATTAACCTCTTCCAAGAGTTTAAAGGTGTGGCTATCTCTACTCTGTTGGAAATTGTTTGCCAGTAATCAATGTGTATCAGCCAATACCTCGCTAGACCGGCAACAACGTATTTCAGTGCCGAAGTCATCGTTCTATTTAAGTCTACACTTTTCCTTTTTTTAAGGACCCTTAGGTAAGTTACTCGACGGTATGTTTGCTTAAATTTTAGACAAGATAGTCCACATTTCGTCAAACAATGATAAATATTAATAAAACGAAAGACTGTCGAATCGAATACGGGACGAATGAATGACAGCGTTTTATCAGGATCAGGAACTGACATTGACAGTATTGACACTGACACATGTATTTTTTCTTAAAAGTGTTCCAGACATTGGAAAAACCTTTTAAGTATCCCAGGTTATCTTTGAGTATATAGCCACTGGAGATGCCATAACGTCAACTCGCCGAACAAATTTTTTCGCCACTTTTAGTGGGGGGCGAGGTAAACACGTACAGCACACCACCAAACGACGCAGAACTCAACAGACACAAATTTTGCTGTTGAGATAAACGCACACTACAAAAAAAATCAACACATCAAAAAATACACGTAAACAGATAGAGTTTTCACGTAACTATGCAGCACACATATGCACAAGACTAGTGATGGGACACATCTGAAGAATGAGTCAAATGAGATAAGTAGATGAATGAACTTACAGATTGGTATTTGTAAGAGCCTACGTACATGAAATCTATATATCTATATACGAGTATATAAAACAAGAAACTGACTTACTGACTGACTGATCGATCAACGCAGAGCCGAATCTACTGGTCGTAGAAAGCTGAAATTTGGCATGCAGATTCCATAGGGAATATAGGGGAGCAATCTAAGAAAGGATTTCCCGAAATTTCCATAGGAACAGAAAAATCGGGATTTTACATTTTAATATTTCTGCGCATATGAAGTTGCGGGGAAAAGCTACTTATGTTATAACTACCCTTTTACCCGCGACTTCGTCCGTATGTACGGACGAGTTCTCCAATATATACACACTTTTACACCTTGCTCTCTTGTAATAAGGTCCAAAAGTGATCATATATTTATGAACTTGACTGTACTAAGAATTCAGGCAGCTAATGGTTCTATACATAGCGATAGTTATAGGAAACCAAAAACAAAACAATGGATTTTCCCATGGGAATAAGATGTTTTCCCGTGGTAAAAAGTAGCCTATGTCACTCTCCAGCCTCCCAACTAACCCTAAACAAATCACGACATAAAACCTCTCCGTTGCGACGTGAAAGAAGGACAAACAAATGAACTTTCCCATTTATATAATACCAGCTTCTGTCCGCGACTTCGCCCGCGTGGAATTCGGTTATCGCGTTCCCGCGGGAACTATGCGTTTTTTCGAGATGAAAAGTAGCCTATGTCCTTTCCCGGGACCCCAACTATCTCCATGCCAGATTTCATCTCAATCGGTCCAGCGGTTGAAGCGTGAAGAGGTAAGTAACAGACAGACAGACAGAGTTACTTTCGCATTTATAATATTAATATGGATAGTACTCGTATGGTAGTATGGGCCCGTGTGGGGACTATAGCCCAAACCCTCTCATGATGAGGGGAGGCCTGTGCCCAGCAGTGGGACGCAAATAGGCTGTAGTAGTAGTAAGTATGGATAAGGGTCGTCAGCAAAATGCTCCGAACAGATAACACGTCTCAGTTTCCAAGAATTCTCCTTTATGGATCTTTTGGAAATTTAAAAGGATTATATGAAATAATGTATATAAATAATAGTATATGCATTACACATCACTCGTAGTCCCGAACTAAATATTGTATTCCTTTTACCTAGATCTATAATATATTTGCCAACATTTCTTTTCAAGATCAGAATAAAATTCAACATCGATGTCCAGAGAAAAGTAATATTCACCTTCCAGGATTTAAATGTAACAAACATCTATACTTATCTACTAATTAATGGAATATGCAATAAAAAACTTACTATTAAATAAACCTCATTGATTGAATGAATGAATGATTCACTCAAAAGTTGAGTCGCTTTTTTGACTTTAGTCACATCCCTAGACCGATTCGCTCCCATTCATTTTACATTTTTCTGACGTTTACGTATCGCAAAAGCTTTTCTTTAAATAGAGATTTTACTTCAATAAAAGTTAGTAAAAATACTTATCTATGATAGGAAATGCGATTTTGTTGCGAATTTGAGCGATCAGATCGCCTTTTACACGAGAATACCGCACAAGACACCATTTTTCAGGAGAAACGTCTCGCGTCACGGAACGATGCAAAATGGCGGTGAAGTGACCTTCAAGTGGGTTTATATAAAGAGTTTGAACAGTTGAACCATGTACTTTGCCGGAGGGGATCGCCCATGCATGGCATCTCCAGTGGCCAAGGGGATGGCATGTCGAATCTGACAGCGTGCGAGCGGGATGCATTTATACATTTCTTAATGTGAAAGATGAGAGAAGTAATAGATTTTTTGTCCTTATCGGCGTACCAGCTTTTTTGTGTTTGCCACAGCTGAGCTGTGGCCTTAGAAAAAGAACATAACATAGAAGCCAGGCTAAAAGAGTAATATGAGATAATATATCCATCCTTACTTTCTTATGATTACATCAATGTGTTAGAAAAAGATGCATATATAGAGCTCTACTTCGAAATAACGTAGGTGGTCACTGGTTTCATAATTTGCTAGTGATGTGTTGTGTCGGCTTTTTGTATCGATAATTATAACAAACTAGCTTTTGCCCGCGACTTCGTTCGCGTGGAAATTCACACTAAATCCCTTTTCTCGGGAATCTATAGAAATAATAAGTCTGTAAAAAAAGTCGCGCCCGTAACATTTAAATTAAAAAATAAATAAAATGACAAGTCGAGTTTAGTCGAGGGGTCTAACTAAATTGATCCAACAACACAACCGATTTATAAAAATATTGTCTGTACTCATGGAGGCGCCTTTTTGGAATTATAAGAGGCCGATGAAAAGGAGAAAGTGAAAGGCTCATGCGCACTTGCCTGGTAGATCTGGTACTCTGGCCGGAATTACACTCCTGCAGCTGGTCTGCCGCAGCACAGCCGAAGACGAGGCGAAAGCACACACACCACACTGTCGTTGCTTATAATGAAATCAGTTTTTTATAATAACATACGCTAGCTCACACAATTTGATGCATTCACTAGGGAGGCTCAGCGAAGAATGATTATGCGATATTGTCACAAATGTTCGTGGCCGTTGACAGGGACTGGAGACGGCCATATTAAAAGTGTGCATTTTGGAGAGGAATGGGAAATAGACAGGTTTATGACGTCCATACTATTAGAAAATCAAAACTAAAAATTGAAGATCCAGCCACTTATGCTTTAACTCGAAAACTACTGGTATGGTGTGTGTTGCCCTTGCCAGTGATGACTTATGTTACAGAGATGTGGCGGTAACGGTGGGCCTCATAAGATTACAAATAATAAAGAAATGAAACAACACTTGTTTGGCATTCAAGATTAAATTCAAAATTAAATCATTTTATTCAGCAAATTGACCACTTTACTTGCGCTTGCAAGCCCATTGCTGAGAACAAGGTCAAGGGCTCAAGGCCATTGCAGAAACCCTTTTTTCAAAATTACAATTAGCATTTCACAGTAGATATTTACAAGTAATATATAAATAAAGGCCAAGCGCGTGTCGAGCCACGCGCAATGTATAAAGTTGACGATGTCCACAGCACCCTTTCTAAGACTTAACATCTTAGCTACGCTGCGGATGCTGCGGTATGGCGTGCCCGCCGCCCCTGCCGCTCGAGGAAAATCATTGGTTTTTAATTATTACTCTTACTCAAAAAAGAAATATAAGTAATACATTATTTTCAAATATTCTATAAATATACATTTTCTTTATCAAAACCTTTATTTTATAAATTATGATACCACATATTTAAGTCTTATTCCCATATGATAACATTATCGACATTTATTTATTGTGTGAATGTCGATAAAATACACATCACTATGAAGAAAAACTAACCTCCTAGAGTATTCAGGAAATAAGCAAATAAGCGGATACATCAATGTAAAACTGAATGAAATGATAAAATCTATAAATTACTAATACTGTTACATCATTTTAGGTTAGATCGTTGCCTTAAAAGATTCAAAAACAGTCTGAACTCACTTATGAAATGATATTCCTTGATAGTCATTTTCTTTTCTTCCTGAGTGGGATTTGCATCCTTCAACCACACAGGACATATTGCCTAAAGACACTAGGTATGCTAAAAAGCAACACCTTAAACGCTTCGCAGGGTATTCGCTGAAATAATACTAAAAGAACTTAATTTTACGGAGAGACACAGATCGCCAGCCAAAATAAATTGAGCCCGTATGACACGATCAAGTTATGTTGCGAACGTCACGACACCAAGGATGAAAGGTTAAGAACATTTTTAATTTGGTTAGGTTATAAGAGGTCCAAAAGAGGTCCATTTGACGTTTATTGAATTGAAATTAGTGACGACCCGTGAAATGGTAGTAACAAAATGCATATTACCGTTTCACTCTAACATATGTCAAAAGTAATTTGGGTTTCGCGAGTAAGATATATAGTACCTAGCTCTTCTTTTAGCCTGGCTTCTATGTTATGTTCTTTTTCTAAGGCTGTGGCAAATAAAAAGAGTAGTCATTATGTCAGTGTGACTTCGTGTAAACAACAAAATTATTTGATATAAGAGAAATATTACAGATATTTTATGATAGTGCACTGTTCTTACTAACATACGTTTGCCCCTATAAGATAGCGATTATAATTCGCTCGACCATCAGGTATAAAAGACGTACCCAGCAAAATTATGAAAACATAACCTTTCGTGCGTAAGTATTTCATTTTGGCCATTTAAACTGATCTTGTTCGGTATGATAGCGTTACGTAAGTTATATTTAGCTCATGTTCTATTAAATTGACCAACTATCTTTGAATAATAACATAAATGAATCATTTTAAAAATACCGATGTTTTTAATATTATCCGCCCAAATTACGATGTTGCTTACTATGTATGCCATCATGAGTCAAGCTGTATTTTTAATTTAGCCACGGTTCGGGATACCAGTTATGAAATATAAGAGTGCCCACCAGATACCCAATATCTGGGGAAAAGCTATGCTGCAAAAATTAAATAAATAAACTCAGGATAATAATATGAATGTGTAAGTCACTTTGTTAGTTACGCTTTCACACGAAGTAGTAACTAGTAATGAGAAATAATGATGATCAACTGAGGCATTTTTTACCGACTTCACTAAGGAGAAACGTCAACATTCGACGGGATCTTTTTTGGATTTATGTACACCGAAAATAAATGAGTAAACATATACTTGCATTTTCATTTCTTCTGTAGTAGGTACCTGATGGTATCTACCTAACTAGAAATACAGGGAGTCCATTTTGGTGGACCAATCTGGGAATCTCTCAAAACATGGAAAAACCTGTAATAAAAACTACATGTCTTTATAACAGGTCTTTCCTTGTGCCACCCTAGTAAATGTCTTCTGTATATATAAAAGCCATGTAGATAGCTGAAATTTGGTAAGTAACCTACATTTACCACTATTGTTTCTCTAAATCTTAACCATCAGTCAAAGTCGCGTGTGATAGCTAGTTATTGGAGTGGGGTAATTTTTTACCCACCTTGCCACCCCATGTACTTGACGCACACATACACATTTTATATGCCTATCCCTTACCGGGGTACGCTATATAGCGCATCTAGGAGATACTTAATCTAAGCCAGTGGCTATATACTCAAAGCAGGTTATGTATGTCAGTGTTCGATTCTCCCTACCCATTGACCTATAATAAGTAATAACATATGGATGAAAAGTTCCTAACAGAATATGTCAAAATATATGGAGCAAACTGACATTAGAAGATACGTTCCAATATGCTAATAACGCCTCTTTATAAGCAAGGCCACTGACGGGGCCATTTTTCTGCGGCTGAGTGTGATTCCTTACTTATAATAGATCAATGTCCCTACCACAGGAATAAAGCATAGCAAGCATACGTAGCGGAAAGGGTAGCACTGATTATGTTAGGCCCACTTGAGCCAACCCGGGTAAGCGTAAGCTAACCTCGTGTTAAAAAAACAATTATATTTCAGACTAGCTTCTGCCCGCGACTTCGTCCGCGTGAAATTCGGAAATAGCGTTCCCACGGGAACTATGCGTTTTTCGGGATAAAAAGTAGCCTATACTTATACATGGACTTCCTATATGTTGACCAGTGTCATAATCATAAACTACCCCCATACCAAATTTTGTTTCAATCAGTCCAGTAGTTCTAAAAATCGTTTGTGTTCAGTATCGTTTATACAGTCCCCTCGTATTGATTGTCGTGACAGACGTCACGAAAATTCATCTGTGGCAACATTTAAGTTCCCGCCAACTGGCGAGTAATATATATGGTGAGATGTCACTGATTTTAATTTCACTCAGTAGTATTAGTTGCAGTTTAAATGTGAAGTGCTGAGTTTATTTTGTCCTGAACTCCTTGCTCCCAAAGCTAAGTATATCTAAGTATAATTAGAGAAACTAACTAAGTACTTATAAACTACTAAGTATATTTGGAGATGTGTCTAAGCTACTAAGTAATCTTCCAATATACTTGATACTGTAAATTAAAGGCCCTCCACCAGTCTCTCAAGTCCAGGATGTGACTAGTTAATCAAATAATCTGAAGAAGATCAGGTTCCCCAACCCTGGCTGAGGTTGGGCAATAAAATAGTTAATTTCTAGTGAAGATCAAACTCTTGGTCCAGGTTGTGACTACTAAACCAATTATTATAGTAAAATGTAGGCTCCCAGCCCAGGTAGAGGTGGGACAGTTCAATACATAATTTCTGGTGAAGGCCAGTTTGCTCCGCCCAGGATGTGGCTAGAAAATAAGTTGTAACAAGTGGAGGGCCGGTACCACATACTTACTGTTCCTTAATAAATCAAGGTTTTCTGATGCATCCTATAAAACTTCTATATCTAGGTAGGCCGTGGCTATAAAGACCCTGACGAGTATCAGGGTCAGGTTGGACTTAGGGCTCCGAGCATTTGGAGTCATATTCTAATTTTCTCTACAGATGGTGTAAATAGACAAAGTGCCGAATATCTGGGTGTGCATGGTGCTTGCAGTGCTGGACTGCCCATAGGATTAAATCAAAGGTATGAAATATTTTCACTCAATTATTTTCAATGCTGAGGGTAATAAATTTCGGGAACCCCTCAAACAATTACAAACCCACATGCGTTTCCCGACATTGATAGTTTCTTTTAATTTTCAAGTTACAGACGCAGTGCCGGATTAACCCATAAGCAAATTAAGCAATTGCTTAGGGCATCACGTCTTAGGGGGCACCACACACGGCAAAAAAAAAGATAACTTAAGTTTAATTTCTTTAAAAAAAAAGGTACCGCTTTCTAAGAAAGAACCCACTACCCCTAAAAAATATGGTGAAAAAGTAAGTAATCCTAATAATACGAAATTTAAAAATTTGGGATTAGTTTTTGATGTTGGTGCCAAAACAATTATTTTTCGAGAATTTTTGGTTTGGTATTATTGGTTTGGTACATTCGTCATATTATGTTCTGTATTTGGCAGCACTATTTTTATTTTCGTGGATGTGGTACCGAAATATAATGTACTTTTTCAAGCATTTTGGCCCAATTTTAATATTGGGCCTTTAAACGTGCCCAAATTGGGTTTTCTCACCTATTACGCGCCCTAAGCCCAGATAATTATTAATTTTAGTATTATTAGGAGTTAATTACTTTTTGGCCATTATTTGTTTTACAGGGTAGGAATATATACGGATGGGGACTGGATAAGAATAAGTGTGTGGTAAATCAAAATTATTTTGTGATTTTCAGTAGGTTCTTTTTTTGAAGGCGGTTCCCTTTTTTTAAGAAATTATACTTGAGTTATCATTATCATTTTCGTTTTTTTCCCTACTTTTTAGTGATGGAACAATCACTAAAAAGTTTCGTCTTCATTTATTGTCACTGAACTAAACAAGGCTTGTACTTTAGAACTTAGAATGGGTATAAGTAGTAAGCTATCTTAGAATCTCCTTTTTTCTAAAGTCGGTTAAAAACAGCACCGAAAAAAATTGTTTGCAAAGAAAGTTACTTAAGCACTGGGGGGGGGGGGGGGGGGCACACAGGCGTGGATTGCTTAGGGCATCAAGTAGCCTTAATCCGGCACTGTACAGACGCGACTTCTTCTATAGACAGACGAGCGAGCGTTCCGCGGCATCGGTCGATATCGGTAATGCCAGAATAGAATATAAAAATAAAAATTAAGTAAGCGGCTAGAAATATGGACGAGGATGAGAATTCACCTTTCTTTCATTCCACTTTTTTCTACAAGAAATACAATAAAACTATGCTTAGTTATAAAATAACGTTTATTTACCAAATATTATACACAGACTATTCACAGATAGACACGCAACATAGCACATGATATAATTCATAAATACCTGCCTATCATTTACGATATGATATCAAACAAGATCAAATGTGGTGCACGCTAAAGAATTCAAGAAGACGTAAAATATATGTGAAATGAAAACTAGCAGTATTCTACTCCTTTTAGACAAATCTTGTAATTGTCCGATTTTCAAAAATAATTAAAATTATAATTATAATATGGGGGAGGCCTTTGCTCAGCAGTGGGACAGAACGGGCTCATAATAATACTTAATAATAATAATATTATTAACCTTGTATAAAGTACTACGTTTAGTAGGTGTTAGGTACGGGGCCGTTCAAGTATTACGTAAGCAGATTTCTTACCATTTTTTACCCCCCCGCCCCCCTTGTCATCAAAAGTAAGCAAAGCTCTTACCCCCTCCCCCTATGCTTACGTAAACATTTTTAGTTATAAATGTTTTTTTATATTGTCATTTTAAAAATGGGAAAATCCATGGAAAGATTAGGTTTAACTGATACACATAGAGTAAGGGACAAAAATATTATAATCGGAAATAATATAATAGATGCATTAATTAGACAAGTGAATAGCGCGCGGTAATTCCCCTAATCGGTTCTCAAAGCGAGTGCCTAAACATATGCATTATTTGCGGGAATCCCCGAAAATGCGTTTCGTTTTCACGCATAGACAATGTGAGGGTTGCCATTCGTGTAAAAAAGTAAATAACTAACGATGACGTAATCATCATCTAGACCCCCCTACCCCCCATGTCATCCAAAATAAGCAAAACAGAGACCCCCCACCCCCCCTTGGTGCTTACGTAATACTTGAACGGCCCCTACTTATTTTAAACGAGACGACAACGAATTGCTTTGTGTTTGTTTGTTTGCAAAATAATTTGATGTCGTCTCGTTATGGAATTCCGCAAAGTAACACCTGATTCTATCAATTACTTATTTTAAACTTCGCGGCGGCGCAATTGATGCAAGTGGATTGGTTAACGTTTACAATTCAGATTTTTATAACTATACAGATCGTCCATACAGTCATAGTGCGAAGAAAAAACCGGCTAAGAGTGACTCGCTTAAATCAAAGGTTCCGTAGCTAACGTTATACGTAGCGTAGTTTCCCTAAATTATGGGGGGAAGGGTACACTTTTTACGACTTTAGAAGCGAATATCTCACAAAATATTCGCATAAATAAGAAACTTAGTTAGGAACGTTCATGAATTTTTGAGACCTATCCAATTATACCCCACACATCATCATCATCATCATTTCAGCCAAAAGACGTCCACTGCTGGACATAGGGTGCTGGATATATAGTTACGACTGTTACTTGTTTTGTGTGCCTTATTAAATAAATAAATAGGCCTCCCCCAAGGCTCGCCACTCAGACCGGTCCTGTGCTACTTGCTTCCACCGGTTTCCCGCGACCTTCACGAGGTCGTCGCTCCATCTTGTTGGAGCCCTACCGACAGCTCGTCTCCCGGTTCGCTACATACCCCACACGGCTATGTTCTATTAAATTATTTTTTCATCCCTCAGTTACATGTATGGAGTGCGACTCTTAATATTTTTTTGTTTTCAAAATCTTAATACATAATTTTGTAGCGGTTCATAAAATACTCATACTTCTCAAATTTCAACCATACCGCATTCATAGTCTGTGAGAAAAATGATTTACGAGTACATAGGGACGGACGGATGGACCGACGGAGACGGACTCTTATAATTTCGTCATGTCCGTCTGTCTGCCTAGACGGACATGACGAAATTATAGGGGTTCCATTTTTTGCTATGGCCATTTGGCTATGGAACCCTAAAAAAAGACCGTTTGAGTGAGTGCACTCTACAAAAATCGTGTAGGTACTTAACTCTAATGGTACCTAATGTGTTACTTACTCATAAGTCTCATAGCATAAACATAGGTAACATAAAATACGTGTCTTCCCCTTAACTAGACAAAATTAGAGACATTTCTTATTAATTAATTTTCCTATAAAACTATTGTGCAGGTGCAGGAATTGCAGAATTGCACCTACTATTTTACTGTCTAAGTTTTTTTTACTCTGTGTTTCTTCTAAGTACAGTACTTAACTTTACTAACTAAATACTTGAATTCATAATGTAAGTTCATTTTAGTTAAATTAGCGTATTGCTTTTTAATGCCTAGAAGCAGCTGATTTCCACTTGACTATTTATTTTAATTTTGACATCAGGAATTGGTAAAATATATCGATTCCTATCACATCACAGAAAACTGTATCACATTAATATTGCACCACTGTATCTAGGTCTAGATAGATACTAAGTCATTACCTTCCCAATCATTTTAACTTTATGCGCTTCTGAACCATAAGAGGAAGATTAAGCCGGGAAGAGTTTATCGTAGGGGACCTTCAGGAAAATCTTGTTCGCTATTCGTATACCGATCTTGTTCCAGTTGGCTTGGGCGTATGGCAGCAGTTCGCGGTACATGGGGCGCCAGTTAGCGTTCGCAAAGTTATTTGCTAGCTGAACTGGAAAAAATACAAGCATAGAGGTGAGTATCACTTGGACTAACGTGTTCTGTGGGGCCTTACTCAAATTAAACATTCAAGTTTACAAATACCATATCGATTCAACCAGCATAAATATAAGATTGGTTAAAATAGGAACATTAGGTTTGAAACATTTTAGATAGGTAATATTAATGATTCATTGAGTATTTATAGTCTGTATAGCATTAGTTGTCGTAAGACCTGACACACCGCTTTCGAGCTACCAGCGTAAATTTTGGTTAAATTAAGACCATCAAGTTTGATAAAGTTGAGGTATTGGTAACAATGTTTTGTTATGAAATTATATTTTAAATGTAATATCTGCAGGTCAGTGGATAGCTTGCTTCATTTGTATTGATACAAAACAATAGTACATTACAGGTGGTGAATTCGTAAATGTCCCAGATCGCAGGTTTCTATATGCGATCTGGGGCTTTACGAATTACCGCCCGTGGTTTGTCAAAAGTTTTACATCTTGCCTTGGCCAAGACGTGAGATTTTCTCTCCGCGTAGCGGGCAGAAAAACCCACTTTACGGCCAAGGGTGATGTAATAGTACATTACAGACCTAGGGTGGCGAATTCGTAAATGTCCCAGATCGCAGGTTTCTATACGCGATCTGGGGCTTTACGAATTACCGCCCGTGGTTTGTCAAAAGTTTTACATCTTGCCTTGGCCAAGAAGTGAGATTTTCTCTCCGCGTAGCGGGCAGAAAATCCCACTTTATGGCCAAGGGTGATGTAAAAATATATAATATATGTAGACGCCTGAGTCAAGGTGTTTATAGCACGACACAACTTAGAAGGCGTGCGGTAAAGTACTTAACCCGTTGAGCGCAGTCTATTACGTATTGACGACAGGTTTGGCTCAGTTGGTAGTGACCCTGCCCACTGTTCCGACTGTCGCGGGTTCGGATCCCACTCGGGGCAAACTTTGTGTGATGAGCACAAATGTTTGTTACCCGAGTCACGGATGTTTAGTATTTATATATGTATGTATTTCTCTATATAAATATTTATATCGTTGTCTAGCACCCATATAGTACAAGGTTTGCTTAGTTTGGGGCTAGGTCAATTTGTGTGAAATGTTCTAAGATATTTATTTATTTACGAGCTTTTACCCGCGACTTCGTCTGCAGAGACTTTCGTACTAAACTTGCTCTCCAAATTAGACCAAAATGTGTACCTACACGCTGTCATACTCTCAAAAGTTCATTAAAAGCTAAAAAAGCGTAAAGGTCCAATGGTCACTGGACTGCAGGTCAGTGGATAGCTTGCTTCATTTGTATTGATACAAAACAATAGTACATTACAGACCTAGGGTGGTGAATTCGTAAATGTCCCAGATCGCAGGTTTCTGTGGCCCGAACCGAAGGTGAGGGCCATAAATATGCGATCTGGGGCTTTACGAATTACCGCCCTAGGCCTACGCGGGAAGTCGCGGGAAACCGGTAGAAGCAAGTAGCACAGGAGCGGCTGAGTGGCGAGCCTTGGGGGAGGCCTATGTCCAGCAGTGGACGTCTTTTGGCTGAAATGATGATGACGATGATGATGAAGATTTATTATTGGTTAATCCACGCGCCTTCTTAGTCGTGTAAACCTATACTCACTTATGGCCTGGCTCTCGGGTATGTCGTTGGACACGTACGACTCCAGGTTGCCGAGGTCGGGACGCATGTAGAACGACTTCATGCGGACGTACGTCTCGTTGTCCCGTTTCTCCGGGACGCCGTCCAGCTTCCACGTGTACACGAGGTCAGCTGAGAAACAAAGCCACGTGAGGTTGTCAGAAGTCTGGGGAAGAGAGAGTGGGATGCGCTCATCGATAGCAAAATACGGGAAAACCCATATAAAATTACTAAAATCCATACTAATTCAATTCAGATTCAATCATTTATTCAGCAAATTAGCCACATGGGGGCACTTTTACAAGTCAGAAAAAGAATTTACCAGCGCTTCCTAGACCCATTACTTGAGAAGAAGCGCCGCAACAAACTCAAGCAGAACAGAATTCTACGCGGGAAGAAGCTAGTTTTTTATAACACCAATAATCAATGCTAAAATCAAACCAGCACCTTGAATGATAACTGCATAAATACGAATTTCTATTACGGACTTTGCTAATATAGGTTAAGTTTGCGCGGTCTGGCTTTCCGCAACTCGGCCTCTAAATGCGCCTATTTAATTAATTTCGGTTAAAAAAATGCAACCTAAAACATTTGGGCAAAGCATTAGTGTATACCAACTCATAGTTGTGTTGAACATTCCGCTCGCGTTGAATGTCAGTGAGTTGAATCGCCCTTCTCCGAAATAGTTGCCTTTCACGAAGACACGAGGGGCGGTCAGGTCCACCTCCAGGTGGAAACGGTCTTCGTCTGCTCTTAACCTAGATTTCAATTGAAATTAAATAAATAAATTACTTATTTAAATATAAAAACATGTTGGGTAAAAAGTTAAAAACTATAAAAAAAGAAAACAGGGCGTGTCTTCAAATTCACAAGGTGATCCAACATATAATAGAAGCCGTGGTGGCCCAGTGGTTCGACCTACCACCCCACATGCAGAGGGTGGGGGTTCGACCCCAGGTCGCAGCCCTGAGTTTACTTATGTGAGAAATTCAATTTGAATTTACCACTGAGCTTTTCGGGAAAACATCGTGAGGAAACCTACACGTATCTGCGAAGTAATTCAAAGATTTCTAATGTGAAGCCCAATCCGCACTGAGCCCGCGTGGAAACTATAGCCCAAACCCTCTCGTGATGAGAGGAGGCCTGTGCCCAGCAGTGGGACACAAATAGGCTGTAGTGGTGGTGGAGCCTACATATAGCGAATGACATGGGAATTTCCTTATCTCTTTTAAAATCAACCTCTTATTCGGGACGTCAAAGCGACGGCGCTAAGTGAGTCAGTAAATCTTTAGATCCAAACGTCGTTCGGCGCATATAATGCTGACCCCGCCCAATCCAATTGTGAACGTGTAAGACGCACCAATGGATAAAGTGCGATTCGGAATAGATAATGGTATTGTATGATTGCTTTGCTGTCTCGCTTAACTCGGAGACGGGCTATCCTCATCTGGGATAAGGGAAATCCCATATCCCTATTAATCAAATCGAACTCAAATGAGATCAGTATCATTCGAGTATATGTAATCATCATCAGCATTTTAGTCGAAAAATAGGATTCCAAATAAATCGAATAAAATTTGACACCTGGGGCTATATTCGAAGTCTTAAAATAGGGATCTCCCCGTTTGCCTAGGTATAGGATCGCTCATGCGTCGCGTGAACTTTAAACAGCTAGATTTAAAGTTCAACTTGACGCGTGAGCGATCCTATAGGGAACAGGGAGATCCCTATGTAAAACTTCGAATATAGCTCCTGGGGACAATAGGTTAAAGTCAACTTGGATCATCGGCAGGTCGTCATCCGGTATGTGAGACAGAGTAAGGCAGCAATAGCAATACCTAACATCATCTAACTAAAGCTGCATGAGATATGGTGGAAAAAAAGAAACTCGTATACAAAACATGCACGAGTGAGCCCTAAAAAAATACCCTTCTTTTTTGGGCAGCGGTTTAAAGTATGTTTCCGTACCGCAAGGCCAGACACGACCTCTCCTTATTCATCATGTTTACGCGAACTTTTTAGGCTATGGCTTAGGGGACAAAGGCTAAGCATTCAAATTCGGCGAGTCATCTTTTTTGTCTCGAAATTGTCAGATTACAATGTAGGTAGGTACCTATTAAGTACTAGCTCTAATGCATTCTGAGTTCTACGATATTAAACGCCTGCTGTTCCTAGTAAACGGGTCAGCGGAAAGATTAGCGCGTATAAAGTATAAGATTTATTAGATACCTACTTACTTAAGTAGAAGGGAATTTCGATTTTTCATGACTGCAGGTAAATCTTATACGTGACTCATTATTTTTGACGATTTACAAGAAATTCAAATAGTGGCAGTAATAAATAGCGTTAAGTAAGTAAATTGTGGGATTATTCAACAATTACGTGATTAACATTAACTTGATAATTACCTCGCATCATGAACCTTCGCTGCCTTTAACCCCTCCACGTAGATATCTTTCATGCTCATTCTTGCAAAGATCTGAAAATAAAGAAAAAGAAAAGTAGAGTTCATAAAGTGATCCTACAGCGTATGGAGAAAGAATTTCCTTACTTAGATCACACGGCGGTCACGGCCTATAAGCCGAAAGCGCGATTTCAAACACAATTCGAATGAAGTGTCAATGTCAATGAGGACGAAACAAAGAAACGTCGTTCGGCGCATTAAGGCATTCACTGCCACTTCTGTTTTAGGAACTTTCGTCAGGTGCCACAGCTGTCATTAAGGGAACATTGCAACGCACATGTGCGTTCAAGGCACTGCGGGAAAGTCAGCAAAACGCACATATGCGTCGGTGGCAGTGAATGCGTTAAGTGAGATAGCTGACCCCAAAAGGTTAGTCGGTACAGTACTCCCATAAATGCATCAAAGTCAAGGATGTTTAGTTTGCAATCCAGTTAACCAATGACCTACTTGGACAGGTTATACTAGAAGTTGACCATTTATCAAGCTTGTTGACAATATAATGATACCTACACACTGCTTGCATAGAGGTACCTACATAAATCCACATGGATTATCATGAATAAATATAACACGATTATTTGAGGACATTTAACGTATTCTTAGGCCGGGTCCACTGCAGGCAAAGCGCAGTTAACTCGCCCCAGTAAATTGCATAGACTTAATCCAACAAGTCTGCTTGAATGCAGCTTCTTCTTCGACGTAAATGACTACGAAGTCCGTTTCGCTTGCAGTGGAAACTCTGCTTATGCATGATGGATGACCAATCGAGTGAACAGGTAGAGGGAGCCCTATCTAGCTTTGTAAATAGGAATATGAGATTTCCTAAATCCCTAAATGACAATTCACTATGTATTTACTAATATAATATATCATTCAAAAGGCTGTTCGGGAAAAGGATCTCCGATTATAATTTTAAGTTCTCTATTGGGACAATTTCTCAGGGAGATAATGTATCATTCATTATTAAGGATGTGGGAAATCCCATATCACTGGAATAAGGCCCCCCGCCCTAGATTTAAACAGTGTGTCCATAGATTGAAAGGCATAAACGAATAAGGGCTGATTGCACTCTTATTCGTTTACGACATTTTATCAACAACAATTTATACCAACTTTTACGAAGCGATGAACCTTGGCGGAGGCATTTTGAGCAGCAGACTATGACTCAAGTTATTAATAGTTCAGAGTTGCAATGTTGTAAAATGACCACTTAAGTTAAACAATGAGAGTAGCCTGAAAAAAACCCACTAATTAAGCAACCCGGAAAAGCCTGAAAATGCGAGAAACGTTAACACCTAACTACTTATTAAGAACGTAATAGTAAGTAATAATATATTACGAAGAGCTGCTAACTGTCCTGACAGTGCAACTAACGGGGTGAAACGTGTTATTATATAGTCAATGAGATAAGTAAATGATCTAACATCCGTTGCAATTCTATTGTAGAAATATGTAAAGATACTTCGAATGTACCTACTATTAGGTCCTTACATATGAAATTGGCGTTTCATTTGGCAGAAATGAAAACGATTTTTTTTTATGAAACTATTTTTTTATTTAGTCAAAGTATGTACCATGGCTATCTATGCACTTTTGCCATCTCGAAGGTAGTTCATTGATTCCTTTACTAAAAAAAGTGTGTGAGCGAGAATCAATAAAATCTTTGAAGGCCGTTTGGACAGCCTCGTGAGAATTGAATTTTTTTCCTTGCATGAAGTTGTCCAAATTCCGAAAAAAATGGTAATCAGTTGGAGCAAGGTCCGGGGAGTATGGTGGGTGTCGAAGACATTCCAGTCGCAGCTCCCGTAGTTTTGCGGCCGTCAAACGTGCCGTATGTGGTCGAGCGTTGTCCTGAAGCAGCAGTGGGCTAGATCGATTGACCAGTCTGGGTTGTTTAATGGCTAGCTTTTCCATCATCGTTTGCAATTGTTGACAATACACATCAGCCGTGATTGTTTGCCCAGATCTTAAGAAACTGTAATGGATGACACCGGCACTAGTCCACCAGACACTTACCAGTACCTTTTTCTGAGTCAACTTTCGTTTCGGGCAGAATTTGGCTGGTTCACCTGGGTTCAACCATTGTGAAGAAGGTTTCCGGTTGTCGTACAAGATCCATTTTTCATCACAAGTAACGATACGATTCAAAATGCCTTCATTATTGTGCCGGTTGAGAAGTGAAACGCAACACTCGACGCGTGTTTCTTTGTTTGCGTCGCTCAATTCATGCGGTACCCATTTTTCAAGTTTTTTCACTTTTCCAATTTGTTTCAAGTGAATCAAAATGGTTTTATCACTCACACCGAAGCCTGCCGCTAACTCTGACGTGGTTTGCGATGGATCTGCTTCCACAATTGCTTTTAATTCTTCGTTATCAACTTGTGTCTCCGGCCGTCCACGAGGCTTGTTCTGTAGGTCAAAATTTCCAGAACGGAAACGTTGGAACCAATAACGTACCGTATTTTCTTTTGCAGTAGCTTCCCCATACGCATTGTTAATCCTACGAGCCGTTTCTGCAGCACTAGTGCCGAGGTGAAACTCATATTCGTAAATATAGCGATATTTTAAGTTCTCCATATTGTGAACAGAACGATGTGAAAGAAAAACAAATGACGCGATAACAAATAAATTTCGTAATTCGAACACAGAAATACATGGTCTTAAATTTGAAATAAATTTGAATTTGGAATTCCTAGCCGAACGCCACATATTTTGAATCAAAGTTGCCAGTTCGCCAAACGCCAATTTCATATGTAAGGACCTAATATTTTAGAGAAACAAAGTAAATAATACGAGATAATTACTCGAAGATACGCAACAATTCACACTTTGCGTCTTGTGGTTAATAATTGTTATTGCAATATTAATCCACAAAAACAAATGTGGAAGTAACTTAGGAAGTCATTAAGTAAAACTTTACAAACTGCGTACGTGCCTATATGTATACCACACTTTTAAATTAGATACAACAAGGCCTTATATTAAGTAGTGTATACTTTGTTCTAGTCAAGCTCTATCGATACCGCTTTCTGATTTTACAAAAATCAAAGGGAGCTGCAATTTTGAATACTAAATGTAAGATGACATGCACTATTGACCCCTAGTTCCCAGCGTCGCCGCTATTCCTGAGGCTACGTAGCGGCCATGGTAACGGCGAAATACCCCGGATGTGGCCAGGCTACCAAAAACGGCGACCCATGGCCCTGACAACGTACAACTGCTGGACACTGCGGACCAAAAATATTTAAGGATTAAATATTTTGGGGAATCATAGGGTTAACAGAAGTCCATAGCGAGGGGGAGAAGTCCGGTAACTTGTTATGAGAGCGCGACCAACAGTCCCAGGGAGGTGTCGGGTTTATCGTCCATAAAGTCCTTCAACACAGCAATAGGTACCTCGAGACAATATTTTAAAAAAGCTACCTGATAAAAGTTCGTTGCAAAAATTATTATTTATTTTTAGCTTAGGTGCCTATGTACTTACTATATGAAAACTAACCGACATAGCTCACCCTTCTACGTACCTAATCTACGGATTTTGATTTATGGTTATCTTTTTACTTACTCATAAGGGCCATCGCGTATGAATTAGCCATTTCATTCACTTTATTTATTTGCCATAAATTGTATGTTTACATGCCATCAGAGGCGCTTGTGCCGCGTGAGTTTCAGTTGGCAAATTTGGCACATACTTATTATACGCTAATTTGGCAACTCTGAGATCTCCGAAACTTCAAGTGTCACAATGTCCAAGACACTATTGTATGTAAAACTTTGACGTTGGTTGCCACATCACACGAAAGTGGCGCCAAATGGTGGTGAGCAGGGATACGGTGGCCCTCATTGCACGCGAATAATAATTGATATGGATCTTCACCGAAGCCACAGTATCTAATAAGTAGGTATTATGTACCAGCATCGACACGCACCGCCCCGCACCAACACAAGTTACCTCACACCTCCCGCGGCGAACGTGCGCGGCTCACCATAGCAAAACGGGTCGGTACGTGCACTCTCGCACACACGCGCACATATTTGTACAAGATAATAATTTAGTGTGCAGATTACGTTCAGTTTGTATGGAGTGTCGTGGGTGTGCCGAAGCGATTCGAAATTGACGTGAAAAATATCATGATCTCAATGTCTGGTGGTCAGTTAGCAGAATAAATGATTTATATTTACACTAGCCGTTTGCCCGCGACTTCGCGTAGTCTTAGAATTTGCGTACCCGATGATACTATAAATATAGATGGTTATAGTAGTATAGAAAAACTGGTGTGACCCACCGGAAATATCCGGGTAAAAAGTATCCTATATTATTCCCAGGGTTTATTTTCTATACCAAATCGGTCTCGTCGTTGCGACGTGAAGGGAGGACAAACAAACACACTTTCACATTTATAATATTAGTATGGATTTTTCAATGCAATTGCTACTTGGATCGGTATCTGCCTAGTAGGTACACACATTTCCCGCTGAGAATTTCAGGAAAACCTCTTTTAGTCCCCCCTGTCACTAACCAAGGAACCTGCCACATCTGAGCTTCCTACGACCAGAAGGTACTTTACTTTAAACGTAAATATTTCATGGAGTACTCTTAACTAATTCTTTTGATTAACTGAATAAAAATGCAGTACAATTTGTTACGGTTGATTCTTGGCCACAAACACAGTCGATATTTTAAACCGTCTCCAGTACCCAAAGTACCTACTAGTAGTAGTAGGTACTTTGCAGTGGGACGCAAATGGGCTGTAGTAGTAGTAGTACTACTACAGCCCATTTGCGTCCCACTGCTGGGCACAGGCCTCCTCTCATCACGAGAGGGTTTGGGCTATAGTCCCCACGCGGGCCCAGTGCGGATTAGGGACTTTACACACATCTTTGAATTACTTCGCAGATGCGTGCAGGTTTCCTTACGATGTTTTCCTTCACCGAAAAGCTCAATGGTAAATTCAAATTGAATTTCGCACATAAGTAAACTTACGAGGTGCGTCTAGACAAAAATCACCCTATTACCAACTATGTATACAATTTTCGCTAACCTGATTCCTTTTATACTCGATACGTATTTCCTTCTCGTGATTGGGGTCCAGCGGGGGCACCCCCAGCTCCTTGAGCCCGCCGGCCATGGACTGCAGACCGTTCTGGATGGCTTCCACCAAGCAGTCGTTCACGTCCACAGCGTTCCTGTTGCATATCTTCAGGTAGTTCCCTGACACAGAAAGAGAGATTGTACATGAAGTCTTGACAGAGCTGGGTATGGAGTGTGGAATGTGTCTTGGTAAGGAGCAATCTTATATGGCGAAACAGTTGAAAACGTGTCCAGCGGATTTGATAAGCAACAAAACAAAACACACTCGCCTCACCACCGTTTTCGCCTCAGCAGCGCCATCTGAAGGCGCTACTGCAGACTATTCGCCTAGGTGGCTTGTCTGGAGTGGTGACCGCAGCGTCCCCAACCTACCCGATTTGGTGTCCGCCTTTGGAACTATAAAGATTGCGCTCCTTTACTTCAACTCTCCATAGAGCTGGGTTTATATAGACAAGTCGTGTATGGCCCCAGGGCACTGCCCCATCTTGCTCCGTAATAACCCACCCCACTGTCTATAGAATCATCAGATTGCGAACATATATTTAAAAACTTTTGAACAAGAGCTTTAACTGAATAAAATATCTACAGGTAATATAAAACCGGAGAATGCCTACAAGGACCGCCGCCTTTTTTACAAGCTTTTATTGGAATGTAGCGCTTGCAAAATTTAAAACAAGCGGACCAATATTTCGGCCTTAAATTAGCTTCAATACATACACACCTATTTCCACTAACGCGTAGCAACCACTGAACGCGGCGAGAAACAAAGCACTCTGCAGCAACATGTTGACTCCGCGCACTGATAATTTTATTTTACATATAAAATGGCCGAACCGAGTGCTAAACGTGCATCGTTCGCAAGGCGCTGACCATTCTGGCTGCGTTTACAGTCTGCTTGCTTAGCCATTAATTGCGTAAACCCCGTCTTCAATGTCATCCACTACTAGATGTTCGGAATACATAATAATTACGTCACTAAATCTACTGTTCCTTTACTTTTTTGTGCTATTGAATCTGTATGCAACTGCGTTCGTTCTCGGTACCCAGTATACAGGGTGACCAATTCAAATAGGTCAAGGTTCAAATAAGTAGGTATATATAGCTCCCAATGACGCTCTATCTGAAATCGGTTCTGTAGTTTCGGACATTAACTATAACAAACAGACAGACAGAAACAAGAAAATAGATAAAAGAAGATTAGGTACTATAGTATAGAAGATGATAACTGTCGATTTGTCTGCACATACATATTAGCAACTAACTTTTGCCCGAGACTTCGTCTGCGCCGAACTCGTAAATTTTCAAGCCCCTTTTTACCCTCTCAGAACTACAGGAAATTATTTTCTTCTCAGTGCTCGCTTACGTCATAAGAGGAATCTTTCTGCCCCATTTCATGTGTCTAGGCCTAGCGGTTTTGGCTGTGCGTTGATCGATCAATCATCAGTTAAGAAGAGTTCAGAGAGGAAGAATCATCTCGTCTCGCGACGTTGCTGAAAAGAGTGGGATAAATATAATTTTACGTCACCCATGGCCGTAAAGTGTGATTTTTTGCCCGCTACGCGGAAAGAAAATCTCACTTTCTGGCCAAGGCAAAACGTAAAACTTTTGACAAACCACGGGCGGTAATTCGTAAAGCCCCAGATCGCATATTTATGGCCCTCACCTTCGGTTCGGGTCACAAACACCTGCGATCTGGGACATTAACGACTTCACCGCCCTAGATCTGTAATGTACTATTAAGGTAACGTTAGAAGAGTCAGCAGAGCAGTTATCTTTCAAGCCTTAAATTTATGTTTATTTTTAAACTACACTACAGAGGGCAAACGAGTAGCTAAGTTACTTTGGTAGGATATACATACTACCTCTTACCAAGTAACTCGGATGCGCGCTTTCCCTCTGTAATTAAAAAAAACTGTAAATTTCAAAAATGCTTATCAAATATGGCGATGGAGTTTAAAAATTTATTACTTAATTAATTACAATTAAAATATGTACACTCGATGATAAAAAGATGTTTACACTTTTGCACCCTGTTCCATTATATTAAAGTTCAAAAGTATAAACATCGCTTTGACGTCGGCTTTACTTGTTACTTACCTTTGCTTTCAGCAACAATTTACTTGCAAAATAACCATGTTTAAAAATATAAAAGCAAAGATACGGTGACAAAACTTTGCCGTAAAGAAATTAAAGGCACCTTACAACGGCGTTCCGGAATAGCAATTGACAACAATTAATATTTTTAACATGTGTATTTTATTAGCTAATTAGAGAAATTTAAAATGACACGTATTTTTTTCTTGTTTTCGTATGTCGTAAATTTAATACTTAAGGACGTAAGTCAGAAACGACGTAGGTACCTAACTTTTCTGCGCATAGAATTTGTTCTGCGCGTAGCGCTCATCCGTGCAGAGAAAGAGGTAGATGACGTCACTTGGTGACGACCCAGCAGTTACCACTAAAACACGATTTTCTCTAAAGTAGGTAATGAACAAAAAAATCTGAAACTTACGTATTGAATCCTTTAGACAGAGATACCTAATGGTTTTCAAATTACGCCTTCCTAAAAAATGTTGTAAAAAATGTATATCGGAAACTGCTTGAAGCGAACAGGCGTTCTTCAACGAAGGCAGGGACAGCGAGATAGTATTCTTAGAATGAACACATATTTTAATTTAACATCTAAAATAATACTTTTCACGGACCTGATACATAATGATAATAGGTTTTTGGCGAACACTACCGAAAGTAGGTGATTAAAAATATATTGTAACTGAAAACGTTAAGCTGTTTTTATTATTTTTACAAAACTGTCGAAAAAAATTCAGTATTTTTTACTAACCTTTTCGGTGAAGGAAAACATCGTGACGAAACCTGCACGCATCCGCGAAGTAATTCAAGGATGTGTGTGAAGTCCCCAATCCGCACTGGGCCCGCGTGGGGACTATAGCCCAAACCCTCTCGTGGTGAGAGGAGGCCTGTGCCCAGCCAGTGGAATGTAAATAGGCTGTTGTGATGAATATTTTTCACGTTTTTACCTAACCAATTAGGCAGTCCAGTTTTAAGCTTGGCGATTACGGGACACGCTATAAAGTGGCAGTGGGTGGGGCAGATATGCTCGTAGATGCACGATGGGTCCAGAAAGTCCTGGAATAGAGGCCACCTACTGTTATGGTGGATCCAAAATTTTTGTTTGACCCAGCTGACCGAAAGTAGTTATAAAGGTAAAGATTTGGCACGAGTACACGTATGATTTTAGGGGGCTTATTCAGCCTTCTTGCCCCTCCCTCCCCTAGATTAGCCACCTACTGAAAGACAAACGGTCGGTAGGCCTCCTATTTTCATTACTCAGCAAATGCTCAACCAAGTATGGACATTAGAGAATTCAGCGACTGTCAGCTTTGTCATATTTATATTAAGTATCCATGGATAAAATATGACTTTGATCGAGGCCAATAACAGGTAAGAAATAAAGAAGGTTGCAGAAAATAAAAAAGAAGTTATACTTATTTGAAGCTTAATGGGTGTGAACTTAAATTTCGAAATTGCAAATGGAAAAGAAAAACGGGAGTAGGTAATTAATAATACGATATACCTTATGAATTAGAAACAGCAGGTACTTTAGTCAGTAGCAACATTTAACAAGCTTCAAAATAGTTAACAGGTTATTGAGCCACAGATCATCCGTCGCCGTCTTCGTAGATTTGCTCTGTGACCGTGGCTGTACAGCCTGTGGACGTGTAATGTTATTTATTTGCTGCCCTAGTCTGCTGATTGAGGAGATCAACATAACGGGACAGTCCAAGATTAATGACGCTAATAGCAAACGCTTAAATAAGTATGTACGTACGTACTTAATCGCCCTGTCCGTTCAGTTCGCGTCGCAATATTTGGTATCGACATTCCGATCTATTTTTTGTACGATCTAGACACAACTACATACCTACAACCTACACATTGTTTGCCAGAATCATGTACCTACATACATTCTGTTGTGATTTTTCCAATCTTATACTCGACCTGATTGTAATGACACTGGTAACTAACCTCTCAAACCTCGCAAGCATCGAAAATAAATAATTTCCTTTACGAAGTTCATCAACATACAAAGGCCGGTGCCCTTTTTGAATTTAGGTAGGTTGGTACTCGTATGTATAAAAAGGTTGAACCGTACACTGTTTTGAGATTCTGATGAATCATTGATATTCATTTAAAGTTTAAATCAATATTTTGAAATTAAGTTACGTTCACACTGCTACCCCCAATCTCCCCAATGTCGGTTCTTTAAACAGTAAAGTCGCTATATTCATGAGAACATTTCACGACTGTCTCAAGTGAAATAAAATATCCGAAAAAGTATAAAAAGTCGCATTGAGAACATGAGTTCGGATCTTTGTTGAAAGTCCGAGTTGTCAGCTTGTGGGTTTCGAATATAATCAAAAATAACTGTTTCAAACCACAATAAGAAAAGATCATCCGTTGAGTAGCTAAATAGATAGATAATGTGCCATAAATAGACAGAGATCAGCAGACACACGTCAAACTTTTCATGTTACCCCCTCCTCTCCTCCCCTTGTTAAAAATAAAAAAGAAGAAAGACAAAGAGATTGAGGCGTGGTCCTATTGAGCTAAAATAGAACTAAATTGCATGTTTATTTATTGCATTTAAATCTTTACGAGAGTCACGGTTAGCGAGTTATTAACACGATGATACATGTTTCTTTTCCTTTCCAAGTCATTACTCTTACCAAAAGTTATTTAAAAAATCCCGTTGCATTTAAATTATCTACACTTTGTTTGTGCGCGCGCGCCCAAACCTTCGATTGTGGCGCGGGCGTTGAATCTTTAACTTAATAGGGGGATGCTTGATTTTGTAATTTGCAGTTTTATGTAAAAAAATACCTGTATACCTGGGCGACCTCGCCTCGGGTGAAAATATCTAAATTGCGTTTTCCCGGATATGAGACCTAGCTGGATCGATCTGGCACGCCCGTAAATCCCACAGTGCCTAAAATTTCGTCCCAATCGTCAGAGCCGTTTCTGAGAGATCAGTACAAATATAATAAATAGGTGAGCTCGTTTAATAATGAATTTTGATATTAACAATTGATATTAACGAAATAAAATTTGATATTAACAATGAGAGAAGAGGGTGGGAAAGAAGGATTAAAGAATAATAAGAAAGAAGAAGATCTAGGGAATGTGTCTCTTTTGGAAGTTAAGAAACCTAAGAAGCATTAAACTACTACACTACGAAATGTATATGGCATGTCGGTTCCTTGGGTCCTCTGTCCGTAGAAATAGTTATAGCTCCTGCTTTAAGAAAGGAATTCTCGAATTTCCTGTGGGAACGGGAAAAACGGGACCTGCGCTGGTTATACGGCTAGTTAAATAATAATAATGAAAAAATATGTACTCCGAAAACTCAAAGGACTTGCCCCTTAATTTGTGTCAGAGATCAGAGTATTTGTCTTCACCGCGTCCGTAATGATGGTATCCTTTCGAAGTTCATTGACAGCAAAAGGAGTATATTCTTGTTGTTGTACCGTGAGAACGGGCCAAAAATAATCTGGTACCTACTTTTTTGTGATATCATTATCGCATACTTCGAGTCCTGAGAGGTCTAATCCATCTCAAACGCATCGAATCTAATGATTGTCATAATTTACAAGGCTTGTTTGTGTCGTATTCCTGACGGCAAATGTCAGGCTGATACAAAAGGAGGAGAAAAAAAGCTCTGTTATCTTTTCAACCTTTTATGTGGAGCGTGCGAGCAAAATTATTATAAAGGCGAGGAGTTAGCGCGCCAAAGCATTTTGCGAAGAGCCTCCTCGCGAGCCGTACCATCCTCGCGGCGTGAACCCTGCGACATTCGCCGACTCATTTATTTAGTGTATGGAGTTATTACTAGGCATTCGTTATTTAAAATGCTGCTAAGTAATAAATTAGCGGTGCTCTTCCTGACCCTTGTAGGGTCGCTTTGCGAGAGTGCCTCCAACGGATTTAAAGGATTTTCAGAAGAGGATGGGGCATTTTACACCGACGATGCCGTTATAATAAATGGTAAGACTTTTTTTTATAATATCAAAATTACCAATAGAATTAGAACCTATACCTGTAGGTCTACAATGCATGACTATTATACATTTTCAATTTCGGTTTTACGCGGGAAAATTGATCTTTTAATTTTGAACTTCCTTAAAATGAATTAAGTTGTTCACAGCATTCTATAATAAACTAATGTTTGTTTACGTTAATACTCCCAAGAAAGACTTTCGTGGTGGGCTATTGTCCGGTGCGGACTCAAAACAATGCAAGACGCGCCAGTATGAGGTTTTGAGGCTAGAGAAAGTTAAAATTTGCAACTGAGATGTCCGGCAGCGGCAAAAACCAATACAGACCAATAGATTTAGGTTTATAAATCTTATATCGAAATACCAATGATCTTTTTCATTTGCTATTCATTCACATTGTCTGTTTCGTCAATCGGTAACAATATGATAATCGATGACAAACAACTTTATAAATAATATAACACGGCAAATGGTAAAAAGAAGAAGCAGAAAAAAGAAAATTAAGCCCACGTCTAAACTCAATGACTAAATCTTAACTCATGCTAATTTATTAATAGAAAAGCTGTGAACGCTTCGATTAGGTTGGATTACCATACGTACTTATTGCTTCGTAAGAGCCGAAGCTACTTGCGGCTGGTCGTCAACCCGTGCTAGCGACGTGGTCTCCGATTAACGGCGGAGGATACCTAAAGATCGATTCAATGCAAATGCTCACCGCCCACATCAATCAACTTGTCCTCACTATCACTGGCCGGTTCCGAGAAGCACCAACTTTTTGCTCCGTCCGTCCCTCATTAATTAGATCAGGCAGATCAGCTCACGAATGCTGCTGACATTTCCTTGCATTAGGCCGCTGAACCCGGAATCCTGAGAACAATCCGTACGTCTATTTCAATGTCAACCGGGCAAGTTGCAGGCAAAAAATCAATTAAACCCCCTTCGCCTAGACGGGTTCCTTAGTTCAATTAAACTTATTATTAATCTGCATTAAAAACGCACTAAGTAAATCTGCCGTTAAAAAAGCAACTCATTTACAACGTGCTTTTAGATTTCATAAAAATCTAGGTTTTTATTATAAATGGGAAACCGAAACTTGAAATGCATACGACGCAGTAAATAAGGTTCCGCTGCTCCAATTTCATCAAGTTCAAGGTGTCCGCTGACCGTTTTGATCAGCCGGTTCTAGGGATACAAAGCTAAAACGAATGCCGCATAAATAACTTGCAATGTCCCAATCTTAGAGCTCATTTTACCAGAGCCCGGGTCTTTAACAAGTTGTCCTTTAGGGCTACTTTATTCTCGTCGAAGAGTCACAAGAAATTAAGTTAAATTGCTTGGGAGTTTGGTCGCATATTGCTTGGTGTTGTGTTGTGGCCGTAATTTTAAACTTACACGAGGCCGTGTGTGGTGACATTTACTTGACCATTAAGTTAACTGCTTAGGTCCCCATTAATTTGGCTAAATAGATAGGCACCAAAAATAAATAAATTCAAGTCTTCAAAACCAGACTAGAATTTTCTAATGCATTAAATACCCTTTATCTACGTAAACCAACGAAATGGTGTGTACGAATACGAACCAATCGATGAGTGTATACATGTCGTAGAAACTGTATTAAACATGCTACACGCATATTGTGGGCGCAGTTTGAATGGCATGACTCCAACGTAGGTAGGTACCAAATATTTCAATAAACCCAAACACCGTTAGCCAGCGATGCCTACATTTTGCAGATGTAAAACCGTCACCGCCCACCGGTAATTTCGAAAAGTTTGATCGAGGTTCACACCGATTCCTTTTGGCAGGTAAACGGGTAGGTAGTGGAACAAAAATAATTTTAATAGGTATTGCAACTTTAAACGTGTCTGAATTGTCGCCAATAATTTGATAAAACTTATTTTCATGGAAAAATCGTCTACGTACTTAAAGGACCACTTAGCAGCTCAGTAATGAGATCTTATCTGATAAATTTTTGATGTCAGTGATATCGTAAAAGTACTTTCTTAAAAGCGAACCACTTAACCCCTTTTGCGAGTGTAAATAACGAGTTTATTTACATTAGGTACCTAAATAAGAATGTAGAATAGATTGACATAACGGTGCTTTTATAGCTGATAATCAATGTAGGACCATAAAAAGTCGTTGTTTGGTTTATACGTTACTGATACGAAATACTTTTAGAAAACGAAAGAAAACATGCAATATGTTACAGCCTGTCAAGCGATTTATCGTGCGCAACAGGGAATCCTACTTTGTTATAATGAAAATCGTGCTTTACAGGCGCTGTTTCAAGGGTGAAACGAGAGATCTCCAATAGTACTCGTGATGGCAAGCAGCTCCTACTGTTGAGACAGGTAACTACGAAATATAGGTACCTATTTTTCATCGTCGTCATCATCATTTCAGCCGGAAGTCGTGAACTGCTGGACATAGGCCTCCTCCAAGGCTCCCCACACAGACCGGTCCTGTGTCTGACACATCCATCGGATTTCCGCGACTTTCACTAGATCGTCGCTGCATATTGTAGGACGCCTACTGACAGTTCGTCTTCCATTACGTGGCCGTCTTTGGGGAACTTTCTGTGCTGGGGAAGTAGACTGAGACTGGAGCCTAGGGCGGTAAAATATTGGGTTGCCAGCGTTTTTTGGGTAAATGCCAATCACCTAATTAATGTTATCATTGTGAAAATGTTATAATGAGGTGAATAGGGACGGCAATATTTGAATAACTTTTATTACTGGCGATGGCGATTGTATAATCCGCTACCGTCCCATCAGCCATCATATCAGTCCTGCGAGCAAGGGATTAACTTGGGACACACTTCGCCTAAAACATTTCAATATTTTCAATGATAAGTTTTGCTTCTTGGAATTAAGTGAAGCCCTTAATAGAAATAAGAACGGTCAAAATCGGTATACTCGATCGAAACTAGATAACCTATTAATATACACAAAATAAATAAAAGAATTAGGCATTTTTTTACGGTCCAGCTGACGTTTTTAAAATGCGCCTTGAAGCTAAACCACACAGGTGCCTATTTAGATTGCTTGCAAAATGCAATGTTTAGTTACATTATTTTTATCTCTAGACTGCAGGGACCGGATGCAACGAACAAATTCGACGCATCGTTTGTATTAAATACCAAAAGTTTGTATCTCTGTGTCGTCCGATTGTCAATAAATGTATTCTATTCTATTCTATTCTATTCAAAAGCTAATTTGGATATTTAGGTATTTTTCAATTGGTAAATCTATATAATTCTAATAACAAATTGGCATTTCGACTAAAAACGACGAAAAACCACGAGTGGATACTATAAGAAATACATAAGTGAATATTATTATAAAGTTCTTCTCTTAACAATGTCTGTTTGAAAATGCAATTTATTGCATGAACGTTTAAAAATTATTCCTCGAGGTCTCGTGTCAAATAAAATGACATTCAAATTCAATGGAAAATACAATCATCAAGAAGGTAATTGTTTACACACACCTGAAAAGCTGGGTTAACCCAACAGTGTATTTGACATCAAATTAAATAAACTCTTCCAGAACAAAGAAATGTTCAATCCTAAAGTAAGAATTGTTTGGTTACTGACCTGATGAACATCCTGTTCCTGCAGGTGCAATCTCCAGAAGGTGATTTCGGTCTGGACTGCGAAACCACCCTGGGCAAGAAGGGGACTTGCAAGAGCTTCCGCGACTGCTACCCGCTGTTCAAGGTGGCCGACCTCTCCGGCTTCGATGGCTGGGTCATGGGGCATTACGACACCTGCAGCTACATCAGTGGAGACAACATGGAGGTTAGTATAATATGTGGAAAAAATAGTACGGAAGGAAAGACTGTGGATTAGTCGGCGCTGAAATGGCCGACTAGTCGCCAAGTAGGTATATGAACTGTTAGTAGGCTTATCCGACTAGTCGTTAAATCTCTGTTGATCTGCATCATCTGTTGTCATGCATGAAGTGGTAATGTTTCTCAAGAAATGCAAATTTAAACTGTTTTTAGGTTAACCGTGTTAATGTAAGCCATACGATAAATAAATAAAATAAATCTCTGAAAAATACCTCTTAAAACTAAATACGATTGCATGTCGTAAATATCGGACATTTTCACCTTAAATGCCACCAATAATTTGTAAACATAAGTTTATAATTTAAGAAACGGTAAAAAAATCGTTGTGAACAATTTTCTTGTTCGACCTCACGTATGCTATATTTAATCAGCATAAAATATATACAATCTAAAATACGAATATGAAAAAACGATGCGCAAAAAACAGCATAAAAACCATGCCGTATTAAATCTTCAAGACGAGAAGGATCGAGATAAAAAATGTGGTAAAAACATAACCACGATTTCAATGAGAAAGCAGTATCTTACAAGTTTTGATATTTTTTCGTTTTGTACAATAAATATCGAGAAAACAGGATTGTAAAGCGTAAGTTAAGGCACAGTCCAACTTTGAAAAACATAAATACAGGACGGTGCGGCCGTAATCATAATGTAAGTCGACATCTCCGGAGTAATTATGCTGTAGTTTAAATGTCGTTGACCTACAAGGATGGCACAAAACTCTGGATACGATATCGGATGCACCTGTAGGTCGACCTTTACGTACGACAGGTAACGCAACCATGCAACATAGTATAAGTAACTAAAAGAATGCAGCGTCGATTAGTTGAGTACCTACCTACTTATTTAAAAACTCATCTAAAATGTGGGATAAAAAATAATTATCGACGGCCATAGATCCGGACTTCGTCACGGTTATTCCGCGACTGAACTTTTCAGTGAAGGAAAACATCGTGAGGAAACCTACACGCATCTGCAAAGTAATTCAAAGACGTGTGTGAAGTCCCTAATCCGCACTGGCCCCGCGTGGGGACTATAGCTCAAACCCTCTCATCACGAGAGGGTGCAGGACGCGAATAGGCTGTAGGAGTAGAACGTAAATCCCCCCCCCCCCCCTCCGCCTTGTTATTTTTGGCAGGATTCACGCAATGCACAACTTCACCGATGCGGCGTTTTCAGATATCTGGTCTATGTCGACGGCAGAATTCTACAACTTTGAAGTAGAACTTAACTTTTAACGGAATCAACAGGTGTTCGGCGTATGCTGTACGGAGCCAGTGGGCACGCCCCCGCAGCAAGAACCCGACGTGCAGCGCCTGGGAATGCTCCCGAAAGTCGTGCCGATGCAGTTACCGCCTCTACAGTACTCAGGGTACGTATTGTAACGACCACCTGGCGAACGAAGTTTCTTGGCTCAAAGACCTGAGAGTGATACGGAATGAACTAGAACCCTGAGAGGGACGATGGATAGGGTATGTGAGATATATAGATATAAAGGTCACTGTCTAAATGTAAAAGAAGGCACACTAAGACGAATAATGCTTGGTATAATAATTGTATCTAAATTGAGAATTGTCCGATAATCCTTTCATTTCTCTCTAGATGTGTTCCCCAGCTATCTGACCTGATTGATGATCGCTCGAATGCGCAAAGCAATGAACAGACCGTTGCATTTCATTAGATAATTAAATATCTGGTTCATACGAGTATAAAGTATGTAGGTAGGTACTTTTATGTATATGTACTCACCAATTTCATGACAACCAGTCTCCTTCTTTAAGGTTCCCAGGCCGTTTGGCAGCGTTTTCCCCGCATTGGCAGTTTAACGAGGGGGTTAACGTACGTCAGATCCCAGCACAATGGCCTCCCACCATCCCTCCGTTGCCGACGCATCCTCCGGACCATACGGCACCTACTCATCCACCTTCAATTGGTAATCTAGCAAAACATACATATTTTGCTATAGTGTATTTTCAACTTGATTAATTTTGTACTTTAAAATCTAGTTGCAGGAGGATCCAGGCCACCCGGCCAAACCACATGGGCTACTAGACCTCCTTCTTCTACTCAAGCGACTACCAAACAGGTAAAACAAATTGTTGACGGATGACGATCATAAATGAACACAGATCATGATATTCATGGATTTATTATAAATTCGAAAGTAAGTCGGTATGTCTGCTAACTCTTCACACTAGAACCGCTTGACCGATTTCGATGAAATTTGGTATGGAGATAATAAGTCTCGGAGAAGGATAGGTATAAGCTACTTTTTATCGAGGAAAAAATGGGGGCTTTCAGAGGGAACGGAACGCTATTTAACCGAATTCCACGCAGGACGCAGTGGCGGACAGAAGCTAGCTAGTTTTGATAAAACATTTTACCTTATTTAACACGAAGTGTATGTTGCAGTCTTGGCCACCAATGTACCCCACGCAGCCTAGCAGACCAACGACGCAGCCCGCTGCCGACGGCTCATGTGGTATAAAGAACGGACCCCAGGTGAGTTCCGCTGTCGATCAATTTCTCCAAAACTTTAACACCCTATTGCAAAAAATCAACAGTATAGTAGATAAGTACTGTTTTAAAAGCATATTTTTTTATAGCATGTAGTTCAATCCAAATGACAGCCAAGCATATTTATTGGAATTTGAAACTTAGACGACTTACCCATCTACTCTTCAATTTAAAGTAACGATCTTCTTTTCAATCGACAAAAATACTCATAAAAATACAAAAGCCTGGTCTTCCTTCCAGACATACGAAAGTATCCAAGATGAACAACGCATTGTAGGAGGTCACAATGCTGAATTGAACGAATGGCCGTGGATCGTCGCCTTGTTCAACGGCGGACGACAATTCTGCGGAGGATCTCTGATCGACGACCGACATGTGCTATCGGCAGCTCATTGCGTAGCCCAGTAAGTACATTATTTACCTACTTAGTGCATGTAACTGGAAGTAGGGTAAAAACTTATGAAATTATTCATTTGCAGTATGACATCATGGGATGTCGCCCGTTTAACGGCTAGAATAGCAGACCACAATATCCGGAGCAATTCTGAGACCCAACATATAGAGAGGAAGATCAAAAGAGTTGTACGGCATCGTGGTTTCGATATGCGTACACTGGTAAGCACTGAAAGACTACTGACAAAATTTTAGTCAGACTATAGAATAAGTCGTTGCTTGTTAAAGACGAGCAGGATATTCATAAGTAATTTTAAGCCGCTTTTCTTGACTATTTCCATACCTTTAACTTTGATTTTCAGTACAACGACGTCTCCATATTGACATTGGACCAACCAGTGCCTTTCACAAAGAACAGTCGGCCGATTTGCCTCCCCAGTGGAGGACGAGCTTATTCCGGGCTTATTGCCACTGTTATCGGATGGGGCAGTTTGCGTGAGAGTGAGTTCATTTTTTAGAACACTTTTCATAGCTAATTGCTATGGAGTGTTTAATGTCATTGTTATGTTCTCAGGCGGTCCTCAACCTTCGATTTTACAAGAGGTTTCCATTCCTGTATGGACAAATGCCGACTGCAGACTGAAGTACGGCGGCGCGGCGCCCGGGGGCATTGTCGATCACATGCTTTGCGCTGGTAAAGCCAGCATGGACTCTTGCAGTGTAAGTCAAAGTTCTTGACACTAAACGACTGGCTACAGTTGTAGAAGTAGAAAGGCAGAAGTAACCTGTCTTCCTGTATATCTGTATGATGCACTCCATGCATTATCAAAGTGAAATCGATTTTATATTGCCAATTTTAACACTCGACAAGGCCACTTATCGATACATTTGGATGAAGCTGAAGAATCAGGTATTTTTCAAACGTTATTGCCAAATTAAATTCGGTAGCCTAAGTAAACTTGACTGCACGCATGTCAATCAGGTATTTACGTTGAATTCCCGGCTTTCCCGCAGGGCGACAGCGGAGGCCCGCTGATGGTGAACGAGGGCGGCCGCTGGACGCAAGTGGGCGTCGTGTCCTGGGGCATCGGCTGCGGCAAGGGCCAATACCCCGGCGTGTACACGCGCGTCACCGCATTCCTGCCTTGGATTCAGAAGAACTCCAAGTAATAATAGAAACCTAGATTTTAAGTCCTTAGTGTTTTTTTTCCACAAGAAATTGTCGACCGCCTACGTAATAATAATAATTCAAATGTGTCGTTTTTGGTCTAAACCGATTTCTAAATACCAATTGTTTTGAGAAAGCCAACCAACCTCTTGCCTTTCTCAATAAATTGGTAACGATTTATGTATTTTACCGGGGTGATGGAACCCTAGCACAGTTATTTGTGAAATTTGTGCCAATCGTAATTTAATTTAGAAAATGAAATAATTATAGATATTTTTACATAATACACGTTGTTTATTTACGAAATCCTATTTATCTACGGTATACCAATACGATATACGTATTGAATTAAAACTAGGGAATAAAAGTACTTACAATATATTCACAAACTTTAGGCAATATCATTTGGTGCATGACTAAAATATCAGTCTTAATTGAAAATTAAATAAGTAGGTACATGATTCATTACATTAAAACTATTCTAAAACATATGTATATTATAATTATAACAATACTTTTAAAATCATTATCACATTGTAGCCGCGCCTTACTTATCTCAGAAATTCT
This sequence comes from Aethes cnicana, assembly GCA_963971205.1. NCBI lineage: Eukaryota > Metazoa > Arthropoda > Insecta > Lepidoptera > Tortricidae > Aethes > Aethes cnicana. The sequence goes on along the minus strand of OZ020274.1, from coordinate 8,776,121 downwards.
TTGTATTATTTTAAACACAAACGATGCTAAGCGATTTTTTTTTAGAGTATTGTATATTACACCGAAATCAAAATTGTACCCACTGCTATTGTAATATCACTCTTGGGTTAGCGGGCTTTATCCGCGAAGTATAGACTATAAATATTAAAGCTTACCTTACCACAAGAAAATATTTCATACATTTCATTTGTTGAAACCCAGTGAAGCTGGTATTGCCTTTAGATGTCGAAGTTGGACACGTGCAGTTGCTGGAGAATGTTGCGAGCTAAAAAGTAATAATTGAAGCTAACATCTAAATCAAGTAAAAATAAACCGTAAGTTTAAGGCCCGTTTTAATTGTATTTGAATAATATATCAAATACAATTAAAACGGGCCTTAAACTTCGACGGACTGCGATATCAATGTCAAAATTAGTACAAAAATTGACATTCTCTTGGATAGATTCATTTGACACAGACTTCGCAGTCCATAGGAGTTTGAAAACGGTCTTTACTATAAATGAAAATCGGCTACAGTTTCTATTTCTACAGATTTATACATATTAGGATGCAAGTATAGCACTGCAGTCTTCGAAATGTATGCCAATATCATTTACATGCCACCTATATTATAAAACTAGCTTCTGCCCGCGACTTCGCCCGCGTGGAATTCGGTTATCGCGTTCCCGCGGGAACTATACGTTTTTCCAGGATAAAAAGTAGCCTATGTGTTATTCTGATCTATAAGCTACATTACTGTAAAGTTTCATTAAAATCCGTTTAGTAGTTTTTGCGTGAAAGAGGAACAAACATCCATCCATACATCCATCCAAACAAACTTTCGCCTTTATAATATTAGTAAGGAAGTAAGGATATGAAATCGTCGAGGAGTTTCCTCATTTCCTCATGGATCCCATCATCAGGACCAAATTAAAACGGGACCACCTCTGGAGTATTGGCACTGGTTGGTACTCTTTCAAACGAAAAATAATTTCATAATCGGTCCACAATTTACAGAGAAATCGGCACACTGTAATTACGTAGAACCTGCTCCTTTTTGAAGATAGTTAAAAATTAAATTTTACCTTGAAAATATCCAGTATCGTGTAGATCATCTGGCGTGGGCACGAAGGGCGGTTCGGCGCTGAGCTGATTGTCCCAGTCGACGTTGCGAAAGAGCGGCATCCTGGCTACTTGCTGGGCCGCTGGTCGCTCTAAAGGGTCCATGGTCAGCAACGCTTCTATCGCTTCCACGGCCTCCGCCGATAAAGCTTCGTCGCCTTCTGGCCATTCTAAATCTAGAAAAAAATATACAGCGGCCTTATTTTATAACTGCAGAAGTCAATTCTTTGTATTAAAGGACAGTGGTGTTTTGCTTGTTGTTTTGGTTGTTGTTTTTCGAGCAAACTACGAGTATGAATAAATAAATTATTGCAGATGAAAAAAACTGTGAATAGTTTCACATCTCATGTTGGTTTGAGGCCCTTGGTGGTCAAATGAGCCCACAGACCACTCAGCCCGCGGGCTGAGTTGACCGTATAAATTTGTGTATGGGTGACTTGACCCACCTGTATTAACTGAGCCCGCGGGCCCGTTCAACCCCTAAATTACCGCTTAGGATCAACTCAGCCCACGGGCTCAGTCGACTACTAGTTTACCGGTAAGGGTCCACTCAGTCCGTGAATATGCAAAGACTTAGGAATGTGACTGGGTCGACGGGTCCCCGCTACGCGGGGCCCCTATTTCTAGGTAGTTTGCCCTTCGGGCGTATATAGATAACTAACGAACCTAACCTACATTCACACCTTTGACCTAACGGACTGAGTAGACACTTACCGGTAAAATAGTAGTTGACTAGACCCACGGGCTGAGTGGACCCTTACCGGTAAAAGAGTAGTCAAGTGAACCCGCGGGCCGAGTTATCCGATAAGTGAGGGTCGAGTCATCTACGAAAAAAAAACAAAGTGGGCAATTGAGCCCGCGGGATGTGTGTCTGTGGGCTCATTTGACCACCAAGCCGTTTGAGGACAGTAAAGTGAATATTGATTAACTATTATCTGTCCAAATCCGAGTTACAATGACAATAAAGTGCAAGTTTTAGCCTACGCGTAAGTATGAGTTAGGTTAGCGCGTATTAATCCAGCTGCTACTGCGCTTATTTTATACTAGCTTTTCCCCGCAACTTCGTATGCGCAGAAATATTAAAAAGTAAAATCCCGATTTCTCCCGTTCCCGTGGGAATTTTGCAAAATCCTTTCTTGGCGGATGCCTACCTCATAACATCTACCTGCATGCCAAATTTCAGCCCGATCCGTCCAGTGGTTTGGGCTGTGCGTTGATAGATCACTATGTCAGTCACCTTTGAGTTTTATATATATTTAGATTTGTAATCAGCAGCACTACTGGACTACTACCCCAATACTTCATTGTCAGCTTCAATCGTATTTTGGAAAACAAAAGAAATGTACTTACTTCTAGATAAAATATTCTTAAACACTGCTTGAGGAGTTTCATCGTTGAATGGCGGTACACCAGTCATGAACTCATAAAGACAAACGCCGAGTGCCCACCAGTCTACTTGCGGACCATGGCCCTGCCTGCAAATAATTTACAAATTTTAGACCATGTTACACACTTTTAAGTTCAGTTAAATTGGCGTAAATAAAACGGATAGTTTACCTCATCAGTAACTCAGGAGCCAAATAGTCTGGTGTGCCTAAAATTCTTTGATCGGAAACTTGGTTCCCACGCCTAACGCTTTTTGGAGTTCTGTACGGCGTATGAGCGGTTGCTAAAGGTGTTTTGCACAAATCAGTAGGAGATCGATTATCTTCACCCTATAAATAAAAAAGTAGTTCGCAGTATATACTTACTATGATATGATAGGAAATCTAGGTACACATTGTTCTCATTTGTCAAAGTATTAAAACCAGCGTTCAAGTATAAATTTAAAGTTCATTCTTGCTTACCTTACTTAATCTTCTTGAAGGAAATATCTCCAGGCTGGTGGAAATGTGTTTGCTAAAGACAATAGCTTTTTCTTTGGCACCAGACATCGGTTGATCTTCCTTTGGGAGATTGAAACGAGTCGCTTTCTGTTTCTTTTTAGTATCAGGAGACTTGCTATCTGGTACAGGTGTAGAAAATATGACTCCTACATTGAAATGGTGACTGTCATTTTGAGAAACCCACCTGAAATAGACATTATGTAAATATTTTAAGTAGGCTACTATTACTGTTGTACAAATCAGATAGAAAAACCGGCCAAGTGCGTGTCGGGCCACACGCAAAGTATAGGGTTCCGAAGTTGACGATGCCCACAGTACCTTTTTAAGACTCATTTATTAATAAAAAATAGCACTTTAAAGCTTAATATTTCACAAACGCATCACTTACTCAAAAATTTTTTTTAATAAACCCACAAAACACAAACCCAAAAAAATATATATATCCCCACTTTACGAGTAGGGGAGGTACCCTATAAAAAAATATATTTCAACATTTTATTGTACCACTTTGTCAGCGTAACTAATATGTATATTCATGCCAAATTACAGCTTTCTAGCATCTCCGAGCAATAGTGCGGACAGACGAACGGACGGACGGACATGGCGAAACTATAAGGGTTCCTTGTGGACATCGGAACCCTAAAAACGAATACTAATTGTAACTGCTAATGGACTGCAAATGGAGTTTATGGCACAGTAGGAGTGTACATACCTCTTTTTCAATACTCCTTTTATAGGATTCTTACGCCTTTCCGGTGTGGGATGCAATGCTATCCGCTTGGGGGTGTTCTGACTGACTTCTAATGCCATTATTTCCTGTGTGAGGCCACTGTGGTTCTCTTTTGACTCGGCAAGACTGGTGACTCCTCTCGGCGTGTCGCCATCTCCATCCAAAATTCGCTTTCTTTTTTTAGCCCTGAAACTAAATTTCAAATATAACTATTACTTGCGTTAGAAAACTCTGATGCTCTCATTTTAATCTAAAACTGAACCCTATAAATTTTGCATGCAACAATGTGTAAATGACATTTAGATATTGTTAGTTATACAGTCGGTCTGAGTGGCGAGCCTTGGGGGAGGCCTATGTCCAGCAGTGGACGTCTTTTGGCTGAAATGATGATGATGATGATGATGATGAGTTATACAAAAATGTATTGAAATTGGTTTTAAAGGTGAAACAAATATATTAGTGTGAAGGATTTCTTTCCCTAATTTTTACCTGGGTATCCGCTTCAGAGAATGCCCTCTACATAGAGGGGAAGTAGACTGATCATGCTGAGAATCAGCAGAGAGGGATTCCTCCATTGACGACCCATTGGTGCTGCTTATATCTGTTGATTTGTTGCCTCTAGAGGAATCGGTCTTGGAGCTCTCACATGTGTGGTAGGAACTTAAGGATTCCGAGCCAGAATCTTGAGACTAAAAAATGATAATTATAAAGTAAAGCTAAGATCCAACCAGACCATTATGCCAAAGAAAACTAGATTCAGACACATACAATAACATCATCCAAATTAATACTTTCAGCACTCATGAAAGGGTGTATTCCAGACAGCTGAGAATGGTCTAGAATTCCAGCCTTAATATCTCCTACCTCACCACTGTCTTTTGCTTTGCCTGAAACAAAAATTAGTAATCAAGTAAACATAATTTGCAAACATAATATTCTTTGAAGTACAGTACAATCATACAAGTCTCTTTAAGTTCATCAATGAGGTTCTCACAAGGTTCCATGATCACAGTAGAATTGTATGAACTGTCTCTTTCTCCGCCTGAGCCAAAAGACAAGTGGGACGTTAGAGACTGCAGCTGGCCAGGAGTTCTTAAGTTAAGGCTCGGAGTTCGGTTGACAAAGTCTGAAATCTCCAAATCTGAAAAATGTTAACAGCAAAGAGGTTAACAAAGATTTTATAATTTTATAACTTGTATACATTTTGAAATAAAAAGAAACGTTACCTCTGTGGATTTCAATATTAGATAAACCAAAATCAGTAAGCTTGACATGGCCACTTTTTGCAATCAACATATTATCGGGTTTGAGATCTCTGTGTATAATGTTATGTTTGTGAAGGTATTTTAAAGCCAAGGTGATTTCGGCTATATAAAACACTGCCATTGCTTCTTCCAGGAAACCATACATCCCTAGTAAAGATTTCAGATCCCCACCCACCATGTATTCCATTACCTGAAATAAAAGACACTGTGAAATATTATGTTTGATAAACCATACTGAAATTAATTACTTAAACATAATCTAGAGAATGTCAACTACACACTAGTCTAACCCAAGTAATATAATTTATCCAGTATTTAATATACTACTACTACAGCCTATTTGGGTCCCACTGCTAGGCCTCCTCTCATCGTGAGAGGGTTTGGGCTATAGTCCCCACGCGGGCCAATGCAGATTGGGGACTTCACACACCTTTGAATTACTTCACAGATACATGCAGGTTTCCTCACGATGTTTTCCTTCACCGAAAAGCTACCTCTACCTCTACTAGGTAAATTGAAATTGAACGAAATGAAGCCGTGGTGAAATTCCAGCTCGCACCTCAGTTTACTTATGTGTGATATTTAATATAACAATGGAAAAAATAATTGTATCCATTTTTAGTTATCCATTGGTTCAACGCAATACAATATTCAGGAGCTACCTAAATACTAAGTGATAAATTGAACTTACCAAATACACAGAAGATGCAGATTGCAAAGAATAAAATAAATGTACGCAAAAAGGGCTCCTTGATAAAGCCAAAGCATTTCTTTCCGTTACTACTTGAGCCACCATATTTTTGTTTATCATGTCTGACTTCTTCATCACTTTAATTGCATACATCAACTCTTTGTTATTTTTCTTATGGGCCAAAAATACTTTACCAAAAGCACCACGACTAATCGGCTTCACAATCGTAAAATCATTGATGTCTGGAGGCTACAAAGATTAATTTGACGTAAAATACATGTTAATTATACAAAAACTACATGAAACAGTGATAAATTATCTTTTTACCTACCTTGGTTATTACAGTGTCACTAATCGCGTTGATCTTTTCCAAAATAGTATGATGCGATCGCTCCTCTAGTTTGGAATCATTGGAAGCCATAATTACAGTCTTTAGTATCAATTTAGAATCATGTGGTGTGGTTGGGAAGACAATTAAAACTTTAAATTTAAAAGCCTTAACAAATTTTGAAGTCAACCGCACCTTACTGTGTGACAGTGACAGTTAGCGACACGGCACAGCCGGCAGCCCCGGCAGCAGTCGGCACCATGGAGGTAATAACTACAAAAGTATAAGTACATCCAGAGCGAGTAGTGTCAATTTCAGAACAATCAAAATTGAGTTTAATACTGCGTTTACATACACGCGCCCGGGCTCGTAAACGTGCCCGTGAACGTCGTGTTGAACGCCGTTCATGTAAACACAATAAAAGCAGGGTGTTTACACTACCGCGGGCGTGCTAGTCAGTGCAAGGAGGGCAGACGACGAGGACGTTAATCTCGTGGGGGCTAATTGTTTTGGGTTTCATTTACTTTTATAGGAAAAAGAAACAAAATGATGACGATGATGTTTTTTTTTCAGTTTGCGTCTAAATCCACCCGTACTAATATTATGTATGCGAAATTACAGTTACTTTCGCATTCTGTCTTTCTGTTACCTCTTCACGTTTAAACCTCTGGACCGATTTCAATGAAATTTGATATGGAGATATTTGGTAGGCTTCTTTTTATTTCGGAAAGATACAGTTTTCACGGAAAAGAGATATAGTGTGCCCGTAAGTACTTCTTTTCTCCGTTTGAACTCCTTCATGGGTTTATCGACCTCTCCTAAGCACCTGCAACATTTTTTAAAATTTATGTTGCTTATTTGAGGGGGTCCATAATATTGGTTCTACTTGGTAACACCCCTGGAAATGTAAAATTTTGGTCGTTTGACCATTCCGACAAATTGGCATTGTTAAATTAATTTTATTCGGCAAGTCGTCATCGTCCGTACGCCACTAAGGTGCAAGAGATACTAACGCGACGCCAAAAAACCGCCAGCCGACCGATCGACGGCGTTCACGTTCACGTTCACGAGCGCGTTCAAAATCAACCTGTTTACACATCCGTGCCTGTGAACGGGCCCGTGAATGTCGTTTTGAACGCCGTTTATGTAAACACACCATGAAGACGTGAACCCGGCAGCCGTTTTTGGTCACAATTTAAAAAAGTGCCCTTATTTGGCGTTCAGATATTTATTGTCTAACTCTCGTCATAATGTTAGATAAAGAGAGAAACAAGCCTGACACAAAATTTTAATTTGATCAAAAAGGTAGTTCCAGTTACTAGGTCCAGGCCGGTCCTATGGAATATTTACACCCTTTTTTTATACGCGTTAATTTTAAGGGAAGCTGCGTAGTAACATTAGAAGTAAAGTAATTATGTGACAGGATAAATACTTAACCATTTGCAATAAATAGACAATAGCGGTATTTAAAATTTTTATGCACAAAATATTTAATTTATTTATTGACAAGCAACGAACTTTTAGTCATTGGCTGATCTGCACGATGCTACACAATTGCTGAAAGCTTGTACAACGCCTGCACATACGAGTGGTTGGTGAGGATTATCTTCGTAGCATTTCAAAATCTGCGTAGGAAAAAAAAACATTTACCGGATTTACCCTATCACCCAATCACTTTTTGACAGGTTGTAAGGTAGTTTTTACTGGATATTAAGTTATTACTTACTTTAGATCGCCAATCGAAACAGGGTTTAACTTTTAAAATTCTTTCCGGAGTGAGGTTTGGTACATCATAATATTTTCTAGCTCTTGCCGCAGTATTCTCATATTCAGTTTCAACAATCTTGTTTATGAGAAGATGCTCTTTTTTAAGAGCTTCGAGTCTTTGATTCCAGTAATCGGGGTCTGCTTCATCCAATGATTTATTGGTATCTTTAAACATGTTGTCACCACCATCTTCCTGTATTAAAAATATGCATATTATTAATTAGGTACTCATTACCTAATTTGAAAATCAAAATTTTCATCAACTCATTTACATAAACAAATAGGTATATAAATAGATAAATCAACATTTGAACTCTTACTCCGGGTAGATTTTCGATATCAAGGACTTCTTCAATATTGGCATCAACTGAATTTTCAACGGCTATGGCAGGGCTTAAGGCAAAGTTATTTTCAAAACTAATTCGTCTCGTGTCCGTACTGTTTATAGCCCCCATTACAAGAAAATCAAGATAGAGTCATTTAAATAGTTTCAAATTAATCTGTAGAGTGTAAATGATGAAACAATGTTGAATTTGGGTGTCAGTGGTTTTGTCAGTGCATGCCAATTTTTCTTTTGTTTACTCGTTTTTGGCCTGACTTTATGGCGTATTTGGTCATGATATAACATGAGATAATAACATTTCTTTAACAATTTTCAAGGTTTTTTAAGTACCTTCTATTTATTTTTATCTAGCATTATGATGAGAGATAAAGACAAAAAGGTTAACGCTAAAATTTGGGCCCGTTATTGAAATAAAATTGGTTTTGCGTTATGACGATTGAAATAACTTTTATTTCAATCGTCATAACACAAAATCAATTTCTTTTTTTACGCGAAATCTACGGCACGGAAAATTTTGAGATTTTTTTCTCTTGATACGGAAGCTTATTCCTATCCATAAAAAAATACTTAATCGAGCACATTGTCATTTTTCACCCATAGCCAATTGCGAATGAAAACGACGTTCGGGTTCACGTCTTTATTGTTGCTCAATTTTTATTGTTGCAAAATTGAGAATACTTCTACCGGATGTACTTAGTTTACGTAATAACTAGCCGTTTCTCGCGGAATAGACTTAGAATCTGCGTGCCCAATAAGTACATATAGTTATAGAAGTACCTACTAAAAAACTGGTTTGACCCGTGGAAATATCGGAATAAAAAGTATCCTATGTTATGCCCAGGGTGTCAAACTATCTCCATACCAAATTTCATCCAAATTCGTCCAGTCGTTTCGACGTGAAGGAAGGACAAACAAACAAACACACTTTCACATTTATAATATTAAGTATGGAAGTATGGATTGGCTCCATGGAACCACCATATTTATCTTCACCCTCCATACACCAAATGCTAGCTCTATGGAACCACCGCACAAACGGAACGGAAACCGAAAATTTCTAATAGCTTGTCAATGTCAAGTCAATGTCATTGTCATGTCAACATTTGACTTGACGTTTTGTTGTGCATTGCGTCCAATCGTCGATAGATTTTAGTGGTTGGATCAATTCATGTTCAATTTTTCAACCCAATATTAATATCGTACAGTTTCGCTTTTTATTCTTACATAGTTATAAGCTCGATTTTTTAATGAAGTAATATTGTATTTCGAAGTGTCAGGTATATGATTTCATTATAGAGAAACATGTCTCTGTACGATGATCTCGACACTATTAAAGCTAGAACCACAGAAAAAGTAGCAGGATGGTCGTCTGGTATTAAATTGTTGCAGTCTCAGCTACAGCTTAAGAAAGCAGCAGTAACACAGCCCAAACGGGAAGCGCTCCGGCGCTCCACGCAGGTAACTTAAATGACAATTATTACTGTAGGAATGTAAACAAGATTTTCGTTGTGCTAGGACAGATCCTTGCACCAGGGTGCTGGGTCCGTCCGGGTTGATACCACTGTCTTAAGAGCTGACTTGCCACCAAATAGCGGTGCTCGCACTGTTGTGTTCCGGTAAGGGGCTAAGGCAGTCGGTGAAATTACTGGCACAGAGGCATTCCATCTTAGGCCTCAGGGTAGGCAACACATTCTAGATCTAATGGTTTCTTGATAAGAAACTATAAGATATTGGTATCAATGGGCTCCAGTGAGTGACCGGTTACCATCAGATGGCCTGTGTGCTCTTTTGCCTATCATATCATATATATATAAAAAGATGAATATAAATAGCCAATTTATCTAGGTATCTCATTTGTAGGTACTTACACCTGTTATTGATTTAAAAAGTAAGCAAAAAGATGAAGATGAATCCAATCCAGGCAGTCCCAGCATACAAGCAGGCACCTTGACTGCCACATTGAATGTCCGAGACTTTGATTGGAATGTAGCAAATGAATATGACCCCATGTGGCCAAATGATTATGAGAAGGTTGCTAAAGGTATGAAAAAGTATTGCTTCTAACGGAACTTGCAAATTATTTATTTATTTATTTAAATTTTATTGCACATTAGTAAAAACTAATACATAGGGTGAACTTCATGCCATAAGGCATTCTCTAACAGTTAAACCTTTGGGTAAAACAGGAATTGTTGTGGTGGTGCAAAAAAAAAACCAACTAAGCAAAATACCTACTTAAAAATATAAATAAGGTAATATACATAAATATATACACAAATATATATAAATGCTTTTTGATTCGTAATTTTTTGTTATCCTGGTAATGAAAACTCTGATTTAGTATTCAATGATAATATTATCAGGATTTCTGTTAATAACTATATTTTTATAAATTACTTTTACAACTTACTACTTATAAACATTTAATTGTGAAAATGGTTATTATCTTTGTCATTTTTTAGAATTACAAGCCAAAAGACTACAGTTAGATGGTAGTGACAGAGGCGATCGAGCAGACAGAAAACGCAAGAGCAGATTTGGGGATGAAGAAAATGTCATTCCAGAAAAAACTCTTATACCAATGGTAATGATTGCTTATCCGTATACTCATTTCACAGATGACAAATATTTATTACATTGAAACCATAGAAATCATGTATAGCCAAAACCAATTCATTCAAAAGAAAAAGACCTATCTAAAGACATATTTTAATAGTGATGGCATTGCGTATAGGTATAGATGATAACAACAAGTGTCATTTCCCAGCAACCCGAAGAAGAAGAAGCCGAGGAGATATCTAAGCGTGCCGCCGGCGCCGCCATCGCGCCGCCGCCCTCGCTGACGGTGGAGACGCCGTCGCCGCCCCGCGCCGCGCCTTCGCCTGGCTTCTCACTGGGGGGTTATGGCGCCAGCTCCATTGCTGCCAAGATCATGGCCAAATATGGATTTAAGGTAACTGTCACAACATGAGAGCTGTAATAATTCTCAAATTTCTCTATCGTCATGATTTCATAGGCAAGGTTCATCCAAGATAAGAAGACGAAAACGCACTAAAAACTATTAAGTGCATTTTTGTCATATATCTTGGAAGAACATTAGGCCTACCCATGAACACCCGCGAAGTTCTAAGTCGTCTCTCTGTCTTGATTAGTATAATTTCAAAATTTTATTGTTTGCTCTGATAAATCCACTGTGACTCTACTATTTTATTTCAACTTTATATCTTATCATCACACAATAGGATATTGAAAAACCTTTTATTTGACATGAACATTGACCTATAATAAATAGACCTTTACATTCTTGGATAATTGATTTCAATTGCACCACTGGGATTATTATTTTCTATGACCGCTTGACATATGTCCATTAAATTCCAGGAAGGTCAGGGCCTGGGTAAGAAGGAGCAAGGCATGTCGGTGGCGCTGCAGGTGGAGAAGACATCCAAGAGGGGCGGGCGAATCATCCACGAAAAGGACGGAGGCGCCCCCATGCCGCCGCCTGCTTTCGCTCTGCCTTATATACCAGGAGCAGGTAAATGAAGAGTAAATTAGGGGGAATGGGGATGACGACAGGGTGAAGAAATCAAAATTCTAATTAGTCCGTCAGTCAGGTAATAAAAAAATATTAGACACGTATTTTTTGTTTTATCAAATTAACTAAGAATGACTAAGTTAAAACGCATTAAAGTTGGAGAGTGGGGGCTAACTACGTCACCGTTAGGTATAAATCGTACCTAACCGTGACGTCACGCGACATTTCAACTCAATATATCTCCGTATAAGTTTGATTACGTGAAAAAAGAAAAAATACGTGTCCAATACTTTTCAATTATCTTCCTGATAGACTAAGGAAAAAAAAGTTGTCGTCATCCCTATTCTGCTTAAACCGCTCCCTTTTTCTTTTTTCACCTCGTGCATGTCCTCCAATGACGCTGGCATAGTCACATTAGTGTACTTAGCCTCTATAAATATTTCTAGAATAAAAACCGCATCGCGAGTCACGACTTTCAATCACACAATAGTAGATTGTACAACAAGAGCATAAAACAAGCCATTTTACCCGAGATTTACAGATATACACCCGAGCCGAGAGGCGAGTAAGTCAAGGGGAAAATGGGTTTTATGCTCGTGTTTTACACTCTGCTTTTCACTTCGACTGCGAGGAAATTAAATATTATTAAAAAGAACACATTCCGCAAATGGCTTGGATTTTGCGGCAATATATTTTCAACTAAGTTTTTAGCGTTTCTCTCCATCGTAGTATTATTCGGTGAAAGCACTATTTCATCATCACTACTCGATGATGACATCTTTGAAATTAGAATTAACGAAATTGAAAGAAATTAAAATAAAAAAAACTCAACGCACCAATTTTTACCAATTCAGAACAAATAATGAATTTCCGTTTCCGCCATTTTATTTTTCTTTTTTAATTTTCAGCAATGTGACGTTTGACTTAAGTCACGCCCCGTGTAATGCCATGGTTATGTTTTATTTGTTTGATTTTCAGGAATACCTTGTCGTCGTTAAATTTTTATTTATTAATTTGATAATCCATACTAATATTTTAAAATAGAGAATATACAGAATAAATCACAAGAAAAAGCATGTTTCATGTATAAGATTATATGAAGCTTAAAAGTGTATGTGGCTGTATGCCCTCATCTCCTTAGTCTTAGACGAAGATTTTACTTTATGCTCTAGAGCCTAAAATTCAATTTTATGCAGCCTTCTGTCAGCCTAAAGTACAACTTTACGAGCAAGAGAAGTGAAAACTATTTTTTATACTGTATTCTAGTTTTACTTTGTATTACTGAAGTGACGTGTAAAACGGCTATATGCTGAATATTTTTTGTAATTTGTGTAATCCATTCTACTTACAGATTCTCCTGGCAATGAATCCAACTCTCCTCAACCTGCGAAACAAGAACCATCCATTACGGAAATTATGAAGTCCCCGAGTAAAGTCGTGTTGCTCAGAGTAAGTGTAAATGGTAGAGAATGCCATTGGGCATTAAGTTTGCCATTTGTACAATTTGTTATCTTGTGCAAAAAAGTTCAAATAAGTAAATAAATGCCTACTAAATTAATAACGAAAAAAATGGCTAACCAAGTTAGATTGTTCTCTAACGAGTTAGGTACTGTCAAGGTTATTGCTGATTGAACATACACTCAACAGTAATGAAAACGGGTCACTTTGTATGGAAAAACCTATAAAAAATGGACCGTTGAATGAATGGGGACTATCGTTTCTTTGCTCACCAATGGGCGCCACTGTTGACTAAGGTCCAGAGGTATAGCTGTCAAAGGCGGCTTTATAAGATCGGCGCCGAAACAAAGTTTTAAATCTTGAAACTCATTAAGTTTATTATTTATAAATAACTATCATCATATCGAGTAGCTATTCCACAATTTTGTGCAGTTCCGTTTTGTTAGATTTTTTTATATTTTATTTCAAAGCGTTCACATTCATCGCCAAATAATCCATATTTGCGATCATTTTACGAAGGAGATCACTTTTCAGCAGGTCAATTTAATAAATTATAATTTATATCACGAAGCCCGTCAAAACAGTGAAAAGTGAATGTTATTGGACCTCACGCGACACTAGCGCCTCTAGTGGCAAATTCATACGCGATAGCCCCCATTGCTGAGTGTATTATGCCCCCCGCATAGTTCACAGTAGTGTAGACATGACAGACAAGACATTGTGGTGGCCTATATTCAATCAGCATCACATCACCATTGTAAAACCTCCTGTTTCTGTTCCATATTAGTTATTATAAATTACTAGCTTATACCCGCGACTTCGCCCGCGTGGAATTCGGTTGCAGCGTTCCCGCGGCAACTATGCGTTTTCCGGGATAAAAAGTAGCCTATGTCCTTACCCGGGACTCCAACTATCAAATCGGTCCAGCGGTTGAAGCGTGAAGAGGTAAAAGACAGACAGACAGAGTTACATATATGGATATGGATTAATATGGATATGCATCCATGTTTGTCGTAATCCGTGTCTTATTTCTTTATTGATGTGTCCGAAATTCCGTGTTTTTCAGAACATGGTGGGGCCTGGCGACGTAGATGAAGAACTGGAGCCTGAGGTGAAAGACGAGTGCAACACAAAATACGGGGATGTCATCAAAGTGCTCATATTCGAGCTGCCCAACGCTCCATCGGATGAGGCGGTACGGATATTTGTCGAGTTCAAACGCATCGAGAGCGCTATCAAAGCAGTCGTCGATCTGAACGGCAGATTCTTTGGCGGAAGACAAGTGAAGGCTGGATTTTATGATGTACAAAAATTCGCCGCTTTACAGTTAACTGAATAATGTATATCAAATATTAAGTCAATATATTCATAAGAAAAAAGTGTTTTTAATTTGGATTTGTGGCACAACTTTAGAGTGTTATATGTGCTCGTTAGTGTAAGTTGCTTGATCCATACTAATCCATACTCCATACTAATATTATAAACTAGCCGATGCCCGCGACTTCGTCCCGCGTAGACTTAGAATTTGTGTACCCGATGGTACTAATACATATATGTATGTACATAGATAGTTATAGAAGTATTGAAAAACAGGTTTGACCCATAGAAAACGTCATCATCATCATTTCAGCCGAAAGACGTCCACTGCTGGACATAGGCCTCCCCCAAGGCTCGCCACTCAGACCGGTCCTGTGCTACTTGCTTCCACCGGTTTCCCGCAACCTTCACGAGGTCGTCGCTCCATCTTGTTGGAGGCCTACCGACAGCTCGTCTCCCGGTTCGCGGGCGCCACTCGAGAACTTTCCGGCCCCATCGGCCATCAGTCCTGCGAGCAATGTGCCCCGCCCACTGCCACTTAAGGCTCGCAATTCTTCGGGCTATGTCGGTGACCCTAGTTCTACTGCGGATATCCTCATTTCTGATTCTATCACGCAGAGAAACCCCGAGCATAGCCCTCTCCATTGCCCTCTGAGTGACTTTGAGCCTTCTTAAGAGGCCCATCGTAAGCGCCCACGTCTCGGAACCATAAGTCATCACTGGCAACACACACTGGTCGAAGACTTTCGACTTGAGACACTGCGGTAATTTGGACGAAAAGACACTGCGAAGCTTCCCGAACGCTGCCCAGCCGAGTCGGATTCGACGATTGACCTCTTTCTCGAAGTTGGACCTACCTAACTGGACTGTTTGTCCCAGGTATACATAATGGTCAACAACTTCGAGCGCAGAGCCTCCGATTATTACGGGAGTTGGCACAACATGGACATTAGACATAATTTTCGTCTTGTCCATGTTCATTTTAAGACCAACTCGATCGGAAACTCTGCTGAGGTCAGCGAGCATAATACTGAGGTCCTCCATGGTCTCAGCCATGACTACAATATCGTCGGCAAATCGAAGGTGAGAGATGTACTCGCCATTAACATTGATGCCTCGACCTTTCCAGTCCAGCACCTTGAAAGCATCGAAAACGTGATCCCGTGGAAATATCAGGATAAAAAGTATCCTATGTCATTCCCGGGGTCTCAACAAACAAATACACTCACATCCATCCTTACTATGTCCTCACTAATATTATAAATGTGAAATTTATTTGTTTGTTTGTTTGTCCTCCCTTCACGTCGAAACGACTGGACCGATTTCAAGATACTTAAGTCCTAAGGAAGGATATGGGCTAGTTTTTATCGCGCGGAAAAACATATATTTAGTTCCCGTGGGAATGGGTGAAGTCGCGGACAGAAGCTAAGCAAAGTAATAAATAAATCTAAAACTACAAACATACCTACTGCTTAGCTATCCCACTCCTCATGTCATAATACAGTACTTGGGCGACCGAGCTTTTTTTAAATACTGTATAATGAATTACTGGTCAAGCTTTAAATTAGGCAGATTCGGTAATAATCTGGGTCTTAGGTCTCAAAGCACAAATTAAAAAAAAGGACTAAGAGAGTGCGCCCACTGGTGACTTTGTCAGACGTGACTTATGAAGTGACAGAAACTTTTTTGTCACGGCGACAAGTCACCCGTGGGCGCACCCTCTAAGATGTCAGTGTCAAAATATGAGACGTGACATGTCAGAAAAACAACATTTTCTGCAAATAAACTCGTATCAAGAAATACGTACAGATGCGTACTCAAATTATAAACTTTATACAGTGGGTTTTAAGTATATTTTCTTATCGATGTGACTCTAGAGAAGTTGTACCATTTATGTAAGCCAGTGTGAATAAATTCTAAATTAAAATGAATGTTATCGTTTAATTTGTGTAAAATCTTGATCATTTGCATTTTTTATTAAACATTTTACAATTTTGCCGAGTGAATGGATGTCATTTTAAGAGTTAAACGCCGTTATCGTTTACATCAGTATGATTCGCTTTTAATCCAAGTGAATCTCTTACTTCCTTGCTGACTGAACTGAAATCCGCTTACAATTGTACTTCCCTAAGTGTATCGTAGATTTTTATAAAAATGGGGTTTTCGTGTAATCGATATAGATTGATAGTGGTAATATTGTTGTCACTGATCATGTGGCAGTTGTTCAGTATGTTTCCAGGTGATTCTGCTCAGGAAAAAAAATTGTCACAGGTACTAAAGATTCACATTGTACCACATACTACCAAGCATATTGTAATCTATAATCTGGTCCAGCTTATATATAAGCACACATCTTCATACATTAACAGTTGCAGAGGCTGAATCCTCAATTATGCAAAATTTAATGGCACCTAGCACTGAAATTGTTAATATATATGTGTTGTTTGTTACTAAAAGTTGTGTTTAATTTCAGTCTGGTATAGTGGAATTAGAAGACGATAAGTTCAACATACATAAACAAGATAAGGTTAAAGTACGGGTGTACTATGAGGCTCTATGCCCAGATTCCAAGCATTTCTTTGTGAAGCATCTGTGGCCAGTCACGGAGCAACTGTCAGAGTTCCTAGATATTGCTTTAATCCCTTATGGAAAAGCCACAGTAAGTACCGAACATCAACCTAATATTTGTATTGGCAAAACCTGCACTATGCTATGATTAATTTCTACCACAATTACAAAACTAATTTATGATTTAATGAGATTTGTATCTTCTTCTCCTGCTTCAGACCAAAGAGAAAAACGGACAGTATTATTTTGAGTGCCAGCATGGAGAAACTGAATGCTATGCCAACAAAATCCATGCTTGTTCCATTGAAGTTATTGGCAACATGACTACTTCAGTCAAGTTCACTGAGTGCATGATCTCAGACAATATGGACCCAGATGAAGCGCTTTCAAGGGTGAGTCATAATTTACAATGCCCAGTATTTGTAAAATCTACATTGTTTATCATTTTAATTTATCTTTCGAAATTAACACTAAATTCACATAATATTTATGAATAATAGGGTTACTTTTTAATTTCAGTGAAAATATGTTTACTTAATCTATTAATTTTAATTTAACTTTACTCACTGTATTCTATTTAAATGTTTTTTTTTTTTTTAAATAAAAGTTTTTGTTCCAGTGCTCTAAAACAATGAAAATAGACCCTGAACCCATCAGCAACTGTGCCATTCACGACATGGGTTCGTCTCTGCTCAAAAAATATGGTGATGACACTCATATAATTAAACCATATTTTATTCCTACTATAATAGTCAATGGATCAAATCCAAAGAAAACTCTACCGGCTTTTCTCAAAAATTTTCTTCTTGAAGTTTGCAAGAGAATTGCTATGCCTTTGCCACCCCCCTGTTTGTGACAAACCAAACACATGAGAATACAGCATCAAATGTTGAAACTAAAATTTTAATGACACAAAGAAAAACCGTTGGAGATAGAGAAAGGGCTCAAATTTTGCTCACTTATTTATGACACAAATAAATGTACCTATGACTTATTGTTTTGTAGATGATCTTTCTAAATTTCATTCCACAGTCTGTGTAAATAGCAAACAATGCAAATATGAAATTAATATTTTACAGTCTGTGAATGCTTTACATTACACTAAGTATTTATATTCTAGGTGACAGTGCATAATAAAGTAAGAATGAGATCAACATACTTAACAAGTTTTATGTGATAAGATTCTTTGATTTATTGTTGAGTGTGAAACTGGAGCATAATAAGGCTATTCAAGTATTATTACATTATAGCTATAATAATTCAGCTTTACTTTTTAGTAAAATGGTTGTTGATTCGGTTAGCCAAATTATTTATGAAGGCGCTATGTTCTATTTAATTTATATTTGACTTTGTTCCCTGATCTCTGTCAGGTAGAGTTTTCTATGGTTACAAAATGTTTCATTTTAAGATAATGCATAAATTAAGTAACTCAAATTTAAGTCTTGCAAAAAAATGTTATTATTAAATTGAATACGCATGTATAACCAAAAACTTTGGTTTGCTAAAGACCGTTATGGAAAAAGGATGTAAGTCAAAGTCAAAAGCATCCATACAAGTGAGGCCCCTACCTGTTCTTTTTATATTAAAAAATGCATCGCGGCGGATAGTCAGCCTGGCCCAAGTTGTTTTCAGGATATTGTACAGCAGTTTCATTGACGTAGGCCATTTTTTTGCTATATCAGATAATCTATGCGACATTGAACCTTATGTGTACCACTTATCACCAAATAAATTTACAAGAAAACCAAATTTAAAGGAATGATCAAATGGCCTTTCGCAATGATCGAATCGCTGCGGATTTTTCTAATTAACATTGAGGCTATATGTTGAAAGGAATTAATTTCACATAAATTATTACCTACACTAGCAGTAGGTATGTTGTATTATATGTACGTCGAAGTATATTAAGAAACGTGGGACTCGTGACTGTTTTAACGAAAAAAAGAGCAACTGAATAGTATGAAAAATAGTAAATATTTCATATATGCAGGGAAAAAATGTGATATGTATGAGGCTCTTTAAAATATCTACATAATAATTAAACATACGGCATCAAAACTGACTTATGACTTTTTGTCAAAATGACAGTTTTAAAATCAATTTATTATTTATTTTTAACATTTTGACTTGAACTTTAAGGACTGATTGTTTCATACTTATTAATTCAATAGCTTTTTACACATCGGAAATTTGCAATTTCAACATTTCTTAAGGTCACAGCTCATTAGAGCCACCCGGCACCGGACCCGCACTGAACCGCCTCGCCTCGAGGTTGTATTTGATCCGGTGACACTGTCGGAGTTGATATAGTAAGCGCATGCCCATAAAAATCCATATAAAGAATACTAACCGCTCAAGACGAGGCGGTGCGGACTGCTGACGTTGGAATAATCAGTCAGAGTAAATTAGTACCTAAACAGGCAATTGGCTATGGGTGAAAAATGACAATGTGCTCCATTATTTTTTTTAAGGATAGGAATAACCTTCCGTATCAAGAGAAAAAATCTCAGAATTTTCAGTGCCGTAGATTCTGCGTAAAAAATAAAATTGGTTTTGCGTTATGACGATTGAAATAAAGGTGTTTCCTTGGTCCAAGTATGCAGCACTACTACTTGAAAAAAAGTGTTGACACTATTGACATTATTGATTTTTTCAAGAAGTAGTGCTGCATAATTGGACCAAGGAAACACCTTTATTTCAATCGTCATAACACACAATCAATTTCTTTTTTTTACGCGAAATCGACGGCACGGAAAATTCTGAGATTGTTTTCTCTTGATACAGAAGGTTATTCCTATCTATAAAAAAATAATCGAGCAAATTGTCATTTTTCACCCATAGCCAATTCCTGCTTACCAGTTGGCGCCTCTTTCGTGTGAGGTTGAGCTGTCGATGTTAAAGTTTGTCATTATTCATTACAAACGATAGTGTCAATATCATTGTGGCATTTGAAGTTTTGGAGACCTCAGTGCGCCAATGTAGCGTATAATATGGCATAATGTGCTAAATTGGCAACACTGAACCTCACGTGACGCAAGCGCCTATAGCGGCGAATTCATCCGCTTTGGCCCTATAATTCTCCCACACGGCACCCGAACTCGAGCAAATGCTGCAACATCTCAGCACGGCGAGCCTTGAGTTTGGATTGGACGCAGTTGATGACCAATGTCTCGAAACGTAGGGTTGTGGTAGATGGGCAAGTAGGTACTACAATATGTCGATGAATACATCTATTTGGCCAGATAGTACCTATCCTTCGAAAACAGTCAGTTCAAGGAAATCGATACCCGGATCGAAAACGCGGAACGCAGATTGGCGGAAGCTTGCACAAAATAGAGGAGAGTGGTGAAAAAGAGGGGAGGCCTTTGCCCAGCAGTGGGACACTTTATACGCTATAATAATAATTAAAAACTAATCATTATTGGTTGTGATTCTCCGGTAGTACTCATAGTAAGGTTGTTTTTCTGTTATTTTGTACAAGCGAATGTCGAATGCTACTTAAGCTACTACTTAGTTAAAGCTTGTATGTATGTATGAATAACTTATTTCCTTTAAGATTTAGGGTAGGTTGATCCAAGCACAGTTGACGGACTCCTGGTCGTTAAATATGGCTGCCGAGCTGGCATTCCGAACAGAAACGTCATTTTGTCCCATAGTAAAATAAGTACTTACCGTTAACTTTAACGGACGGTTTGAATCGACCCATCATTAAAGTCTTAACTACATATTGTTACATGGTTTAATATATTTTTTAAAGCATTGACGTGATGCATTGTGTAATACATAATAATTCTGCAATGTTATCCATCATTTTTGGTGGTGATTTTTAAAATACTAAGCTACTTCCTGACAAGCATTTGTATTATTGTTAGGTACTATACTATAGGTGTATTTTGTTTTACAATTTTATTGCATAGGAATCAGAATGAAATAAAATACAAGCCACAAATGGATCTTTTTTATTTTTATCTTTGTAGGGTTAGAATAGAAATATGGTTATTTCAGTGTAAAATACACAAAATACTTATTATACTTAACAAATAATCCATAACCATAAGTAGGTACAGTGATTTGAAAATGTGCATAGACTTTAGGGCTACTTAAACAGGTACCTATCGAACACGCTTGATGGAGTCGTCAACTTTAAACAGGGCAGCTGAGGTTGTATTCCATGTTATAGAAATAATAGAAACGTCATCTTCGTAGTGCTTTGCGAAAGCAGAGGTGACGGATTGTTTACTATACCTGCCTTGGGCTCTATTCAGAGGCGTATTTACCCTAGGGCCAAGGGGGCCATGGCCCGGGGCGTCAGGCTCTGAGGGGCGGCGCCAGCCGCCCCTCAAAGCCGGCCTCGGTCGAATTTTGTACATTTTTTTTTTTTTTTTTTTTATGATTTTTAAAAATCAAACAAAACTACGAGTATTTTCTACTGAACTTTTTAACATTAAAATTTGTTAAGCTCGTTCTACACTTGTATCATATCAGCGTATCGTATCTCCGTCGCGTAGCACCGACGCGTATCATGATCGTTAGTGTGGAGTGGACGCAAAAAGATCGCGATCATGCTCCGCGCCGTATCTGATCGCTTGCGATCCATGTTGATACGCGTTTATTAAAATCCTCTCACACTCGCGATCTGGTGACCGTCAAGATCTAATATCAAGAAGAAGAAGAATCTATATCAAGATCATCTAGGTTAAAAAATAGTACCCTTGAATTTCCCGAAATATAAGGCTTGTTCACGGTGTACGCTACCGAGCATCAAGCTGGCGTACACTGCGTGGATCTCTGAAACGGCTTTGGTTCTCAGGAATGATTTATAGCTCAAAAAATAGTACCTAAATAGTACCCTACGCCCGTCATTCATGATTTCAAACATACACACAAATAAACACTTGTTGCTGTAACAACTTTGTACGCCAATGTTCACACCACACCACACTGATCGGATCGGTGCTCAGATCGGGTGGGTCATTCTCAGAATTAGGCGTTCTCAGCCTCAACTCCGTCTTGATTTTGTACAGTATATTTACTGCTATATTATGTATAAAATACGAATCATTGAGCTAAGAAAAAGCTGTCGACAGCCACAGATCGTCCGCCGCGGTACTGCGGTACAGTGGCGGACTGGCGGATCCTACGCGGAGATGTGCACGGCGCCTAGAAAGAGCGGCGGCACCGCGGCGGTATTCCGTGCGAGAGAGATAAACTATAGTCGACTCAACGCGTTAGTGCAGGCCATGAACAGGCATTTCCGCGAATTATTCGTTCGTCGTACAACGGACAAACGATCGCGGATTTTCAGCGTTACCGCTGTTTTCACACCTCCGCAGTTACGATTTGAGGCTGTTTTCACACCTCCGCCGCGAATTGGAACTATTTCCAATTCGCGGCGGAGGTGTGAAAACAGCCTCAAATCGTAACTGCGTATTATGAAAACAAGTCCATACTTACCGATCTTGATATGCGTATCCGATCGCGAGTGTGTGGGGACTTTAATAAACGCGTATTCAACATGCAATCCAGCAAGCGATCAGATACGGCGCGTAGCATGATCGCGATCTTTTTGCGTCCACACACTCACTAACGATCATGATACGCGTCGGTGCTACGCGACGGATATACGATACGCTGAAATTATACAAGTGTGGACCGAGCTTTAGACGTAGTGACCGCGAATTTTGCGTTTTTAGGCAAATTAGCGACAATGGCTGAAACAAAAAGCCATAAACTTGCAAAGCATTTACCCAACAGATCTTGTAGATGATCTGCAAGATGAATGCGTTCTTTAAAAAAATCCTTTTATGTAAGTACATTTTCTAAATAAATTATTTGTACCTATTGTTTTTCACTTTTATTTTTGAAAAAAAAAAGTTTGCCGCCTTGTAAGGGGCGGCTAATCCCAGTGGCCCAGGGCGCAATTTTTTTAAATACGCCTCTGGCTCTATTGCTAGATTTAAAGTCCAATTTAGCGCGCCTAATGTAGTACTACTTTTACCCGCGACTTCATATGCGCATAAAACATAGCATATAAAATCCCATTTTTCCCGTTCCCGTGGGAATTTCGGTAAATCCTATTCCTCTCTTAGTGCTCCCGCTACATTACCACACGCTGTAGACACTGGCACACAGTTCACTAGTGCCATAACCAAAAAAAAAAACACGCTGTGGCCTGGGGTAAACACCCCAGTCTTGGGCACAATAATGGACATGACATCTGTGATTAAATTTCAACCTTATTGCTTCGAGTGTCCATTAATTTCTGCCAAGTACCTGAGCCTATCCGGAAAAGTTAGTACAATAATTAAGGAAAAACTTAATGTGTCAATTAACTTTCCTTTTTTTTACTATTATTTTTAACAATTAAGTATAGTGTAATTTAATAATATTATTACAATTTCAACTTGTAATTAAGATTACATGACCTCAATACAATCTTAATTTTCAACCATAAAAGCACGTTCAAAGTAAGGTCATTCAAAAACTGCTCAAACACTGCTCAACAAAAAAGAAAAGTCAAATGAAACTTTCATTAGGTAGTTGCTTAATTATTGTACCTACAATTTTTCCGGACTGGACACTACTGGTTCCGTTACCCGATATAGGATGTAAAGCAGCCTGTACTTCCCCTGAATATGACATTATTAACTACTAGCTGTTGCCCGCGACTTCATACGCGTGTAAACTAATGTTTAAGAAAGGCACTCTTTTCATACAAAATGTTCAACATGCCGCACACGTTCTGACTTTTTCTGTAAAAACTTCTAAAAAAACCCTAATGACGTTACCCATTCGGTTTCGGAAAGTCTGCCGCGCGTTCGGTTCGGAGGGCCGAAAAAAAATTTAATGACGTCACCCCGAACGCGCCGTTCCCATACATTTTGTTTGAACCACCGCGCATGTTCGGAAAATTTCAGATCAGGAGAGTCCGAATCGCGCCAACGATGTTCAGTGAATTTTTTTGTTAATGGTCTGTTCTACACGTTTATAAAATATCTGAAAAATTTATAATGTGTGCCCATATATGTTATTTATTGTTATTTAGAACCCTTATAAGAGAAATTGCCAGAAATTCGTGTTCGTCGTCGAAAACGCGCTTCCACGAAAGCGGACCTCTACGTACTGCAGTGGCGGACTAAGGGGGGGGCGGCGGGGGCGGTCCGCCCCGGGCCCCCGGTCCTAGGGGGCCCCCAAATCACCAAATAATATAGTACTAAAAATAATAGTTTCAACCAGGCAGCGGCGTAACTGTATCACCTCACGCTCGAGGCCCCGAGGCAAATCTTTCGTACCTATAGGGCTAGGTACGAAAGATTTGCCTCTCCTCGTTAATTTACAAAATTGCACAACTGTTTTTTTTGGTTTTTGCTTTCTTTCAGGCCACCTCCATATTTTTTTATATATTTTTTTTTCTGGACCCTTGGAGACTATACATCTCTAAGATCTTAGATTTAAGTTTAAGTTAGGGACTATACATCCCTTCAATGTAATTTTAGTACGTACCTATATGTATATTTTATACATGTAATGTAAATTTTGAAAAAAGGCCTTCTGCTTGAGTTTGTTGCGGCGCTTCTTCTCAAGCAATGGGTCTAGGAAGCGCTGGTAAATTCTTTTTCTGACGTGTAAAAGTGCCGCTATGTGGCCAATTTGCTGAATAAATGATTGAATTGAATTGAATTGAATTTCCTCGCGGCTTCTTGTGCCGGGGCCCCCTCAGCTCAAGCAGTGAGTTAGGGAATTTTGCCCGTTCTGCCACGCGCCACTGTCACCCTATTGTTACGCTAATGTTCTGGTTTCGACCTAGTTGACGTGAGTGCCCCCACAGTCCATTCCATAGATACTTAGTTATTGGTAAAACATCCCAACATTTCCAACTCTAAGGTCCAAGCACTTGATTTTTTCGGAAACAAAGGAAACAAATCTTCATAATCTATGGCTGTTAGTAATAAGTCCAAACCTCGCGGTACCGTGTTAAGCGCATAATATGGACTCCGTGGGAATATAATGATAATACGTAAATTAATCCAGTAACTATACATCAGCATGTGCGTCAAATCCGGTAGTTCTGATTTTTTGCAGACTTGTTTATGATGTTGGCCTAATGTATAATCCAAGTTTGTGACCTCGAGCACCGAACGCAACTTTGTCAAAAATAAAAAGACTACGACGGCTGCTTTTCAGATTTTGGCGATTTTGACCCTAATGAACTAGTTTTTGATACTAACTTTTTTAAGAAGATTTTTAGTTAGACTTCAGCCCACTACTTTGCACTCGTGGAATTCGGTTATCGCGCTCCTGCGGGAACTATGTGTTTTTCTGGGTTAAAGTTTTTTTTTTTTACTATTATAGACGGATAGACGGAAGTAAATCCAGTAACTATATACATCAGCGTGTGCGCGAAATCGGGTGGTTCTGATTTTTTGCAGGCTAATTTATGATGTTGGCCTAATGTATTATCCAAGTTTGTGACCTCGAGCGCCAAACGCAACTTTGTCAAAAATATAAAAAAAAACAAGAAAAATTCGATTTAAAAACGTTCTGAGAAAGTAGTATCAAAAACTAGTCCTTTGGGGTCAAAATCGCCAAAATTTTCTCCTGTTTTTATTTTTGACAAAGTTGCGTTCAGCGCTTTGAGGTCACAAACTTGGATCATACAATAGGCCAACAACATAAACAAGCCTGAAAAAAATCAGAACTACCGGAGTTCGCGCTTACTACTGCGTACCAAATTTCATCTAAATCAGTCCAGCGGTTAAGTGTGAAGAGGTAACAGACAGAGTTCCTTTCGCATTTATAATATTAGAAAATGGACTAGTTTCTGTCCACGACTTTGTCCGCATAGGATTCGGTTGTAACGCTCACGTTCCCGCAGAAACTAGATACGTTTTTGGGATAAAAATTAGGCTATGCCAACTAAATATGTCCTTTATCGGGACTAGAATTATCTCCATCTATACCAAATTTCATATAAATTGGTCAAGCGATTTCAGCGTGAAGACGCAACAGAGAGTCAAAGTTACTTTCGCTTCGCATTTATAATATTAAGTATGGATGTATAAATGCAAACGAGCAGACAGGCCACCTGATGGTAAGCGAACAAATTTCAACTAAATGTGTTAGGTAGTCAGTGCACGGGAACCTAGCATACACCATCAACACATCTACACAGGTAAGGAGGGGGGCCCCATTTCGATTTTCCGCCCCGGGCCCCCGACAGGCTTAGTCCGCCACTGACGTACTGGCGGGAAAAAACCTAGAAAAAAACCTAATGAAAAAAACCGAATGTCTGCCCTAGACGTACGCCTATTCTTTTTGATTTATTCTTGAATTCTGAACAATGGCTGGTTGAAATTGTGAAGTCCACTATAAGATTGTCATAGCTTATCGGATAGGCTGTCGGAGTTTGATTGAAGTCGGTTTTTTTTTCAGCTGCATTTTCCAAACTTGGATACAACGGGACGTAAATATCAATGTAGTCTTTGAAACTGATGCCAAAATCATACACGTGTTAACATATTTTGAGGAGGGTACTCATTTTTCATGGATCCCATCATCAAAACTGGACCAAATTAAAATGGGACCACCTTGGAATTACCATCATCATCATCATTTCAGCCGAAAGACGTCCACTGTTCTGGTCCTGTGCTACTTCCTTCCACCGGTTTCCCGCGACCTTCACGAGGTCGTCGCTCCATCTCGTTGAAGGCCTACCGACAGCTCGTCTCCCGGTACGCGGAAGTATCACCTTTCGAATAAAAAAAGAATCATCGAAATCGGTTTACAATTGACGAAATGGTCATACACACTGATTTAAATGTTACACTAGATAGGTACCAACCTTGACAAAACGGTGACACTGAAAGTACGCCCCGGGGCGTACTTCTGAAGTTCCTCAAGTCAGTAGCCAATCAGACGCCAACCGCGTGCCAAGGCGCGAAACCCAAATTTCAGTCAGTAATAATGGGCAAATACGCAGTAAAATGCTGCAGCAAACGATCCCATAATCAAAATAAGTCCATTGGGAACACGTTTCACAGTAGAGTTTTAATTTTAATGTCATATTATTTTTATTAACACTAAATCAAAATTTCATTACGAAGGGTTTTCAATTGTTCACTTTTTAAGCCCATTGTTGCAAGGTAATCATGGTTCAAAATTACCCACATTTCAGGGAAATTGTTAGACAAACCGTATAGTTTTCAGTGATCTAATAATATCAATGCAAATAATGGCATTTTGATATTATATATATGTATATATTGGATTAGATAATGATAATAAATAATAATTTAAAGATATTTTATTTGAATCAACAATTTAATAAGGTGTCGTTGGATGAACTTTGTATTTATTTATTTATTTATTACAACTTTATTGAACATAAGGAAAAATTTATGTACAAAAGGCGGGCTTAATGCCTCGAGGCATTCTCTTCCAGTCAACCAAGTGTAGTGTAGTGTAGGATGAACTTATATTTTTTATAGATTGTGGGGTTCCAACTCCTTACTCCAGCTCCTAGAGCTATCTTATATAAAGTAAAAAAATAAGTAAACTTGAAATAGTTTTCAGTAAAAAACCCGTTTTTTTGGAATCTGGAGTTTCTTTCGCATTTTTTTATATAAATAACATGACTAAGGCTTTGTGTTTAGAATCTCGCTGAAAGTCAATACGCCTCTTAGAACGGGAAATATCCTATGACTTCAATGATTTTTGCAAAAGTCATTTAAAAAAATAACGGCAGAAAAAAACGATAAAATATCATCACGTTTCATCCCTATTCGCTTGTGCACTTTATCCCGGGATACACTGTATACTTTATCCAGGCACCTCGATGTTGTCCTCGTGTTGGTTATTTATAGGTTTTGCTAGCCTTTCCCGAGACTTTGTCGTGGAATTCGAATTTGCGTACCCGATGATACCATACCATATCTGTACACCATACCATACCATACCACCAATTATAATATATCATATACCATACCATACCACACCATACAACCATACCATATACCATACAAACATACCATACCATACTATACCATATAAGGAAGAACAAACAAACACACTGGCCCATATCTATCTATACTTCAATAAAAGAGTATCTAGGAATCCTTCCAAACATGCATACAAAATTTCATTTAAATCGGTCCAGCCGTTTAACACACGTACAGAAGAATTATATTTTTTATTTTATACATTCAAACTTTCATTGTAAACAGTTAATTTAAAGCCTTCTTTTATTATCTTTTGTCTCTAAAGATATTTGGTGTAGGTACACGTAGTAAGAAATTAAAATTAACATTAGTCAAAATATGAACAAACTTCATTTCAATATTTACCATGGATAGAGCCTAATACTTAAAACAATTTACTTATTAAAAAAAAAAAACTTTGGGGTAAATTTCCCGACACTGGTATCACTACCCGTTTGACATCCCTTTGACAGCTATGAATATTGCTATCTTTGTCTAGCGTCAATTCGGCGTATTCGTAGCATACGAGTAGGAAAGAGATAGACACAGTTTTACTACAACTTTTCGTAGTTTTCAGAGTTACGACTCGATTTTCAAGTTTTGACACGTTTCTTCGAGATGTTTTATCACTGATTTAAATGTTACACTAGATAGGTACCAACCTTGACAAAACGGTGACACTGAAAGTACGCCCCGGGGCGTACTTCTGAAGTTCCTCAAATCAGTAGCCAATCAGACGCCGGCCGCATGACAAGGCGCGAAATCCAAATTTTAGTCAGTAATAATGGGCAAATACGCAGTAAAATGTTGCAGCAATCGATTCCATAATCAAAATAAGTCCATAGGGAACACGTGTCACAGTAGAGTTTTAATTTTAATGTCATATTATTTTTATTAACACTAAATCAAAATTTCATTACGAAGGGTTTTCAATTGTTCACTTTTTAAGCCCAATGTTGCAAGGTAATCATGGTTCAAAATTAACCACATTTCAGGGAAATTGTTAGACAAACCGTATAATTTTCAGTGATCTAATAATATATTGATATTATTAGATCACGGAAAACTATACGGTTATTTACATTGGTAAATGGTTTCGATATTATATATATATATTGGATTAGATAATGATAATAAATAATAATTACAAGATATTTTATTACAGATATTTGGTGTAGGTACACGTAGTAAGAAATTAAAATTAACATTAGTCAAAATATGAACAAACTTCATTTCAATATTTACCATGGATAGGGCCTAATACTTAAAACAATTCATACCCTGAATGTTTCTCGTTTAAAATCTTGTTTAAATAAAATTTTGACGATATAAAAGCAAAATAAGATGTTGAACGGCCTTTAAAATTAACTTATTGAAAAAAAAAACTTTGGGGTAAATTTCCCAACACTGGTATCACTACCCGTTTGACATCCCTTTGACAGCCATGAATATTGCTATCTTTGTCTAGCGTCAATTCGGCGTATTCGTAGCATACGAGTAGGAAAGAGATAGACACAGTTTTACTACAACTTTTCGTAGTTTTCAGAGTTACGACTCGATTTTCAAGTTTTGACACGTTTCTTCGAGATGTTTTATAGGAAGCTTCGTCTCTAGTAATGTACCTCAGTGTGTTTTATAGCAAGCTTCGTCTCTAGTAATGTACCTCAGTGGTCATACATAAAAAAATCAGTCAAATGCAGGTCAGACTCGCATATAGCCTTCCGTACCACTGGGCGATATTTTAGAACTATTTATTAGGTAAACAGATTATCTATAGGCACTACACTTTTTCAATAATCATGTTGTTTCAGTCATTAGTTACTATACTTCCATGTAAGTATAACACGATGATAGTTAACACGTCTCTCACGGTGAAATATTAATAAGTAATCCTTGTTCTTGATTTTTTTTTGTGCCGGCGAGTATGCCCGACACGGGACAAATAAGTTTCTATAAAATAAAGTATAAAACCTCTTTCCTGACTGTTGAGCCGAGGAAATTAAAATGTACTGCTACAATGTATAAAACATCATTCGAAATTTGAATACAACGCATTCTATTTTTCAAAATCGGTCGTAATACAACACAGAGATCAGATACTATAGAGTACGGTTGTTCGTCCATTTGTATGGGAACCAAGCGTGTAACATTTTGCGTCGCTACGATGACGTCACGAGAGTAATTTAGTGATGGGCAACAAAAAATGCGCGACTCCGATTTAACAGCATCGATTGTCAAGCGGCTAAAAAACGATTTAAGATCTTTAGCATTTTTAAACGATTTACATATCGATAAAACACGACAGAAAAATGATAATTCGTTTCCACAGCATAATGCGAAATAGATTTAAAATGTTTTAACACTTACACTTATTATTAAAACGAGTCTTTTTAAATTAAAGTACAATGCCTTGGTACCGCGGTAGTTGTTACTAGTGTTTTACGATATCACGATGACGTAATTTAGGCAAGTTGGTTTTTATTTACTAATAATACCCAGAAACTTTATGATTGTTCATATGCATAGCTCAAATGGAGGATTTGACAACATCTCTCTATCTCTTTCAAACTCACTTTCGAACTAAATTATGTTTACAGACAGACAAACAAACTAATCAAACAAACATCGGGACATGTGAAACTAAATAAAAGCTTGTAATAACAATAGATAAATGAAATACTGATCGTGTAACTCCATTCATAATAGTAGGTATATTCAAGTATTTCTGATAATACTAGCTGTTCACTTATTACCACGTTTTATAGCTACATTATAATATGCATTTTTATTATCATTTTTCTGTCTGATTTTAATCGATTATGAAATCGGCATTGAAATTAGCAGGTGCACATCACTATTGACAGAATAATGAGAAATCGGCCTGGAACGCGGTTGGTCGACACCTCGAGAGTTTGGCTTGACTACTTTTACATTGCTGGTTTTCAATATGCGCAAGTTTGGCGCAACAGATTAAAGCCGCAATGGAAAACGAGCATTGGACACAAGGCATTCGCTACTAATTTGGTAAAACTAATAAAGAGCTACAAAATAAATCGTTTTCACAAAAATAACAGATATTTCAAGACAGAAAGTACTTACCGATGATAGGTAACACCCTGATGACCAACTCCACCAACGCTGGTGTTGTTTGTACAATTACGGCACACAGTCATTTTCTTTTCACCTCACTGGCTCGAAAGTGGTCGTTTTGCAGCTTGATATCCGAGCGCAAAAGTCGTTTTTATCCGCTAGCGTGGAAAGTGTTTTTGAAATTCGAACGACGCATGACGCCACTGTCCCAATAAAAAAACAACGATACGTTCTGAAACGCAATTCGTCGTGAGAGTTTTATTAAAATAAAGGTTCAATTTACTTAATATCATCATTAATAAAATTATATTAATAATACACCGTTTCAGATGTATTTCATTATTTCAGTATGATTTATCACAAAAATACTTAAATATGTGTATATTTTAACTGTATTCAATACAAAAAATAGTATTTGATAATTTGAATAATTGAATCTTGAAGTACGAGTAGGAGTGATTTGGAACGCAACCTCCGGAAACAAAGACATAGAAAAAAAAAGGTTTAGATTGCTGGTTTTTTAAATTTAGAATACCTATACGAAGTAATAAAGAAAATATGAGCGATTCTAGCGATGAAGATACGAATTTAACTCCTCCAGAGTTAGCACAAACTGTACGTGACGCCGAACTAAGTCTTCTTCCCGAAAAATCGCGCGTGAGGTGAAAAATTTTGTGTTGCGCTCAGCAGCAAAGTCGTTTGCTGTCTCGTGCCTTGAAACCCTCGTTACACTCAGGATTCTATATTTGAACCACTCGCTTCGCTCGTGGTTCAACCCTAGACTCCTTCGTTCACTCGGGTCTCAATCACGCACTCACAGCAAACAACAACTTTGCAGCCTTGCATAACAAATAACTATTTCACCTCACTGGCTCGAAAGTGGTCGTTTTGCAGCTTGATATCTGAGCGCAAAAGTTGTTTTTATCCGCTAGCGTGGAAAGTGTTTTTGAAATTCGAACGACGCATGACGCCACTGTCACAATAAAAAAAACAACGATACGTTCTGAAACGCAATTCGTCGTGAGAGTTTTATTAAAATAAAGGTTCAATTTACTTAATATCATCATTAATAAAATTATATTAATAATACACCGTTTCAGATGTATTTCATTATTTCACTATGTTTTATCACAAAAATACTTAAATATGTGTATATTTTAACTGTGTTCAATGAATAATTGAATCTTGAAGTACGAGTAGGAGTGATTTGGAACGCAGCCTCCGAAAAAAAACATTAAAAAATAAAAATAAAAAAAAGTTTTAGATTGTTGGTTTTGTAATTTAGAATACCTATACGAAGTAATAAAGAAAATATGAGCGATTCTAGCGATGAAGATACGAATTTAACTCCTCCCAAATGTACGTGACGCCGAACTAAGTCTTCTTCCCGAAAAATCGCGCGTGAGGTGAAAAATTTTGTGTTGCGCTCAGCAGCAAAGTCGTTTGCTGTCTCGTGCCTTGAAACCCTCGTTACACTCAGGATTCTATATTTGAACCACTCGCTTCGCTCGTGGTTCAACCCTAGAATCCTTCGTTCACTCGGGTCTCAATCACGCACTCACAGCAAACAACAACTTTGCAGCCTTGCATAACAAATAACTATTTTTTGATGTGACGTTGCTCGCGGAAGGCGGTCGGAAGCGAACTGAGGTTGGAAGCGAGCAAAGTGGTAATAATTTCTACTTTTTTCCACGCGCGGTAGGTAAACTTTAGCATTCTATCTCGATCTGTGTTCTGTGTAATACAAATACATGCCTTATTTCATTACTGTGGATATCGAGCGTGTTGGCTGGCAAATGATGTGGACACATCATCCAGAGTCCGCGGATCGATTCCGGTTATTACTGTCATACTTTTTATTTTTTGTTGTTTTATAATTATAAAGTTTGATTTTTATATATTTTTCCTTGTATTTCTCTTAATCTAAAACAATCAGTTTTAGATTCAAACGATGATACATTAGAAAAACGATTAATATTGTTTTTATAATAGGTACTTTATAATACTTTGAGGTTTGAGACGTTCCGGTCATATATCATAAATATCTACATTATAGCGCCCGCCATCTGTGGTGAGAAATCAATTTTGGAAAACTTTCATAATGTACCTTATTACTTAAACTGTGTAACGAATATCCAAAAAAGCTGTAAACTGTTTTGGGAATACTTTATACAGTATCCAATTCTTAAAGTAATACAACAAAATAATGAATAGTAACGTAGTAGTAGTAAGAGTATTTTGGTACGCAATATTTTTAACCTTTTTGAAGTCCTCAAGGAACCCTTATTATAGTTTCGCCATGTCCGTCCGTCCGTCCGTCCGTCTGTCCGCACTATTGCTCGAAGATGCTTAGTTCTAGAAAGCTGTAATTTGGCATGAATATACATATTAGTTACGCTGACAAAGTGGTACAATAAAATTTTGAAATATATTTTTTTACCTCCTACTATATACCTCCCCTCCCTCGTAAAGTGGGGATGGATTTTTTTTTTCTTGCGTACCCCATGGTGCGGTATATCGTTGAATAGGTATTTAAAAAAGATTGTGGGTTTGTTAAACCATTTTTTGGTTTAGTGCTGCATTTGTGAAATATTAAGCTTTAAAGTGCTATTTTTTGTTAGAGTCACGTGCCCCCCCCCCTGCCAGCTAAATGGTGGTATTTGGATGGATGAAAAATTTCACGGTTGTGGCATATATAACGTAGTTGAAAGGAAAACTATCACAGCTAAGTAGGCTGTACAAGCTTACGAGTAATAGTCGACCAACTTATAAAAAGATTAAAAAACCAATGATTTTTCTCGAGCGGCAGGGGCGTCGGGCGGGCACGTCATACCACAGGCTAGCTAGATGCTAATAAGTCTTAGAATGGTACTGTGGGCATTATCAACTTCGGAACCCTATACTTTGCGCGTGGCCCGACACGCACTTGGCCGGCTTTTTATTTAAATATTGATTAAAATAAGATTTAATGAAAAATTCCTCGGACCGGTATTTATTTATTTCTTTTGTAGAGTACTTTTGCCGAGTTTCATGATTGTAAGTCAACGCGTAATGTTTTTTTCATACAAACTTCTCCCCTCCTTTTTACCCTCTTCCGGTCAAAAGGTTAAGTTCTTTTTATCCTATGTTCTATTCTGGACCTGTCTTAACACGATTGTAAAAACGATATTTAAATTGGATCAGTAGTTTTCAAGTGATGCCGGTTCAAACAACCAAACAAACAGACAAAAAATTTTTAAAGTACCAAATCGTTTTCAGATACTTATTTTAAACCTCACTAGTTAGTTTTTTTGGAAATATATTCAATGTACAGATTTTTTAGTCTCTACAACTTTATTATATGTATAGAAGATAACAACAATAAGAATAAATGAAAAATCAACAATATTCAATGATCACATGTTTACACATTTTCTTCTAATGAATGGAGGATGCGATGTTCTGTAGTCTGTAGTGGTAATTAGATAATGAATTTAGTAATTACCAACTTTAACTCCTCATATCGTGAACGGTAATAAATTAGTCGGTCTATTTGCCTCCTGAAAGTCACCCCACCGGCAATAACAACTAACAAGCGAGCGCCTCAGTCAATTCAATTGAAAAGCCCATCGACATGACAACACCAATTTGCCTGTCTCTAAATGGCTACCTTTGCTCCAAAAACCATTTCAAACACCATAATAAATCTCTACTGAAATCACGGGGTCTAATTTCGTAAAAGCCCCGTCTCGCTGTGCTAATTAATATGAATGGCATTTGCATCCGGCTTTTTCTCTCGTACACCATTTCCAACTATTGTTTTGCGAAGATGCTCACGATTTATTCCTATTTTTAGCCAACTGCACAATGCGGACGAGCGTTATTGCGATTTAAAATAGCATCTGCTTTATGGCTCGTCCGAAATGAAAAGCTTTTTCTCTTACTAATAAATTGTGGCTTTTGTTGGTTAAGATTTCCTAATCCTTCAGAAACAAGGAAATGAATGGTAAAGATTAATTATTGGGTGATTGTAATTTTAAATGTACGAATTTCTTCATTTTAGTTTAGGACGTGACTATTAGACCTCGCAGGAAGGCACTCCGCATAGGTAACTTAGGTACATTTCCTTCCTGCTATCTTCAGGCGAGCGTCAGAATACACTCATAATGTGCGGCCCGTCTATCGTCCGATGCTAAGCTGATGCTAAACTTAGGTATTACGAGTACATACATAGTTTAAATTCAATAAAATTCTTTCATAGATAGACTAAGATACTTCTACTCCGATACAGACAGATACTCCTCAAGCGATGGAAGGATAGGTAAGTTAAGTTTGTAGGTATTATTAAAATGTGTGATAAGTATTTAGTAACTTTAATAATGAGAAGGCAGGTATAGCTTCGCTAACGTGACTTCACAGTCGGGCGATACCGACAGGCAGCAATAAAGCGGCTTACGCACGGTCAGCTGCGGGCGGGCGGCCACGTCTCGTACGCCTGATGCCAATGCACAAATCTAATGGATTTTTTATGTTGCCCGAAAAAGCGCCAATATGAATAAAATGGAAAATGCATCTTGCCAATGGATTTTATCCGCGCGGCTGGCTTCACCGTATTATTTTGATAGTGTATTGGATACGTAGTGTTGAGATTTGTTTGACTGCTCCAGGTCCCAGGCAGTCCTAACGATATTTTCAATTCGTTACAATGTCAATTAAATTTTCTCACAACACAAATTGACAAACCCCTGAAAAATCTTTTCACTTGTTGTAGACTTATTTATAGATGCTACACACTCCAGTACCTAACATTTATGAATTTTACGATATTGAGATTGACGCCATGAGACTTCCTCAATAGCAGTTGTTTGAAAATTCATCCTTTAAAAATAAAACAAGGCGTGTATATTTTTGAGGCATGCCATATTGCAAGGTGAGATATCAACACTGGGTACAGACTAAGGGTAAGCACCTCTACTTGTATCTCATCTTACATGTAGGTAAATTGGAAGCGATGGTTTTCCGTAACTAGATCGGTAGATAGTGCTCTACCGATACCTAGAGGTACGAGAATGGAGTTCTCGTCTGCGAGCACTTAACAAAAATTCGTTAAAAACATGCGAAACGCTACAAAATGGAAACTCGTGGCTCTTGCCAAGCAGACAGGGCAAGCAAGGGCCTCGTCTATCCCCGTTGGAGCGCGAGCCGTGTACTCATTAAAACTTTCCTCAGACTAGACGACTGCACGTGTTTTTAATTTTTATCGAGAGCACTCGTCGTTAGCGGCTGCGGCTGGGCTTTGATTGCGCCCGAGTCCTATACTAATGACGTCGCATCGCTCTTCCATGCACTCTCTTCTCACTTCTTCTTCAAATTATTTTTCTTTAAAAGCTTATTTTTAATTCATAATCGTCGCTGGAAGTAGGATGATGATGTCACGCAGTCTGAAAGCCTGCTTGTTAACACCTCGGGTGTAACGCTTCATAATTACATATTTCACTGAGATTTTTTTCTTAGAAGAAGTCTGCGTTAAACTCGTTATACGAATAAACGAAGTCTCTCAACAAGTTGTAAAGTGGTATTTAGAAAATGGTTTGGCTCCATTATTCTTGTCGAGTGGGCAGGTATAGTAGGTTAGACATGCTATATTACCATTACCGACTGGCGCTGATCCGGGCACGCGGGCGCGCAGCTCTTGCTGGCAGCATGGACGCAACAAATCCGCTTAGCCACGGTCAGTGGCGCCGCCTGCGCCCGTCCGCCACGCAAACAACTTTAATGGATTTTTCGTGTTTACCAAAACACGCGAGCATATGTGGAAGATGCGGAGCAAAGGTGAATGCAGTTAAAAGTCAAGATTATAAAGTCTTGACCTGAGAAGCGTTGAATATTATCCTCTTTGACATTCGAAAACCCAAAAGCCCATATACGTCAGCCAGGCACCCGCCTGACTTGTGGTTTTAGTGTAATAAATTTTCGTTTAGACAAAAATATGTTGATTCTGGGGCTCTATTCGAAACGTTACCTACATAGGGGAAAGGGAGATTCCATATCCTTACGCTCGCGCGTCACGGCGCTTCAATTGAACTTTAAATCTAGCTGCTAAAAGTTCGCGCGACGCGTGAGCGCAGAGATAGGGAATCTCCCTTTCCCTATGTAAAGTTTCGAATAGAGCCCCTGGAAATCGAGATCGCGGAGGGCTGCTAATAATGTAGAGTAGTGTTATCCTATTAATTTGTAGCAAGTATGTTTTATCCCGATATTTCACCGCGCTTCAGAAATGCGTGTACCTAGGATTCCTCACCGTGGTTTTCTTCACACAATGGTAAATAAATTAATTTAATGCAACATTCAAGATTACATAGGAGAAAATTCTATTTCATCCTTTTCTACCTATATCATGATCAATTAAGTGAAATAATAAATATCAGATTATAAGTACAAAGATCCTATAAAGGCAAGCTCATTGTTAACATCGAGACCATATTTAATAATTACCTATAGTTCCTGAAGCAAGCCGAGCGTGATTTTACAAGCTGTCTTCTACCATTAATAATAATTAAGACTGATATCGTGGCTTAGGCCGCGCCCGCCCGAACCGGCAAATTATGACGTTATTATTGTGTAGCACACAAAAGAGTACCGCTAAAAACACGTAAGCGATCTCATTGTTCCGCTGAAACAATTAATAGACGCATAAAATTACTTTTAGAAACTGCGGAGTCATCTACTCTGTAAATGCATGACTACTAAAGATCAAACCGGCAAGTAATAGGTTTGAAGATTGGACTGATCCAGGGGGGGGGTCATGGGGGTCATGACCCCCCCCCCCCCTTCGGCAGGACTAGGTCTACTCAGGCGCGGATCCAGCCCTCAAAAAAGGTTGTGGGCACGTGCAAAAATTGGTCAAGTGCGAGTCGTACTAGAGGCTGGCCCCAAAAAAACAACGTAAACGGTATTTAAAATAAGGAAAATAATGTACTTATTTTTTTTTGAAGCAAATATAAAGTTAACAATGTTAGTTAGTAATGGTTTGGAAGCTTATTAAAAAAAAGTAAGTATATTAAACCTGCCACAAATTTGAAAAGCCCAAACAATGCACAAGGCGCGAAAATTAGCTTATCCAAATACGCCTTCTTCGAAAAATTTCAATTTTCAAATGGCTATTTTACGGACCCTAATATACTCGTAGGGTTTGTAAAGGTGCTGTATGGTTCGGAACAACAAACAACAACAAACTGTATTTTTAGTGACCGTCAAGCAAGACACACCGAACGTTATCCAGGATCAGATTATGCAAATAAATAGTACCCAAATAGTACGTTACGGTGTACGCTTTGTTGACGGTCGCTATTTTTAGAAGAGCCAGCTCTAGACAAAAATTTCATTTTATATCGACATCGATCATAAATGCACATGTGTGACCAGATTCGTTTTTTTTGTGTAGTCACTTTTCGTAAATTTTTTAAAATGCGGAGCTATTGGGTTTATAAAGTAAAAAAAAAACTGATTCAAGCTGTGCAAAAAAAAAAAGATTCGCGATGTCTACAGCTCTCAGAGCCTCTAGGAACAATATTTTAATTACAAATTTAGCAAAATCACAACATTACAATTTTTGGGAAACTAAAACGCCCGACAGTCTCTCTTTTTAACCGACTTCGAAAAAAGGAGGAGGTTCTCAATTCGTTTGTAGGTTTTTTACTTTTTTTTTGTATGTATGTTCCGCGATTACTTCGTCAATTATGAACCGATTTCGATGATTATTTTTTTAATCGAAAGGTGGTACCTCCAGATTGGTCCCATTTTAATTTGGTTCAGTTCTGATGAAGGAGGAATTCATGAAAAAATGAGGGAACTCCTCAAAATTTATTAGCACGTGTAATTTTGGCGTCAATTTCAAAGACTACAGTGACATTTACGTCCCATATGTTTGGAAATTGTAGCCGAAAAAAAACTCCGACAGCCTACAAAGTCGGTGTCAAGTGAACTGACCCAAAGTCGATGACAAGTTTATAGTGAAATTGACACCGACTTTGTAGGCTGTCGGAGTTTGAAGTCGGTTTTTAATTTTTTATTGAGATTTTTTTTCATCTCTTTTTAGGATTACAAACCTGAAAACGAAATATATCAGAACGCTTATATAGAATCACTCGTGTCTTTTACAGCCAATTTGCTCCGAAACTACTGCAATTTGGTACATACTTATATGTAGCATAGTGACCCAAACACGTACGATAACCTAAATAAATGGATTCAATTTAAATTTTGAAAAAAAAAAGATGATTTTTAGTTCTCGACCAGATTACTACAGATTACTATGAAAACCTATAAGAAGTTCATGGTATTACATATTTGAAATGATATAGAAAATAATCAACGAATGAAACCCTCTCCAAGCGATTTTAACTCGCTCTTATCTTTTTTTTATCAAGACGTTCGAAACTATCAACCTCATTGGGCTGTAAAAATGTGACGTGAAAACTCTTAGGCATGAGGTATGTCTATAAGGCTATTTAGGGTTGTGGGCATGCCCATAGTGCCCACAACGGTGGATCCGCGCCTGGGTCTACTGCTATTATCATACCTCGAACAAATCATGCGGATGACGTAAAAATGACGTACCTAATTTTGCACACAGGATGATGTCTGTATTGCAACATCCTATGACCCACCCACGAAGTAACAGATTAACCGCGTATAATTTCAAGAAATCTATACAGAATTATCTGAATTATAGGATGATGTACTTAGTGAATAAAATAAATGTTGCGAGATTTGTTTACGATTTGAAGTACGATAATTGATAATAAAAGTCAATATGTCACTAAAAAAAATTAAATGACATTATGTACGTATAGCAGTAAACGCATTCTGAAACATTTTTGGCAAATAGCGTAATCTTAGGTTAGCTTCCGTCGGTAAACTCACTGTTTTTGCATATTCACCATCAATGCATTTTTTAATGAAACTGCGGAAATATTTATTTTGTAGTTGCACTTAGGGTATGTTTGCGGCAATCATAAAATATGTACCTACTCTGCTCATGTCAAGTGGCGATATCGTTTTATTAAAGAGGTTGATAATTGATAAGTAGTAATTGTTTATGAAAATACTTTTTGAAATCATTCTATGAGTGGTTTGACGTCATCCGCATGATTTGTTCGAGGTATGGCTATTATGTATTTTAACCCCTGACGCGAAGAAGGGGGGGGGGGGGGTTGTATAACGTGACCCCCCCCCTGAGTCGAAAGCTGGATCCGCCCTTGGGACTGATTAATATAAAGTCAATAAGTTAATTCCAGATTTTTGTAATCATAAACGGAAGCACAAATCAGCACAGAAAGCCACTAATACGAGTAGATGTGTGAAAAAAGCGATTCCGGTATACCTCTAAATGATAAAAAAATCAAGCTCAATTTGTTAATCCCACGAAGTCTCGATCATCCGTTCAGAAATCTATATCTCCACAATAAATGTATGAGACATCTCAATAATGTCCTGTTTGTTATCAATCGAAGTTATACAAGTAGTTTAATAAAGAAAGTTCTAACAGGATCGTCTACAATGTCGCAAAGCCAATCAAGTATAATAAGCATCGGATATTCTTTAACGGCCGGTTAGACACCTGCTTATTCATTCGCGCCGAAGTTTCCGCCCGTTGATTACACCTTGTAGTGTCAAGACTACGTCGTTAATGTGTTAATTGCCGACTGTCGCTAACTACCGACATTCTGCTATTCCGTGACGCCCGATTATGAAGACTGCATCAAAACGACATGTTTTCGTGTAAAACCGAATTAGGTACTTATTTTGAGCGGACTTAAAAATCTGTATAAGCTTTAAAAGATAAGCCAAACTTACGTATTCAAAAGCTTGAAAACTACAATAGTCGTAAATACTAGCACTTATCTGATTCGTTGAATATATCTGAATAGGTACACTAATACTGTAAATACGAAAGTTACTTTCTCTGTCGCAGTATTTTTGTTTCTGTTACACTTTCAAGACTACACCGCTGAACCGGTTTTAATAAAATTTGGTACGGTAATAGTGAAAATTATGAGGGACATAGGCTACTTTTTATCCCGTAGAAATTCATAGTTCATTCGGGAACGCTATAATTAAATAGGGCGGCAAATGCGATTTTTCAGTTGTAACTATGAGTGCTACTGAAAATTCACTTTTTCCACTTTCATTCCAAGCCGTCGTAGGTACGTATTATAAATCCGCAAACGATGAACAGTTTTAGACATTTATCAAACAAGTAAATTTTTGGAAAAGAAAACAAAAAGAAACACGGCATACAATTTTTTCATACATAATAAACAGTGTCAACCTCACAATCAAGACGAATCTAACATCTTACAAGCTAAAATCCATCAAGCCATTTAGGCTACATAGCGTGCCAAAGAAATATACTTACATATAAGTATATACATATATACAGTGTCTGTTATTGCTTAATCCACGCGTCTTCTAAGTTGTTAAACCTGTACATAGATAGGTACATAATATCCACTTGACGCAGCTCCTTCAAAGAAATCATCCAGAAAAGAATCTGAAACATGAGTAGTTAGTTCAACCTGTGAACTGTGAC
The DNA here is from genome assembly GCA_963971205.1 of Aethes cnicana. Taxonomy (NCBI): domain Eukaryota; kingdom Metazoa; phylum Arthropoda; class Insecta; order Lepidoptera; family Tortricidae; genus Aethes; species Aethes cnicana. The sequence goes on along the minus strand of OZ020274.1, from coordinate 8,734,493 downwards.
AAATGCAGCAACTGAATCAGGCCGCCATAGCGCCGTAATGATGCGTCTCGCTAGATAAAAGAGCGATGGCCGCCGGTCGATCCACTGGCGCTTCGGCAGCCGGGAGCTGCGGGGAGCCATGTACCCAGCGACGCTGCCGGTGCTGCTGATGCTGGCAGCAGCTTATGCTGGCAAGGAGAAACCCGTGAGTTTTTTTTTCATTTATTTACAAAAGTTTGTTGAATATTCATGACCTTAATTTTACTTTTAAAGTTTTTATTTTATTATGAACACCGCGATGCGATGGAAGTTTTATATTCGTATGTCAAGTTCAGAAAAAATGTTTTATAAAAATAGGGGCGAAATTATTTCTCTCAAAATATGTGTAGGAGAATGACGTCGACTGAAATTTTATGAATGAATGAATATATTTAAAGCTATGCATACACGGTACAAAAACTTCATAACTAGTAAAATAAAAATGAAGCAATTCGATCAGTAAAAAGTGAAACGCTTTGCTCCTACTACATTTTTCATGTTACGACTCACCCGACATGCCCGTATTCCCGAGACAAGCAGACAAGTCGTATTAGCGAAGTCGCGTCACATTTTTCGAGTTAGTTTATGAGTAACGGGGTACGAGTAGGTTGACGGATGGCGCGCGGCTCACGTCGCGACACTATTGCTCAATGTCGCTTTCTACGAATACCTAATGCAGGCGGCAGCTCCAATGTCACACGTCAATGGAAACTATTAAATTACAATAGGTAGAAGAAAGAATTCCATCTGTCATACTTACTCGTATGCGAATAACAAAATACTCTTTTACATCACCCTTGGCCGTAACGTCTTTTTGGCCAAGGCAAGACGTAAAACTTTTGACAAACCACGGGCGGTAATTCGTAAAGCCCCAGATCGCAGGTTTCTGTGGCCCGAACCGAAGGTCACCACCCTAGGTTTGTAATGTACTATTAAAGCGGTTCAAAATGAACTTAAAAAATGCGATGATAGACGCAATGTAAGCATTACCTTTAGTTCATACATTACCAATCGCTTTTCCGAGCTCACTTTGTGGCAGCTCTGTTATTTTCTTTCCTCTACAAAGCTGGGTATTGTCGGCATCTGCTACGACTGCTACGAGCGTAGCAGCGTAGCAGTAGCAGAGCACTGCAGTAAAAGTCATGGAAAAAAATATAAAAAATTAATTTAAGGGCTGGTTCTATGTAAGTATCTTTGAGATTCAAAGTTATCTTTTAAAGATAACTTTGAATCTCAGTTTATTGAAGACTACATAACTTGAAAGAACTCAGATTTGTATCTTTCTATATATAAAAACTGTTAAGCAATGGAGATGAATCCTCACCATTTTAAATATTTAACGTTATGATACAACTTGATGCGCATTGGGTTAGTCCCCGTGGAATCACAACTTAATAATTTTCTCTGAGAATGTTATCTCGTTTTTACTAAGCGACTTTTTGCTCTGACGTTATTCACAAAGTCAATATATGTAGATACCTACGGAGCACGTAGCTGGTGAATAATAAAGAATAGGCACTACACACTTGTCAATTTTTTATCACTTTTATGTGTCGTGTACGTGTTGATGCTGCGATTTGTCAGAATAAGCACCTGCTGAGAATAATATTCATAGGTAAACGGTAGTTTAGTTAACTATAGTTTGACAGGAACCCAAAAAAAAATTGTCATTTAGGCTTCTCAGTGGTACTAAGTACGTTCATTCAGTAAGTCTAATGCACCTTATTGGTTTATTGGAGAAATTAGCTTAATTAGACGAATTTTCCACATCATGCCTACCACCGACAAAAGACAAATAGTACATTACCGCCCGTGGTTTGTCAAAAGTTTTACGTCTTACCTTGGCCAAGAAGTGAGATTTTCTCTCCGCGTAGCGGGCAGAAAATCCCACTTTACGGCCAAAGGTGATGTAAAAAGTTTTACGTCTTGCCTTGGTCAAGAAGTGAGATTTTCTCTCCGCGTAGCGGGCAGAAAATCCCACTTTACGGCCAAGGGTGATGTAATAGTACATTACACACCTAGTGCGGTCAAGTAAAGAAAGTCTCAGATCGCGGGTAATTGATGCCCGAGCCGAAGGCGAGGGCTATAATCTAGCGGTCTGAGGATTTCATTACGACCACCCGTGGTTAGTATACGATTTTACGTCACCACCTGGCCGTGAAGAGGGATTTTTCGTAGCGCCCAAGGGCGGTAAATCCCGCTTTTCGGCCTGGTGTGACGTAAAAAGTTTTACGTCTTGCCTTGGTCAAGAAGTGAGAAAATCCCACTTTATGGCCAAGGGTGATGTAAAATGACATTACATGCATTCCATAAAATATTAAATTTTGCCAATAAAATTGACAGCAATAATCACATATCAGAAAAAATACACGGTGTAGTTGCCGCGAGAACGCTAATAACCGAATTACGCGAGCGAAATGGCGGGCAGAAGCTAGTACTAGGAGAACAGAACGTTTATTTTGTCATATGGTTTACATATACGTACATATTCTTTGACCACACTGAGACGTAGAATGCTGCTACCACCATTGATCAGTACTTAATTATGTGCTACTTGTGTTATATTCATTTAGTTTATTTTAGTTTTTAGAGACTAATCCATAGTCTTTGTTAAGTATTTCACTGGGTCAAGCGACTCGCCGCTAAATCGTCCTGCACCTCGTCCGAGGGTCCTGGAGCAGATGTTCGCAGCCAGCCGGCACCAAACACGAAAATCCAGCGAATGATACTCAACACTAGTCCGTAGGTCACTGGTCACATCACAACATAGGTCACTGGTCCGTAGATTCCAGGATGAAAGAGTCCTCGATATGAATGTAAAACGTGGAAATGTATGAAAATTGTGCGCGCGCGACGCCGGCAGTTGTTCGTCACTGGGCGGCCATAGGTAGAAATCTGTACGGACGATGTTGCCCGTGGAATCCGCACAAGGCGGGTGGCGCTAGTGTCGCCCATTTCCCATAGGAATTCGGTGCGTTCAGAGACAAACAGCTGATCGCTGACCCATCAGAAAAAAATGAAAGCACCGAAGAATCTTATTTACCAAATTGTGTTGTCTTGTATGAAACGAAATATATTTTAAAATAATGAAACAAAAAAACCTGTTCCAGTACAGAACAGTCTTTAACTTATATGTGGGTAATAACATGCTATTTCCCTAGACACTACTTATGCTGTTGCACACCTGTAATTGGTGTATGAGCAGAACTAATGCTTTAACTTAAACCCTTTATAAATGTATCTGTTGGTGTGTCTATTAAATCAATAAATAAAATGTTATACCTACTCTAATTAATGTTTTACAAGCTCAGGTTCTTGAACCATCTGAATTGTATATTCTCAATCCCCAAAACAGCCCATTTAGGTACGTCCAACTGCTGAGTATCTATAGGCCTCTCATTACCAGAGGGTTAGGTTTTTATTCTCCACACGCGTCCTTGAATTACTTCGCAGAGGCCTGCCGGTTTCCTCCTGGTGTTTTTCTTCATTGAAAAGCTCAGTGTTAAACTCAAATTGACATTCTCACATGAGTAAACTTATAGGTGCTTGTAAGTTTTGCATCCCTGCCCCGGTGATAGGTGAAATCACTAGGTCATCGCGGCTTGTAAATTGTGTAGGCTCCCAATATCACACCGCTATGGAGATGGAATAACGCAAACGCGAAAACTATTTCAGGTATTCAGTGATGAAATCAAAGAAATAATACAACACGTTCACAACGAGTGCGTCGGCAAAACTGGGGTCGCCGAGGGTGAGTTGCCGAAAGAAATAGTATTTTCACTTACCTTTGTTCCTCGCATGCGAATGACGGGTAACACTAGCTAAACCCTGCCACAGCGCTACGACGCCTGAGAACCGACTCTTAAGTTACGAAAAACTAAGTGTATTTATGTTGTAGGTACATTAACGTTCCTTCTCTACAACTATACTACTAGAGCCTCTTTGCGTCCCACTGCTGGGCACAGGCCTCCTCTCATCACGAGAGGGGTTGGGCTGTAGTTCTCACGCGGGCCCAGTGCGGATTGGGGACTTCACACACATTGCTTACTTTACTTCGCAGATGCGTGCAGGTTTCCTCACGATGTTTTCCTTCACCGAAAAGTTTAGTGTAGCTTAAGTAAACTTAGAAGTGCGAGCCGGATTCGAACCCCCGACCCTCTGCATGAGAGGCGGTAGGTCGAACCACTAGGCCACCGCGGCTTTTTCTTTACAACAATGAATATTAATTATAATAAAGAGATAGTTTGAAGAACCACTGTGCAATTTAGTTTTGTGTCTACGGGCAAATTTAAAAAACCGGCCAAGTGCGTGTCGGGCCACGCGCAAAGTTTAGGGTTCCGAAGTTGACGATGCCCACAGTACCTTTCTAAGACTTATTAGCATCTAGCTAGCCTGTGGTATGACGTGCACGCCCGACGCCCCTGCCGCTCGAGAAAAATCATTGGTATTTTAATCATTTCATAAGTTGATAACTCGTAAGTTTGTACAGCCTACTTAGCTGTGACAGTTTTCCTTTCAACTACGTTATATATGCCACAACCGTGATTTTTTTCAGCCATCCAAATACCACCATTTAGCTGGCAGGGGGGGGACACGTGACTCTAACAAAAAATAGCACTTTAAAGCTTTATATTTCACAAACGCATCACTTAATCAAAAAATGGTTTTTACAAACCCACAATATTTTAACACCTATTCAACGATATGCCGCACCATGATTATCTACTTACCACTAACTGAACATGCTGTATATGTACATATAGAAAACGATATGTATAGAACAGAAACGATCAAAAAACATTAGTTATAGTTACTACCTAACTATATGCTTTGGAAATTCATCTAAAATAGGTATTCAAAACATCTATAAAATAACTGACGTGACTATAATTAAATAAACAGTCACCCTAAGCAAGTAAAGGAAGCCGTCACCTCTACCGCCCTTCAACATCCATTTGTTTTGAAAAACATGTCTCGTGTTTGAGTACATTAAAGAGTCTTTATTCTTACTTGCCCCCAGAGGATATAGCGAATTGCGAAAACGGCATATTTAAGGAGGACACGAAATTGAAGTGCTATATGTTTTGCCTGATGGAAGAAGCGAGCCTCGTAAGTTGTTTTGTTTGCCTCTACCTTTACGTATGCGGAATTAGATAAAAGAGTTCTGTAATTTATTTTTTTAATCTTACGAGGAAATTGAATTGTGTAAGGATCTGAGAGAGAACTTTTGGATAATAATTTTCTTGTTCGGCAGGTGGATGACGACGAAATGGTGGACTATGATATGATGGTCAGCTTGATTCCAGAACAATACTTGGACAGAGTTTCCAAAATGATTTTCGGCTGCAAACATCTAGGTTGGTAAAGAAATTGAATATTTAGCGTTCCATTCTATAGTAGTTGTGCCCCGCGACTTCGTCTGCGTGGAATATAAAATTGCCGACAACTTTTCTTTCTGACATCCGTCAAACATAGCTTATATATAGCTCCGAATGATGCTCTGTCTACCCTTGAAAACTGCATTCAAATCGATTCAGTATTTCCGGAAATTAACTGTAACACACAGACAGACAGAAAGAAAGAAAGAGACAGAAAAATTACCCTTTAATTATCGTATAGATTGTACGACTTTATCTGCATTGCATAGATGTTATGTACCATAAAATAATTACCTTATTTCTTTTTCTTTCTTCCGTCTTTAAATTAAATGGATATAAACAGTTAAGTATTAATTATTTAATGAAATATAAATGATTGTTTATGTGAAAATATTATCTATAACGTTTTATATTTCAGACACAAAAGACAAGGACAAATGTCAAAGAGCATTTGATGTTCACAAATGTTCCTATGAAAAGGATCCTGATGTAAGATTACTTTCTATTTTAACTGTAAAATAAGAGCTCTACTTAGGTACTTACGTCTATGTTTTAAATAACTATACCATTTTTTTTCCAGTTTTACTTCTTATTCTGAGACTGCTCGTGTGCTGACAAAATGCAGAAGACTATTTAATACAATAACAATAAACAATTATTTCTAAGTGCAAATTAAAATGTTGTTTTAATTGTGCCCTTCCCCAAAACTAGAGATTAATAAGATAGTAATAAGTAAGTTGAATATAAAAGACACACATTACTTAAAAATAATACCACCGAATAATAATTACAAGTCGCTTTGCTACCTCTGTCTTGGAGAGCAGAAGATACTTGTAAATAAAGACGTAATTTGGATCCAGCCGCGGGCTCTTCGCCCCTATTTTTCATGAAATCTCGCTCAAGTTGATTCAGATCTTGAAAGAAGTATAATGCTGAGGAATTAATTTGCTTTACGAGATTTTTTTACAGGGGAAATAAATTAGTTAGAATTTTGTAAAACGTATAATTGCCCTGCAGGAAGGCAATTTTGATATTCGACTTACAAAGAAAGCAATCGGAATGTTATTATTTTTCTTTATGAAATTAAGTATTAAGTAAGCAGAATTTCATAAAGCGCAATTGTGTTTTAAGAGGATACCGTTTTTTAGAGATAACAAAGTGGGTATTCATATAAATAAAAATCGCAATTTGTTTAAGTAGTTTGTTAGATAAGTATATTATTGAAATAAAAAGTATTAGGTGCTATCAAAAGATAAAAAGATGAAAAAAAACATTTATTCAAGTAGGATTTTACAATCACTTTTGCATCGTCATTATGTACGATTTGATGTAGTTATCATTAAAAACATTCCTAAATCAATGGATTTAGGTACCTATACATCTTCTAATTTGTATCAAACTTTTTTTTCATGCAAAGTCCTGCGCACACATGTTTATTAGTCCAATTCAGGCCAGGCATTCTTGTCACTTTAATAATCTTCTACACAATAGTAACCTTTTGCGCAGCAGAGCACTTTAAATATTTTTTAAGTTCCGGAAGGGGCAGGTTCATGGCTTCTCGGGGTAGTTTTGTAGATTAAATTAAAGCCTGATACAAACCGAACAGACAAGTAAGCACTCAAGTAAAATGCTCTGAAGATGGCTCTATTCGAAACTACTTCGGAGGATGTGAATGAAATAGACTTTCTCAGTATAACACTGATATACCATCTAGTGTATATCTCATGTAGTAGCGAGAAAGTGTATAATTAAGGACTAGCGTCTGCCGACTCCCCAATCCGCACTGTGCCCGCGTGGGGACTATAGCCCAAACCCTCTCATGATGAGAGGAGGCCTGTGCCCAGCAGTGGGACGCAAATAGGCTGTAGTAGTAGTAGTAGTAGTCTGCCGACTCGACTTCGTCCGCGTAGAATTCGTTTATAGCATTCCCGCCAGAAGTATGAATTTTTCCGGGATAAAAAATAGCCTATATGTTGACCAGTGTTATAAACTACCCCCATACCATTTTTTTGCAATCCGTCCAGTAGTTGTCGAATTAAAGCAGGACATACATACATAAAGACATTATTTTTTTAGTTCAGTATCGTCTATACAGTCCCCTCGATTTGATAGTTTCTTTTAATTTTCATTCTTTCTAGTTTCATAGTTTCTTTCAAGTTTCATTAGTAGATACAGAGATGGAAAATCCAAATACTCATTTACGCTTGTTCATTGTTCCTGTATGTACGTACTTGTTTGTCAATGATTTATCGACACATCCATAATAACCAGTGATTTGGAAGAAGTAAACTTTTCAAGCCCCAATTACAATAAAAGAGCACATTATTTAACAGCAAAACGACATTCAAAAGACGGAAAACCGAGGGTCGGAACATCTGCACATAAAGAGGCAATTTGGAGATTGCCGGGGGCGCGCAACCGCCACGGTGAATTGTACTCGAACGTATTCAAAATTAAAAAAAAAAACGAAGGAAACATTGCAGAGAAATTCATTGCGGTAAAATAAACAGAGTGGCTTGTTAGGTCGCGGACAGTGCGCTCAGGAGCCGTCGGCAGCGCACGCCCGCGGTCCGGGGCTTTCCCTTCAAACTTTATAGCACTCGTACTCTATAGGTTTAAAGAAAAAGACCAATAAGTACTTTATTATTAAAGTTCCTTTTTTATGTAATTGGTAGAAAAACGAGCACACAGGCCACCTGATGGTAAGCGGTCGCTGTGGTCCATGGACACCGATATCTTATTGAGAAATCATAAGATCTGAATGCGTTGCCTACGCTGAGGCCCAAGATGGAATACCTCTATGCCAGTAATTTCGCCGGCTGACTTAACTCCTTACAGGAACACAAAATTGTCAACGCTGCTATTTGGCACATGTTAGACGGTGCGGGTAAGACGGTGATAGATACGAGGGGTGATCCAAAAGTAATGATAACTGAATACTTATTGAATCGGATTAATAGTAGATTGTTTATCAAGGGACTAAAGCAAGCCATTATGACACGAGATGTTTAGCCACCCGAGCAGAGCGAGGGTGGCTATAGTTCGAGTGTCATTATGGTTGTTTAGTCACGCGTTAAACACTCTGCTTTTCACTTCAAATGCGAGGAAAAAAAACGAAGTTCCATACAAAATTACGATATTTATTATAACAAAGTAGATAACCGGCTACTTCCCGATGACCTAGAATCATGAAATTTGGCCAGAAGCAAGGTCTTACAGGACACGTACAGGAATAAATCTGATAACCTTAAATATTATATATTTTGGTGCAAAAACAGCCAATTTACTAATACAAACTTATCATTTGCGGTTGGCGCAGTAGCCGTGTCTACTTCAGCAACCGCAAATAATAAGTTTGTATTGTTAAATTTGCATCATCAAGTTTGTAGGTACGGAACCCTCGGTGCGCGAGTCCAACTCGCACTTGACCTGTTTTTTTATCACGTGACGTTTTGAATGATATTTAGCCAACAGATTCAAAATATTTTAAAACTAATTGGGTCATGCATTATTAAATGTATTCGCTTTAAATAAAACAAGATTCATAGGTATTCGTAATCATTAAATCGTGTTTTACGAAATTAAATCGTTTTTTCACGCCCTAGAAATTCTCTAGGTTCACTGGAAATGGGAATAATCCTCCTTTCACAAACTCTGTGGTTGGCTGTTTAGGCGGGTTTCCAATGTCAATTAAAAAAAATTTACTTTAGTCCCTAGAGACTAAAAAAGAGCTTTAGTCCCGATTTGCAGAGACTAAAGTAACATTTTAAGAGCATGAGAAGTGAAAAATAAATAGGTATGCCGTTACTGGCCATAAATACTCCTTAGTAAATAAAAAAAAAAGTATCTGTCAGAGAGTTGCAGCTGTTTTTTCACGAGCAGTCGGAACAATAACGCAAAAATGGAGAAAACTGAGGTGAGAGCGGTTATTTAATACTTCTGTTTGAAAAAAATCTGTACTAAAGATATAATGTATCAAAAGAGTCCAGAAATATTGATATTTTCCATCAGAAAATTGGCCCATTTCTGTATGAGGCCGAAAAAAACATTTTACTAACCTTACAATCCTAGTTTCATCTTTATTTGCAGTGTTATATATAACCTATAATAAGTTAATGTATTTTTCACCTCAGCAGCTCGAACAAGTAGACTTTGCTGTCAGAAATTAGTGAGCAAAATCGTGTTTGTTTCACTCAGTGAGACAAAGTATTTTTTTAATTTGTTTTTTTTTTAATCCTTTTAACCCATCAGACAATCCCAACAGGCAAAGGCATAGGCTTAAGCCTTGCAGCCACAGTTAAATCGTTCCCGCGCTTTTTCTTTTTTTTAAATTTGATTACTGCGAATGGTCATTTCATATTGCGGCATCTAACTAGTAACTACTTCTTATACCAATAATTCAAACTATCTCGATTTTATCCGCTCTCTTCTTTTCATTTCTTTTAGAAAAGAGGTAGATTATACTAGGCAAGTCTTACTGCGAATCTATTTTCGTAGAAAAAAAACTGAATGAGAAACGTTCGGATACGCGCAACGCATCAGTACGCCGTATTTTAAGACATTAAAATTATGCGTTGATTTAACTTCTGAAGTTCTTACAATTTTCAAATGACTTATATTTCATATAATTATGTTATTTGTAATCATTTTAAACTAAAGTTTTAATTTAAAGTAAACTAAAAGTTGTCAAATATTACCGATTAAATTAGAAATTTATCATTGTACTAGTTTCCGAACATACTTTTGGAAAATTGTCTCATGTCAAATCATGTCTTTCTTCTTAATTTTCCATACCTAACTTTAAAGTAATTCTTTTAAAACATGAAATTCAAGTAATAATTTGAGTGAAAGGAGTGAAGAAGAAATGTTACTTATTTCATATTTTTCGTGTTGTAAGTATTCTTTGCAAGTACCTTTTATGTGTTCTCGCTACTGAGGTGAAAAATTGTATGTGCTACTCGAGAGCAATTTATTTTACTTCTCGTGCCTTTGAGTCCTTCGCTAGCTCAAGATTCTAAACTAGAATCACTCGCTGAACGCTCGTGATTCAACTATAGAATCTTTCGCTAGCTCAGGACTCAAACATGGCACTCGAAGCAAAAAACAATTTTGCTCTCTTGTTGCACAAATAACTATTTCACCTCAGCAGCTCGAACAAGTAGACTTTGCTTTCAGAAATCAGTGAGCAAAATCGTGTTTGTTTCACTTAGTGAGACAAAGTATTTTTTTAATTTCTTTTTTTTAAATCCATTTATTCCATCAGACAATCCCATCAGGCAAAGGCAAAGGCCTAAGCCATGCAGCCACAGTGTCATGTTTTAGTTTAATGTGATCAATTTACTATTCTAGATCAGAATTATTCAGTAATATACGAAGAATAAACAAATAAAAGTACCTACTTAAAAACAAAACGAATAAAAAACTTCTTTAAATGTAAAATCTGAAATGTGAAATCGTTCCCGCGCTTTTTCTTTTTTTTTAAGTTTGATAACAGGGAATGGTCGTTTCATACTGCGGCATCTAGGTTACTGTACCTACTTCTTATACTAAAATTCGAACTAACTCGATTTTATTAGCTCTCTTCTTTTCATTTCTTTAAGAAAAGGGGGAGAATTATATTAGGCAAGTCATAGAGCGAATCTATTTTCGCAGAAAAAAAAACTATACAAGAAACGTTCGGATACGCGCAACGCATCAGTACTGCCGTGTATTTTTAGGCATTAAAATTATACGTTGATTTTATCTTCTGAAAATCCTGCAATTTTTAAAATGACTTATATTTCATATAATTATGTTATTTGTAATCATTTTAAACTAAAGTTTTAATTTAAAGTAAACTAAAAGTTTTCAAATATTACTGAAGAAATTTGAAATTTATCATTGTACTAGTTTCCGAACATACGTTTAGAAAATTGCCGCCATTCTTTCATGTCAAACCATGTCTTAATTTTCGACAACTAACTTTAAAGTAATTCTTTTAAAACATGAAATTTAAGTAATAATTTGAGTGAAAGGAGTAAAGAAGAAATGTTATTTCATATTTTTCGTGCTGTAAGTATTCTTTGCAAGTACCTTTTATATGTTCTCGCTACTGAGGTGAAAAATTGTATGTGCTACTCGAGAGCAATTTCTTTTACTTCTCGGGCCTTTGTGTCCTTCGCTAAGCTCAAGATTCTAAATTAGAATCACTCGCTAGACGCTCGTGATTCAACTATAGAATCTTTCGCTAGCTCAGGACTCAAACATGGCACTCGAAGCAAAAAACAATTTTGCTCTCTTGTTGCACAAATAACTATTAATGGTGTCATTCGAATGCCGTGCACGGTTGTAGTCGAGTGGCAGGCATAATAGCACTAGTTTACTTTTAAAATAAGCATCAAATCTGTAATTTGTTTGTTACTTGTTACTGTGCCTAAATTAGATAAATTAATAAACGCTGAATTAATGGGAACACCGGGCGAGTCCGCTCCACCGTATTCCACAGTGGCACGGTGGTCAAAGGAGTTTAACTTGGGAAAAACATCCATTCAAGATGAACATCGCGAAGGCCGTCCATCTGACGCCATTACTGGAGAAAACGTCGAAAAAATTCATTCAGCAGCATGGCAGCATTCAAAGAATCTTAACTGATGAACTACACATGAAAAGTCTCCGCTCGTTGGGTGCCTAGAATGTTAACGGCTGAACAAAAGAAAATACGATCTGAGATTTCGAAGTCTAATCTTGACAAATATCAAACATTTTTGCGTCGGTTTGTAACCATGGACGAGTCTTGGATCCACCATTTCGATCCTGAGACCAAACAGCAATCCATGACCTGGAAGCGAGCGTCTTCCCCTACACCGAAGAAATTCAAGGTAGCAAGCTCCGCTGGTAAGGTCATGGCTTCAGTGTTTTGGGATGCTGAGGGAGTCATAATGATCGAATACCTGGAAAAGGGAACCACTATTACGGGCTCCTACTACGCTGACCAAATACGCAGATTGAGAGAGGCAATCAAAGAAAAGCGGCGGGGTAAACTTCGAGCTGACATCCTGTTTCACCAGGACAACGCACCGCCCCACAAGGCCGGCGTTGCGATGGCTGCCATCCGTGATTCAGGGTTCGAATTGCTGGAACACCCGCCATATTCGCCAGACCTAGCCCCCAGCGACTTTTATCTCTTTCCACGGCTGAAGGAAGATTAAGATCTTATTTTTTTTAAAGGAATTCGTGGTCTGGAGAAACGATGGTCTAAGTGTGTAGACTTGGAAGGAGATTACGTAGAAAAATAAATTATTTTATTAAACATTTTATGTGTCTTTCATACTGATTATCATTACTTTTGGATCACCCCTCGTAGGTACCTACCAACCCGGACGGACCTAGCATCAGGTCCTGCCACGAGTAAAGGTTTTAAGCAAATTATTTAAGTCTCGAAATAAGAAGAAAGAAACATCAGTTCCTTACTCAAGGAGGTGAACTGCATTTGTACGACCACGACCTGATGTGGGAAATAGGCTTACGAACCATGATGTCGCATATTGATGTTTGTGAAACCAGCGTCACCAAGCGTGCAATGTGCATTGCCAAGGCAGAATATGGTTTTCAGTGAAGTTATCCGTGTATTTTGGTCCTACTAAGGTAAAGTAAGCTCGCTTAGATAAACTGAACCGCTAAAGATCAGGTACAGTGTCTGACCAAAATAACTCAACGTACCTAATGACGAAATTGGCCGCGTCTTCTGCCGAGCCGACGGCTGCGGATATCGCAATTTGCTAGCCGTAATAACGGCGCGCCGCGGACGTGCGCTGGCTGCGTGCTTTGCACCCGCACATAATTGAAATCGGGGTGAAACTAAATCACCAACTGATACGGGTCAGTATTAAAAGACGTTTTAGCTTAGTGATATATGTACAGGTATATAAGACGTGGTATCGTACGTAACTTAAATTGATGTGATGGTCTTATGTGAATTATATTAAAAGTGCGATCCTACCTTTTTAAATAAATATTGGGTTATTTTTCGAATGAAGCATTGTTTTAAAGCAGCTATTGAGTAAACCTGCACGCATCGCATCGTGAGGAAACCTGCACGCATCTGCGAAGTAATTCATAGATGTGTGTGAAGTCCCCAATCCGCACTGGGCCCGCGTGGGGTCTATAGCCCAAACCCTCTCGTGATGAGAGGAGGCCTGTGCCCAGCAGTGGGACGCAAATAGGCTGTAGTAGTAGTAGTAGTAGTAGTAGCCATTGAGTAGACGAGTCTTCTAAACTTTCCATAAATCAGTTGTACTTTAGAGTAGGTACATCAAACTGATGCACATTATTATTATACAATACATGCACCTTTTGCAAACACGAAGGAAAGACATTAATCGAGCAAAATTCAAGTTGAAACTTTCGATGTATAAAACTATAAATGTATAAAACTTAGGTAGGTATACATGCTCGTTATAGGTACATTAAGAACTAATGCTTTTCTGTCCACTAGCCTGTAACGGTGTTCTTTTCGATATGTGAGGCACAATTTATATGTTAATGAAGTAAGTGGGTGGACGGTCCGAAGTGGCCCGGATGCCGCACGCTGGAGTTTCCCTCAAATTATTCGTCTGTGCCCCCTAACCGGAATATTAATAGCTTCGAACCGTAACTGCATAGTGATTTGATAATCACAAATACTGGACAGTCAATACGAAACAAACTTGCCTTGCCGCTGCTCGGTCTAAAATTCAGAAGCATCCGTGAACAATGCGTTGTTTCGCCACCAACGAAGCATTTATGAAATACAAAAGAGCACTAGCCAGCTGTTCAAAGTACAATAAAACCTACTATCAATCCGTAGAAAATTGTTCTCGTAATCGATTTAACATTTTGAATCATACCATAACCTGACAGTCAGAAAAATGCAAGTAGCTTAGAATTTATTTCAAGATTTAGACTAATGAGGTACTTCTATTTTTTTTTCTGTCGATGATTGGACATGGTGGCCGAGTGGATCGAACTACCGCCTCTCATGCAGAGGGTCGGGGGTTCGATTCCGGCTCGCACCTCTAAGTTTACTTATGTGCGAAATTCAGTTTGAATTTACCACTGAGCTTTTCGGCGAAGGGGAGTGGGATGCAAATAGGCTGAAGTAGTAGTAGTTGTATACTACTACAGCCTATTTACGGCCCACTGCTGGGCACAGGCCTCTCATCACGAGAGGGTTTGGGCTATTGTCCCCACGCGGGCCCTGTGCGGATTGGGGACTTCACACACATCTTTGAATTACTTCGCAGGTGCGTGCAGGTTTCCTAACGATGTTTTACACAGAAAAGCTCACTTGTAAATTGAAATTGAATTTCGCACATAAGTAAACTTAGAGGTGGGAGCGGGATTCGAACCCCCGACCCTCAGCATGAGAGGCGGTAGGTCGAGCCACAAGGCCACCACGGCTTCTTAGTAGTTGTATACGGAATCCAATTACCTACCTGTGGACTTGTTTAACTTAACATAAACAAAATTTAAATTTTAATTGAAATAGTTATTAAAACGGGGAGGTAAATAAAATCAGTCAATTATCTAAATAAATGGAGTTAGCCACGAGCCCGCGCTGTTCGGGGGCCGGGTTACTATATTAATAGTAGAGTTCCCTTCAAAGGAATGTAATGCTTTTTGGGGAAGGTGTTTGTTTCAGAGGCGCGCCGCGAAATGAATATTGATGTCTTCATGGGGCCGGAGATGATTTGCTGAAAAATTAGCTTCTTTTCATCGTATTGTTGCCTCGCTCGGTTCGGCCCGCTGATGAAGACTAATTTAACCGTTAATTTTGCTTAGTAACGATGAAACGTTGATTCATTGCAGTTATTAAATTTGTGCAGCTATTTTAGATTTAACGTATGATTGTAATGTAATAAAGAATGATAGGTAGTCGTCTTTTTTCGCCACTTCCGTTGCCTCACTAGTATAATCAAACCAATTTTATTTATCAATCTAAGATATTACAGCATATGACTGTTAGAAATTGTAATTTTATATCGTATTTAAAATGTAGAGTTTGTAAATTAATTACGTTGTTGGAATTCAAGCTCCATAATGTGTTTTAATAAAATTCAGTCTATTTTAACTTTATTAGCGCTACTCACCTAATTAAAACAGTTTTGCTATCAGCAACTTTATTCTCTGTGCGAGCTGGGATTTTAATAATACAATAGCGTTGTCAAAGTTTCTGTTAATTAACACTGCCACCAATGAATGTTATTTTTATATCTTTTTGTATTTTTTAACCACCCGCGAGATACTCAGCTCATCAAGCTCTTCAAGTTCTCAATTCACTCTCGATTAACTCACTATCATACAAGAATACTTACCATAGTCTTACCACTTGCCACTAATACAACCAGGTGGCCTGTGTGCTCCTTTGCTATCTAACGATAAATAAGAAACGTTAAAAAACTAAATAAAAATCGGGTCACCCGTTGCAAAGCTATGCTATATTGACAGACACACAGATACGCGTTAAACTTACAAACTTCAGATACAATAACCCCTCATTATTCACTCCAGGGGTTAAAAAATGGCACCGCGTGTGCTTTGAGGGCCTCGCTTCGTATATCGATCAGGGGCTATATTCGAAGTCTTAAAATAGGGATCTCCCTGTTCCCTACAGGATCGCTCACGCATCGCGTGAACTGTAAGCAAGGCTGGGGCCTCAATCAAGTTCGTAAAGAATGATTTGGGATCTTCACATTTAGCAAGATTATTTTGTCATTTAATGAGCTACTACTCGTACCTTATTCGGGGAAATGGGTCTCCGTTTTCAATTTTAAGGACTATGAGTATAAGGATAATTTTCCAATAGGTCCCGAGCTAAATAAGGACATAGTGTTTAGTTTTTTATCCCCCTAGTAGGTACCGATGTTATTATTATTAGGTACTGATAGTCTATACTAACCATAAGTCTGTAGCAGAAGTCGCGTCTGAAACTTGAAAATCAAAATAAACTATCAAGTCGAGAGGACTAAATAAATAAACGATACTGAACCCAAAAAACATAAATTTCAAGATTCAGACGCGACTTCTACAGACTTATTATTAGTATCGAGTATAGATTTTCTATAAACTCGAATGATGCCCTTGTAAGAAGGAAATCATCATATGGCCTCTTGGCTGAACGCGTTGAGCTAGTAAGATACAATTTATATGCTAATCTGACATAAGAGACAAGCCACGCTACTGTAGACACAACGTGCCTCCCACGACCGGTCGTCGACCTGCCTATTAACACTCCACAAATAACTTCCTCCTAATCTTGACTTGAATATAATTTATAATATTATTACATCACCCTTGGCCGTAAAGTGAGATTTTCTGCCCGCTACGCAGAGAGAAAATCTCACTTCTTGGCCAAGGCAAGACGTAAAACTTTTGACAACCCACGGGCGGTAATTCGTAAAGCCCCAGTTCGCATATTTATGGCTCTCACCTTCGGTTCGGGCCACAGAAACCTGCGATCTGGGACATTTACGAATTCACCGCCCGAGGTCTGTAATGTACTATTACATCACCCTTGGCCATAAAGTGGGATTTTCTACCCGCTACGCGGAAAGAAAATCTCACTTCTTGGCCAAGGCAAGACGTAAAACTTTTGACAAACCACGGGTGGTAATTCGTAAAGCCCTAGATCGGATATTTATGGCCCTCACCTTCGGTTCGGGCCACAGAAACCTGCGATCTGGGACATTTACGAATTCACCACCCCTAGGTCTGTAATGTACTATTAATCCATACTAATATTATAAATGCGAAAGTAACTCGGTGTGTATGTCTGTTACCTCTTCACGCTTCAACCGCTGGAGAGATTGAGATGAAATTTGGCATGGAGATAGTTGGGGTCCCGGGAAAGGACAAAGGCTACTTTTCATCCCGGAAAAGCGCATAGTTCCCACGGGAACGCGATAACATAATTCTATGCGGGCGAAATCGCGGGCAGAAGCTAGTATTATTAATAAAATAATATATTTCCATGACACTCTGTTTTACTTCGCTTTGTTAATAAAACGAGCTCAAGAAAAGGACGTATTGGTTTTTTTTGCCACCGCAACATTACCTCGTCCAATTCTTTTTGAAGTGCATTTTTTACGAGAAATACGTTAAACAACGCGAGTTATTTTCCTTTTAAGTACATTTCCACGGTTTAAGCCATCTGTTTGTTTAAATTTAATGATATTTTCCTCATTTCGTCTCCTAAAAATACCGAAAGGAAACTTAAGTTGCGGTTTCAGCGTCGCTTGTTTGAAGTTTAATCTTATTAATTTGTCATTTACTTGGATGACTACTAGCCACCTTGGACATCACTTTATAAAATGAAAATGAGTCCAAGTACCTAATATTATTCTAAAGCAATTCTTTTAACCAAAATATTTTAAGTACTTATTTCCTGAAAGAATAACTAACATCCATCCATACATCCATGTAGGTAGACTTTCACCGTTATAATATGAATATAATTTTAGAAGAACAATCAAAAACATCTACCTATAGCTACTTTGGCTTACAATACAACGTCTTCCGTGATTGCATCTTCATTCAGGAGTCACCCTACACCAAATAGAGCTTATAGTACTGAACTGTGAACTATGACGAGTGAATACAAAATGGATGCGGTATTTGTTTCTATACTAACAACCTGCATTATAAACCACCCTAGTTAAGGATTTTACTGTGATTGATTATCCATACTAATATTATAAATGCGAAAGTAACTCTGTCTGTCTGTTACCTCTTCACGCTTCAACCGCTGGACCGATTAAGCTCAAATTTGGCATGGAGATAGTTGGGGTCCCGGGAAAGGACATGGGCTACTTTTTATCCCGGAAACACGCATAGTTCCTGCGGGAACGGGATAACCGAATTCCACGCGGGCAAAGTCGCGGGCAGAAGCTAGTTATAGTATATTCTTGAGTACATTGAATTGTTTTTCTTTGGCCAGGACATGACTATATCTATATGCCCCATCATAATGCTTCATTTATCATTAGAATGAAAAAAATCGGGAAGAATCTAAAGGAACAGCTGAAAGTAAGAAAAATAACTTTGTATGGGAATCCGTGGTGATACGAAGTTCACCGGGTCAACTACACTCAACAGCAATGAATTCGGGTCACTTTGTATGGAAAATGCTATACAAAGTGACCCGAATTCATTACTGTTCAGTGTAGTGTTTAATGAAAGCCGTGGTAGCCTAGCGGTTCGACCTACCGCCTCTCATGCCGAGGGTCGGGGGTTCGATTCCGGCTCGCACCTCTAAGTTTACTTATGTGCGAAATTCAATTTGAATTTACTACTGAGCTTTTCGGTGAAGGAAAACATCGTGAGGAAACCTACACGCATCTGCGTAGTAATTCAAAGATGTGTGTGAAGTCCCCAATCCGCACTGGGCCCGCGTGGGGACTATAGCCCAAACCCTCTCGTGATGAGAGGAGGCCTGTGCCCAGCAGTGGGACGCAGATAGGCTGTAGTAGTAGTAGTAGTAGTAGTAGTGTTTAATAAATTCAGGATTAGTGACAGATATCCAAGAAAAATCGACCATCTACTTACACTAGTATTTAAACCGTATCGGTCGACAAGTTAAATGAACATCTTAATTCGCCTTGTCCATTATTTGAGCGAAGTCGGTCGCTTTGCGTGTAGTTGGCCTGTTCGCGGCGACCGCTGGCTAAGCCAATTAGTGTCCACTTGGGTAAACACTGGCTCGTTAGCGGACTTGTGTGCTCTGTTCAATTCAATTTGCCAGCTCCACCGCCACTTATTGATACGACATATTTTTCTTTGCTTTTATTTACTACGAGACTCAGAACAATGGTTCAATGCTAACCGCGGATCGCGTACGTTACTCTGTAACTGTGTTATTTTCCTGTGTTGTGTTTTTTCATAAGTACCTTGCATAGCGGAACCATTTATAAAGTATGGTAATCATATTAATGTGATTCGAGTCGGCGGCTGCAATGATTAAGGGCCCTCACGGCCCATTTTGCGTGGCCCGCCGCGGGGAGCCAGGTGAGCCCCTTGAACTTTGTGTCTTTGATGATTCCGCGCAAGGGCTAATATGAATTATTGCACGGCAGGTTAATTAGGCTTAAATTTGTTTTGTTATATTTTGATTTAACTTTTTGAACGCTGACGAGATCGTCAGCGTTCAAAAAGGGTCACTGGCGGATCAAATTATGAATAATTGACGATTGCTTTACCTACTATCATCCTATCCTATAAACGAGCAATATTTGTATATATATGTGAGATATAATAATATATTTGTAATCGCGTTCTCGAAAACGGCTCTAACAATTTCGATGATATTTGGAATATAGGGGCTTACGGGGGTGAGAAATTGATCTAGCTAGGTCTCATATCTAGGAAAATTCGTTTTTAGCTATTTTCACCCGAGCAAAGCTCGGTCGGCCAGGTACTAACCTATAATGCACCAACGTTCATTGCCTTTTGGTTAGCTTTTACCTGTATTGACTATTTTCAGGTTTATTGGCCATGACATCATTTTATTTACTGTCAAGAACTACGTCTTTGGTAAACATTAACTCGTAGTTGAGTGAGCAGGTTCCTTGTTCAGTTGTAGAGATGATCTGGTTTCGTGCAAAGGTTGTCGCAGGGTAGGTAATCTAGTCCGTGACTTGCAAGGCAATGCCGGGTTTATCACCGGCGGCGCCGGCGCGGGCGCGCCGAGCCGTGGCTAGTCGTTAGCGAACCGCATTGTACCGGTTATTGCGGCACCGACCGAACGATATCGCAACACCAGAATATCTTGAATTTCTAATGCCATTTGTATGATTTTATGAGGAGCTAAAATGGAGGCAAGGCTCTTTTGCGTGCTCCCTCCGAGGGATGAATTAACGAGATGTGTGAATACCAATTCATTCGTCATGCAGATATTAAATTAGGTACAATCTATCATTGTATGCAAAATAGGTGTACTTTTTATCCCGGAAAAAAGCACCTACTTTAACGAATACTTAAAGAATTTCTATGCGGAAGAAGTCACGGACAGAAATTAGTACAATATAAGTTTCAGATATTTCCCCTACCACTTCGAAACATTTTATAATTTACACACTATTTGCGTCCCACTGCTGGGCACAGGCGCTAGTCACCACGAGGGCGCAGTGCGGATTGGGGACTTCACACACATCTTTGAATTACTTCGCAGATGCGTGCAGGTTTCCTCATGATGTTTTCCTTCACCGAAAGGCTCAGTGGTAAATTCAAATTGTATTTCGCACATGCCGGAATCGAAACCCCGACCCTCTGCATGTGAGGCGGTGGGTCGAACCACTAGGCCACCACGATATTTATTAATTTTGGTTTTATTACAATAAACTGGCAACTCGACAGTGACGTCACTGGTATCACAAACCATGTTTTTCAAGGATATTTTCAAGTGTGAATTTATGATAACCACCCTAAACATGTCCAGAAGCGCATTGCCAAGCTTAAGTAATTCGCTAAGTAAAAAATTATATGCAAGAGCACGAAGCAAGTCACTCTGACGTAAAGGTTGATCAAGGCATAATTAATATTGAAGCCTTTTAGCCACCGCAGTCCATTTTTCACAAAAAATCCAACTTTTTAAGGAGAAAGCTTATTAAATGTCGCTAGGGTAAGTTGTAATTAGAAAACTTGGGTTAAATAACTAGATTTTTAAAAATTAAGTTTTGACGTGCATTTAGACGTGCTCGCTCCGAAGTACATATCTATATTATTTTCTTTTAAAATTAGTAAAACTGAGACATTAATTTGGATCGGTTTCTATGGCGCTTTGTGCTATCCAAAGCCGTTTTAAAAACATGGCGCGCATAATGATGGCTTGATGAGAGCGGGAGTTCGGTGCACCGCTCGGCGTTGTACGTGATGCGAAATTTTCGTTTTAATTACAGGAAAGGAAAGTCGAACGTCTAACATGATTTGGAGATCGCTTTTGAATGATTTTTATTTGTATCTAGAGGTATAGACGGCGGGCGTCAGCTTTGTACTTGTTACTAAAAATATGCTTCTATCGCGTCTCGGAGTTTGCTTATACGTGCCAAATTCAATTTGAATTTACCACTAAGATTTTGATTGAAGAAAAACATCATGACAAAGCCTGCACGTACTGCGAAGTAATTCAGGTATGTGTGTGAAGTCCCCAGTCCACACTGGGTTTACGCAAAATAGGCTGTTGTAGTGGATTCATTATACGAACACAGTAAAAGAGTCGAGTATAGTATCGGATACATGAAATGTTTCAAACCAACACAAACACATACTAAGAGACGACCAAGATAAATACCAACAATCCGAAACATCAATTTTCATATTCAGTAAAAAATCCTCCGTTTTAGAGATATTGTCTCTCTTCTGTCAACGCGGTGTTATTTGTTCTACAACCAACTTGCCTATAAGACGGATTTTCATGCGAAATGTATTGTATATTACGATTAGTCTTTTATTATGCTAGTACAAATGTTGTTAATCACGATAAGCTTGTCTATTATACGGTGAATTATTTTACAAAAAAACACTAATAAATAGACTGTTAAGACAGTGGATTAATTAAGATGGACTTGCAAACGTTACGTAGGGACTTGAACTTGGTTAAACTTAGTGGCAGAGCAACTAAACTTATACTAGAAACCCTATTCCGCGACTAGACGTTCACATGTTCGGGAGTGAAAATTGGGGGGTAAGCTGAAGAGATCCTTATCCGGCGATGTAGGCAGTAGTCGTGAGGGAACATCCTAACAAGTAAACTGTCCCGCACTCGCGGGGAATAACAATACGCGCGCGCGCCGTCAAACCATAACGACATTCACAACTTCCTCCATGTCTTGGAGCAAACATTTGTACTGAACCATTTCTACAAATACACCTTTTATGTCGTGTTCAAGACTGCAGTCAAATAGTACGCATTTCTGCATGATATTCCCGTTTATTGAGAAAGTTTCACGTAACTGATTAAAAAATACATAAAGGATATTATTTGAGAAAACATCACGGCCACAGTTAATAGAGTCTTATTTCATCGTTAGATATTTCAATCGATTTGTGTTGTTCTCACAAGCGGTATTACTTATAAAATTTAGGTTAGCGTTCAATTGATACAGTTTAATGGTTTTTATTCTACACACTGTAATAGGTGCCTACCTACTCGTATTGTTGTTACATATAAACACTCTCACTCGCTAATTACTGACCGTGGTCTATAAAAAAATTAAATGTAATGAAGTCCAATAAGGACCTAACTATTATTTATATTAGCATACTTTTCTTGTAAAAATTCACACATACAACAGAAGGTACAAGATGCGCGGAGTTTTTCTAAACTTTTCTTCTTTACTTATTTGAGGACGGTCGGAGCGAGCGAACTCCCTAACTTGTGTTATTGAATTTAATGTACCCTGCTCGTACCTAGTTCCACTCGATGTCGATAAAATCACTACGACGAGTTACACATTACTGTTTGTTCCGTTTCCGACTAAGAATCGACGTAATTCTGTTTACCTTGCGAATGTTTCGTTTATTGCGTTGACTCGTTAACCAATGTGTACCCATCTATAAGGAAATGTTCGATGTTTCTGTGGACACCAAACGTTCGGGAGCATGTAAATAAGAGAGCGGCGTATATTTTTGGAAGGTCTGCCGCAAACTTCCAGCACCAACATTTGCTCGCGGCCGCGAGTGTTTGCTCGGCTTTAATCAGCGAACAGGTGCGAAGCTGCGCCACCAATCTTTATAATGGAATTTCTTATCAAATCACGTTTTTTCATCTTTGAAGATTTTGTGATTGCATTCGTGTTAAACGTGGCGGCTGGATTCACATGAAAGAAGATTGCTTTCAGTAGCGTGAATGTTAAATGTTTTGTTTGGTTCTGTCACCCCATGTTTTGTTGTGTACCTATATACAACCAAATTATAAGTAGTAAGTAAGTTTTTAGTGCCACTAATCTATTGACACAGAACTACGACCTCAATACAGCGACGTGCCGATGTAAATAATTTCATACCTTCACGTATCCAATTTAGGCGACAATATATCAGTCTTTCACATGGGCGTCCAAACGTCTCAGACCGGGAACACCCGTGCAAGCGAAATTGAATTACCATGAGAGGTCCTCCGGGAATCATTTAAATTTTCCGCGGTTGCCGTTTGTTTCGTATCAATATCCGGATTAGGTCGAATCAAATTTGGTTTGTAGGATCAGGATTTAGCAGCAGTCTCAATTTCCTGCGACGACAGCGGAGCATCCGTGCAGCCCCCTCCCCCCACCGCGAACCCTGCGTCGGCCCGACCGGAAAATGGAGAGGGCATTTGCATAGCGACACTCGGGCCGGGCGGACCGGCAAATTGTTGTCGCATCGATGACTCGATCAATATGCTATAGATGCAGTAAACTGGTGTAAACCTCTCTCGAATTTTCAGCATCTTGCGATTGCGAAAATTAACGACCGTTGAAGAACTATAGTTGTGAATTTATAAGTAAAGTATGTCTTTCCACAACAATGTGTACTGTACAAAATAAAAATCGTAATATTCCTAATAAAGTACCTATGTGATGCCTGAATAACCAAAAGTGTGGTAAGATTTATGAATCCCCCATATAACCACACCGATATTTTAACGATAGTTACCGTAGCTTCATAGCAGCTTTAAGCAATACATAGTATTCATGCCACATTTTGTTCTGCTTAATATAATTTTAGTATTTTTCCGAAATTCAATACTGTCTTTAGTCGCAAATAAGGATAGGAAATCGTTTAGTATTTTTTTTGATATTTTAGAACTTGCATAGTAGCTAGCTTTAAGTTCGTAATTTTTTGCATGATCTAACCATCAGTGGAAACTTTGTTGGCTTTGCACCACTTAAATGTTTGTCATCTTATGTAATATTGTAAGCTGTTTGTTTCCCTTAATAAAGAAAATAAATAAATAAATAAATAACAGTTGTTATACTCAGGATTATTAGATTTAAAATGAGTAAATTACAGCTTTAATAAGAGCGTAACTAACATCCAAACAAATTATGCATAACTTCGTATTTCTAACTAGAAGAGCGTCTGGTTACCAGCACACATTCCACGGTAATAGATATCAATATTATTTTTATGATAACATAACTTCATTTAGGTGATACTTAAATATTGTATTTTTATACACATTGGCAACGCCGACAGAGTTTGATTTCGCGCATTATTAACTTCGTTAGTATGATACTCAAGATTTTCTTGACAGCTCATTCATTACACACGTCATTTCATATGAATAATATTGGTAGAATTAGAAAATATCTCTGTATTACGAGATTTAGTTGTTCGATTCGGAGGCTGCTGTAATGAGCACACGAACGAGATACGTGAAACTATTAACATGACAAAATGAATGTAACACGCCACAATATTTCATTCTAAATATAAATATGTGTAAATTATCGTGATTATATTTCATTTATTAAAATATTTTTGTTTTGTATAAATATTCTTTTTATTTTATGAGGTGCTTGGTATCTACGTCCCTTATCTATATATATAAAACTCAAAGGTGACTGACTGACTGACTGACTGACTGACTGATATAGTGATCTATCAACGCACAGCCCAAACCACTGGACGGATCGGGCTGAAATTTGGCATGCAGGTAGATGTTATGACGTAGGCATCCGCTAAGAAAGGATTTTGCAAAATTCCTACGGGAACGGGAAAAAAAGGGATTTTTACATTTTAATGTTTAGGCGCGTACGAAGTCGCGGGAAACATCGTAGAAATCTGAAATTTGGCACGCAGGTTCCTTGGGGAGCGTAGGGAAGCACTAAGAAAGGACTTCCCGAAATTCCCACGGGAACGGGAAAAAAATGTTTTTTTTTACATTTTAAGGCGCGTACGTAGTCGCGGGGATCATCGTAAAGAGCTGAAATTTGGCATGCAGGTTCCTTGGGGAGCGTAGGGGAGCACTTAGAAAGGACTTCCCGAAATTCCTACGGGAACGGGAAAAAATGGGTTTATTACATTTTAAGGCCCGTACGTAGTCGCGGGGATCATTGTAGTGAGATGAAATTTGTCATGCAGGTTCCTTGGGGAGCGCAGGGGAGCACTATGAAAGGATTTCCCGATATTCCCACGGGAACGGGAAAAATGGGATTTTTACATTTTAATGTTTAGGCGCGTACGAAGTCGCGGGAAACAGCTATCTATCTATCTAAATATATAAAAGAAGAAACTGACTGACTGACTGACTGACTGACTGACATATCAACGCAGAGCCGAAACTACTGGTCGTAGAGAGCTGAAATTTGGCATGCAGGTTCCTTGGGGAGCGTAGGGGAGCACTAAGAAAGGACTTCCCGAAATTCCCACGGGAACGGGAAAAAATGTTTTTTTTTACATTTTAAGGCGCGTATGTAGTCGCGGGGATCATCGTAGAGAGATGAAATTTGGCATGCAGGTTCCTTTGGGAGTGTAGGGGAGCACTAAGAAAGGATTTCCCGATATTCCCACGGGAACGGGGAAAATGGGATTTTTACATTTTAATGTTTAGGCGCGTACGAAGTCGCGGGAAACAGCTATCATATAAGAAGAAACTGACTGACTGACTGACTGACATATCAACGCAGAGCCGAAAATACTGGTCGTAGAGAGCTGAAATTTGGCATACAGGTTCCTTGGGGAGCGTAGGGGAGCACTAAGAAAGGATTTCGCGAAATTCTCACGGGAACGGGGAGAAAAGGGATTTTTACATTTTAATGTTTAGGTCGCGGGGATCACCGTAGAGAGCTGAAGTTTGGCATGCAGGTTCCTTGGGGAGCGAAGGGGAGCACTAAGAAAGGATTTCCTGATATTCCCACGGGAACGGGAAAAATTAAATTATAATCCTAGATTACAAACACTTTCAAGAAACACGTTATGCAGATTACCTACTGTTAGATTACCTGCCTATTGTCCAGTACAAGGAAATGATTGATGAGTTCACTAAAACATTCTTTAAACCAGTCTGCTATTACCTAAATAATGAATTTTGGCACTAAACTATTTATTCATACGAGGTTAATGAATCAGAGAAAAAAAAAGGAAAAATCTATACATATAATAAATAATAATTCTGTAGAGGAAGTCGCGGCTGAAAATGGAAAATTAAAAGAAACTATCAAGTCAAAGGGGCTATATGAACGATACTGAACACAAAATAACGATTTTTAGAAAAAATACTGTATGTATGTATGTCCGGATTTAACTCGAAAACTACTGGACGGATTGAAACAAAATTTGGTATGGGGGTAGTTTATAACACTGGTCAACATATAGGTTACTTTTTATCCCGAGGAAATGCATAGTTCTCGCGGGAAGGCTATTAACAAATTCCACGCGGACGAAGTCGCGGGCAGAAGCTAGTCATTTATAAGGACATAAAATCGAACAAAGAAAATGCTAAACAAAGTGATCCGAATTCATTGCTATTGAGTGTATGTGTGCTACGCTCGTAGAGCATTGAGTTCGTAGAGAGCGCTACGAGCTGCCGCGTAGCAATATGTACCAATTAGACTCGCTTTGCAAGTTTCAAGAATTGCTAAGCTACAAGACTTACACGCTTAAAAAAACCAAAAACATATTAATGACTGTTAACTCTACTAGATAATCGAATAGATAACAAACTAAATATCTGTAAATGATAGCTCTTTTTTATTTGACTGAGATTCTTGTGATTGTTTAAATTAGAAACTACTACGATGTCATCTTCAGTTAGGGGATGATATGGTCACAACTCACGAATTGAAAAACTACATCGACGTCTTCTGTGTGTTAATTAAGTATGATACCCTGAGGTAAGTACCTAAAGTACTCACACCTTTGCGTACCACGCCGTCAATTGTAGGAGTTAAGAGGTTTTGTTTGTTTGATACAGGCGCAGGCGGCACGCAGTCGCAAAGGTGTATCATACTATTTTTTTAATTATCTTGAGTAACATCCGACTCTTTAAATCTCTCATTTTTACCGTCATAGACTTGAAGATAAATGAAATACGATGTACGGGACATCCTGTATGTTCGTTCATTTATCTTAGTACCTGGGCGACCGAGCATTGCTCGGGTGAAAATAGCTAAAACCGAGTTTTCTCAGATATGAGACCTAGCTAGATCGATTTGTCGCTCCTGTAAACCCCTATATTCCAAATTTCGTCCAAATCGTTAAAGCCGTTTCTGAGATCGCTTGGACAAATAAACAATATAATATATATATATATATTAAAATAAACAGAGAAATATACAAGTTTAGAGCGTTTAAAGTATATGATATATTTGAGTATACCAGACGTCACGCATCATAGTTCGTTACAGCGCAGGAACAAATATTCGGCGCTGGCAAGCGGGGCCGGGGTCGATTTCGGTTCGTTTAAGTTCGACATCCATAACATCGCTGTTTGTGGAGCCTCACACTGTTTGCGTAACACAATGACAGAATTTGCAATGAAAATTTACAACGTCAACGTGCAATAGTAAACACGGCCGATACGCCAAAGAATGCGTTACTCAAATAACCCACATAATCGGATGGCGCGTTTTATAAGTTTGTTTGCCGTCATAAACGCGGGAAGGTAAAGTCGCTCCATAAATATTTTAAATCGTAAAATCCGTTATTCGCGGCGAGTGGGCGCTGTTTGAGTGCGGTCCTAAGTAAATAGCAGGATTTAATGAGGCTGGCCAGCTATCGAGCCACCGGGCCCGCGCGGCTGCCACAGATTACCAGCTGGCTTGATGTTTGACAGTCACTTTACATTACACCATATGGCGCCAAAATTTTGTAAGAACGGCCGTTGTATTCCGTTAAAGAATACATAGACTTACATTTGTAAATCAATTTTTTGAATACATTAAGAATAAATACTACTAAATTTGATATACCATATTAATTCAATTATTTCTTATTTATTTTATCATTGCATATACGTATAGGCCGGTGATTTCAATAAACATAGGTACAAGCTAAAAATTTACGCAATTTAACTATAAAATAAGCGTGTTTATTTCCGGTATTTTCATATCCAATAATGTTACCGAGAAAATAATTCCCTTTGTATAAAATAGAACTCCTTAGTATAAAAGAAACAATTTAAATACTTTCCTTTGATCGTAAATGTCTTGATCTTGAATTGACAGCTAAGCGGCTATGATTGCCGGCAAGTTGCCCCGTACACAGTGATTGCCGTTTCGGATGGAATAAGGGGCGAGCAAATAATTCCGCAGGGCGAGACCGCAAGCCGCGCCGTACTGACACAGAGCACTAGCACCTGAAACGTTGCTTATTCCTTATTTATCTTAATAAAACTCTCATTACTTAAAATAATTAATTATGTAGGATTGTAGGTAGAGTGAGAACGGTTCCCCTTGTTTACGCATTATTTTTTTTTGGCAGAAGTCGATTTTGCATAATCAGTATAGGCATAATGGTGTTTACGCCGAAACTAATCTCGCATAACGGTTTTTCGTCGAATTCTATTATGCATAATCTATTTACGCCGAATAGTATCCACGCATAATTTTCGAATTCCGAATATTATTTAGGCAGAAAATTACTTTCGCCGAAATTTGTTACGCCGAAAACTACTTTCGCATACCTTTATTTGCGCCGATTTAATTAAATGAGTATCCTGTATAACATCGATGATAATCTAAATGGGGAGAGGGGAGATTTTTAATAATTTCGTTTACTTATATAAAAAATAACTTAACATAACCTATGCGAGTCGACTTTGCTCCAAACTTTGGTATTACCGCACACCGTGAACTGCCAAACTCTATCTAATAAAGATAAGTATGTTGAACAAAATTAGCTAAAATCGTTTATGACATACATTTTCGGAATTCCAGTTTTCGGACTAGCAATTTTATATGAACTTTGGCGCTTCCTATATTAATTGTTGTTTCGGACATAAATTCGGACAATATTTCGGCCTATCACAATTCTGCTAAATTATTAGTATGCCAAACAATATTATGCATAATAAAATTCGGCCAAGTCAACATTATGCCAACACAATATTCGGGTAAACACCCATTCGGCCAATTAAGAATTATGCTTAATAAAAATTCGGCAAAGTAAGGATTCGGCGTAAATAAATTATGCGAAGCCTGTTATGCGTAAACAGTTTCGGACAAAAAGAATTATGCCAAATAGATGGCACCCAGTGAGAACGCATGTGTACGTGCTGAGACAGCCGTCCAACGGTGCTTTTTCAAATACTTCTCAAATAGGTACATCGAATCGTTTTGAATTATGGAAAGGCAGGACTTCCTATCGTAGCTGTCTATACGGTATAGATTCCATGAACATCGTGTGCAAAACATTCCATTTATGTCAATCAAGAAATATAAGACTTCCGTTACTGACGTTTGTCTGACTGATGACAACGCACACCCAAAAATACTAATCGTAGAGAGCTCAAATAGTATTTCATATTATGATATAGTACCTGGCCGACCGACCTTTGCTAGGGAGAAAATAGCTAAAAACGAATTTCCCCAGATATGAGACCTAGCTAGATTGATTTCTCACCCCCTTAAGCCCCTATATTCCAAATTTCATCGAAATCGTTAGACCCGTTTTCGAGAACGCGATTACAAATATATACATATATATACATAAATAATTAACCCACAGTATCGGCTATCGATTCTAAGTATATTGTATAGGTCTTTAATTTTTTTCGAGTTGGTAAAAAAAAATATTTTGTATAGGATTCAGGCGTCGCTCACACAACCAAGTATATAAAATTTTTTTTGGGTGGGTTAATTATTTGCCATATTTTCTGACCCACCGTGTATATATATATATATATATGCAAATATTGCCCGTTTAATAGTATAGGATGTTAAACATTGAAGTATTTAAAAACTGAAATGAGATCGAACGAAAATCCTAATCCATTTCTCTTTATTTTAAAAATGTATTGCTTTCTTATAGCTGAAAGTTTGAAATCTCCGCGGTATTAACAGCTCCCGAGGTATCTCGCTTTCATTAAAATCTTTCGTTTCCGTATTATATGAACGTAGACTCTGAATACTAATGCATGTTGGATTGCACAAGTTTATATTAATTTACTTGAGGAGTTCGTGATCGCTCGTCTGATTTATTAGTATTCATTACGAGCGTTACCGAGTTGTTATTGTAAAGCTGCCCAGCCGAGTCCTCTGGGATCTTGTTTATCATACAGATAGAAAAATATTCCTAAGTCACAGCTTGGTCTAAGGGGCATAATCAGAGCTCATTCAATGTCCTGTACTTGGAACTAAATGAGACTGTTACTAAGCCATGACTTGATTTTTTTAACGTTATATCGTCTTTTAAATTGATCAACGCCGGCTGCGCCCATGAAAAATATGACGCAATAGTAGCGTTGTAGAGTTACGTAGCGTTGTAGCGTTACGTGACGTTATCACGTATATAATTATCGTCCGTAAACCGACTACGACAGACAACAAATTTTGTAAACTATGTTAATTTTTTAATTAGTTACAAGCATTGAAAAGTTGGCAACTTTAGCTACGACTAACAGTTAGATGAGCAGCCCAATTAAAGCTTGTCAGCCGGCGCCTGCGGCGATGCTTGCGAGGTTCGATCGTAACGTCAATTTTAATAAATACACAGCAATATATAAAGGCATAATTTAAGTAAGCTTACTCTTTGATTTGGTGACTTACCCTTTCATTTAAGTGCGCAGTAAGACCAAATGACCAGTTAAAAAATACATACCGATTTGCATGTACTTCTAAGAACTGAAATTCGCAACTAGTTGCGTTGCAAGTTAGGAATGTTTACTTCTTATTACAAATAAAGTATTATTTTTAAATTCCATAAATACACAAAGAGGTAAAATATATTAAGTTTAGAGCCTATGAAAATCATTTAAAAGTGCCTGTTTGTCTGTGAAAACCGAAGCTCGGAAAAGTCGGGGTCTACACGAAAATAATTTAATGTACTTAATTTTTTCCACAGAATTCCACAGAATGGCAATAAATATCACAATTATTTCGCATATTAGGCTGTAGTTATGATGGAAAAACAGTAGTTACTAGTAGCTAATGACAAGGAGTAAGACATTTTTAGTTCGCAAGTAGTTGCGAAATCAGCCAGAGGGGTAGAATTTTTATTTAGGGTACTTAGTAGAAGGCCTGATCAACATGAAAGTGGAGTCAAATTTTAACTATTTCTTGTGGTGTTGAAAAAAGCTCTACGAAAATGTAATGTTTGTTGTTTTTAATTTATTCTAATTATTTCCAGTTTTTGATTTGAATAGGTACAAGTGCATCGTAGCAGTAGCTGAGACAAAACTGCTGTACAGTTGTCTGTAGATAGGGTTAACATTTATATAAATATTCATTTGCGCGGGACTGTCTGTATACATTTTTAATTCGATATAGTCAAAGTTTGGCGCAAAGCGAGTGTGTGCGTGAGAGGAATAGCAGCATCCGTTTATAATTCCCTCCGACAGCCCAATACTTTTCAGACTACACACACATACATTTTTCACTACACATATTTCACACGAAATATTTTCCTATTTGATTGACGATTGTTATGAAGAATTTTTAAATGTTTTTCTTAGTAAGTCTTACTTCAATGAGTATAACTGAAATATTCTTCCTTCCTAGAAAATATAATATTAAACGTAAACACTTAGAAAATCTCAAGGGATTTATAAAGTGATTTCAGGGATAAATAGTCGCGAAGAAGCTGAAATTCGCGTAAATTTTCCTTTGGCAGTTTTCCCCGGAGTGTAGGTTTCCAATCGGCGCTGGCGGGTCAGCCGGGAGTCAATGAAAAGCGGTAAAGTGGTGCCGCGGTGCTGATTAAAGCCTGGAGCAATCGCCCCGGAAAGTATTTATAGGTACACCTGTTCGTTAGCGGCGGCGCGACTCCGGCCAACTCCTTGATTAGGCGCCGACGGGCGTTGCTTCGCTTCTACAACAAATAAAAGAATTCTCCCCGTTACTACCAACTAAAGAATCCATTTTCAATTGAAAGGATTGGCACCACACATAAGTCACGCTCGTTCTGTTCGTATTTTCACCTGATCCATACTACTAGTCTCCACTTGTATACGTAACGGTTACGTGGTCGTAATTGTATCACGCAGGGTAATAATTCCAAAAAACGTTATCCGAAAAATAGGGGCAATCTGAGTCGATCTCAGAGTTCATTATTCAAGTTCCCTGAAGGGAGATGGAGTTGACAAGCATCGAGTGGGCCGTATCAGTGGATTTATACCGTACTTTACTTTGGAATGTCGCGCAGAATTTGATAAGCAGTTGATTTTGCATGTGAATAGGTCGGGTATTCGGTGCACGCATGGTGCGTTCGCGCCGAGCCGCATTGCGACGCCGGTCACGGAAACCCCTAATAACATCACGTTTGATGCGCCCCTATTATTATATTTCATCTTCAGTCGGTCCCACGACGTGGAGCGGAACATAGTATAGTTTGTTTAAATTTTTTGGCGCGGTTAATTTTTGTTCGCCGATCACGAAGTATGAGCATCACTGTTCATGAAACTTTATGGTTC
This sequence comes from Aethes cnicana, assembly GCA_963971205.1. Classification (NCBI taxonomy): domain Eukaryota; kingdom Metazoa; phylum Arthropoda; class Insecta; order Lepidoptera; family Tortricidae; genus Aethes; species Aethes cnicana. Next base: position 8,701,541 of record OZ020274.1, on the reverse strand, counting down.
TCCGTGTCTTGAAGTGGGGCTTGAGTTGAGTTATTGAAAGTTCGAATCTGAGAATTGGGAAAAGTTTGCTATGCTACAAGCATAATGCAAGTAGTTTAGTATTTAGGTTCATTGTTCACTTTTTATGTGTTGGTAAAAGGTACGAGTATACCTACTCGTAGTGCAGCAGCTCGGCCGCGTAGCCGGTGAAACGTCGGATGTTGTCCCGTAGGCCGATCACGTCCGACAAAGAAGACGCTTACCTGAAACTTTCTTGCCCTTTAGCACATTAACTAACCGGGCGCCGACTTCGCCCGTCGGAGCCTCGGGCTGATATTTTGCACTCCTTAGTTTCAGCATACGTAACAAGCTAACTTCTTGTTTTGAACTTAATGATGTGATAATGTGTTGCGACTTCTTAATGTTACGCACGCTATGTTTCGTTTTCGAATTCTACACATTTACTTAGTAGATTCAGTACATTAGTATTTCTGAAGTCTTGCACAGGGGGTCGCGACCACAGAATATTTAATAGTACTACGTACAGAATGGCCACGGGATCACCTGCCTGAAACTAGCCGGCGGCGCGCGACTCGCGCCCAACTCGCCCTTACCGTCATTTGTTTCATCCGGAGATGGAGAGTGAATCATTGGCCCGCGTAGTGATGCACACACATTTACAAGTGTACAGATGTCCTCGCACGCACGCAGATGTCCTCGCGTGCAAACATTGACACTTCATTCGAATTGTGTTCGAAATCGTGCTTTTATAGCCCGTGTCCGCCTTGTGGTAGCGACTAAAACACTACAGTAAAAATCATTAGCATGTAACCACTAAAGTTGAAAACCACTGTTGTACACAATAATATTTAACTTGTACACTGATATCCCTTATGAATGTTTATGTTATCAGATATTCATGTCATAGCATCCTGCTTGATCGAAGAAAGTTTACCGCGACAGCACCATCACTCACTAAATAATTTTACACCTTATGTGACATACAATCCATTACAACGCTCATGATGAAGTTACTTAGATTATTCTGGAATCTGTCGTTTTGCTGGATTCAATCCATCGCCCTCGGCAAGCTAGTAAAGCCACGTAATTTGAAATTTCAAATATGATCTCTGCTAAATTGTATGTTGTTTGGATTTGAAATTCAGAGGTCCCAGTCGGATTAAAAGGACAATAAAAGAAAATTCTGAATATTATATTTTATTATATTTTCCGTTAACATTGGCGAAATAAAAACAGACAAATAACTTAGCTCAACATTTTCCAGCGGTGGAGCTCAACATTACGTCTATTGTACTCGAGTAAGGGAATCTCGTATTTGCATCCGAGCGTAGACAGAAGCGAAGGGGAAGGAGCGCACGTTGAGACGAAAAAGTAATTTTTCATAAGCATCGAGCCTGGTTTTCAATAACACGCCAACTGAGTGCCAACACAGGTAAGGAGTCTGCAGGCAGTTCCCGTGGGAATATTAATGATGTGCCTAGTGCCGAATATCTGCAACGTTCTGGCTCAATAAAACAACATTTTACTAGTAGTTACAATCAAGGTAATTTTCAAGTGAATTTGAGAAACAAAGACGGGCAGTACGATATAATTTGCTGGACCAACACGTGGTATCATATTTTACCCGCTGTCACTGCGAATCGCCTCCAAGCAATCATGCTCGGATTGGACGACTCTGCTTGGTCACGGTGCGGCCCCTATTTCGCCACTGACGTCAGATATAGAGGTGAGAGATTGATTGCCCTCTAATGCGCAATCATATGCCGACTGACGTCTAGGTACAATCGAGTTCAGGTACACTTTTGGACCTTCTTATAAAATAGAAAGGTCGAAAAAGTGTGTACCTTCATATTTAAGAACTCTACTGAACCATGTTATGGCGTCTAATGCTAGTAGGTAGGTACCTATAATTAAATGTGCAAATAAAAAACTTCCTGTCAAGTTTAGTTCGTTTGGTAAATAGAACATTTACGACATAGCCAATGAAAAAAATTGAGTAAAATTTAAAATTTCATTTTATTTACATTTTGATGTTACTTGAACAGGTTTAAGGAGAGGAGTCCTCAGTAAGAGGCAAGTGTTTGGTAACATATTGTCGAGACTGGCGAGTGCCGAGTACGGCCCTCGGAGCCGCGCAGTTCGTTACGCGCGCTCCGCTGCCGCCGCGAGTGACGACGCCTCCTCTCCACGATCAAACCGCAAAAAAATGTATTAAATCAAAACACCTTTTCAACTTTCTCGACGACTTCAAGTGGACCTGAACGTCAAGATTCACCTTCACGAGTATTGTTAGTGTAAGTATGCTTTTAAACCACAGTATTAGGTACACATATCCCTACCTCATTATTTTCCAAGCAACGATCGGTCAATTGCAGCCGTTATCTTAACGAACCTGTCTGCAGGCGAAGCATCAATGCCGGGCCATGATACAATCGACATTGATATTTAGCCTTCCGTCACGTCACGTCAACTAATTCTCATTTCCAACAAAAACGGCCCAGGAAATTGGATATAAGGATCTGTGCGCCGGGATCCGGCTACGTGACGTTTGTCGAACACGTCACTACACTATGTGGTAATTTCCGGCGCGCGCTCGCGGAAAATTACTTTAGCCGCATGAAATTTCCGATGGCATAGAAATAAAGCTGATGAAAAACAGATATACATGTTATAGCTACCTATACTTAATTTTAAATTCCTTTACTGGATGTGATTATTTATTACTAGCTTCTGCTCGCGATTTCGCCCGCGTAGAATTCGATAATTACATTCCCGCGGGAACTATGCGTTCTTACGCTACGGATAAAAAGTAGCCTATGCCCTTCCCCGGGACTCCACTATCTTCATATGACAGACAGAGTTACTTTCGCATTTATAATATTAGTACCTATGAATGTCTTAAAATTTGGTCTTATATGCCTGACGGGCCTGACATACCAATATTCACCAATATACGATACGATACAAATTTTCGCAATACGATAGCCCATCGTATTGCGAAACTTATAACTGGACTGGGATGAATAGGTACCTATAGGTTAACTCAACTTAGAAGGCGCGTGGATTAAGCAATAATAGACAGTTCTTCAACAGTTTAAGTGCTTCGTCGCGCGCCTTCTAAGCTGTGTCGTGCTGATACCTACATTAATAGCAGAGCTAATAGCTGTCGGGGTGGGTAAACGTCTGGCGCACCGGGAAACGAGCTGTCTGCAGGACTTCAACATGGTGGAGGTCGTGGGAATCCGGTGAATGGGAGTGGCATAAGACCGGTTTGAGTGGCGAGTCTTACAGGAGGCCTATGTCCATAGTGGAGATCTTTAACCAGATGCATTAGGTACCAATACCAGATATTTTATAAAGTAGCAATAAGTATAAATTTGACTTATATGTATACTTACTGACAACTTGAGGCCGGTGGAGAACCGACCTGTCACCACGCCACGCCACTGCCACACCACGCTACGTGATCCACGCTTCACGTCAATGAACACATCGCAATGTACGTAACGTGACATGAGGAAATAGTGTTGCTTTATTAAATTTTCACGTTGCGACTCGGTTTTTGGATGTCGTGGTATTAATAGGCGAGTTTGTAAATGGAAAAATATTGGTACTGAGAAAAAGTGGAATTTGTACCTATTTTAAGTTATTCTTATTCCTGTAGGTACCATGTGAGCTTTTTTAATTGGCAGGTATTTTAAACAAACATCTTTGAACTGTTTTTGTTTAGATTTACGCTAATCACTTGCCGTGGACATAATATTAGTTTAACGTGATTTAACTAAACATTATGAACATGCATTCGCATTTCTGCATTAGTCCATTGACAGCGGTAATCTGTCTCGCTCACGGAACGTATCACAATGCCGAATTTCATGACGCCGATGGACTGAAGGCCGAATATCAAAATACCGAAAGTTCATAATCCCAAAAGTACGATTGATCGATTGCTTGATTTCCCGAAGACCGAAATACCGAAGGTTGGAATCCCGTAGATGAAAATTCCGAAAATCAGAATTCCGAAAATTAAGAGCTCGACGACTATAATCCCGAAGATAAGTATCCCGAAAATAAGAATCGCATGTATCGCTTATTTTTTACCTATACTATACCTTTTGCATTATTGAATGGAAGTCCGAAATACATAACTTTTTTACCGGTAAGGATCTACTCAGCCCGTGGGTTTAGTCAACTACTATTTTATCGGTAAGGGTCTACTCAGTCCGTTAGTCTTTGCATATTCACGGACTGAGTGGAGTCTTACCGGTAAAATAGCAGTCGACTGAGCCCGTGGACTGAATTGATCCTTAGCAGTAGTTTAGGGGTTGAACGGGCCCACATTAACTCAAAGCGAGCGCGCCAGAACCGAACTTCTCCCAGTACAATGTGCACGTTAGGTTAGAACTGCGACATTAACTTAGTTTATGTTAGATTAGAACTGTGACCACAACAGCACCAGAACCGAACTTGTTGAAAAAACGAGAATACCCAAAAAAAATCGGCATTTTGACTTTCGGCATTTCAACCTTCGGCATTTCAACATTCGGGATATCGTACTTTCGGCGTATTGTACTGACGGATGTTGTACTTGCGGAATTTAGTACATTCGGTCATTTGAAATTCGATATTTCATGCATCGATATATCTGGCATCGGCTTTATGTACTTTCGGTATTTTGATTTTTGATGTTATAAGCGCCGACATTTTAGTCGTAGGTATAATGAACTTTGGCATTTTAATACGTAACCCTCGCTGATTGGTAACGTATGTAGTGATCGTCTCGTGGAGATTGTCAGTCTAGATAATTAGGTACCTTGTCTGGTTGCGCACAGTACATTTGGCAAAAAAATAGTAAAAAAAAAACATGGATCACAGGAGCTACTACGTCAATGAGGATTTTTGTCTGGCATGCAGATAGGAAATCAGTCCAGTAGTTTTCACGTGATGCGCGGTCAAATAAACAGATAAACAGACAAACAGACAAAAATTCTAAAAACGGTTGCAATGTGTTTTTTTATCGATTTTAAGTACCTATCCCCAGCCAACTTTTTTGGAATATCACCCATGTACGACCTTCAACCCTTTAGACTTTCAACCCTCTTTAGCTTTATTATATGCATAGAAGATAGATAGATTGAAAAAACAAGAATCTGCTAGCGAGAGACCTGAGATTTGAATCGAAACAAACGAAACTATGTATTCAGAACTGCACAGTGAAATAGAAGTCCAAGCAATAACGATAGCTTATCACTAGAATGTCGGAATTGTAGCCCGATTGAAGGTTTTGTAAATAAGCGAGGCAGTGGTTACCGCGATTTTATTGACCGATCACCTATTTTCAATTTTTTCTAATAATAAGTAGGTATGTAGAAGAAGTCGCGTCTGTAATTTGAATAATAAAAGAAACGACCAAGTCAGGGGACTATATAAACGATACTAAACACAGAAAAAAAAACGGGTTTTAGAAAAGTTGTAGGTATATGTGTTTATGTATGTATATGTCCGGATTTAACTCGAAAACCATTGGTCGGATTGCAACAAGGTATGGGGGTAGATTATAACACGGGTAAACACATAGGCTACCTACTTTTTATCCCGAAAAGAAAAACGCATAGTTTCCGCGGGAACGCTATACCAAATAAAATAAGTAGATAATTACCTAAACTGATGATAACATAACTCGAAGAAGGTAAGAATTCGGTTTCCTTGCGGTTTCTTTTTAATTTTGTAGTCTATAACTACGTCTTTCAATTGTGAACAAGTAACCATCTCATATCACTTTGCGTTCTATAATACTGGCTTTGAACGAGCAGTCCCCTCTTAGGACGCACAGTCGCCCCCATGTTTGTGTATTAATATTACTGAAACAGAACAGGTTTCCCAGATTACCATAATTTGCTTCGATGCATTTGAATAATGAGAACGTGTTTCTCTCGTCGATAGCCTTATGAAAGTTATTCGATTGTGAAACGTATTATCGCCCGGTTGACGGACCTTATTGGAATTGGGACATGATAGATCTGATACAAATAAGATTTGTAGCGAAATAAGCTCAGTCATCTGAAGTAAAATGATAATAATCCATGTAATTTATTCACAGTATACTGAATTTATCCATGTTGAATGTTGATAGTGAAACATTTATGAATGAATGAATGAAATAGTTTATTTGCGGTAAGTGTGGGTATTTACAGAGATATCACATATTATTATTATCAGTTCGCACACTTAGCTGCGTTCAGCATGCAAAAAATATCATAATTTAAAAACTTAAACTACTTATTTAATACATTCAATTTATTATTTGTGATTGATACAAGCGTGTAGTGTATGCAATAGTTGCATTACACTGTCTCGTGTGTACACGGGCAAGATTGTTACGTCAGTGTCACGAGAGCCGTTGGCGGGAGTGGACGTAGGATCGTTGTTGCGTGTGCATTGTCGAGCCAGTGATACTAGGCATTGATTCTGACTATACGGACGCCAATCTAGGCTCCTACATATGGCGACGAGTAAAAGGTACTTCAGTGGAAAATAAAAGATAAAGGAAAAAAGGAAGGTATGTAGGTCTGATGTCATAACCCGCTTTGAGGAACTCGCCTCTAACGATTTTCGTACACGATTATCCATATTAATATCTATCGAAAAAAGGCCTTTGTGTAGAAATTAATATTTAAAAATGGGTGTGGTGGAGTCGGTGAAACGTCGATTTCCGAGAGACCTCGTCCGCCCGTGATGCTGGTTTGGGGCCGTAAGGCTGCGGCTCCATTGAGGCGGAGACGAGCGGAGACGTGCGAAATCAACCAATCATATCGGGGCTGAGGCGCAGCCACGGCATCGAGCTGTATCCTGATTGGTTGATTTTACACGTCTCCGCTCGTCTCCGCCTCAATGGAGCCGCAGCCTAATCCGAGCTGACTGTGTAGTGGCACTAAATTCAGTTTCGACGACTAATTTAAATTCAAAATGTCTTTATTCGGACCATTTCATCCATACAAGGTTTTGTAGTTTTTTAAAATGAGACGGTATATAGCAATTCGTAGCGAGGTGTGACGTTTCCCTTTTCTGACTTGTAGTGTGGCCGTGTGTTTCGTTGTGATTTTGAAGATATTTCATGCACGCTAAACGAATAGAATTTGGTTAAAAACATTCAACTTATTGTTAAAGTGTATCATTCAAAATAAGGTAGTTTGAAATATCGTCACAATAAATAACACTGAAGATGGGTGAGCAGAAGGATACCCGTAGTTACTTTTAAGGTAACAATCCTGACTATAATTATACATTAAGTAGTCTATTAACGGCGACGAGCAAAGAGGTAACACAAATAAATAGGCAAAATGAAATATGAAAGTTGGGCTAAGTAGTATTCCGGAATCCGTATTGATGTATTTTCAATCCACTTGAAAGCTTAAGTAACGCGTCAAATGTATACTGAGTTTAATGCTAAATCTAATATTATAGATATGTTAGGAAATTGTCCGTAAAAATATATATATATAAAATATATACATTTACAGTCGAGTTTTATATGCCAATTTCCATCCTAAATATTAGGATCATAAATTAAATAATACAATATAAAATATAGATAAGGAGTAAGTAAATAGGTACAAAATGTTATCAAAAATAATAATGTTCAATCCAATATTAAACAGTAATATGAGCATCGATCAAATATAAAATTAGTGCATGAGATATTAAGTAGTCTTGAATGTGTCTTAAATAGGTATATAAATTAAATTATTGTGCTGGGTGTTAGGAGTGTATAATATGTATAAGTTTAATAAGGAAGCTAGAAATACCGGTTGTAACCGGGAGTAAACAATAGGCTAATGCCGACTCGGGCGCATTCCAGTCACCTGACGATCGATCATTGTTTCAATACTTAGCTTACCTTTTATTTAGCGATTTGTTTTTCTAGGTCGATTAGTTGACTATGTTTCACAGAGTACAGGCACCCAGCCTATAAATACAGACAATGACATGCGCGTGTCTGGTATAAGGATATAGTTGCAACTGCCACCTGATCGTTTATTTATTCAAATGTAATAGTTATTTGTGCAACAAGAGAGCAAAATTGTTTTTTGCTTCGAGTGCCATGTTTGAGTCCTGAGCTAGCGAAAGATTCTATAGTTGAATCACGAGCGTTCAGCGAGTGATTCTAGTTTAGAATCTTGAGCTAGCGAAGGACTCGAAGGCACGAGAAGTAAAATAAATTGCTCTCGAGTAGCACATACAATTTTTCACCTCAGTAGCGAGAACACATAAAAGGTACTTGCAAAGAATACTTACAACATGAAAAATATAAAATAACATTTCTTCTTCACTCCTTTCACTCAAATTATTACTTGAATTTCATGTTTTAAAAGAATTACTTTAAAGTTAGTTATCGAAAATTAAGAAGAAAGACATGATTTGACGTGAGACAATGGCGGCAATTTTCCAAACGTATGTTCGGAAACTAGTACAATGATATATTTCGAATTTATTCGGTAATATTTGAAAACTTTTAGTTTACTTTAAATTAAAACTTTAGTTTAAAATGATTACAAATAACATAATTATATGAAATATAAGTCATTTGAAAATTGAAAGATTTTCAGAAGTTAAATCAACGTATAATTTTAATGTCTAAAAATACGGCGGTACTGATGCGTTGCGCGTATCCGAACGTTTCTAATTCAGTTTTTTTTTCTACGATAATAGATTCGCAGTAAGACTTGCCTAGTATAATTCTACCTCTTTTCTAAAAGAAATGAAAAGAAGAGAGCGGATAAAATCGAGATAGTTTGAATTATTGGTATAAGAAGTAGTTACTAGTTAGATGCCGCAATATGAAATGACCATCCGCAGTAATCAAATTAAAAAAAAGAAAAAGCGCGGGAACGATTTAACTGTGGCTGCAAGGCTTAAGCCTTTGCCTTTGCCTGATGGGATTCTCTGATGGGATAAAAGGATAAAAAAAAAACAAATTAAAAAAATACTTTGTCTCACTGAGTGAAACAAACACGATTTTGCTCACTAATTTCTGACAGCAAAGTCTACTTGTTCGAGCTGCTGAGGTGAAAACATATTTTTCACTTCTCCTAAAGGCCGGCTGTGAGAAAAGTTCCAAGTACTTAGTAAAATTTTGTAATTTATATTCCTGACTACAAATCTAATTACAAAGGTTATTTAAGTCGTCACTGCGTCATTACATATGTATGGGTAGCATTTTTCATTGAACATTGCTTTTGCAAATACATTAGTATTTTAGCAGAATTTCACAAATAAATTTAGGAATGAAATAAAATTAAATTGGAAAAGCTGTTGGCTACTGGCCTCCATTAAATTGGAAAAGCTGTTGGCTACTGGCCTCCATTAAATTGGAAAAGCTGTTGGCTACTGGCCTCCATTAAATTGGAAAAGCTGTTGGCTACTGGCCTCCATTAAATTGGAAAAGCTGTTGGCTACTGGCCTCCATTAAATTGGGAAAGCTGTTGGCTACTGGCCTCCATTAAATTGGGAAAGCTGTTTATTTGGCTACTGGCCTCCATTAAATTGGAAAAGCTGTTGGCTACAGGCCTCCATTAAATTGGAAAAGCTGTTGGCTACTGGCCTCCATTAAATTGGGAAAGCTGTTTATTTGGCTACTGGCCTCCATTAAATTGGAAAAGCTGTTTATTTGGCTACTGGCCTCCATTAAATTGGGAAAGCTGTTTATTTGGCTACTGGCCTCCATTAAATTGGGAAAATTGTTTATTTGGCTACTGGCCTCCATTAAATTGGGAAAGCTGTTTATTTGGCTACTGGCCTCCATTAAATTGGGAAAATTGTTTATTTGGCTACTGGCCTCCATTGAATTGGGAAAATTGTTTATTTGGCTATTGGCCTCCATTAAATTGGGAAAATTGTTTATTTGGCTACTGGCCTCCATTGAATTGGGAAAATTGTTTATTTGGCTACTGGCCTCCATTGAATTGGGAAAACTGTTTATTTGGCAAATGACCTCCATTAAATCGGGAAAACCGTTTATTTGGCTACTGTCCTCCATTAAATTGGAAAATTATTTATTTGGATACGGGCTACAATTCGGAATAATTTGGGAATAATATTGCGGCCATGGGCCCCCATGGGGTTTCATGTAGAAGGTGATAGTGCTTCTATTGGAAACGAATGGGAAAAGTGGAAGAAGTCTTTACTTATATATATTGGAGCGGCTGGGACCAAATCCCCTCGAGGAAAAGGGCAACATTATTGCATTTTAATTTCACTGGTAGATGAGTGGGTTCATGAAGGGGGTTTTGGTGTGTAGTTACTGGTTCTGCTACCGTACGAGACCTGGGCGGGTCGATAGTATTGTATAAAAAGGGTAAAGGCAATATAGGCCTTCATATTTAAATTGTATTTCTCCCACCTCCGAGAAACTAGGTCTCGAGGGGACAACACAAAGATTGCTTAACGTAAAAAAAGGGTCGATAAATATGTTCATAGATGTTAATTACAGTTGTTGTGAGTAATATTACCTATACGAGTTCAATAGATTTATGAAAAAATAGTTACTCGTAAACACTAAGCTATTTCTCATTAAATCTTGTAAATAAACCAAACATGAACAAACGCTGGTACTTGTGGTTAACTTTATTATGCACTTAGTAGAAATGTGTGTATACTACATAATACTACAGAATGATGATAATGAACTATGTAGTAGTAATAAAAAAAATCGGAATTAGTACAATTAAAATCATAATGCCGAGTATACGGAGTATACCACGAATAGGTAGTACAAAGCATTATGTTGATTGCAATAATTAATCTTGATTGATCCTCCTTCTTCTTCTTGGTCAGCGCGTTCTCGCCCACAGTAAGGCATACGCCTCATCAGATTTTCTCGATGATTCATTGCAAAAAAAAGTATACAAATACGTAGGTAACTTAACATTATTTAAGTTGGCCGAATTATGACAGTTATCCTTTCAAAGTGACTTTAATGATTGATACCATACCGTACATTTATCATTTTTGCCGTACACTGCTTGGCCTATGGGCCGATTGCTTGATATTGGCGAAATTGTCTTGCATAAGGACGGATGCCATTGTTTGGGGGAGAAGAAGAAGACTTTAATGATTTGATGCTAACCACAGATTAAGTGATAGTTCTGCGTAGCGGATGAATCACTGCTTTTGCCACGTCTGAGCGTGACGTCGGCGAGATGCATCGTACAAGGGGTGCTGCTGTGTCTCCAAGTATCGCAGGGCTGCGGGTCGTTTCACGTTTGGCAGTCGGTCGTCGGTCGGCCGGCGATTGCTGTGTTGTAGACGGTGTGGAGAATTGTGAATTGTGTCTCGTGACTGATATTATATCAATACCCAGAAATTGTGAGCTTGTTTTACACTGAATTTGGTGTATTTTATAAGTATGTATGTTTGGTATCTACACGTACCGGTATATAGTCTATTCGTGATGTGAACAGCCCTGTCATTTAAGTTGCCTGACGTGATGATGATGTTGATGATGATGATGATGATGATGATGATGATGATGATGATGATGATGATGATGATGATGATGATGATGATGAAGGTGATTGATGGTGGTGGTGTTGATATAAGATGTGAATTCCCGAGTTAGAATAACTTAATGATAAGAATACAATATACTACTAGAGATACTATGTGTATAACACGATGTATAAAGAGAGCTTACCGGTACAATAAAATGTTACATATCGTCGGGCGATGCATTCAGATACAGGTTGTAACATGAATCTGTTTACAAGTAAATTCAAACCATATTGTGTTACGGCTATATAGACGTACATGTAAATGTAAACTACGCTTGAATGTGCTATGGCTAATAATATAAGTGCAACCCATGCTCAGGTGTGACACAGATTCATGAGCGAGATCATCGCCAAATAGACACACTGAAATTAACTACATGGTTGCTTCCGGGTTGCGCCAAGTCAACTCAATACCTTCGAATCTTTTACCTCCACCCGAGCTTGACCTCGAAAGTGATAAAACGGCGTTGCCACTTGCCACAGACATACTCGTATTATTGAATTTTAATACATGGTTTGTGGTTGTTGTGAAATGGAATTGTAAAATAAAGTAATGGAACTGAGGATTCAGAGGTCAGAGACCTAGCCATTATTCAAAAAGGAAAAAAAATATGGGGACAGAAGAAGAGGTGCGCAAGTAGAAGTGAATAAAGTATATAAAGGAAAGGGGAACATATATTGTGGATAAAACGGAAGGCGAAGGTGTAGTTGTCAGGAATTGAGAATTAGGTAATATAATTAGGTGTAATGTGCTACATTTATAGAAAACGGATTGGTCAAAAGGATGAGAATAATCATCATGCAAGTGAGGGTGAACCAAGTTATTAAACTACGTGTAAGTAAACCGAATGTTAGTTTTGGCACAGCTGATAAAAGTAAATTAGTTTATTTAAATGTTTTATTTATCAATAAGGGAGGGATGTAGTGTATGCAATAGTTGCATTACACTGTCTCGTGTGTACACGGGCAAGATTGTTACGTCAGTGTCACGAGAGCCGTTGGCGGGAGTGGACGTAGGATCGTTGTTGCGTGTGCATTGTCGAGCCAGTGATACTAGGCATTGATTCTGACTATACGGACGCCAATCTAGGCTCCTACAAAGCGTTTATGGTGTTTTTAATTCTGATTCTTAATTTAACAAATAAAAAAAATATGCTAAGAACAGTGCCTCCAAGGAGGATATGTAAATCGGAAAATAACTTGCCCATAGCACGGAAGTTTTTCCACAAGCGCGTTTAACAACTCTTCGCTGGTTAGCTAAGTTATTATGATTCTGTAACACGGTTTTAGATGCTAGACCTTGGTTGTAGGTAGATAGATTATTTATCTATTAAAAATAAATACCTCTCCCTGTTCCGGAAAAAGTCAAATCTCTTCAGACTTATTTTTAAGCATATATTTTGAACATACCTTTAATCTTATTATCATTGAAGCAGTGGTAACCTATAAAGTCGTTTGACTGAGCTATTCGGTGAAGGAAAACATCCTGAGGAAACCTGCACGCATGGGAAGTAATTCAAGGATGAGTGCATGTGAAGTCCCCAATCCGCACTGAGCCCGCGTGGGGACTATAGCCCAAACCCTCTCGTGATGAGCAGTGGGCAGTGAATAGGCTGTTGTGGTGGTGGTATTATCATTGAAGGTAATCAATCTCAATTGCAAACGTAATTGAAATGGGCGGGTAAAATAGCAGTTGATAGTTCCAATGTTGCAGGTCGCAGCTCGTGTGATTGGTGGCGGCCGCCATTGTCTCATATTGCGGCGAGATTTATACGCGGCCGCCGTCGATCTATATCTAGTAGCTCGCCACCGGTTTATTAACACCTTGGAGATGATATATTGCTTATTTTAAACCTGTTTGGTATATATGAGATAATATTAGTATTTTTTTTGCTCTTGAGAGAGCGCTAAAGTACTTAGGTAACTATATTATAGACTGATTCTTCGAGGGCATTTCCGTACCAAAAATAAACTAAGGCGGTACGAAGTCCGCGGGGTCAGCTAGTAATATATATGTATAAACATATAAAATACAACAAGTACCTAACAGGAAACTTCTTGCGTCAGATTACGCAATAGTAATAGGACATAGTACAAACTGCTCTCACTGGCTTCAGTGACTTTGTGACAGCGATGGCTATTTTTACTTATTCCTGATTCATCCGCATAACAGACAAAGTTGGCAGGAGAAAACAAAAACTAGTCGCGTCCTAAACCACTGCGTTACCGGAGCTCGCTGCATTCAGTTGGCAGCATCCGCGACTTTATAATTCAAACTAAAACCCGATTTGAATTCCATGTAAACAAGTTTGTGGCATTGCAAAACATATTCTCATAAAATCGTAACGAGCCAACTTCACCAATAACATCGAAACTACCCGCTTAAAATGACGCTGATTCCACAACAAGCGATCTAATTTAAAAAGTTTTACAAAAATAATGATCCTACTTCGTCGTCCTTTCGTTATAAAAATTTTGCTACCCAACTTCTATGGTTCAGTTTATCTATTCAAATAAATTTAATACTTAATTATAACAATTAATTGATCACCCTAACTACACACATAATGTACCTACATACACATAACATAAACTAGTGTTGACCTTAAATGTTCAAACAATTGTCGTTAAGTCAATTTTAATATCCGTTACCTCTACTACTACCTACTACTACAGCCTATTTGCGTCCCTCTGCTGGGCACAGGCCTCCTCTCTATGTAATAAATTTTAAAGTAATTTGTACCTTTTTTACATGTAATAAATTTTAAATTACAGTGATATACCGTTTTTAATAACACAAACCAAGAACTGTTACTGATTTCATTACTGAAATCCGCGATGAACAAAACTGCTGGGGTTGTATTGAAAGTACTCGAGAACGATCTTAATTAATAGAAGCGACACTGCCTCCTGCCGAGTTTTCAAGTAGCCCTGATGAGAGACACAATATCAAGGCTATATTAGCAATCCGGATCGGAAATGATTTGATCAGGAATAAAAGTTCAATTGCAAAAGTTGTTTATCGTGCCCAGACGGCGGGACGGCACGGTGCAGTGGCTCACCACTAATATTATTCAGCGATTTCTTGGATCTGACGCAGTTTTCAAACTGCTTAAAAAATCACGTAATAATTCCTTCGTTATAACTTGGTTTTGATTGCAAAAAACGTCTGTAGAACTTCAGAAAATTCTAAGCTTTACTTGAGCGGCCATGATGGTTCGCCTGTAAGGTGTTTAAAAGTGAATTTGCACGGGCAAGTGTGGCGTAGATCACCTGAAATTATGGAGTGAGGTGGGAAATGAAATCTGTTCAGATTTATTGTGTCGTACGTTACCGCGGAGGCGAGGTTTATCTTGTTTACGGGCGCCGGCGTCGCCGCGTCTGGCCGCTGCAATAAGGCTGACCCATTTAGAATGCACGTTGCAGCCCGCTGCAGCCGGACACTTTGCTAAGTTTCTTAAATATGCTAATCAGGTCACGAGCTTGTGTTGAGCGGATGGATAGTTTATGGAGGTAAATGTTTTGAAGTGTATTATGAGATTTATGGGATATGTTACAGGCGAAGTTTTCGTGTAATGGAATTATTGACATGGCACTGGAATTTGCGTTTATTGAAGTTTGAGACCACAATATTTATAGGTATAAAACTTATAAGTGATAAATAGTACCTAAGTATGTCTTTTTGCGAGCCAGGTCTAATTCACAATATTGTCAACTCTTTCCTTATTTTCAGCTTCTGTTTTTTCGCGCAAAGATAACCGTTTGTAGTGGTTACGTTAACGCGCGCATTACGCTAATGTTTATTTTGAACATGAAGCTTATCGGGGCTTCTCAAACGGCACTTAAATTGTTGGCTGCAGGGTAGTTAACCCTTGCGGACGGGCGCAGGCCGCGGCCGCCGCAAACACCACAGCGGGCTCGCAGCAGGCTCACTTGGCTTGAAATCACTCGGAAATGGCGCTCATATCTTGCCTAGCATTTCGCATTTTGTCTACAGATATCCAGTAGTGAAACCGGGTTGGTTATGGACTGTCTAAATCTATACAAGCATAAGTACTGTTAACCATCTCCACCCCACCCAAAAGTAAGGTGTAATACTTACTAATTAATATGATTATGAGGCAAACCTAAATAAGTTAAATATATTCAGGTCGCACGTCACTTTACGTCACGTGGTTTTTTCTGATGAGAGTTTTTTGTACTTTTCAAAATTATGTAAGATTCGTAAACCTCTACACATAATTTTAAGGTATAAAAAAATAAAGTTGTTTAAAATTAAGTTCAGTTTTCAAGCATGGTCCTACTGTAGGCTCGTTCCACTGCGGCGCAATAGATAAAACAGTGATAGAACATGCACCGCGCCCGCCATGAATAATTCATTAGTTTCACTTGCCACTTTTGTTGATATCGGAGGATTTTCAGCTTCACACCGACAAAAATTTGCGTTAAGGAAATGGTTATTGTTAGACTTTGCTTAACATCTTGTTCATTTTAAATGAGTTGCGGGACATCCACCAGCGAACTTTTATTGGCGAAGTTCAACTACGGAAGCACTATGGGGTGACATTTTTACTTCAATCCTCAAATTACATTTGTAGGTATTGTAGTATGAAAGCTTTTGCGATCAACATTGTTGAATTAGCTAATGAATGAGTTTTTTCTGAGTCATGATTTTGTGTAGTTTGCTAGATAGTTGATTTTGATGACGTAACTCATACGGAAATAACATACAGTCAAGTTTACGGTTTATCAAGTATTTTCTGTACTATAGTATTTTCTACTATATTGGTTTATGGGCTCGGGATCGCACCAAAATCAGAACCTCGCTTCTAAAGGTGCGATATTTAACTTGGCAAATCGTGCTCGGGCATTTTTTCCGTTTCTTTAAGTCTCTGCAAATATTTGGAGATAACCGTGTCCGGGTCGAAAGCCGTTAAACCGCGAGGCGCGAACATCTCGCCCCAGTCTTATAATTTACGATCATCCCAAAAATCCCTGGATTATTTTTATTCGATAACGATAAAGGTGCCGCGGAGGGTTGGCTTTTATTATCATTATCACTCAGTACGATGGCGTTTTTAGTTTTACAAAGGTAAAATTTAATGTGTTGTCACCGGGTTTTGGAAATCTGCTCGATATTCAAAGGTAAGTATAAAATAAAATACCATATTTTTTTCTTTGGAAGAAAATTATAATTATGACTTCTACTGATTATGTTTCTTATATAAGTTTAATAAAATGTGTTTTCATTTCAATTTTTTATTTATTAAAGAACGCATTGATTAAGGTTATTTCTTGCGTGCCCTTAAATAGGTCCCTTTTATTTAAATTTATTTAAGTTGTTCAGACTTGTTAAATATAAGGCGTGAAAATTAACCCTAGGTGAAAAGAAAGCCTAGATAAACACCACAATTTAACTCTACTTTGATTATAGCTATTAGATTATTAATATGTATATGGTCATGCCGAAAATTACATATGTATATGGTTATGGAAGCCGTGGTGGCCTATTGGTTCGGCCTACCGCCTCTCATGCAGAGGGTCGCGGGTTCGATCCCGGCTCGCACCTCTAAGTTTTGAATTTACCACTGAGCTTTTCGGTGAAGGAAAACATTGTGAAAAATCCTGCACGCATTTGCGAAGTAATTCAAAGATGAGTGTGAAGTCCCCAATCCACACTGGGCCCGCGTGGGGACTATAGCCCAAACCCTTTCGTGATGAGAGGAGGCCTGTGCCCAGCAGTGGGACGCAAATAGGCTGTAGTAGTAGTAGTAATATGGTCATGGTCACAAAGAATATTTGAAGGAAAAAATCTATGAAACTGTTCTTTTTACTCATACATAAGTACATAAGTACCTATTTGTAAAAGTATGTGACTAGTGCCTCAAATTCATGAAAGAGGGGATTGGATTAGTGTTGACTTCAAACGTAGATCAATCAGGGCCATCTAAGGATTTCAGATCGTTAAATAAATTGGTATGACCGAATTGACCGATACCTTCATTCCTTTAAAAAAATAACATTGCTTAGTAGCTAAACGCGAAATGAGAATGCTTGGCTATGGCCCCGATAGGCAAGAAGTAATGACTGTTCGTCTCCCATAACTTATATGAATGGTGCCATATCCTACGTACTTAGGTAGTCTATTTAATAACTAATTAACTGAGTCTATATAGCGACTTCTAAATCTGTGCTAAGTATAAGTATTAATAACTATAGATGGTTTTCTACTTCTTTCAGTTAATAAACGCTATAACGGTGTCTATTTTGTCGTAATGAAGGAAAGCAGCGCGTTGTACCCTGGGCACGTGCGGTTGATCGAGGCGGCTCGGATTAGACGGCCGAAAGTGATCCGTTATAATTTCAAGGGTGGACAGTGACGGCTGGCGCGCACAGATTAGCTCCCTTCGATAAACAATAGCATTAGTATGCGAGGACGCGCTGACCGCCGCCGATCAGCCCGCCCGTGCTTGGATTAATTTGCCTCCTGGAAATTACAGCGCCCTATATGAGCGGACGACGCGCCAAATTACTAGCCGCCTCGTGTTTTGTTTTCCCTCGTACAGACAGTTTGTCTTCTGTTGCGGTGAACGAAGGAATGCTATTCAGAGGTAATTACATGCCCGTTAACGCGACGACGTTGTAATTAAGTTTCCTACCTACTTTCTTACTTTACAATTTAATTCCTCCAAACTTAATAGGTTTGTCAGCTGTGACATACAAGCTATCGTCTGTAAAATAACAAGTATATCCCCTCTGATTATATTATAAGGGCATGATAGATGACCAAACCTTTCAAAAATGACGTATCCTTTTTGACGACTTGAAAGTATAATGTTACTTCGATTTTCTTTGTTATTGTTATGTTTTCGGGGAAAATCCACCGAGTAATGTAGATATCGCAGGTGTACGTGTAGTGGTTTTGTTAACGATGATAAGGGTAACCGTTTACGGGCCTGTTGGCTCCCCTATATTAATCGGCTTAATCACCTGTTTATCCAAGCTTTTCAATTTGTTAGCTAATTGTTTGATCCTCAAAGACTATTAAATTAAGGGCTGTCTTCGATGTGCTTCATTGCGCTAATTTTGTTTGTCGCCCGATATCCGGTTGCGGCGGAAGCACGCACC
Organism: Aethes cnicana; assembly: GCA_963971205.1. Classification (NCBI taxonomy): domain Eukaryota; kingdom Metazoa; phylum Arthropoda; class Insecta; order Lepidoptera; family Tortricidae; genus Aethes; species Aethes cnicana. The sequence continues at coordinate 8,682,864 of OZ020274.1, read as the reverse complement.
TCGCCTACCTTGTTGCAGCTAAGTAATGAAGCTATAGTTACAATCCCACTACTCCGGTAATGAATTTTAAACTTTATGCCAACCTATGCAGTGTACAGTTCTATGAAACATAATTAAACCACATACTCATGATGAACTATTCGCCAGATTTCCCACGGGCCAATCGGTTGGCTAATTTATAAACAGAATAATTAAACACGGTCAAGTTAGAATTTACACCTGCGTAACAAGCGTAGTTAGCGATCAAATCGGATACAAATCCGTTTAGTTTTGGCATACTAAACTAGCTTAATTTATATTCTAGTTTGACACTCTGAAATTACTTATTCTAATTTCGTGAAAGATTTAAGTACTTACTCGCAACTTTCCCGGAGCTCCCATCAAATTCGAGGAAACAAACTTAAAGCTCTAAATCAAAAGCCAATTTACTCCAAAATTTGCGAGTCTGCGGGCGATGTATTGCGTAACGTGTTCTTTACATCAAAAACACATTTAAAAGAAGTTAGATTGGCTTACGGGACTTGGCGTTCCGCCATACATAGTTGGAGCCTTTTGGGCGCCGCAAAGCCAGACCTAATCTCCAAAGATTCCCCGCAGATTGTTTGCTAACATCTCGACCCGTCAAATTATGATGGACCAATATTTCTTATACGTAAATTGTCAGTGAAGCGACCTACATAAAATTTTCCTCTGTACAATTTGGGTTCATATAAGGTGGCTAGGGATTAAAAGAGATGTCTTTAAAACAAGCTTTATTTAGTTTATATAACCTACCCATCTGGTACCGTGACGTGTATTACAATCATTTGCGCCTCTTACAATAAACTCACAGTTAGGTATTCTATCAGAAGATATATTAAGTAGGTACTCTCAGTTACTACTGCTCCTTTTTGGCTTACGGATATATTTACATCGACCTATCTAAGTAGCATTACATTTTCTTATATTTAGCAATTTGGCAACATGTTAACGATAACATTTACATACAATGATTTTTATAAACTTTAATTGACAGAAGAAATTTGAATCTGTGTAATAATTTATTCATTCATTCGAACATATTCTTTAGGTAGGTACGAGTACAACATCACTGAAAGTGTTTTTTTTTCATTTTAATTAAAAATACACTTCATTTTCTATTATTGTGAATAAATAAACAAAATCTTTGTTGGACATAATGTGAATACTAGTAATAAATGAAATTCACTTTTACTCGATCTGCAAATTCCTTTCATTTATGTCATTGGTATCACAGCAAATATGAGGTTTACACAAAAGCACAAAATTAAATAAGTAAGAATCAACATTACTCTAAAGATAATAATATTTTCAGTCTTAATCTATGTTTTACCAAAATAATCATTAAGATTATAATTACAGTGCACTTTATATTATGTAATTCGTGTGCAGTGTTTACTATTATAAACTTTACTTTTCACGGTCCAGCAGATTGTGTACAATACAATTAATGAAAAAAAAATGTCAGAGAAAGGTCTGAGATGTAACTGAGTAATACTCTGGTAATACTTATGAAATTATGCATGTATGCAGAATCCACGCTTCATTATGACACAAAAAAAACTTTCCCTTTATTACTAGAAGCCAAGTACAATACCTGTAGGTGTCAATACAGCGCTGCTAATTCGTTATTAGTAGCTGTACTGAAATCTGCTGCACCGAGAAATTACAACTAAAGTATATGTAAGCCTAAAACACGAAATTCTTTTACAAACAACAACGTACATAAGTCGAAAGAAATTGACAAAAAAGATTGTTATAAAGAATTCTGTGTTTAAGCCTCTCATATACTTACATTTACAAAGAAACTGTTGTATGCTATGTAGTTCAAATATTTCTTTATAATAACAACGGTATTACACTAGGTAAATAATGAAAATCAAATTTTGATTAAATTAAGCACACCATTGTAAAGATATATTATATGTACGCTGACCACCTAGAAGTCACGTTAGAACTACGCAATACCTGTTTTTAAGATAATAAGTGATATTCGACGATCCATTTTAAGCTCTCGCACAATTTGAGTTTTTCTATACATATACATAGTTATGTGCTTATGACACATATTGCGACGAATGACCACTGTAGTTCGCTTAACAGCTCTAATACAGCCAAATGTGCTCATGGTGTGGGATCATTCACATTCAATAGAATTTATAATTGGTATTTGTAATATCAGTTAGTCAAAGCTTTAAAAATAGCCCATTTCGGAGTTGCACACACAACACATAAGCTGAGAAAAAGAAACTTGTTTATTTAAACAAGCTGAATTTATGTATTTATCTCATAGTATTCTTAGATATCGATGTCCGCAAACAAGTTACTCAATCAGATATTCATTGAAGAAGGTATTTGACTGCCACTAAAATATTGATGGAAAATAATAATTATATCATGCTTGGTAAGCATACGACGGCAAATTATACAAAGACGTATGGTTATAGTAGTGCAATCGAAATTTTATTCATGGCATGAAGTGGGAAGGGATGTTTGCAGGTAATTAAAAATAAGGTATTACTACTAACAAGATAACTATCCATTGTTGGCTTCTCCTCCAATCAGCGTAACCTGAAAAATACAATATTTCATCAACTATAAGCAAAAGAAGAAAAAGTTCTGCAAATCGTTCCAATGAGGATTTCCTGAAAATACCCTCACCAGTTCACACACTGAAGCAATTAACGATTTCATATTATATGTCAAAACATAGATATTAATTGGTATTTAAAGTCCTTTTTTTTCAAAATTACTTCATTTATTTTTTTAGTTAAACATTTTATAGAAGTTATTTTAAAGACATTAACTTAGTGTTCAGTATTAAATATGTACTATTTGAATTGGAATTTAAGCAAATAGGTAATTCAGTTCTGAATTTTGTTCATAAAGCTAACATCAAAATCTTACAATGAACCTAACATTCAATACATCAGATCTTCACAGAGTTTGAGGACTGATGCTCGATAGAAAAATCTGAAAAAACCGAGGAAACCCTTACTGCGGTCTTGCTACTGTAATGCAAGCTCTAGGAATTAATTTCTTCAAAAACTAAGGCTCTGAAATAAAAAGTCTTAACAATAGTTTTAAAACTATACTAAATTATAAGTTAGTTAAGTTACTTGATGATTTTTAACGCCGGTTTCCTATTCGCTGTCTGCAAAGTACAGTGGTGGGGGCTATGAAAACGATCGCAGCATGTCACATGGCCATTTGGACAGACACCAGTGAAGTGAACTGTCACTGCTGCATATTTATTTGCATTGGGTTAAGTATATCTGGAGCACAAAACCATGACTGGTAAAAACCATGATGGTACATAGCCCTGTCCCATTGTTATGGGCAGCGAGAGCTATGTATTAAAGTGCAAAGCACTAAAATAACACCCCACACACACTAAGTGCGTGTGAGACAACCTTCTGATATATCTGGAGCGAGTAAAGTCATCGGAGGTTTCTTTTGTCTTTATCTCTCGTTATGAGGTTAGATAGAGAGACATACAAGCAAAACTAAAGGATTTCCTTCTCGATAACAAATTAAAAACATGATAGAAATAGTATAAAACGGGTTATCGAGGGGTAAATACCTATTATTAGAAAGTCCTTTTAGATAAAAAAGTTATTTACTTGTTTAATAAATAGATTAAGTATTTATTGATAAAATCGAGCGCGTCTCACCATCAAACGTAACAGTTTGGTGAGTAAATAATTATTGTAATAAATGTGTATTTTCTTTTTGGAAAAATAAATTAAAAAAAAAGCCTTTTACGGCACAAATTTTCACGAGATAGTTTTACTTATTAGATGGTCCATAGTCCGTCGACCAAAGAGTATAGTTGCATATTGCGCCGCCGACTTCGCATCCGCTAGTTGGCGCTGTCGTCGTACACACTGCCAATATCCACGAAACGACTCGTTTCCGCGGATGGTTATTAGTACATTGTGTATTAAGGGCAGTAAAGGAGGAATTATAGTCGAGAGTCGAGAGCATTTATAAGCCCGAAACCGAAGGTTGACGGCTTTAAAAGGGCTCGAGACTGCAATTCCTATACCGCCCGTGATACACACAATGTTTTTCATCACACTTGCGAGGAAAATACAGGAAATATTCACTAGGATGACCTGTGAACTTGTGCCTGTAGGTTGATCAGCATGACATCGCGAACAAACCTTTTTTGTTTATTTTAATATTCAATTCGTACTAGCCACTAACAATGGTATCGCGATTTAAGTAGTTTTACTTTTTAATTCGTATTATTTCCAAGAAAACAATTGAAAACCAATACATTACGGCCCGTGGGCTCATAAGAAATCTCGAAAGCCCGTGGTCATAAGCTGGGCCTTAGAGACCGCTTTGCCTGCCTGTAAACTGTAGTCAATAATAGTAAATAATTTTACAGAGTGGAGCAAATGTCAAACCGTAACAGTCCATAGCCGACTCGCATTTTGTGGATATAGGAACCGGACCTAAAAGAAGTCTAAAATATTTGAATGTATTTAAATCGATCGATATTTTCGCACATACATAGTTTGTATCTAATCAGACTCTTGCACACTGTATTACATCTCTTTCTATTGTTCGATTTGAGGAAATTGGAGTGACAATAATACCTGTAACTTGCGAGGCGCCTCCAACCCAGTTGAGATGCGACTTCCCGCCGCCTTCGTCAGTCTTCTGCTTGCCCTTGTCGATCTCGTTCAAGTTAGATTGGTACTTGGTGCCTGTCAACAAAGCAACTTTTTATAGTTAAGTACAGATCAGTCATAAATAAAAATTATAAGTGATTACTTTAATTTACCTAATGGTTTTTTTATCCTTATGATTATGTTTCTAAATAGGTACATATGGTATGTACGAGCTATATATTATACGGGCAACCTTCTTCTAATTATTTTTAATCCCGTTACTGTCTGCAATTAGATTAGACTTGTGGAGGGGCACAAGTCTAATCCCGGTAATAATAAGCGCTTGAGGTTCTTAAATATGAGTTATACCAGAGCCCTAATTAGTCCGTCAAATTTATTTGCATATTTTTAGGTCATTCTATCCTTTAAGTATTAATTAACAATTAAAATAATTTCTACACATGCACACACAAAACAAATGAATAAAAGCGAGAGACCTAAATACATTTGATGAATTGAATTTCATTTTTCTGATATATTTGACACCATAAATGATTTCTTACCTACTTGAAGATACTTTCAATATGTGTAGGTAAAACTATGCATGCTGTCCAAATGATATAAAAATTACTGGTGGTATACACCATATCCATCGAGTAAAGGATTCAATATGGCAAGGGACGGGCCTGCGGGCAGTTATTGAAAAGTTGCGCAATATTGTCGAGTGGTCGGGCCGTAAATTCGTAATGGGCGCAAAAAAGAAAACAGCGCGCGATGTCGGCGCGCCGGTGCCGCGCAAAAACAACCGCGAACTTACCGTCTCCCGCATATTGTTAAATGGATTTTTCAAGTTCATGAGCGCAAGTTGTGCAAAAAAGGATGGTAACTTACTTACAATCAAATTCGAAATTATCGTGTCGTGTTTTTGCTTGCTGCCTAATTTAAATGGGTGCGCATATGAAACAGTACTTATATTACAGTTTTTAATTTCAAATTTTTTACTTTTGCCGTATTAATACAAAGAAGTAGCGCTTTCACTATTAAACTTTAAACGTACGGGGTAAAATTCTGAAAAATTATTATGCAGCATGCAATTTATCATCAGAATATCTCGGTTGAGTTTTAAAACACTCAAAACTTATGATAAAAGTATGGTGAGGTTTAACGAGAGCGGAAGTGAACACTTGGCCGTAATAGGTTGTCGTGCAAGATGTTGCCAGTCCGGCGGCGTAGCCGGGAAATGCCCAAGTTCCCAATAACGGACGAGTAATATCGCCCGGTCTTATGAATCCACCCCGCTACAACGTCCTCTTTTAATCATATTATTATGATATTGTGTTTCGGATATTGTTTTCGTGTTCGGACGTGGGGCGTTTGTATTAATTACCCACGATGCTTATGAATCATGTAATTCATGTATAATGTTTTTCCTAAAAGTGTAAGATGTTGTTTTCCACTATTGAACCGTAAAATGAGCAGGGACGAAATCGAAGTTCATACCTTTTTTTTATATGTGACACTGTTATATATGCTACTATGCATTTTGCTGCCTTGTAATATAATATATATACCACGAGGTAAGTGACGCTGTGACGTCACATTTGCTGTGTATTAAAAAGAAATGTATGGCGTAAATTAGTTAGTCGCGTCTGGTAATTGTAAGCAGTGTTGTGTGCCCAATAAAAAGTGTTGTGTATTAAATCGAGTTTTCTTTGATAAAACTCCATTGGAGGCTGCCCTATAACAGCACATTGATTTATATACAAAAAAAAGTGTTCCGGGGGTATGAATTTTAGTTTGTCAATGATAATTTGTTGTTTCATTTCATAGTTTCAACGAAAACACATAATAGTAGGCAATCCCACCTCACTCCGTAGTTGGGGTTAGAAGGGATAGCAATGGGGTAAGATGGGAAAATTGCTAGGGTTGACACTTTCGGATTATGACAATCAAGAGAATATATTTTTTTTATGTAACCAAATTATGTTTTATTTATGCTTCTACATAAACCGATTTAATGTTCTTTGTAAGTTGTGACCTTTATTTTTATGACGTATAGTCGTTTAGATCAATTAAAAAAATACTTTGGTATATACTGAATTAATAAAGTGAATCCCATCAAAAACATAAATGTGAAATAAATGACCTGCATGACACAACCCTGAACTACGAACACCAACTCCCCCTCTATCATCCCGGTACAACCCGTTCGTAACATCAACTCTCCCCATTCATAACCCAATTGTCCCCGTTGTCGTCCCAACTCACTCCTCAATACATCCCTACTCACCCCATAAAAATCCTCAAATGCGGTTGAATTGCTTTTTTATGTTAAAACCATTATAAATAAATAAAATATAACTTATGTTTTTCTCTTTCCATTAAGCCTCGTAAGTATATAAACGATATCGGAAAGGCTGATGAACACTTACTTTGGCAAATTGCACATAAAAACGAAAGCACTTAAATTCAAACAAGAATCCACCGCTTTCGAGCATCATCTTTGACAATGAATTTGTGTTTTAAAATTGTATATGATTTGGCAACTTAGTGTTGCCAAAAGAAGAAAAAGTATGTCTAAAAATATAATCAAATTATAATAAGAGCAACTTTAGCCCGAAAATTAAGGTACTACTGAAAGAAGAAATTCGGGACTGGCATCCCTACTCCCCCCGCGATTCCTACTCACCCCATTTTACAGTACAATTATTACACAGACTTTTATTAATGAATTTGCGACTAAATTATTTTAGTCGCAAATTCAAACATGTTAAGAATGTTATCATTCTTAACATGTTTGATAACAATAATTTAACAGCCACAACAAACACCAAGTACAGAAATAACCATTAGCAATACAAATAAACAATTTAACCGTCCATATAAAATATTACGGAGGCAACATAATATTTTGTACCACTTCATAAAACGTTTGTTTATAAACGATTTGTTTATGTTTTACGAGAGTCGTAACGTTTGAGCCTGTTAACAAACTGGCCAGTGGCGACAACCAGATCGCCGTTACCGTTTACGATCTATAAACAAATATAACGGCCACTAATAATAACTGAAACGGCAGCAAACAACGTCTGTAACCCAACGACCCCAGCATTACTCATAAAGGTACCATTATCTCTTAATAAACGAAACCGACTACGTAAAATATTGACTTCAATTTCAATACGCCACTAAGCTGTGATTTGATCACTTAATTGTATTTTACTTGCTTAAAATAAACACGGCATGCTCTAGCATCGATATTAAAGTATCAACCCAACAGTAGCCGCCATAAAGCGGATTGTTATTGCTTGGTTTAATATTTAAACGCCTTTTAAATTTTATTACTATAAGATTCAAAAATTTTATTTATAGATCGGTGGTCTCAATTACACTTAACAGTCATAAAATCTCACTTTGTATAAAAAAAACCTATACAAAGTGACCCGATTTCATTGCGGTTGAGTGTATATGGATTTAACTAAGTATAATGACACGATCGGACTGATTAAAGTCGCCAAGTAAAGTCATGAGAACAAATATTACCTTTATCTACAAGTGGCGTGTCTCGCCGCGGCGGGCGGGACGGCGGCGGGACAGTCACGGCGCGGGGGTCAGGCGTGGTGGTGGGAGGGGAGGACGCTGCACAAACATTATAAAATACGTTGAAAATTATAACTAATTCAATAAAAAATCTTGAATTCATGGAAAATTTAACAAGCAGCTGAACAAATTCTTCAAACATGATGAGAACAGTCTAGATTAAATCACTTATCAGGCAAAAAAACTAAAGCAAAATTGGTTCATCCGTTGCAAAGACACAATGATACACAGAAACAAACGTGGAACTTATAAAATCCCTCCGTTTTTGCGCCAGCGGTTATAAAAGACACTCACTGTACAAACGTATCGTCCCATCTGACTCGCCTCGCGGATTCTTCGCCACGCACTTGTACGTGCCGTAGTCTTCAGTAGTGATGTGCCTGATCAGCAGTCTCATGTGCGTCTTGTAAGCCGGCGCACCGAGCGTATTCTCCATGTGGTATTTCGAACTTTCATGAATCATGTGGCCGTCGTCTCGCGTCCAGTAATTCAGAGACGTGGGGTGCGCCTCCGTGAAACATTCCAGTGTCACGTTATAATAGAGCGGCGCGCCGACAAGCTGGTGCGGAATCCACAACATTGGGGGAACTGGAGGACAAAATATTACAAGTCATGTATACGTATTATACCACCTACAGGCATGAAACTCTAATGTATAGGTAAGTAGGATATGCAACTTTTTAGGCCTCTTTTTTATACCAATAGTATAGGCAAACGAGCGCATAGCCCACCTGATGGTAAGTGGTCACTGCGGCCCATGGACACCGAAACCCTATGATCCCCTATTAAAAAACCATAAGATCTCGAATGCGTTGCCTACTCTGAGGCCTAAGATGGAATGCCTCTGTGCCAGAAATTTCACCGGCTGCCTATACTGGCTATGTTTATGACGTCTTAATGTAATGATGCTTCGTACAAAAATTTAGACTCTTCCGTTACATTCTGAGGATGGCCAAATCTAAGATGACTATTATTTAACATGGGAAAAAGATAAAAATGAAACTTACAATCAACGCTGACTTTGACTCGTTTAGATACGGTAGGTGGTACTCCATTACTAGCGATACATAGGTATGCCCCCATGTCCAGTCGAGAAATACGCGCCATCTCTAGTACTTCACCTTCCCACTCGGACACTGAAAGAACATTAACAGTATAAAGAATAATAAATACGCCCTTAGTTTTTAATAACACTTAATAGATACTTTAATATGTTCATGGACTTCTGACGTAACAATTTACTGCATGAAACGGTACTACGGCTGTGGACGGTAATATTTAAATTACACACTGTAACGTATTTTATAGCACGCTTCCTATTAAACATAATATGTTCAATTCAATTCAATTCAAATTGGCCACATAGCGGCACTTTTACACGTCAGAAAAAGAATTTACCAGCGCTTCCTAGACCCATTGCTTGAGAAGAAGCACCGCAACAAACTCAAGCAGAAGGCCTTTTTTCAGAATTTACAAAATTTACATTACATGTATAAAATATACATATAGGTGCGTACTAAAATTACATTGAAGGGATGTATAGTCCCTAACTTAAACTTAAATCTAAGATCTTAGAGATGTATAGTCTCCAAGGGTTCAGAAAAAAATATATATATAAAAAAATATGGAGATGGCCTCCATTGTCAAATAAATATAAATTCCATAGATGTCGAGTCTCAAAATGTCAATAAATAATGAAATACATCATGTATAAAAGAGTTCATTAATACATGTCAATAAGAACATGATGAGGTCTCTCGCTTAAAATGTTTGACTTAGTCATATATTTAAAGCTAATGATTATTTTTAAAAGTCCTTGCAAGCATGAACAGACTACTGTTACTTACAGATATGCAATTTCAAGGGTCCTAGAGGTCCCAAGGGTCAAGACATGATGCTACTTTGCTTCTAACATTTTTGAGCTTTACATATCATTAATTGTAATGTAATAGTCTTGATCTTTGATTTGATTTTACCACTGAGCTTTTTGGTGAAGGAAAACATCGTGAGGAAACCTGCACGCATCTGCGAAGTAGGTAATTCAAAGATGTGTGTGAAGTCCCCAAGCCGCACTGGGTCCGCGTGGGGACTATAGACCCAAACCCTCTCGTGCCGAGAAAAGGCCTGTGCCCAGCAGTGGGACGCAAATAGGCTATAGTAGTAGTAGTCTTGATATGTGTCCGTGAACGTCTCGCTATTTAAGTAAATTCTGACCGGTGTGTCCTTTAGTGATGGAGATTTTGGAGTTGTCATCCCGCTTCCACTTGATGGTCGGCTTAGGGGAGCCATTAGCGCGGCAGGTCAGCGTGACGTTGGCGCCTTCGCGGACGATCACGTCACTGGAGCTCAACGAGTCGTCTATCGTCGGCGGCACTGTAACAAAATACGTTTTAACAAGGTTAATATAATTTTCAACCAAGTAAATTGCGAGTTTTATGTATTGTCGGGCAAAAACTGTTTCTTTTTTGACCGGTTTTGAAAATGTTTGAGAAATATTTAACAAAATCTTTTAACTTTTCGCCCTCATATAAACTGCCGCTATAAACCTTCTAGACCCCAGTTTTTAGACGATTTGATTTGGATAATTATAATATATAATAAATAATAATAATAAATCTTTATTGTTCTATAAGCAGGTACATACAATGGGGGAGCCCTGGAGACTGTGTTAGTTTTCACTGTGTTACAGTCTCCAGTTTGTGCCCTTAGGTGAACAGTGAATTAGCTTAAGCTCTGTCACTTGGTTCCATGACGACCGATTTTGATACATAAGAGCTCTGTTATTGGTTCCATATTTCTTTCTCGCTATTTTACGACAGAGTTCGTCAGAAATAGAGACAGTTACTCTGGTGATAATAAAGTTGGAAAATTACCCAAATACCACTGCATCTAGGTGGTTTTGCTAATCTGTAGAGCTAGTTACTCTCTCCTTCATTTGAAGGGTAAACTCTCACGCTGATCCATATTTATAATTATTAATCCATAGTTATTATAAATGCGAAAGTAACTCTGTCTGTCTGTCTGTTACCTCTTCACGCTTCAACCGCTGGACCGATTGAGATGAAATTTGGCATGGAGATAGTTGGGGTCCCGGGAAAGGACATAGGCTACTTTTTATCCCGGAAAAACGCATAGTTCTCGCGGGAACGCGGTAACCGAAATCCACGCGGGCAAAGTAGCGGGCAGAAGCTAGTATTTATTATGATTGCGAAAGTAACTGTCTGTCTGTTACCTCTTCACGCTTCAACCGCTGTACCGATTTGGATGAAGCTTGGCATGGAGATAGTTCGAGTCCCCGGAAAGGACATAGGACATATTCATCCCGGAAAAAGTTCCCGCGGGAACGCGATAACCGAATTCCACGCGGGCAGAACCCGGCGTGTCTGTACATAGAAAGAAAAGTTCCAAAAAAGGAACGGGGGGTCTAAAGATGTATGGTAGACCACAAAACAACGATTTTTAGAAATATTTTCTGTCTGTCTGTCTGTCTGTTTGTTAGAGTTAATCTCCGAAACTACTGAACCGATTTGAATGCAGTTTTCAAGGGTAGATAGAGCATCATTTGGAGCAACATATAAGCTATGTTTCGAAAGAAAAGTTATCGGCAATTTTATATTCCACGCGTACGAAGTAGCGGGCAGAAGCTAGTTGTAAAAAAGAGAAACTAAATACGTTTCAACGTACCCACTACATGCAAGTATCCGAACTGCGTCTTGGCGGTGACAGTGTTGATCTGACACATGTAGCGGCCGCGGTCCTCCTCTCGCACATCCGCGATGTGTAGGAACCACGTGCGGTGTTTGTCGTGCGCGACGCTCACGCGCGGGTTGCGCGTGATCACGTGGTTGTGCACCGTCAGAATCGCCGATTGTTCGAAGTGCATCCATGCCACCTGTAGAAGAATTTCAAATTAAGAGGGTTTACTCCGAAAGTTGGCAACGTCGCAAATAGCTGTCAAATATTTTGCTGTTTTCATTAATTTCTGAATATCACTGACTGAAAACATGAATTATCGCTCTATGGTTGAATAAAACATTAAGTATGGATTGCAACAGTTGTCATAGGAACACGAAATGTTTAGTATTATGGGAGTGATATCTTTTGAAAACTTTCCATCGCATTTTCCATGCATTTTAATGTAATATTATCACTTGAATGCCTAACCAACAAATGTAAAACGAGGCGCGTCATTCAACCATAGAACGATATCTTCCTTTTTAATTCAGCAATATTGAGAAATTAATAAAAACAGCGAAACATTTGACAGATATATGCGACGTCGTCAACTTTCGGGATAAACCCTCTTAATCGCCCAGTCCATGGCGTTCTGTGGTCTCGGCCTACCCCAACGGCGAACAGGCGTGAGCTTATACATGGTGGGTCAGATCCTATAGCAAATAATTAACCCAATCGGCTATCGATTCTAAGTACATTGTTTTTAAGTGTTGGTTAAAAAAAATGTATGGCATTCGCAGGCGTCGCTCACACAAGCAATCCCATATAAAATTATTTTTTTTACCAACTCAAAAAAAATTAAAGACCTCTACAATATACTTATAATCGATAGCTGATACTGTGGGTTAATTATTTGCTATAGGATCATCTGACCCACCATGTATATGTGTGTGTAAAAAGGAGTTTCATTTACGTCGCACTTCTTTTAATCTGATCTGTTGCTCAATGTAATCAGTTGAGAATCACTTACTGAAATAATTCCATTAACTTAGTAAGTAAGTGGCAGTGGGCGGGGCACATTGCTCGCAGGACTGATGGCCGATGGGGCCGGAAAGTTCTCGAGTGGCGCCCGCGAACCGGGAGACGAGCTGTCGGTAGGCCTCCAACAAGATGGAGCGACGACCTCGTGAAGGTCGCGGGAAACCGGTGGAAGCAAGTAGCACAGGACCGGTCTGAGTGGCGAGCCTTGGGGGAGGCCTATGTCCAGCAGTGGACGTCTTTCGGCTGAAATGATGATGAGTAAGTAACTACTACTACTACTACTACTACTACAGCCTATTTGCGTCCCACTGCTGGGCACAGGCCTCCTCTCATCACGAGAGGGTTTGGGCTATAGTCCCCACGCGGGCCCAGTGCGGATTGGGGACTTCACACACATCTTTGAATTACTTCGCTGATGCGTGCAGGTTTCCTCACGATGTTTTCCTTCACCGAAAAGCTCAGTGGTAAATTCAAATTGAATTTCGCACAATAAGTAAACTTAGAGGTGCGAGCCGGAATCGAACCCCCGACCCTCTGCATGAGAGGCGGTAGGTCGAACCACTAGGCCACCACGGCTTCAACGGCTTTTTAGGAAGTAAGTAAGCAAGCAAATAACACTTTATTGTACACCACAAAATTAATACACACACACAAAAATCACAAATAATAACAATGTACAAAGGCGAACTTATCCCTCTAAGGAATTTCTTCCAGTCAACCTTAGCTAGGTAAGGTAGGTAAATAAAATCATTGCCGTATTAAATTTAAAATATAAAAAATTAATATCCGTGGTATGTACCTATTTATAACGAACATTTACAACGACTTCGTCTGCAGGGAATTTAACATTATTTAAATTAAAGCCCTTTTTCCAGAATACTTTAAAAACCTTTTCCAAGAATTGCTCGGATCTGCGAAGTAATTCAAGGAGTGTGTGTGTGAAGTCCCCAATCCCCACTGGGCCCGCGTGGGGACTATAGCCCAACCCTCTCGTGATGAGAGGAGGCCTGTGCCCAGCAGGGGGCCGTAAATAGGCTGTTGTAGTAGTAGTCATAATTATTAATCTTTTGTGAGTAATCATGACTGTGGTAAGTCAGGACGTTTATACAGCCACCCAGTGTCCTATTCAAATATGCCTATGAAAATGTTGATACTTCTAAAACATTGCGGTAGATATTTTGCTGAAAATTAAATATGATGGTTCTTCTGCTACCTAATGCTTAGAGGTGCCGTACCTTTTTCTAACTCAGCGAATATATATTTTTAAATAAAATCGCTTTAAAGAGGGAACGAATCGAATTTGCATTTCTTTACCGTGTACCTCGTCGCTTGTCACATGATATTAAAAATGTGGCAATGCCCTTCAATCGGGCGCGCGGGGACGCGGTGCTTCAATAATTTCCAATCGTTCTTCCAATTTGACGAGTGACGTAACGGAAATTAAAGAAAATGCCGCCCATTCTGGGATACAAGTCCTATTATTATAAATGGATGTAAAAATCTGGAAAGAGAATGTGATCTTTAAAGTAGAGCTCCTTTATTTTACTTATTACTTATTCTTAGATAGTTGCGTGTATGTTAACTATTACATATTAAGAAACGATTTTTTCATTATTGAAGAAGAATCATCGTCGTTGGGTGTAATTTATTTGGTCACCTAGGACAAAACGTAATTGTACTCATGGTTAAATGCAAACAATAAAGGAAACATCTGAAGTTGAGCGTTTACGAGTGTCGAGGCGGCGCGGGCGCGACATCTGTGTAATTGCACGGAGCTGCCATCGCGTCCCCGCTTCACACCAATTTCCGCAGCATTAAGCGCTTAAAATGCATTTTACAGAGATTGTTATGCTTCCAGCAATCCTGCTACTTTTAATCTACGCCCCGGAATGATTCGAACTTAATTATTCAGGTGAAATACACCCGTTCTCCGCCCTGTACGCTCTGAAGTTATCAGTCGACGTTTGTTTCTGTTACTGCTTGCAAGAAGTTTCTTCATATTATAAGGAAGGTTATGTCCAACTTAATACGCTATTATAGCAAAAATTAAGCTGGTTTCTGCAAAACTTGCCTTTACTTGAAGAAGTTCGATGCGCATCCTTTATCTCTTAATCCAGCTCTAAGTTTGATTCATTGGGTAGGTTTAGTTCTTTTTATCAAGATTGCGGAGGCAATATAGGGGAAGTTTGGAGCTGAAACTCGTGCCGGGTCACATCTTACCTATCTTAAGTGATGCGGCTCTCAGCCGCTGTCTAATTTATAATGGACTTTAGGAAACTTCGCCCATTTTATTATGCAATGGGATGGTAACCCCTCTAATGACGACCTGACTTGCCGGCGTAACCTGAGCCTCCCAAGATATTAAAGAAAGCTTAAATTATGAAAAGATTTACATGAAATAAACGTCAGGGTGTTTAACTTTTTAACATACTTTTCTTACTCCGAAACGGTTCATGGCTTCATTTGTAATAAATAAACTTATTTGCACAATAAAATAAAAATTATGAACAAATGTCGTGTTGTATCTATCTATTATCAGTATGGATGGAGTAACGTCAAAGGGTTCTGAGACTGTATATTAAAATTTGACCACGTTGACCTCTGTTTGTCGGCGGCTAATACGAGCGGACAAGGGCGCATTCCCTCGCGTCCTCCCAGCGGCAGCGTCTTGGCGGGGATGTAAATCTGATATGCGTAATTGCGGCCGGCGTCTAATCTAATCGTCGGTATGTCCGTCCTCGTTGATGCGATTACGCGCGCCTGTCGCCACCTGGATAGACAACTTTCTAGATACCGTATAACAATATTGACCATTTATAATTAATTCTGTACCTATCCTATATAAACCATACCACCTTAGATTAATATTATAATTATGAAGATAAGCTTACGTAAGCTTAATAATATATACGTATAGAAACTTGTAAAGCGTAAGGTAAGCTTGTAAAATTGATACAACCTTCTTTTCTTTTTATTAGCTTTTAATTTAGATTTTTGTTGCTTTTTCTTTCTACACCTTCCTTGAATCACAGGGAATAAAACGAAAAAAAAATCGGTCCAGCAGTTCTCACAATTATTTACACATATATCTATATGTGTAAATAATTTGCCCTGTGTTAGTCTGGCTATGGTTCGATAAGTAGTGTAGGTTTCTTAAACAAATCGTAGAAAATCTTAAAAAGTAAGTATGATATGAAGCAGGCGAAACATAAAAGTTTTCCATTGAAACAAGGCAAGACTGCATAGGTACTTATTCGCAGACGTATAACAGCGTTCCAGCAAAGGAATATTTTACAAAGTTCGCCGTGATTGTTTCAACAATTAAGATAATATTAAAGAGGAATCAAAATTTTATAAGCGGTTGAGATAAGCGCTGAGTGTTGAACTTCGGAAGTTGGGCGCGTGGCGGGTCGGCGCGAAATGTTTTGTAATAACCCAAGTTAAGGAATTTGGGATTACAACATTACTGGGTTACGAAGAGTGCGGAATTCAATAACGCGTTTTTTAATTCGAAGTTATGTCAGATTTAAATTTGAGGTCACTTTTACAGGTTGAAACTCTTAGTAAAAAATATGTACATTCAAGGATGTGGCAAGAAGAGATCTGAGAATGAGAGTTGCAATGATGTTTTGTGCAGTGCTAAAAAATTGTTAGGAATCCAACTATAAATTTCAAGTGCATGAAAATTGTAAATCTCAAATGCGAAGTAGATAACGAGTCAAGCTGAGGCAAATCTGATATTAAATAGCCACCGCGGCGGCTAATCTTGTTCGTCTGGAGACCCTAAGCGAGTTACTCCCGACGGCACCTCGGAGGAAAGTCCTTTCCAAGTTTCTCGAGTGGTCGACTGCATGTATATTCACCTAATGAGTTGAGTAAGGTGAAATATAAAACATTTTAGTAATTTTATTGGTTATAGAAAGTTACATACGAGTTGCATACGACGCTCTACAATTTATTTAAGATAAGATACATATAAGTAACAGCACAAACATATTGAAAAGTGAAGTTAGTTTGTGTTTATCATGTATTCATTATTATGTATGTTTTGTTTTCTTATTTTTACACCGCCCATCATTGTTTTCTTTTCGCATTCTCCACTTTCAAGGTTGACTGGAAGAGATCGCTGCTTAGCGATAAGTCCGCCTGTTGTTTACCTATTAGCTGCATATTCCTTTTGTGTTTTCTGTGTTTTGTATATATGGTGTTCAATAAAGAGTATTTTTGTTGTTGTTGTTATAAGCGTTTTGAAATGTGGAGGAGCGGGACTTCCTATAGTAGATTATCTCTATTGTCATATGACGTAGTAGGGTTCTGTACTTAAAAAAAAACACCCGAAGAGATAATACTTTAAAAAAAAGCATTGATTAAAGTAGAGTATGACGTAGTAGCAACGGTAGGCTACTTAAGTAATGATAAGCCCACGTACGAACCACAAAACGGTGCAACCGTCCAAACTTTAACGTACGTAGGTACGGTTACGGTGCGGCGTCCTCCCTTCGTCGGAGCAGGTTGACGTTTCCATGAAGTTTGACGGAGGCTATTAACTCGTTATCTTTTAACCACCTTTAATTTAGGCCGTTCTTTCTTTTTATCTTAATTGTTGAGGCGTTTAAGAGAAGTTGGGGCGTCGGCGGCGGCCGGGTCCCTCGGGATATGCCTGGAAGGCGTCGTTTGATTTATAATGGACTCGTTGCGAACTTTGGCCATTCCGCCGCACCACGCCGAACCTCTTTAATGACGGACTCATCGCCGCAGGAGATGATTCGTGGACGTGTTACGACAGATTTAATTTTGAAACGTTTAAGAGCGCTCCGTCTTATTATGTTCATATTTTATGCGGGATATTCATCAAAATACAGGGTCCGTGTCGGTTTATCAGTCTTAAGTAGGATTAAGTTTGAAATCCAACGCTTAAAAACAAGACATACCCAAGGCTAAATAATCTTGTAAGGCTAAATAAGTAATCGCACTTTAGTGTGTAAGTTAGGTAACTTGTAGATTTTTCACTTAAGGTTTATTTTGTGTAAGTAGTAGAAATAGCACACTGAATGTACTTAACTCGAAAATAAAGTGATAACCAACGCGACGGAAAATCTATGACTGTAATGTTTTATTCAGTCCTATGACATAATAAATGAAATCTTGTTTAGAAAACACATCAAAGCGAGATATAAAAGGTCGCAAACTACTTAAGAGGTTTCGCAGTCTTTCAAGTCCAGCGAGAGATAGTAAGACGACCCGCGCAGTGGCGGGCGAGCCATCAGCTTTAGGTCGGCTTAGTATAAACCAATATTCATCTCGGGAATATGAATACTTGTTGATTTTAAAATCCCAGAAAATATCAGACTTGTCTTTATTTATTACTATCCGCCATTTGGTTCGCGTAGACTTAGAATTTACGTATACCTACTGATGATACAATACCTACATATAGATTGGTAAACCTATAAAAGTATTTACTTTGGAAAATGCTTTGAGATTCCGTGGTATTTCCAGGGTCTCATACTATCTCCGTACCAAATAGCATCGTTGACCCGTAGGAATGACGAATAAACAAACACACTTACACACTTACATTTGTAATATTATGTAGGCGATTTTGCAGCCCGATATAAGTACCTACGTACACTTATAGAACCTTCGCATACTTGAGCAGTCCCGTTTATGACTAAAACAATTAACGTTATAGAATTCTGCCCGCGACTTCGCCCGCGTGGAATTCGGTTATCGCGCTCCCGCAAGAACCATGCGTTTTTCCGAGGTGAAAAGCCTATGTCCTTTCCCGGGACTCGAACTATCTCCATGCCAAATTTGATCCAAATCGGTCCAGCGGTTGAAGCGTGAAGAGATAACAGACAGATAGACAGATAGACAGAGTTAATTTTGCATTTATAATATTAAATATGGATTTACCAGCGATTGAGAGTGCGCGCTATGAGCGCTGAGGAATGCTGTAAATATGAGATTTAAATGTGTCCTTTCGCGAATCTGCAGTTATTTTATGAGCAAAATATTTACTTCGGTACCGATTAATGTCTGTTTTTAATCCTGAACGGTTTGTGCGACGACTAGCAGTGTCTATAGTAACAACATATACCTACCGCTAATGCAATGGCGCAGATAGAAATGAGCGAACATCTTGCAGGAGACGGCTTAGCTTACTTCCACTAAAAGCCCACTTAGAGATCTCTTCGAAACGGATTCGAGCCGAGGGCTCTCTAACTTTTCGCGGAATCTTCGGCCAATAAGTTATTTCGAGGTCGACGTGAGTAGTGTCGCGAGGAAATGCTTTAGCAACTTTAACTAGTATTAATGCAGGTACTGCCGGGATTCCTTGTTAGTAAACAACATGTTTTTCTCAAAACTAAATCCTGAAACTGAAATGCAGTAGTTTCAATATACGTATGGGCTAACATGTTTTGAATGTTTTCGTTTTAGGAAGGCTCCCTGTCACATCTATTACATAAAATGCGACTGTAAATAAGAAAAGTTCTATAACTAATATGAGTAACCAAAGTCAGTAATTTATAGCTATATACATGGTGGGTCGGATCCTATTGCAAATAATTAACCCACAGTATCGGCTATCGATTCTAAGCATATTTTATAAGTTTGATTTTTTTTAGAGTTGGTAAAAAAAAATTTTATGGGATTCAGGCGTCGCTCACACAAGCAATCCCATATACATTTTTTTTTTACCAACTAAAAAAATATTGAAAACCTATAAAATATGCTTAGAATCGATAGCCGATACTGTGGGTTAATTATTTGCAATAGGATACGACCCACCATGTATAGTGTTAGACACTGTTTATATTCATCGTGTAAAATTTTAAGCTTCTAACACTGAGCTTTTCAATGAAGTAATTCAAGGATGTAAGTAGGTATGTGAAGTCCCCATTTCGCATTAGTCTCGCGTGGATACAACCTATACCCAACGAAATCCTCTTGTGATGAGAGGAGGCCTGTGCCCAGCAGTGGGACGTAGATAAACAGGCGGTTGTGGTGGCAGTGAATAGCTTGTAAAAAGAACTTGTATGAAATCATAGGTATTTTGTGAATATAAATTAGAAACCGGAGAATCTAGTTCTAGCTGTAAAATCATTTGATAGATGTAACATCATGAGTAGTGAACGTAATTTCGCGTCTTCTTTTCCCCTGTTGTTGTTCATTAAGTGCTGTCTATGTTTCGCATGTAATTTTGGTGATTCCGTTGCAGCGAGCGGCGGGCCGAGAGCGGAGGGCGCCGGCTGCCTCGCAACATTGCCGCGACTCGCTGTGGCATGTTATTGCAAACCCACATACGTGATACTGCCCCGGCTATCTGACATTTCATGCCGATGAACCGACTACGTGCGCATACCGGCGTACGAAATGCCGAATGTATCATGCGTTTAAAATAACCGCATTAAAATTCGAGGTTCATTTCAAATCGTACCTATTTAATATTTATTGCATATAAGGAAAACTTTGTGTGCATATAGGGATAAGCCCATTACGAATTGATCAGAACTGAGAGTAATAAACATAAATATTATGTAATTTAGTGACTTCAATAAAGATTTTCTTCTTTAGTACATAAATAGAGTGTGACTGTACTTTTGTTTGGTCTAGTTCTTGTTAAATTCGTGTGGAAAACAATAAGGAATTAAATACAAAAGTAAAAAAATAAACATGAAAATAACTTTTGAAAACGGACTTCCATAGAGTTCAACCTGACGTTAAAAATGGGATCTCGAGCCGCGCAAGGTATTTTGTTTTTCATCGCTATATTTTCACAAGTCAATAATTCTATACAAAGACGGACGAAGAGGCAAATCTTTTTAACCGATGCGGGAAACTAATGGCACAGGCGAGGCTTTCGGGAAAATCCGCTTCTTGTTGTCAATACAGGGCAACGGTGATGGCTCCCTCCGTTAAGCCTTTATTTCAGAAGTAAGAACACTATCTCGGCTTTTATTGCGGCCCGTACCGTCGAGAGCTACAAGCGTAAGTAAATGCAATAAAAAAGAGCTCCTATAAAATCGATGGATATCTTGCAAATGATTTCCGAGTTCTTTAGATATAAGCATCGATGTATCAATGTTCTTAGCCAAAAGTGAGAGTTAGTTTGTTGAGAGTTATTCGTAAGTTTATTATTGATTAAGAAGTAAGAATGAAAATGTAAAGTTTAAACATTATGCCAACAAAATTAATGGAATTAAAAGTATTTTATCACTAAGTTAAACAAGAATTAAAGCGATAAATATTATTGGTCAAAGGGAATCTGCCTTCAAGGCATCATTCAAATGGCGAGTACATCACTCACCTTCGATTTGCCGACGATATAGTAGTTATGGCTGAGACCATGGAAGACCTCAGTGCTATGCTCGTTGACCTCAGCAGAGTTTCCGATCGAGTTGGTCTGAAAATGAACATGGACAAGACGAAGATCATGTCCAATGTCCATGTTGTGCCAACTCCAGTAATAATCGGAGGCTCTGCGCTCGAAGTTGTTGACCATTATGTATACCTGGGACAAACAGTCCAGTTAGGTAGGTCCAACTTCGAGAAAGAGATCAATCGTCGAATCCGACTCGGCTGGGCAGCGTTCGGGAAGCTTCGCAGTGTCTTTTCGTCCAAATTACCGCAGTGTCTTAAGTCGAAAGTCTTCGACCAGTGTGTGTTGCCAGTGATGACTTATGGTTCCGAGACGTGGGCGCTTACGATGGGCCTCATAAGAAGGCTCAAGGTCACCCAGAGGGCAATGGAGAGGGCTATGCTCGGGGTTTCTCTGCGTGATAGAATCAGAAATGAGGATATCCGCAGTAGAACTAGGGTCACCGACATAGCCCGAAGAATTGCGAACCTTAAGTGGCAGTGGGCGGGGCACATTGCTCGCAGGACTGATGGCCGATGGGGCAAGAAAGTCCTGGAGTGGCGTCCGCGAACCGGTAGACGAGCTGTCGGTAGGCCTCCAACAAGATGGAGTGACGACCTTGTAAAGGTCGCGGGAACGCGGTGGATGCGAGTGGCACAGGACCGGTCTGAGTGGCGCGCCTTGGGGGAGGCCTATGTCCAGCAGTGGACGTCTATCGGCTGAAATGATGATGATGATGATGAAGGGAATCTAATGTAAGTATCAGCAGTCAGCAACGGTCTCTCAGCATTTTATAAATTTTACTTGTAGTTATTTTGTACTTATCTTCCATCTGTAAGTTGCTACGAAGCGTAGCTTGCTACGGCGTAGCTAGCTACGATGTAGCACCGGTCAAACAGTAACAAAGATAAAACATGTTACGTAACAAAACTGTCGTTGATCAATGATACTTTACAGTTTTTAGATAGATAGATAGATTTTTTATGCTTTAACATAGTAAATATACCCGACTGGTAGTAGTATTAGTATACTTAGCTAGCGGAACGGCTCGAACTAATGACTTTCTCAATCATAGTTGACGACGGCGGACTCAAGTAAACATGTTTGGCGATAAGCTACTAATCTGTGCCTCGAGTGGGGTGCAGGGAGCGCTGCGAACTTCAAACGGACCTGGGTTCAGTCCGTGCAATATATTGATATCAAATACACGTATAATCTGTAAGAGTAAGATAACATTGATCACCGTTAATTACCATATGCATATAAAAAATCGATTCATAAAACAAAATGAATGAAAACTCTCTTACTCTAAAACGTCATATTTCCTTTAAAGTTTAGTGCTGAAATGAAATACCTATAGGGAGGGGGAAATTATACGAGTATTTATCCGATATGATTTATTTTTAATTTAAACTTCATATTTAATAAAAGCAGTCACTCTTTTATGGTGTAATTGGAATATTACATTTGGAAACTTCTTTCACACTTTTGTAATAATTTTTGGTAATCAATATTATATTCGGTAGACACATTGGACAAAAAATGAAGTTAAAAGAGCAATGTTTACTCAAGTATACGAATAAAGGACATGAAATATTTGAACTAATAAACTACCTATCTTTATACTGCTATTGCCATTTTCAAAACTGAATCATTTTAAAGTTTGCAACAAACGCGTCAATGTATGAAATTTGATTTATTCGGAAAGAAAATTCGATCCTCTCCTGTTGTGCTAAAGTTGGTTTTGCGTTGACGAAGCTTTGTTTTTACATCGAGTTGGTAACGAAAGAGAGGTGCAAACTCGGCGTTGGGGTTGTAAATCATATCTACTTCCATTTATATGGACACTTTATTACGACGGCGCGTTCTAAATCAAATGATAAAATGCTTCTTATTTTATGTTTCCTTTCGGCGCTCCACGCATATTGTCTCGCTAGAATTGTAGGTGTCTGCCGTTAAGTGATGTGCCCTCGGAGTCAAGTGCTCGTACATTTGTCTTTCAGATAAAATCTCTGCTTCCGTAGCATTGTACGGTTTTGTTAATCTTATTAGTAAGAAACGATTGTCATTGCAACTTCATGATCAAAATTCGGTATTTATCAGTGCTTATTAAATTACGCTGTCTAAACGGATAGGTACTAAATGAAAATGATTTTACTTTTACTTACCGTAGAATGGTAGCATTAACGTGTTTTTTTTTCATGACATACCTACCTATATGTTATTATAGGTCAATACTTATAACCCTCTTTGGTTATAAGTATTGACCTATAATAACATATGGACAAAAAGTGCCTAACAGAATATGTCAAAATATATGTAGCAAACTGACATTAGAAAATACGTTCCAATATGCTAATAACGCCTCTTTATAATATGTGTCAAGATAAATATTTTATACAAAAGTAAACCTAACACTATAAGACTTAAGTGTCAAATTTACTGAGCGCCAAACGGGTGCCCGAGTTGTTCGGGCACCCGTTTTGACGGGCCATTTTTCTAAAGCTGATTGTGAATCCTTACTTATAATAGATCAATGGTTATGAGTCTTAAACGTAACCTTATTAGGTACAAGCTTTTATTTAGGTACTTTCACCTGTCCCGTTGTCTGTAATGGAATCTTGCAAGTTAACAATGCGTGACAATGCAATATTATGATGACGTGGAGCTGATCTGATGATGGAGCTGGAGAGCTGGAAGGTGGCCATAGCAACTCCGTAATAAAACCATATAACCCCATCGAGTTTGGGCTCGTTTGATTCGTCTTGAAGGATAGATGAGGGATTTACAAGGGATTTACAAAGAAAAGTACAGTCAGCAATAAAAGCTTGTCCCAAAAATTCAATTTTTGAAAAAACTGATTACCACGGTTGTAGGCGGCAGTTATGTATTACGAGCTTTTAGGCGCGACTTCGTCTGCAGGGAATTTAACATTATATTTCCAACGCCCTTTTTCCAGGATACTTTTAAAACCTTTTCCGGGATTACGGGATTTCCGGGATTACGGAATTTGTAATAGTAGTATTAGTATAGCTTATTCCAAGTTACAAACTATCTGTTTGCCAAATTTCATGCAAATGGTTGAGCCGTTTTACCGTGATTGAGCAACAAACATCCAAACACACAAACTTTCAGCTTTATTATATTTGTAAGATTGTGTTAAAATGTTTACCTTGTAGGAGCCGAGGTTTTTGACGGAGCACGCGAGCCGCACGCTGCGCCCGGCCGGCACCGTCACGTTCTGGATGACGTCCGTGAATTCAGGCTCCTCCACCACTGCAACAAAATGCGTCATTTTAGCGCTAACTCTCATCAGATACAACTTAACATACGTAGACCATGGACCTACAATGACCATGTTCAGTGGATATACAATCACTACTGTTAATATTCAGAGTCTACTTGCTAGATTGAAAATTCTGTTCCGTTCGGCAAACAAGCTCTGGGTAGAAAACGAGAGCGACACACTGACTGCGTGTATGGAAACGTGAACTATTTCAACTTTTGCTTTGGTAGTTACCGAATAAGAAATCATTTTTGTTGTTTTGAAATGTTATTCATTATCGTAAATACGTATTATTAATTTGGATCGACCTTCATCGAGAATCCTACACTCTCAGTAGAGTTATGAGGACATTTTTGTGTCAAAGGATACGATTTGTAATTCTCAAATTATCAAAGCAGAACGCTTTTAAACAAATTGAGTGGGCGATAAGGAATAATGTCGTCGTTTATCAAGCTCCAAGATAGATGGCTTCTGCTCTGCTCTGCCCATTTTAAATGCGTTTGTCTTCTACTTGCCAAATTGGCGCTCTTTGTTTTCTTCTTACTTTTACGCAGCGACCGAAAGAGGCAATAAAGGTTCAATAAGACGGCTTTACAGTGGTTTCTGGGCGGGATAAAAATCCGAAAAACCTAGGGGGTGTTTATAGTCATTTTATAGACACAAAAGGGTGTCAAATCCAACAAAGAAAGATAAAAGAGTTGGTGCGATAAGGCAAACGGTTTAGAGTGTCGTAAAGGAAGAGTTGTCCAGGGGTTGAATGTAAACATTTGTCATTCAGTGAGTCGAGCGAGAGAGGCCGGGCCGGGGCGGCGGCGTGACGCGGCGACCGGCTTGTTTGGAGAATAAACTTGCTCTGTGCTGACTCTTCCCACTTGTTTACATATCACCGTCTGGCTCAAATAGACAACAATAAATTTATCGAAGGAAATGATTTGTTACTTTGTTTGTATTGAGTCTGTCTCATACGTTGAGTTTTCCAATGTTCAGTGAATATACTGATTACAAGCGTGTAAAATCTTCGGCAATAATTCCGTTGCGAGTTCAAGTTGCATGTACCTACATTGAGTGTTGCGTACGCTTAGTGAGGAGAAACCCGACTGAAGATGAAAGCTGTGTGTTTTGTGTTTGCTCACCTGATCGTATTAGCTCTAAGCACGACGCTCCATTTTCTACTCGGCTGCTCCTGACTCAACCGATGTAAATCGCGTATACCATCGCCGACGCACCCTATTCGCAGCGTATGCGTTTTCTGAACTGATATCTGTGTTCATTTAAATTATTATCAAGTAAGTTCATATCATCATTTCAGCCGAAAGACGTCCACTGCTGGACATAGGCCTCCCCCAAGGCTCGCCACTCAGACCGGTCCTGTGCTACTTGCTTCCACCGGTTTCCCGCTACCTTCACGAGGTCGTCGCTCCATCTTGTTGGAGGCCTACCAACAGCTCGTCTCCCGGTTAACAAAGAAGACGGAAGTTCATGTTGTGATTCAAAATTACACCGTGTTTTATCAGTCTGAGAGACCATGTAAAAAAAAAACTCTCAAGTTTTCTATATCAATCTGACAGGTCGCTGGCCACATTACAGGTTCACTTTAACAAGCAAGGGCTTTATTCGAAGTCTTAAATAGGGACAGGGAGATTCCCTATAGAATCGCTCACGCGTAACTGCTTAAAGTTCGGTTGCAACACCGCGACGTGTGAGCTATGCTATAGGGAACCTCCTAGTCCCTATTTAAGACTCAAATTCGATTCAAATAAAGCTCCAAGAAAAACAGACACTACCAAATCAACGGGTCATTAAACTGTAGAAATATTCCAGTGTGTTGCAAATTAAGGCGCACTGACGTGCAACCCTGTGACAAGGACCGTTCATTTCCTTCCAATAACACCGCATATTGGAATTAACAAGGGTAGCCTTGGCAATAATCTCACACACCGCAAGGCGCGCGAGGGTATTTAGGGGTTAATTAAGAAGCCGCAGACAACGGCAGCGAGGGTAATCCCTTTGTCATTCGCGGTAAGGCGTTGTCGGGCTGATAGGTAAAAGAGCATTGCACCAGTTCCGCCTCTTCAACGAACGTGGCTCGCGAGTTGACGCTCCATCAAGACTAATAAAAGTTTAACGCTTATTTACTCGCATCCTTTGTTGTATTGTCAGTACCGGGGGAGGTACACTGACTTTCCTATTTTTTAATAATAATTAGTACTGTCTAAAATAACTGACTTAGTTTAACATTACATCTCGAAACTTCTTTGTTAGAAGAACTGCGCGTGGATTTTCTGCAGTCAAATTGTAGGCTGTTGTTTATTTTACAGTGAGTTAATACAATATGTATATAAGCCAATCACGATAAGTAAAACCCATTCCATTCTAGATAAATACAGCCATTTAATTTATTACACCATAAAGCCATCATATGCAGTTGCCTTTCATTTAGAAGCCTTCAAATGCGAGGTATGTTGGACACGTCCAGCAATTCTATTAATTGCGCCAGTAGTGCTCGGGTCGACTAAATATTCCAAAACTAATAATGAATGGGCCCGTTCGTCCGATGTTCCTAACTCGAGAATAATCTCATATTAAAGCTGGCCCTTATGCAAATCAAGGCGGTCACTCGGAAGTAATCAGGCGCGGATGGGACCGCCGAAAATTGACAGGCGACGCATGCCAACAAATTGATTGCGGCTACACAGACACCTCGTTATGATGCCGATGACGCCGCAGACAAATAGCCCACCGTCCCCCGAGACGGGCCTTCCATTCTTCTCAAACACACACCAATAAATCATTTTAATTTGGTTTTGTCCGAGGACCCTCGAGACCACAATTACATTACAAATCTGTATATTTCCGTCGTGAAAATTATATGTAGGTATTAATTTGTGTCCAACAATTACTGTTGCGCTCGCTGGTATAAAAATTCTATCCGTCGTTTCTCATACTTCACTCGAAGTAAAAACACGTATCAGGATAGTACCTACTTTTTTACTATGCATAATAGTCAGGTCACTTAGCTACGAGTACAAACGCAACATATAATTAACGACAATAAATAAATTTACGTACCTATATCTATAAAGAGTACCTGTCACTTTTCCATGCTGAAGATCTTATTTATTTTAATTCATTCAATAATTAGGTAGGTACATATATACTCCTATGTCATTCTAGTACCAATCATTTACATTACTACAGTTATGTTTGTACATACTTTGCAAACCTTTTTACATCACAGATGTTTGTTTTACCGAGGTTCGTGGCACAGCCATTGGAAACTAATCAATTAGCATCACAGTAAGAGGTTTTTTCCTATGCTCGCTGGCGGCGGCCACGCTTTCTCTGGTAATCTATGTGTTTTTCAGCTCTAATAGAAAAATAGCTACGGGAAAACTCCAAACGTCACTGATTTAATATGCACTCTAAGTTTTCCGATAACTGTATTTCCTTTATTTTACTAATGGATTGAGTCCATGTTTATAGAGACAAACTTCAAGATGCTCTCAACTGCGTCACATTTAATTACGTACAACTAGTTTTGATTTGACGATATTAAGTTACCGCGGAGGAAGTTGTTGCCCCGAACGCCCGAGTTATACGGCGTCCCTTGTCACAGCTGTTGCTCGTAATATTCCCATACACGATCAAATTCTTTTAAGAGATCTGGAGATAAAGAACATGGCGTCGGGTGGTTGGGCGGTTTCGGACTTTCACTTATTTGTATGCTTCACCCTTCGCCGGGACGGGGATGTGACTATTCGAGATACATAAACCCTGAGTGAATACAGAAAATAGAAATAAAATAACATATTCCTTTATTGGACGGATTGTGGGAAAAATTGTATCCACGTTAAGGTTTGTTTCTATGAATTGATTTCCATGTAACTATCTACGAGTACATCGGTTGGAAGCCATGATAACCTAACTTTATATAACTTTACTTATTGCTTCGTTCCACTGTTGACTTAATAAAGGAACATGCTAGCGTTTTTCCACTAAGTAGTTAGCAGATATTGAAAGCGACACACAACTGGAGTTGCTGGCTACTGAGAGTTTATCAATATTGATATTAAATAGGCACTCAAAACCTACAAGCACCTCTCTAGGCTATTGCTATTTCCAATCAGTTGAGGTCCACACGGAAGCGGCGACAGCGCCCTTATCGGCCGCAACTCGCGTTACGAGCGACGGCCGGAACGCCCCTTCAATCTCCCTCGCTCAATAGAAATGACATTTCTTGCTTTTCTAAGACATCAAACTATTTATTTTGAAAGCGATTGGTAGTAGGTACAACATTTTTATCTGGTTGGAATAGAAACGTTTTTTAATATATTTATTTTAAAATACATATTTTTTAAACACAATTTCTGACATTTCATTTAAGAACTACCTATAGTCGTAGAAGGTAAGAGTAAGCACGACGGTTTTTTGAAGTCGTTTATGCAATCGTGGGTCCTACATTTTCGCTCTTAAATTGTACAATTGTAATGAAACCTGCTTCATTTACACAGAAAACATCTTTATGAGTGTACTTAAGCTCCGTGAACGTTTGCATAATGAAGTATCTTAAGGCTGATCACTAATTGAACAAGTGTTTTGAGGCCCACGGGCGCGTAAGTCGAGAGATCTAATTAAAGCACCTGCCGCGGTGCGCCGCGCGGCCCGCTCGGGCCCATTATCGCGCCCCCACTTCCTATTAGCATTGTCTCCTCGAGGGCGATACTTATCTTTATTTAAATTCACTTCTTGGTAATTGGGTTGACGAGTCGACAACGTGATTTGCATTGATGAAAATTGGCCAGTGTACCCGGTTTCAGTAGCTTATAACTCGACGGCTAATTTGTTTTGATTGCATTTGGAAAACGAAAGCGATTTAATCAATTGACGATACGGATTGGGTATAGCGAGGGCTATACTAACTCTGTACTTACAACCTACATAAAGAAAAATCCCATCAAAAAAGAGCTCGGCTTCTAATTAATAGTAGGCTTTTACTAGCTCCATAGGAGATGAGGCGTCCCCGACACTTGTAGCATTTTGGATAGCTGTTGCCGGCATTGCAGTCAAAGAGGACGCTTGGTTATTTCTCATTACGGAACACGCGATAAAATCACACAGAGTCGTTGCCTCATTAAAATCTTCTGGTACGCGCATCTGCGAGCCTTTTGTAAAGGCGGCAAACGCGACGCACTCGACGCCTTTCACGTGTCATTTCGGGCACTATGCCGCGCGGCAGTCGCGGGGAGCCGGCGCTGGCGCCTCGGCGTCACCACATACCTTACACACTATACATGACGTACAAATTTGAGCCACATTGCCGACATGACAGGGCGCTTCTTTATCAGCTACATCTAACATCGTATAACGGATTTGCGAATAAATTTTAAAAGGGGATTGGAAGAGCAATCACAAACTAAATAAAAAGAAGTTTATCTCTAGTCTGCTTACAGTTCGGGCAAACCATAATTAACAAGATACTTCCTTACAGCATTGAGGGCAAGTTCCGGTTTGTCGCAAACTGTAACTACGGGAGCGACTCGTAAAGTTTTGGGTTCGTAGGTACCTACTAATTTAATTGAAAGAACTTTTGAGAAAATAGCTGTTACGAGGTTTCAGAAAGTATTTGTGCCAATTCAAATTCGAGTACAGGTTTACCCAACTTAGAAGGCGCGTGGATTAAGCGAAAATAGGCTCTGCGTGAGCAGCTTACGTGCTTCGTCACGCGCCTTCTAAGTTGTGTCGTGCTGTACGTACCTATAACGAACCATGAATAATAATGGATTTAAATTTATTGTACCTATCTTGACTTATTTGAGGTTGAGGTAGGTACACAAACACATTATCACTTATCAGTCCCTACATGAATTACCTATCTACGAAGCGTTAGGTTAGGTTAGGCTAGGTTACCTTAGGTTACCTTTCACGACCCAGTAGGTCGTGAAAGGTAAATGTGAATTTGATAGTTACAAGTATATTGAAAGATGAAATGTGTTTTCAAGTAAGTATACTATCGTGCCAATCCTTGTCACCTTATTACGCATACTAACCAGTCAAATTTAATTCTTAATTATATTTTTTTGTAAAATTTGTCTTTATACTAATAATAAGTCTGTAGAAGAAGTCGCGTCTGAAAATTGAAAATTAAAAGAAACTATCAAGTCGTGGGGACTATATGTATAAACGATACTGACCACAAAATAACGATTTTTAGAAAAATTTACTGTATGTGTGTATGTAAGTATGTCCGGATTTAACTCGACAACTACTGGACGGATTGCAACAAAATTTGGTATGGGGGTAGTTCATAACTCTGGTCAACATATAGGCTACTTTTTATCCCGGAAAAACGCATAGTTCCCGCGGGAACGATATTTCCGAATTTCACGCGGACGAAGTCGCGGGCAGAAGCTAGTTGGTAAATAAAATTATTCTTATTCTTAAAAGCACGGAAAATTTACAAAATAATTTTTTCAACATGAAATACGTAACAGGCGTTCCTCAGGGTTTTACGGGCTTCGACGTTGATGAGAGCACATCTTTTGAATTAAGCATACATTTAGGCACAATACGAGGGTTCAATATTTAACGGCTCTTTGCATATTCACAAGGCGGTCGGCGGGCAGCCTCACCTTGAATGGTAATGCCGCCATTACCGCAGTGGCTCCCGCCATCCACTTTTGCGCTTTTCGACTGCACGCTCAGGACCACTAATTAAGGATTTGACTAAATTTTTAGGGTTACGAACCTCTAGAGGTAAAAACGGTACCCTTATAGGATCACTCGTGTGTCTGTCCGTCCGTCTATCACATTCAATTTTCTCCGAAACTACTGGACCGATTAAGTTGAAATTTGGTACGTATATGTAAGTTTGTGACCCAAAGACGGCCGTGTAACGAAAATAAATGATTTCTAAACATAGACCCTATTATTGGGGGCTAAATTTGAAAAAAATATTAATAAGTTTTTAAACTATATCGGGTGACAAATGAAAATGAAAGGATCTCAAATATATATTTTTTATTTCTTTTTTCGTCAATACTTTTCGAGTTATTTAAGAAAATAGGCGAAAAATGACCATTCTCCCCCTTATCTCCGAAACTACTACTACTACTCGTACTACAGCCTTTTTGCGTCCCACAGGCCTCCCCTCATCATGAGAGGGTTTGGGTTTTGGGTTCCGAAACTACTGGTCCTAAAATTTTGGAAAAAATACGGAGGATAGTTATTGACCTATAGATTACAGGAAAATTATTAAGAAGTCCATGGTATTTGAAATGTATATAAAAGAGCTTATCCAGTGAAACGGTTTGAAAATAATCAAGGGTCGGAACCCTCTCCGTGCGAGTTTAACTCGCTTCTTGGTCGGTTTTTTTGACAATTTCTCAATATGACTGACGGCATCTCGAATTGCCGCCTTTCTTAAACTGATGACTTCCTATAATAATGAATTATCTGACGAATACTGACGAATTCTTTGACCGGTGACTTCTCGTAAAAACGCCTTATTTGGCAGATGGGTGCTTTGGAGTTGGACTATCCGTTTTCTCGTTTTCTGTCAAAACACATTTTTCTTCACTTTTCGACATTGTGCCTTCCCTTAAACTTTAATACACAAAAAAGTTGCGTGGCTAATTGACTATCTACATAATGACCAATTGAATGATTGGATCGAAATAAACGTGATTTAGAAGGTAATGAAAGGTCTTCTCACCTAAGCTAAGGCGCGTGCTTCGCGCACTAAATGTTCGGTCTTAACGAGGTCAACTAACGTGACCAAGATAAAAATAAAACTCCTTAGAGTCCTTAGACGATACATATATAGTAAAATTTATTAAATGTACGGTATTGACATTTTTATAATTGCCTAATCATGGCTGGGAAAATTAAATCTTAAATCGAATGCATGGTTGAGCATAAATTCAATAACAGACCTATTCGAGCGAGGTAAAGTTCCTGTAGCTGTTTAATTTGTGAACAATGCCTTATCAAATAAGTAATACTCCATTGTCCCCTTCACATTGCTGCATTGTTAGTTTAACGGAAATGGCAAAGTTTGACGAGTTTCGATAGTATCCTTCTGTATCCACTCAGTTGTTCCTGGCTTTTACAGTGGAATTTTTAAAAAGGTAAACGAATTAGGGACAAAAAAGTAAGTGAAAAGAGCTCTACGACACGTCGCCGGCTGCAAATATCCACGAGCGTGTCGTTTGCACGCTGCTCGAAAAACAATTGCGAATCGGGACGTACTCGCACTTGACTGTGCATGGAAGTGCTTATTGTGGTATACAATACATCGTTCCATTAATCGTTTGAATCAAATCTGTTTATTTCAAGAAAATTGAAAGCAGGTTATTTCTTGCGGCGGCCGGCCTGGCTGGGAGCCCGCGCCGCGCACGAATTCATGACGCGGCGTCTCGGAGGAATCAACGCTTCTAGCCCACTACTTCACTGTGTACTCTACTGTTTCACTCGACTCGGTAAATATAGAGCTCTACTAATGAATAGAATCGTGCGCTCGCCGCAGTTATTCCGTTATGATATAAAACGATTTAAGTCGTAGTCGCTAACAGATCGTATTTTACAGACAAAGCTAGCTACTATCCTGAAATATTTAAATGCAAAAAAGCTTCGCTTGTGAGTGACGCGGGGAGGTAAATGGAGCAGAATATCAATCTAGCGACGAAAGCCATGACTGAGCGCTTTCTTTCAGCACGGCGAGGAGAATCTGTTGTGTTAGATACCTTTGATAGTCGAACACCGTTAGTATGTAGATCTGTGCTTAGTGAGTGCAGTTACGTTCTGTCGTCGGCAGTGGATCGTTATCTGTTTCCACTAAAGGAAACTGGTTTTTCTACGAAAGAGCCCCCCGGTTTCGCCGCCCCCTCCGCAACGCCGCTTCGACTTCTCCTTTTTGCGTTATTTCATTTTTCTTTGCCAACGTGCACCTGCTAGTTAGCTGCCACGGGCTCTTACTCAGTGCTTCTGCAATGTTAACCGGACTTTTCCTTGTATCATGGAAAAGGTTAATGTATGGCTAATTATGCCTTTATTTTTATTTCTTTTCATCAGGTCGTTGCTGTATAATTTTATTACCTCTATTAGAGACTACTCGAAGGTACCTTGTTAGAGCATAAACAACCATAACGAAATTATTTACATTGCATTTTGCAGGTTATCCATACGGACTAAACACCATATCTACTATCTTTGCTTGTATTTGAATAATTCAAACTGTTTATGAAATTAATAAGAGACTTCAGTTTGTTCGACTATACTGTCGTGATTGCCGAATATAAATTTAAACTGAAAACTAAACATTGGGCGAGCTATGAAGTTTAATGTTAGCCGTCAGCACAAAGGATGGGTGTTCGGAGGAGCGAACACAGCTTCCTGATACATTTGTATTCCTTACAGACAAGTAATCAATATCCGCTTGGACGCCAGGGTTGTCTCCGAGTCGACTGAACTTTACTGTAGATCACTGCCCTCATGCGCCAGCGCAACTTAAAGTGCTCTGATTCAATACTATTTATCATCAACATGTCTTATTGACTGACTGTGAGATGACAACGCACAGCTAAAACTACATGTCGTGAAGAGCTGAAATTTGGCATGTGGGTTTCTTGGGGAATGGAGGGAGTATTAAGAGAGGATTACCCGAAGTTCTTAAGGGAAAAGGTTTACCTGTTCCGCGGGCAAAAACTGGTTTTTAATACTTGATATATTTTACGTTTCGGATAGTAGGTAATAACCGCGAACAATCATTATTACGAATAATATAATTTCATTTATTTATCTGCCATAAATTGTATGTTACATGAGATATTGATAAACGAGAGCAGTAATTTTATTTATTTGTATATGTATGAACAACATTTTGAAGTTCAAATATTGTCTCACTTAAAGCCTAGAC
This sequence comes from Aethes cnicana, assembly GCA_963971205.1. NCBI lineage: Eukaryota > Metazoa > Arthropoda > Insecta > Lepidoptera > Tortricidae > Aethes > Aethes cnicana. The sequence goes on along the minus strand of OZ020274.1, from coordinate 8,648,347 downwards.
TCTAGACTGAATCTCTATTCATATTCAAGCTAGTATATGGTGCTACCTTTACGTAGATAAAAACGACATAAAAGGCAGAGTAAAAGACTGAACGAGCGCAACTGCTCATTCGGATCGCGTCTATACATAAATACACCGGCGGGACAATATGATATTCTTGTATCGCGAAAAAATAAAGCTGGTGCGGCGTCACGCGTATGAAATAAAATAACAGCGGCAGCATGGTGAGGATGGGGCTTGATACATATTTGAATACATTACGGAGCAGGCAGATAATGCCAACATGTCGTACGAGTATTCATAACGCCTGCTCGAACCGTGCGTGAATACAGATAGCACCCGTCTTAGCAACACGGCTTCATTACGCCTGCGAAATGCTTCTCCTCGTACTACGACAGGTGACTAATTTGACGTTCACTGTTGCCCCTCCTTATAATTTCAATTACTTAATTTATTTTCTTTTCATTAAACCTACCTTAGTTTCGATTCAAAAAGTTTCAGTTCCAATTAAAAACGTTTTATTTTTAATTTGGAGGAACCTTTAAGCTGGCAATCATTTTACTGTACCGAGTCCGATAGAAGATCCCGCAAGAAAACTGCTCCGTGAGCTCTTCAATTACCTGCTCGCTGTAGATGAATATCTTCCCTGCCGTAAACGTACTCTTTGCTTATTTTTATTTGCATCTGTTTATTAACTGGCTTGGCTTTCGGTCAAAAGATAAATCTTAGCAAGTAAACAGTAATAATTTCCTAAGAAGGAATTGCCTTTATTTTCCGCACTCAGGAGCTGAAACTTTTAAAAATGTCTTGCTTTTCATTTCATATGTACTCAGTTAACAAAATAGTAAAAGGGTGATATTAATTATTTATGAACAAATTGTTCCGTCCTCCTACTGTTGTTGTTCCCATACTTATTGTTTCATGGTATAAAAGTCGCGGGAATCCCGTGGAAGCAAGCACAAGACAGGTCTGAGTGGCGATCCTTGGGAGCCTTTTTTGACATTTGGTCAATCGATTCCCCGAATCTTTATACTTTGTAGTACCTGTTATATAGTCTCCTTTTAAAAATATTCTATTAGGATATTTAAAGTACTTTTTACTCGTGCTGCATATTATGTACAATTTCTAAAGCTACTAAAGCTACTAAAGTTATACTCTGTGAAAGCTGCGCGATAATTGAGTTAAGGTAATGAGCCATTGATTATTATTTATCTCATTTTAATTCCGGACACATTATTGTTTTAAACCCGGGAAAGGCGTCGGTGATAATTGCGGCTTTCATGTAATGTAATCGTGCAATTAATGAAATTGAATAAGCCCCTAATAGGCATTCGCTTTATTTAATTCTTTCTGCAATCGTTTTTTTATGTCATCTATATAAATGAATATTAACACAGTTCTGTGGTTTAGGTATGTTATGTGTACTACTTTTATAAATAAGTCAGTATTGTTATTTATATCCGTGTTCAGCCTGAGTTTACAACATAATGAAAAGTCAAGAAGCCGGAAACGGCGGAGGGTCCCCCTTAACGTGCAGGCCGGTCCGAGACAAATAGTCGCTTTTGTGTTGTGTCCCTCAACGAACGGCTCGCCCACGAGTTCGCAACGAGCGGCAGCGGTGGGCGTTTTACTTAATCTGGCGTGTAGTGCCAACTAACCGCCGTGCGTTGAGCATTTTAACTAATACATGGCGTGTAATGCCAACTAACCGCTGTGCGGTGAGCATTTTACCAATACATGGTTTTAATGTTAACTAACGCATAGTGCAAATGCATAGTGCATTGAACAATTTAACTGATTCTTGGCGTATAATGACAACTAATCGTTGTGCGTTGAACATTTTAACTAATACATATAGAGTATAATGCCAAATAACCGTTGTTCTGTGAGCGATTAACTAATACATAGCGTATAATGCCAACTAACCGCTGTGCGTTAAGCATTTGAAAAAATTAAAAATTAAAAAATTAAAAAATCTTTATTGTTTTTATAAGTAGGGTTTTTTACAAATTTGATTGGGACTGCCTAGTAAGTAATAATACCTGTGTCAGGCAGCCCCGCTCTTCCATTAATTCTAGTTTTTATCTACACTACATCTTATTTTAACTAATACATGGCGTTGCCAACTAACCGCTGTGCGGTGAGCGAATCTATCGGTCACGCAGTGGATTACCGCCACGCCCGTAGTTAGCCGAGGTTAGTTTACGAGGCTACGAGTATATCTCCTCATATTTTCCGTTTTAATTCAATCAAACAGTACTGAGATTCATAATACTGAATTAAATTGAGCTTCACTGCTTTCTGTAAGTATATGTATAACTATTAGAGCAAATCAGCGGTTTCTATTACCTACTACTTCAGCCTATTTGCGTCCCACTGCTGGGCACAGGCCTCCTCTGGTCCAGTGCGGATTGGTGACTCCACACACATCTTTGAATCACTTCGCAGAGCCGTGCAGGTTTTCCTCGCGATGTTTTCCTTCACCGAAAAGCTCAGTGGTAAATTCAAAATGAAAAATTAAATTTACGTTACCTACCTATGTATAATTTAAATATTTTATATTATATTTTATTTTAATAACTTTAGTTTAAAAGAATATTGTGAAGTATAGAATTTAATAGCAAATTAACAGAACGTGTAGGTTTGCATTAAATTAGTTTGTCTGCTATCACTACCATTTTCCAAGTTTAATTTAGTATATTTTCATTCTGCTTTTTGATTAGCGTTATAAAACTCAACAATAAGATTAAGATAATGGGTGGCAGGAAGTTGCGGCGATTTGACAACTCCTAACTGCCACGCGGCGAGGGCCCTCAGCCGAGAGGCCCTCGAGACGAGTCCGTCGTACAAACATCGAGGCGAAAATTCAAATGTGTATGCAGACAACTCTTCAACTTACGCTGTGTTCTCTCTACAGGTATCGTTATAAAAAAATCGTATTCCTATGAGCTTGTACTCATTTTAAATCCATAAACCTGTACGAATATTGATAAAATTGTTTTAGTAGCTGTTCATCTTACCTTATACTTTAAACAGGCTAAAAATACAGAACTAAGAAACGGCTCTAGTTTTTGTCCTTCAAGTTACGTGTTTACGGGAGCAACAAATCTGCAATATCTCATTTTAGCTGTTTTCACCCAAGCATAGCTCGGTCGCCCAGATACTGTTGTACTGTAATGCACGGGTAAAAGAAAAACAATCCACAAACTGGTGCAAAACCGATTCGATCGCGGGACAGTGCACAGAATCATCGTGAATCGTTCCGGCGTGAACGTGTTAATAGTACCTCAGCGCTCGCCGGCTAAAAGCGGGGCGAATAATTAGAAATGTTCAGGAGCAGCGGCCGCGAGTGATTGATGTAGTGGAAGCAGTGGAAGTCGGCCCCCGCCCGCTCCGCGACAACTTGGAGACATTAAGAATATTTAAATTGTAAATTACACTCCTGTACTGAATACCTATTTGGCCACAATTGCCGTCTCAAACGAACGCGGTATCTCACCAACTTGTCAAAATTAAAACTTTAATCTGCACTGAATGACATCGTCGATGTACAGCTAATTCGCTAGTAAAAGCCATATATTATATTTCGCTTCCCATATTTCCTCTACACGATATTTTCAATGGTGACAAGGCAGTAAAACGTTCTAACTGGCAGCAAACTCGTAGAGAAAAGCGACACAGTGACAACAATACAGTTCATAGATGGGCGCCTGGAACATGAATATAACAAGCTGAAGAACTGGCCGGCTGATTGAATCATCCGGCGTTCTTTGTCATAAATCCGACAACGGCGACGGCCGGCCTTCCAACAATGCGTTCTGAAATCGTTTCATTTCTCATTTTGCTACTCTCCCCTTTAATCTCGCATCCGTAGAAAAGTGGATAACCGTTGCAAAAGGGCATTGCGTTGCAGGCAAGCGGCTGATTAATGTATTGTGCAATCACAAAGTACCTACCCCCGCGATGTTATTACCACTCATATTGAATTAGCGCACGATTCGCAGTTTCTCAACAGCTGTTTTTTTTTTGTTTTTATATTGTCACTTACGACTACGAATACTAATTAAGGAAGTAAATTAGGGACAATACCTAACACAAATTTCATAGTAAGTATTACTGAAAAACATAAAATAATACTTATGTAATATTAAGCATGACTGGCTGAGCAACCAAGTCATTTTATTTTATTTAACTTCGTTCAAGTAAAAAATCAAAGTACTAATCGAGCAAACTAAAATAATGCTACAGTATTATGAACAGGGAGCACAAGAAAAAAACTTGAAATGAATATGATATCGAGAAAGGATTTGCATGAAACCCATCATGCGGAGCTGTGGTCGACGGAGACATTATTATAGAGAGCAGAAATATTTCCAATACAAACAAAGAAAAAACATACAGTTAGAGCAAGTTTCTCTACCCGCATACGAAATAAGCGCATGTCACGCGCTCCAAGCGCGCCTTGATACATACGTAATGCGGACACGCCGCAGAATTGAGTTCCGCTACCACTAACATTTTTCTGAACATAATATGTGCTTTAATAAGAGAACTTTGTAGGTATTGGTTTCTTGTTGAAAGTACCTAGATCCTCTAGCTCCTTATTATGTATTAGTCAAATTTACGTAGTACGTACTAAACGTTTGAATACATTAATTTCGTGTTTACAAATGAAATATATGACCAGATGTAAATCGGATCATGCAGCGTAATATTTCTGAATTTTAACGAATTAAAGAATTTAAATAACAAATAGCTTCTTCATTTTAAAGCCGGTAGTGCATTTACGAGTATTTTTCACGCGCCGCCTTTCGCTGGTTTGCAGAATTTTACAGATGAGGCTTTCAAATTGCAGTGACTTAACAAATGAGAAAATGAATGAAAAGACATTTGAGATTCGTCTTTTAAAAGACATAAAATATCATTTCATAGATTATGGAAAAGTAAAATGTGATTATCAGTAAATTGCGTGTGAAAAAAAGTGCTCTCATTGCGAGAGGGTAGTTAGGGTTACATTTATTGTATTTCCGACGCAGCACTAACAACTAAAAGCATTGGACATATGACATGAATATATTAGACATGAACTTCCACTGAAGACATTTGAGATTCGTCATTGAACATATGCTAAATCTTTTTCGTTTGATAGTAGGGCATGGGAAAGTAAAATATTGTTAAATTTAACTTGAAATATCAATGCAAAAGAATTAAAATAATCTGCTAAATGCAGTTTCTGTCGTACCTACTATTTGACAAGATGTTCAAAAATATTTCACTATGTCAGATTGCTCATTTTCACAATTAACCTAAATGAACCAAAGATATTATGTCCGAAAACAGGCCGAGGCGTGAGCAGATGTGCTGCTATTGGCGAAGAAAGTTCCCGAGTAGGGAACCACTCCACGCGCCCCTGACAGCTTCCCCGAAACAGGGGTTTTTATTTTCTCGGGCTAATTTGAGGTTACTGTTCGACTGACGGCGCCGGAATTCGGGGTCAGTGTGTTTTGCTCGGGGGCCTCTTGACTTAAAATTGGTACCTATTGGTTATTTTTTATCCTTGAAGTGAGTTGATCACGTAATACTATTTTTACTGATTTCGTTTGATTAGTACCTAAAAATTAGAATAAGGACATAATTAAAATGGTTGAAAGTCTTCATTCATGACATCTACATCTACTGTCTGCCCTACAGGGCAAATTTATCAGTCAAATATTTGATTGCACAATATACGTTACCTCTTCATCATCATCATCATCATTTCAGCTGAAAGACGTCCACTGCTGGACATAGATCTCTGGTTACCTCTTCATACTTTTCGCTTATCAGGCGTATAAAAAGTGCCCTGAAAAAAACCTAAATATTCAATATATACAAGATGTTAGTCTTGTTAATCAACAAAAGTAGGTACATCAAGTAAATATTCGAAATATTCTCATAAATAAAGCCGAGTGAAAAAACATGTGAATGCCACATAATTGTATAATTCCTTCCAGGGAGCGGGAAATCCGAGCGAGCCGAGATTACAACCGTTAACCAACTGATCCCGGCGCGGAAGAAAACAGAATGTCTCGTGAGTTGGATAATGTTAAATTTATTGCAGTGCTAAAATGTTTACGGATATCGCGCGGAGCGGCGGGACTCGGCGAGCTCTACTCACCCTTGTAAACACGTTTTATTGGCTTTATAATATGTTTTACGCGTGACGTTTTACAAACGATCCCGGAGGAGCGTCGAATTATTTTTACGGCACGTATTCTCACGCCATGTCGGCAAACGGTGAACACGAGGGATTTTGTAATTACACCGCAAACAAATACACAGTAGTTACGTGTATTTGTTTGCGGTGTAATTACAAAATCGTACATTATAGAGGTGGTATAAAAGTTCGTTATGATTACGTAATATCATGGATTACGTATCAGTGTCAGTAAAGAGCGAGGATTTTGTATTAAATCTTATGATTGATTGTTGTGAAACTTGTGAATCCAAGTTTAATATTTGTTAGACACCTTTTCTAGACGAGGGTGTTAATGTGTGAAATCACAGTGTGAAATATGTGTTGTGTTGAGCGTGGAATGCGGCGCAGCGGAACAATTGCACGCCCTAATACCAGTCACCGCTTGATGAAGGTCCAGCCTCGCTCCCAGGCAGCCACCCTCTGTCTCGATTTTCTGCTAGTTTTGTCGCCGGCAGCGCTATGGTTCTTGTGTCGAATAAATCATTATTTAATATTGAAAAACTCTTAATTTTACTTTGTAAAAATTCTATCAAGTAGAAAAGTCAGTCGACTATCAAGAGAAGAGATATTATGATGTGCAAATGAATTACATTATTTTAATTACACAAAACAATCTAGAAAATTTTCTTTAAGACAAAAAGTCATATTCTCTTTTTTAATATTTTAATCCCTCCGATGTCGAAAGGTGTCTGTCAGAATCCAAGCAGCGTATATTAAGGTAAGAGCTGTTTATATAAATGCAAAACAGATCTGCGGCTTGTCAGATCGGCTCAGATCCCGCTGATCGAATATGGATTTAGAGTCTTCCCCATTTCGTTCGCTCGGCGACGCACCCCCGCGCCCTTTCGACGCGGTCGGACAGCCGAAAAGTAATCCCTGTCTAATAACGAAAATGATGCATGTTGTAGTTTCGCTCACAGTCGAAGTCGATTCCCAAAAATCGACAAACCGTTAACCAGATACACTGAAAAATTACGTTAGTTTTAACATCAAGTACTATATTATAGTAGTCAATCCGTCTTAAGTAATTCATCTACATTTTCCAATATTCTTTTACGGAGCGAATTTCAATAATGATGCTTCTGAATTGGCGCAGACAGCGTCAGCGTTCATTAAAAAATGAGCCTAAGACGTTCGATGAATTCTTCGAAAAAAGGGTATTACCGGATTTCTATATCGTTCGTTATTCGGATTCGTGTTCAATGGCAAAACATTTTCTTTGAATGGTTCTACCCTCGTCCCTGCGGCTGGATCCAATCGAAGGTATATTAAAAACTTTCCGTCCGCTCGCCCTTTGTGCGCCCCTGCGGCTGCAGCCTGCGCCCCTCGGATCGGTTTGCGGCTTTTTAAAGATGCATGGAGCTAATTTAAATTTATAAATCAGTTATATGTATAGAATTCTGAGGTGACATTCGTCCAATAAGTTATTTTAAGTACCTATACCTACGACGCACCTACGACGTACTACTACGACGTATTACATACTAGCTTTTCCCCGCAACTTCGTATGCGCAGAAATATTAAAAAGTAAAAACCCGATTTTTCCCGTTCCCGTGGGAATTTTGCAAAATCCTTTCTTAGCGGATGCCTACGTCATAACATCTACCTGCATGCCAATTTTCTGCCCGATCCGTCCAGTGGTTTGGGCTGTGCGTTTGATAGATCACTATGTCAGTCAGTCAGTCAGTCACCTTTGAGTTTTATATATTTAGATTAATAACTGTGATTAGGTACTTAATGTCTGACTTTAAATTTATTTTCAAAGAAAAACTCAGAACATGATGTTTTATTACCTACTTCTTTGCGGGTCTCCAGATTTTTTTAATGGCCATCAATTAGAACTTCTGCCATGGCCATCATTAAATAATGTAGAACAAAAATAAATTAGCAGGTACATAACATGTAAGCATGTATGAATTAGTTAAGCAGGGGCTTTAATCGAGTTTTAAATATGGATATGGGATATCCTTTATCCCTAATTAATGACACATTGGCCTTATTTAGCAAAAATTCGCCCGCAAAAGGCCCCAGGTCACCTATTACATCACACTTAAACCCAAATCACACTTCTTTACACGTAGGAACACATTCTTCTAGGTTTAATTAACATCTAGTAGATTTATAGGTTTCTTCAGGAGCTACTCGTTTCCTTTTATTTTTTGGCGCAGGCAGAGGCAAATGCGTTCCTTACTTTGCTGCAGCGCATAAATAATTAAAAAGGCGTTCGACGCAGCCACCCGGCGAGCCTAAATGAGTAGGTACCTACTAATTTGAGCTAACCAGTCTTATTTATTTCAACTTTATTGCACATTAGTAAAAAATAATACAAAAGGCGAATTTCATGCCATAAGGCATTCCATTCTCTACCAGTTAAAAACATTTGGGCAAAGCAGAAACTACTACTACAGCCTATTTGCGTCCCACTGCTGGGCACATGCCTCCTCTTGTCACAAGAGGGTCCCCACGCGGGCCCGCTGCGGATTGGGGACTTCAAACACATATTTGAATCTTCGCAGATGCGTGCAGGTTTCCTCGCGATGTTTTCGTTCACCGAAAAGCTCAGTGGTAAATTCAAATTGAATTTCGCACATAAAGTCAACTTAGAGGTGCCAGCCGGAATCGAACCCCCAAAGATACACTACTGCAGCAGCCTATTTGCGTCCCACTGCTGGGCACAGGCCTCCTCTCATCACGAGAGGGTTTGGGCTATAGTCCCCACGCGGGCCCAGTGCGGATTGGGGACTTCACACACATCTTAGAAAGATACATATTCCCATTTATATATATACACAATTATAGTCTTCATTTAATAAAGTTATTTTCCTTAAAATGTTCGTTATTCGTTATGCAATACTATAATTAGTCATAAATGATAGTATAGTTAGGTATATTACACGGTTATTTTATTGAGTTGATCTCATTTAATAATAATAAAATTCAAACAGGATAGAAAATTTTGACTAATGTTATTGTGTTAAATTTTTAAATTACAAGTTAGCAGCAGTATCTTAGTTGTTTTACCAGTTGTTTGTGATATCATCTTAGACAGACTCGCACCCGTTTAAATTACTTTTTTTTTTCGAAATTTCATCAGATACCGATAGGTTCGGTTAACTACTTGTGTTTAACGCCGCAGATAATACGAGTAGTATACCCATTCGTATATGAAGTTTATGATTAATTATTTTCACGACAGGTTTAGCTCAGTTGGTAGTGACCCTGCCCACTGTTCCGATTGTCGCGGGTTCGAATCCCGCTCGGGGCAAACTTTGTGTGATGAGCACAAATGTTTGTACTCGAGTCAGGGATGTTTAGTATTTATATATGTATGTATTTCTCTATATAAGTATTTACATCGTTGTCTAGCACCCATAGTACAAGCTTTGCTTAGTTTGGGGCTAGGTCAATTTGTGTGAAATGTTCCAAGATATTTATTTATTTATTTATACATATGTGAAAATGAATATTGAATACTCGCTGTTTTTCAAAAGTTCATCGATTTTACTAATCCTGAGGCTGAGTCTGTCTGTCTGTCTGTGTGTCTTTACGGTACAAAAGTTGGACCGATTTCGATGAAATATGGTACGGAGATAATTGATGCTACGGGAAAGGATATAGGCTATCCAAGATTTTTATTACGGAAGAACGCATGGTTCCCATACGGGAACGCGATTCCACGCGGGCGAAGTCGCGGCCAGAAGCTAGTATTTTAATAAAGTTAAAAAAACTCGAAACGAAAATACAAAAGCAATTAGTGTTTCAAGTAATGACAAAACTTTTGAAAAGTGCAAATAATGTTAAGGAAACTATCTCAAATCCCGACGTTACTTACATTAACCAATTTGCTGAGAACGAAGTTAGCTTCTTAATTTGTATTCGGCTCTCGGCGCGTCCAAGAGACGGGCGTGTGCTTCTTTTGTAGCTCCAGAAACCAATTTGTATATGTACCGACCGGGAAACTAAAAGTTTGCAGGGGTACGTGCTGTTTCTATGACCGCTTAGTTTAGTTACTTCGCAAAGTCTTCGACTGTACTAGCATTCCTTATACTCTAATAACCTTTTATGCCGCAGAGCTGAGAATTCCTGAATTAAATTGAAAGTGACATTAAGACAGATGTTAAGGGCGGAAACAATAATTAAGAGGCTGTCGGTTTGAAACCGCGATGTCGTCGGCGAGATTTAATTAGAGAGCGAACAATTCAGCCGCGCGCCGGCCGCTGCTCTTTCCCTCCCGTGCACCACCTCTTGCACTCCGCTTTCGAACCCCTTCTGATTCAGTAGTATCGAAATTAGTATGTAATTTACGTTTTACTGTTAATTAGTTATTACAGAATTATATAGAAATATTAAAAATGCAAAGTGACTGGTAACCAATTTATGACAGATGTCCGATTCCGTGCTAGTCAAATTTGAGTCATTATACTTCTACACATGCACTTCCAAGTGTGCAAGTGATGGTAGTCAGACGGAAACCTTTGATATAATATTGTAAGTAAGTATTTTGATATCTTTTTGTCAGCGGTATTTTAATGCGTTAGTTATTTGTAACAAAAAGAGTTCGATAATACGACACGTCTGGGGCCGCCGGCGAATCCGATTTCCCTATCTCCCCATATTTGTATTCGAAGCCCGATCCATCTAATATTTCCTTCCAACTCCGCCGACGCTATCTGCGTTCCTTCCTGACACTGAATCTAATCGGAATAGATATTAAAACCGTCCTTACAACCGACTCGTTTCTCTTCGGATTTTTCTACAATTACAACCAACTCACACAAGCTGATTTTGAGCATTTTCAAGCATTGAACAATAGGTATGTTCAATGTTTTACTAATCGGAAATCAGCCTAGTAGTTACTTAAATCACGGTCTTTCCAGATCTTTAGTTTAAAATGTCCAAAGAACTTTATGTTACTAATAGAGTCAACATTCCCTTAACTTCATTTCCATCAAACTCACGAGTTTAAAATAAAAGCTATAAGTGAAGAGTATTAAGCCAATCAAATCAGTTTTTTTGGAAGAATTAATTTCCATTAATCTGAACATCGTTTTTAGGGTTCCGAAGTCCACAAGGAACCCTTATAGTTTCGCCATGTCCGTCCGTCCGTCCGTCCGTCCGTCCGTCCGTCCGTCTGTCCGCACTATTGCTCGGAGATGCTTAGGTCTAGAGAGCTGTAATTTCGCATGAATATGCATATTAGTTACGCTGACAAAGTGGTACAATAAAATTTTGAAATATATTTTTTTATAGGGTACCTCCCCTACTCGTAAAGTGGGGATGTAATTTTTTTTTCTTGCGTACCCCATGGTGCGGCATATCGTTGAATAGGTCTTAAAAAAATATTGTGGGTTTGTTAAAACCATTTTTTGATTAAGTGATGCGTTTGTGAAATATTAAGCTTTAAAGTGCTATTTTTTGTTAGAGTCACGTGTCCCCCCCCCCTGCCAGCTAAATGGTGGTATTTGGATGGCTGAAAAAAATCACGGTTGTGGCATATATAACGTAGTTGAAAGGAAAACTATCAGAGCTAAGTAGGCTGTACAAACTTACGAGTAATAGTCGACCAACTTATAATGATGATTTTTCTCGAGCAGCAGGGGCGTCGGGCGGGCACGTCATACCACAGGCTAGTTAGATGCTAATAAGTCTTAGAAAGGTACTGTGGGCATCCTAAACTTCGGAACCCTATAATTTGCGCGTGGCCCGACACGCACTTGGCCGGTTTTACACCTACATTTGGTCCTAAATGACTGCAAAAACTAATTTGATTGCCTTAATGTAATCCGAGTTTGCGGAATCCCAGGAGGTGTGTACCTACATTCTGGGAGAGAAGAAGATTCGGTACAAAATACACGACATAAGAAAAATAATAATAAGAACCGAAAATAAACAATAATAAACAGCTAAAGGCCATACCAAAATAAGCTGAGTGTACTTCCTCCAGCGATTTTGGGCAGTTTGGGGGATGCTGTAGCTCTACGCTTTTTAAGCGTCTCATTTGATTGGCTTATACCTACTCGTATAGTTTTCATATACATACCAATTAAAAAATACTGCTCTTTTTGTAGTAAGTTGTCTACATAATTCCAGTGCATTTTCTTTCCCCAACTTCACTCAGGGAACCAGATAACAATCTGAGGTAGCTTATACAAAGTTGAGGAGAAATTGAAAGAGTCTGTAGATACTTTGGTCAAATAAACACTCAAAGAACGAGGTCTTGATTAAATGAAGCGTCCAAGTTTTAAAAAGCGAAGCAGACTATTCCACGTCCGCTCCCTCTCCCTGCGCTTTGTAATAAATTCCCGAGGAAATTATAAAAAGCAATGCCTATCTGGTATCCAGATCTACATGCAAAATGAATTATCGGATACGCAACGATATTCAATTGTTTTTTTTTTCATTAATTTCCAACAAGTAGTAAATGGAACAAAAACCACATCTTTTTTTGACGTGATAACGTCTTATAAATCAATGAACGCCGGCTGCATGCGCGAAAAAGTGTTACGTTCCGCCTGAGCCGAGCGTGCAAGCGAGAGCGCAGAACAAGCGATAGAGAGGAACGATCGGCCTAAGCGTGACATTATCACGTAAAATTATCGTCCGTAAACCGACTTTACAGACAACCAATTTTTTTTATCTAAATATTTGAGTGAACATTCAAAAGGAACCAGTAAAATAACCGTTTTGGAGTGGTAATGATTTAGATGTCAGTTTATCCATTTGTATAATTTAGTAGCTATTGTATTACTCTGTTAGCGTAAGTGTAGTGGGTCGTAATGGACCAATACACACATAAAAGTGTTGACAACACGGAAAGTTGCTAAGTGCCCCCGTCAGCGCGAATCCCGTCTTATCTAATTTATTTAACCGTTAGATGCCGCATCGAAAACAAGCCTGCGCCGTGCGTCCGCGTGCGAGGATATTTATTGTTTGCGAACTAGTTTCTCGAAACTCTTTCTCTGGTAAATGAATATGAGTCTGTTTGAGGATAACTTGTATTATTTCCTTTCAAAGTAGATTAATATTTTTTCACTTCTCATGCTCTTAAAATGATACTTTAGTCTCTGCACATCGGGACTAAAGCTCTTTTTTAGTCTCTAGGGACTAAAGTAATTTTTTTTTAATTTACTTTGGAAACCCGCCTAAACAGCCAACCACGTCCGTCCGTCCGTCTGTCAAGACCCTTTTTCTCAGGAACGCGTGGAGGTATGAAGCTGAAATTTATATCAATTACTCAGGTCTAATGTCCCTTGAAGCTGTGAAAAAATCAAACTTCTAAACCAACGCAATCAAAAGATACAGCCGTTTATGCCGCAAATTTTCGACACTTGCAAGGGAATCAAAACCTACAGGGTGCTTCCCGTGAACTCAGAATCTTGAAATTTGGTACGAAGCAACGTCTTATAGCATAGATAAAGGAAAAATTACGAAAACCATAAATTTTTAGTTACATCACATAATATATTTTTTTTTAATAATTTTAACCTTACTACCCATTTCCTCATAAACGCGTAGAGGTATTAAATTGAAATTCATACCAAATACTCAGGTCTATAATACCTTTAAGCTGTAACAAAATCAAACTTCTATGTCAACGCAATCAAAAGAAACAGCAATTTAAGCTGCATATTTTGAAACTCGCAAGTACTCGCAAGGGAATCAAAACCTAAAGGGTACTTCCAGTCGACCTAGAATCTTGAAATTTGGCATGAAGCAACGTTTTATAGCACACATAAAGGAAAAATTCCGAAAACCTTAAATTTTTAGTTACATTACAAAATATATATTTTTAAGATCTTTGTCTTAAATTTATGCTACTCCATCTTTCCCCATTGTAATGTTATGAATTTCATTTTGCAATAAAAATACCATAGTTATGACTCGATTGTCGTAAAGAACGAACTTTGTAAACCTTACAGGTTTGTACGGAACCCTCGGTGCGCGAGTCCGACTCGCACTTGGCCGGAAAGGAGGATTATCCCCATTTCCAGTGAACCTAGACAATTTCTAGGGCATGGAAAAACGATTTAATTTCGTGAAACACGATTTAATGATTCCGAATACCTATGAATCTTGTTTTATTTAAAGTGAATTCATTTAATAATGTATGACCCAATTAGATTTAAAATATATTAATAGTTTTCAAGTTTGAATCTGTTGGCTAAATATCATTCAAACCGTAACGTGATAAAAAACAGGTCAAGTGCGAGTTGGACTCGCGCACCGAGGGTTCCATACCTACAAACTTGATGATGCAAATTTAACAATACAAACTTATTATTTGCGGTTGGTGAAGTAGACACGGCTACTGCGCCAACCGCAAATGATAAGTTTGTATTAATAAATTGGCTTTTTTTGCACCAAAATATATAATATTTACGGTTATCAGATTTATTCCTGTACGTGTGCTGTAAGACCTTGCTTCTGGCCCAATTTCATGATTCTAGGTCATCGGGAAGTAGCCGGTTATCTACTTTGTTATAATAAATATCGTAATTTTGTATGGAACTTCGTTTTTTTTTCCTCGCATTCGAAGTGAAAAGCAGAGTGTTTAACGCGTGACTAAACAACCATAATGACACTCGAACTATAGCCACCCTCGCTCTGCTCGGGTGGCTAAACATCTCGTGTCATAATGGCTTGTTTTAGTCCCTTGATAAACAATCTACTATTTCATTTGTAATTAATATAATGCCTTACAAAACAGTAAAGCCAGCCATACGAAACACTTAACCCTACACGAAAGGTAACCTATACAGCTTCACAATCGCCTTCACGGCCTCAGCTGAATGTCGTCAATTCATGCTAATATAACAAAAAATGTGAAAGTGTCTTTATTTGCCTTTTGATTGACTGATTTTGATGAAATTTGGTATGGCGATGATTTCAGATCCTGGAAATAACATTACTTTTAAAACCGATATTAGGTATAACGGAATCTGATTTTACACAGGTCAAACCATTTTTACGGTTGAGCTCCCTGTCCCTTTGTTGCCGTTCTGAAGAGCCCCTGTGAACACTAAGGTAAATCTTAGTGTAAAATTACGCGTCAATAAAACAAGTACCTATTTTAAATTCAAAGTAAAAACTGAGCTAGGTTACGAGCTGTAGAATCGCGAGTCGCATAAAATATTTATCAAAAGAGTCCCGAATGCGCCCGCGTCCCTCGGGGGCCCTCGTCGCGGCTGCTGCGCGCGGCTCAGCGCTGGAACAACGGTTTATTCCGCTACTCGCGAACGCAGCCGAAAACTCGCAACGATCTATAAATTCCCATAACGTCACTTACTCTAACGTATATCGCGTCTCAAATAATACTTCACACATGGATGAAATAAGCATATTGTTATTATAATCACAAACGAGAGATCGGGAGGACCCTGGCTCTATTAGACACTGTTAATTGACGCATATTGCCGTAATAATAATATTCGACCGAGCTCACGGTTGACCACACGTTAGATGCCCAACAGCGTCTGTATGGTCTATCAATATTCATGTCGATGCTACGTGAATAGGACAAATTGGGCAATGCGAATGATTTTGTTTCAATTTAAAGGTTGAGGGGCGGAAAACGGTTCAGCGGAGCGGGTGAATGGCCGTTACCGTTGCTTTTAGCACCGCCACTGTTTGGCTGAGTGGGCACGCTTTGGGACGGCACGGCGCCTACGTCTAAAATAGGATTGCGTACACAAAAAAAATCTCTTCAAACTGGTATAACATTTATAAACTAATCACTTTGAAAAACATGGCCAAATACTACGCTGCTCAGATTGATTGTAAAAATCTTTCGTTTGAACACACGCACGCTATTAAAGCTTCCTGTACCAATAAATCAAACGTAACTTTTACTTAAATCAGAGCACTACTTAGAGCCAAGTGGTATTATTTAACTACTCGCCTGGCAAGCGGGTCAAACATCAATGGCCCGGCGCTGTCACCAGCGATCAGCGCTCAACTTTTTAATTGGTTTAACGACAACAATCGAACACTGTCTTGTTACTTCCAATCTTCGCTCCCCAGCTCTCACAGTGTACTCGTAAGCAACCAAGTTTGTAGTTTGGTAATAATGTAACAAACTCAGAGCCTTAATCAATAGTTGCTACGCGAAAATTATTAAGGAGTGATAGTTTTAAATGCGGTAAAGTTTTGTTTTCATGTTTGTATTGACATCTTGTACGTATATTGCTTCGGTAACAAGCTGATTATTAATGGGTTAGGTATATAATATACATAAGTACCTAAGCGAACAGCTTATTTTACTCTGATACATGCGTCACCGAAAAAGTCTAATTAGCTATAAGTACCTACTTATTTTTGACCTATTTCGGCAGGTGCTACGAAGACCAAATTGCAAATGAACTACATACTCGTAATTACCTACTTACCCACTGCTATTACAATAATACATGGTTCAACAAGCGGTCGATTCCCATTTACCGTTTTGGTGCCATCAATTCACGGGAGTTACAATAATTTTATAAAATGAATTTGCGTACAACAGCAATGTACAAAATCAAGATTATGCATGCATTTTATCATGAAATTTATTATGATCATGTCAGCATTTGTGCTGATGTTCCACGAGAAGTTTAACATTTTCTGAAAAAAAAAAATGCGGCAAGCTCGTCCCTTGTTTACCAATTTTCAATAATAACACACGGCTATAATTGTTTAACACTTGAGCACACGAGCGGCCCTGCATTTATGTATGGCGGGTGGCCGGCGCCGCGAATGAATAGCCATCGGAAAGTCATCAGTTATGTAGGCCGTATCGCCGCGCCATGTGGCCGGCGCTTCTCCACGCAATTTTTCCGCGGGCAATTTTCCGCAATTCCCAAACAACCATCAGCACCGTTTTGCCCTCGCCCTTTATTTAAAAGCGTACAAAATGTAAACGCTCGAACATATCGCACGCTTTTGTGCGCATAAAAACATGCGTGTTGATTCCCTGACATGATGAATAATGTAATCTGAATACGTTATTTCCAGTAGGTTAACGAGGGTATATCACTGCTAACACGGAATAAAAACACTGTCGCCGTTTATTGTTGCGAATCTCCTTTCTTAGGTAGTTGTGCAGATTAGAATAGATAAAAACCCAAAAAAATCCTTATCAAGAAAAAGTATTACAATTGGTATTCCATTGCATGAGTCAGGTAGGTCGTAGGTATTTCAAATATGAACAAGAGCTTACCACATACAATTTACGTCAACAAAAGTGGATAAAAGCGGAAGCTCTGCAGCGGACTAAAATTCATGTTAATTGAATGAAACGTATTGATAGCACTTTGGAAATATTTCCAGTTCCAGTATTAAATGATTTAAACCGTCAAATTAATATCGTCAAATATCTTTGAGCACCTGTCAATATAAATATGCTTTGATTTTAGAACTGGTTATCATAATTTTACAATTCAGTTTGTAAAACAGCCATTTCAAATTACCTCAGTTAATACCACGTTGCAAATAAACCAGTGTAATAATATTGTCACTATGAACATATTGTATGTGTTACCTACCTGTGATATTTAGGTATTACCCTAGGTTAAGTTTAACTCACCCCACCAACGGAGTGAGTGTTTAAGTTAGAATTAGTATTAAATTAAGACATTGCAAATTCCCTAGCCGTTTAATAATGATAACACCGTATATAACTGTAACATATTTGCAATTGAATAAATTACGATTAAAGAAGAAAATAAAACTGTGTAAGAGGTTGCAAGTGAAGATTCCCTCGGTGAACGAACCTTTGTAAACACTTACAGCAACTCCGTCATTCATAAGTCAAACTACAATAGCTATTGTCATGTAATTAATGTTAATAAATTAATCTCCAGTTACAGGAGACAAATTAGACGCAGGCTGCTCGGCTAACGAGGGACTATTTGGATTAAATGGAGGGTTGATGTTTATGATTTACGGAGGCTGGGTGTAATTGTGGCGCCCGGCAGTCGGCGGCGCCGGCGCCGCGCGCGCGGCTCGCTGCAGATTAACACTACACCTCGCCACTCAACTACTCTACTACTAGCACGCGTGCGACGAGAATACAGAACGAAGCTCGTGTTCATAGAGGAACTTGAAAGTAACTAAATATATTAGAACTTAGCTTTTTGCACTGTATAAATATGCTGGAAACTTGTAACATTTCCCACAAATTTAGCTAGCACAAAGCTAAGCAAAGCTGGAACTATGGATGCTAGACAACGATGTACTGGTATAGAGAAATACATTTTATGAATACTACATAAACTTGCATGACTAGAGTTGGTTTAGTTTCGTTTTTAGCCTGTGACACAAAGTTTGTCTCTAGCGGAATTAGAATCCACGACCACCATTGGACCAGTATCGGACAAGTTCATGTTAATTCACTCGCGCTATCTTGATATTAGTAGTACTGTTGTTCCGTTATTGATACACGACTTTTCCTGTTTTCACGATAATCAACGTTTTTGTAATTTTACGCACATTGAGCGGACAGACTGTGTGACTTACCTTGGATTGAAAGTAGATGATAGTTTTTCTTGGTCTCATCATATAGACTATATTTGTAGCAAACTTAGAGTCCTGTTGAGTAAATTTTACTATTTAAAATCCAAAGTTCCTTTAAGTACTTTAAAATGTTTATATAAAGCCCTTATAGAGTCTATAATTAGTTATTCCCTTGATTGTTATGGATTAACGTTTAAAACAAATTTAAATAAAATAGAGCAATTTCAAATTAGAACTAAGTAAAAACTAGGTGCATAAACTGGTTTGAATTTGGTACCGGACGATTGGTATCTCTAATTCCATCAAGAAGTGCTCAAGAACATCGTAAGATCTGGATAATTTTTAACTATACCCACTGCAAAGCTAGCATAATTTTTACTGGGCAAGGGAGCGCAACGAGGGAAACATTTATCGTTGCCCCCGACCATAGACAACTCGCGCGCGTGCTGCTACATACATTTTCATTCGAGCGCTATTTTGAACTCTTCTGTACCAGGAAAACATCAACGAGGCGGTAATAAAACAATCGAGCTCACGACGCAACCATGTTGACTATTCATTATAACATTTCACCCTAAGACAAACAACCCTCTATTATCTATATGTTATTAGGTTTGCCGCGTGTTCGTAGCGTATTTCGGCGCGGTTAATTAATTTTAGGTAAAGACACTTTGGATTTTTATGATACTACTGGTATTAAGCGAATTTTAGTTTAACTATTGCACATTTTTCAATTTTTGATCGAAAAATTTTCTTATTTATTAGGCCATATTATAAAAAAAATACCCAAGACTAGGTACAGTCAGCAGCAGAAGTAGATACGCTGTCCAGGTGTTCAAAATGACCTACACACGACCTTATTCTTAAGACGTTAAGGGCGTGTGTAGGTCATTTTGAACACCTGGACAGCTTATCTACTTCTGCTGCTGACTGTACTTAGTTATTTTTGTTATTATAGGAGATGGGTGGGTAATCAAATAGACAATTAGTAAAAAAATTAACTTCAAGTCTAAGTTACTATCCACATTATCCATATTAATATTATAAATGCGAAAGTAACTCTGTCTTTCTGTATGTCTGTCTGTTACGTCTTCACGCTTCAACCGCTGGACCGATTTGGATGAAATTTGGTGTGGAGGTAGTTGGAGTCCCGAGAAAGGACATAGGCTACTTTTTATCCCGGGAGAGCACATAGCTCCCGCGAGAGCACGATAACCAAATTCAACGCGAGAGAAGTTGCGGGCAGAATCTAGTAAATAAATAAAGAGAAAACAACAATACTGATTTAAAACTGGAATGACAAAATTAAATTAATCCCGTGTCCAAACAAACGTCGAAAACAGTTGCACTTGGGTATTTCCCCCACGATAATATATATTGCATCCAATAAATCATTCACAGCCGACACTGAGCAAGTTGCTACAGTATTCTATTTGGAGAAAGGCGGGTACCTACATAATGTATCGAAGAAACTAGGACGACACAGCTTGTTTGTTCTCGCAGACTAATTAAAAAGTTTGTTTGTCGAAGTTCGGAGTGAGCGTCGCAGCAGAGCCTCCATTTAACATCGTGGTAAAATTAGAATCGTGTGCAATTAGTAAATCAGATAAAAGTAATAATATTCGAAATGAGTGCACCGGAGCATCGATTCAGTCGTGCGAGAGTCGTTGGCGAGCGTAATATGAATATGTATGGGGCGGACACGATCCTACAGATAATGGAATCTGCACACGGAAGCGGATCCGATTAGTCGCCGCCACAATTAGCGGGCGGCGCGAAAAAAGATTTAAAAGTTTAAACTCGCAGATATTCTGTTAAACGACTGGGGATATCTGTTACGTGATTAGTTTAAACTATGTATGTTACCCTTATGAACTATGAAACACCCGCAGGCTTTAAAACCTAGTAAATTTCCCGCGTAGCGTGACATGGTGTACGGTCGCGGAGGAGGCAAACATGGGGCATGTAAATAGAGATTTGCGAGTGAGGCTGGAGGTGCGCGATAGTGGAACCCTCCCATGAGCACGCGCCAGGTGCAGGCTCATTACCGGACCTCGATTAATGCTCTAAATACGTCAGTTCTTCACATAATACTAAGAACCTGGGCAACCGGACTTTGCTCGGGAGAAAATTGCTAAAAATATTATCCAAATCGATTTTTCACAAACTGAAAAAAAAGGATAACCGAACGAACTAGTTGAATAAATTAAAAAATAAGCAAACTTTCGTTACGAATAAATAAAACTTGATAAAAACTTACAAAACTAATTCAGCACTAAGACTGGTTGGTTACTAATAAGACATACCTACTTAGTTCGCAAGTCACTTTTTTTGTGTAAGCAGTAATCAAAACTTTGGTTATAATCAGGCAAACTTTTCTTCCAGTGCAGTGCAACGTAAGGTTTTAACATACGGATAACAATATTTATACTACACCTACTCCGAAAGTCAATTCAAACTAACCCATTAATTGGGGAGAAAGTTGCTCATTAATCCTCCTTCAAAATCTGGTTAGTAATGTTGTATGCAAATCCATTATTACACACTTTACCCATGTAGTAATATTGTATGAAAATCCATTATTCCACAGTTATGTTTTTTTTTTAAATTCCAAAACGAGCCATGGATGCGTGTAAGTTAATACTTTTTTTTATTTGACACTGCCGACTTTATACAAGCTATATAGACGTTCTAAACGAATGTACCTACATCAAAAAAGTTTTTCGAAAAAAAAACTCGAAAATGCGATAACAATATCGTTAAATGGTTTGAAGAAACATATATGCATTGATTAATTATACTAAATATGATTTTATATTTCGGGTTGCACGCAAGAAATTTTGTAATGATCTGTCTCGTCACTGGCTGTAAAGACGCGGCGCGGTTTTCACTTTAAAAAAAAGAATATCGCGCGCCTTTCGTTTCATTGTAATAACTTTGAATTTGCTTTTGTGTTTGAAATGTTTTCAACAAATGAGGAAAGTAGCGATGGTAGTATTATTGGAACGCCACCTGAAATATTAATTCATGCTCAACAAGCAATTAACAATCTTAAATCAAAAAATAAATACATGAAGCAGTATGAAGAATTTATGCAGTGGAAGACTGAAAAGCAAGCTTCTTCTTTCTCGGAAAATGTTCTTCTAGCCTATTTTAGTGAAAAGTCTTCAAAATATAAGCCCAGCAGCATGTGGGCTATATATTCAATGCTGAGAAGTACATTGTTATCCAGAGATAATATTGATATAAGGAAATACTCAAAATTAGCAGCATTTCTGAAAAAGAAGTCTAGCGGGTTTCGCAGTAAGAAATCCAAAGTGTTAACGGCAGATGAAATCAATTCTTTTTTGCATAACGCTCCAGATGATACTTATTTATCCTATATATCTAAATTTTTGTACGAGATTTTGTTGTTTTTTTTCCTCGTAAGAGTAGTATAAAGTATTATATATCCCTCGAGGGTAAGTATTGATTACTAATAATCAATGCCTTACTCCTCTTGGTGAATAAATAACTATTACGCAACGTAACAAAGTAAAGACGATGATTTTTTTTGTGTTATTTAATGAGCGATTGTTTTAGAAATAGATAAATATAAGAAGAGCCTTGTGACCAGCACTGGACCGTGAATAGGCTATTGTTGTAGTGCGGTGTGAATGAATGAATGGAATGAATGAAGATTTATTGTGTTTGGGTTAAGGTACAGAAAAAAACAGATGGTCGATGCTTAAACTTAGGTATCACTTAACTCTACCCTTTCGAGTGTACATAAGTAGAATAAGAGTATAACTTTCTTAAATAATTACAAATATCTAGTCATAGCGCAAATTATAAGTAATATAATAACAATCATGCCAAAAATTTCATTTTTATTTTTATTTAATGTGTATAACAGTAAATAAATTGAATAATAATGTGGTGTGAGGATGTGTGTGATATAAGATTAAAAAAACATTGTCGGAAGATTCCCTACCTTAGGAAGAAGTACATAAAATTGCATAGTGGAACTGCCACATAAACTAACAGCATTAAATTACAATAAATTACGATGGAAACGAATGTCAGGTCGTGTTCCTATCGGTGAGTAATACGAGAATGATGGCGGGCGGCGCGGGCGCAGCACGCGCGCGCTGGCTCGCACGCCGCGGCGCTAAGCCCGCCAGCACGCCCTAATAAATTGCGATTTAACTTGTCTCCCGGATAACGCCAACTTTTCCGCATTTGTTCCGTACCCGACACTTTTTTCCGCCTCTTCATTTCCTATCTCTTACTTTTGTATTTTCCGTTCTCTCCTCGCCGAGATAAACAGGCGAGAAACGCTGAAAGGGGCTTTACAAATTCAAATTGAACTTATCACACAACTTTTTACATTTGTTTCTGGTCTCGAGTTCGAGAGAAAGGAGCGAAGAGGCATTTAATAGTACAATCTCGGGCAAGATTGATGATTTTGTATCACACCTCGCTTCGGGCGGCTCGTAACGAGTTGGATGGCTCCCGACGTGGGTCGTGCTGCGTCTTATCTGGAATGGGATGCCGCTTTATCTCAAATTACATATTTTACTTGAGTCGTCCTCTGGATTTTCTTTTTTCTCGACATATTAGTAAGTAATTTATACGTATTTTTTAGTAGAGCCGTGTCCTATAGTGAAGCCGTGTGGTGGCCTAGTGATTCGACGTCTGCCTCGGTCGTTTCCAATCCGGCTCGTACCTCTGAGTTTACTTAAATGCGAAATTCAACTTTTTACCACTGAGCTTTTCTGTGAAACAAAACATCTTGAGGAAACCTGCACGCATCTGCGAAGCAATTCGAGGCTGTGTGTAAAGGCCCCGATCCGCTCTGGGCCCGCGTTGGGACTATATAGCCTAAATCCTCTCGTGACGATAGGAGACCTACTGCCGAGCAGTGGGTCGTAAAAAGGCTGTTGTGGTAACGTATTTTTTATAAAAATTGTGCTTTGGTTGTTATTTACAGTAGTGTGCAATTGTATTGTACCAACGAAACTATAGTTTTAGGGGCTTACATAGGTGTGAAGCCAGTTTAAGGAGTCGGAAAAGATTATTCGAGAGCACATAAGGTGTTTCTCGTGAATACATTTAGAAAGCAGAGTAACTTAAGCACGTCTTGTAAGCTAGTTGTTGGTTTTATATTACAATGCAGACGAGACGATGCGACGCGTGCTAAGCGTGGCGGGCTTACCATCTTGCATTTAATGTGGAGAATGTAAACAGTCTTGTTAATCAAGCGGGTAAGGAAGGCGCGTGCAGTAAATAGCGCTCACTTAATTCGAGGGCCATGTGTGGGACATAACCGCATATTTATCCCATTATGCACGGCACGGCCGGCAGCCGCGGCGATGCGAGTCACGTTGTCTGAAACGAATCGCATGTGACATTATTTGTGAAGATCGTGCTCTATCTTCGTCGCGACGTGGCCGGGACGTGGAGGGATTACTTACAAAGAAGTACAATTTCAACGGTGCGATAAAGAAGCGCGAAGTTACACCCCGACTATATTCTCATTGGGATTAACGCACTGTTAGGCGGATCGGAGCGGCGGAGTTACGTTCGACTGCGGACTTTTCCGATTTTATCTCATAGAATAAATTGTACGCTATTCCTATCGATTTGGTTACCGACCGTTTTGCCTGAAAGTTTCTTTGAAAGAATTAAAGTATCCTGCCTATCTACAATGACTTTATTACTTTATGGAAGGTGGATTCCGTTTGTATCTACTACCTACCATTAATATGATTGAGAAAACGTGTGTCATAAAGGTGTATTTTTTATAAAATGAATGTGATTTTCTAACTTAATGGTTTGACCTACCGCATCTCATTCAGAGAGTCGGGGGCTCGATCGATCCTGGTCGCACTTCTGAGTTTACTTATATGCGGAAATTCAATTTGAATTTACTACTGGGCTTTTCGGCGAATCTTCACTAAAAAGCTCAGGTCGGGTCAAAACATTGTGATGAAACCTGTTCGTATTTATATGTGAAGAAATTCAAGGTTGTGGTTACTATAGCCCAAACTCTCTCAACGAGGCCTGTTGGGTCGTAAATAAGTTGTGGTGGTGGTAGTCATATAAATAAATAATGGAACATTAACTTTATTTATTATCCATTATTATGTATGATATGAGCATCAACTCTTATATCAAACTAGCTGACCCCGCGGACTTCGTACCGCCTTAAACCTCACGGAGCCCGAGACCTTTCCAACGAATGCAAAACCGTGGAAATCGGTTCGTGCGTTCTGGAGTTATAGCGTCAGGAAGGAAAACCCGACTTATTTTTATATATTAGATTATGCATTAGATAGGTGTTATCCGCCAGTGTTGGATTTCGTTTATAATGAAGTCTTAATTATTGTCATTGTGACTAAGCAATCAATAGCATTGACATGACACGTACCTAACTATAGCCATTGCAGCATTAACTCAATATAGGTAAAAACCTTTAAGAATCACTGTCACATGTAGGTAAGGTACATGCTTCGCTTGTTCAATGTTGTTATACGATTTAATCTGTGGTTGTAATTACGCGGCAGTCTTGAATACCTCTCACGTACGAGCTCATAAACTATCTGCACAATCATTTCGAATAACCAAATTATGCAGCATTGCGACGTTATTATTGCAGGTGGCAATTTGAATACAGAAACATTCGGACCGATCGGCGTATCATGTCATACATAAATTCAATTCTAATTTCTAAAATAGACGTGATCCCTGCTTGATATCTTTATAAATCTGTATTGTCTACCATAAACCTGATAGACACGATGACTGAAAAAAATCTTAGTAGTCCGTCAATTAGATTATCATGTTTATTATCATACGACTATTTTAAAATTAATAATACGTCTCGTTTTAGTATAATTTGTTTGTAATCAATTTTGACGTCATGCCTGCACTTTTGATGACTCAAAGATTTGAATCAGTTATATTTTTCAATAGTCAACCGACGGACAAAGATTTGCAATTTGTTGATCTTGTCATGATGCCTATTACGTGGTCTTATTTAATTTGGAAACCTTTCTGAAATCGATCTTGATCGACATCGAGCGACACCGATCGA
The DNA here is from genome assembly GCA_963971205.1 of Aethes cnicana. Taxonomy (NCBI): domain Eukaryota; kingdom Metazoa; phylum Arthropoda; class Insecta; order Lepidoptera; family Tortricidae; genus Aethes; species Aethes cnicana. The sequence goes on along the minus strand of OZ020274.1, from coordinate 8,622,542 downwards.
TCGGTCTTGATCGACAATCATGCAGGCTCAAACAGATCTCTAAACCTAGACGCATAGGGCATGAGATCTATTATAAGTAATCCTTTTTAGCCGATTTATATTGATTTGGCTTTCCGTTCGAAACTGTTTCGAAATAAATTGAATTTTATTATTTCGTAAAATAAATAATAGCACATTTATGGATCTCTGGGATTAAGTAAGTAGTGCAGAAAAATGGAGTGAAAAGATAGTCATGAATTAGTGAGAAATTATCAGGGATATATGGCAGTCACGTACCAACTACGCAACTTGGATGATTCCTGCTGGAGAACGGAGCACGTAAAGGGTCAATGTCCGCTTTAGCTCAGGTTTGGAACTTTGGACTCACTTCAATACCACTACTAGTACAAATAACACTTGTTTATCTACACTTATGAATTTGATAGAAGTTTTCTAAACAATTCTGTCGTGTGAGGAGTAAAGTCGGCTAGACCGTACAACTAGTGAATTGAATATAAAAGATTTAAATGCCATCCAACTCGCCTGTTTGTTAGCCGTCTGGTTATTTTTCGACTAGTACTAAGTATTTTAAGAGCGATATTCACGTTCAATTGTCACATCTAATTTTAGTAGCTTGCTCAATAAAAATATAGCGCTACTAGTAAGCTACGTATGTACTAGTTACCTGCAAAAATATGTTATGTCCGCAAATATGTACTTGATGTACTCTTACGTTTCTAAGAACAGAGTGTCTGTACAGAATTTCATATCAGCAAAAGTGGCTGTACAGAGTTTCATAGAGTTACGTATTATAAGAAAACTGTAAATTAACAGCGAACATTCATAAACCTCAGAATATTAGCATCGTTGATTCATTCCTTATTCTATACCCACTAAAGCATAAAAATTGGTTTTGACATACGAACAGACAAACACGCAAGTGATCGTATCCTTTTGTGGTAACAGAACCCTAAAAATGCAACCTCGTCCAGTGAACGTAACCAAATGCCACGAACGTGACATGGTATAATGTGATAATAATTGCGAATTTTGAAATGGATAAGGTGAGTAAAACAATATGGCGCGGCATTAGCGGGCGGTGACGCAGCACAATATTAGCACTGCTTGGTATGCGGCCGCCGCTCGCGCCCCCGGCAGCGCCCGGACCAGACAAAGCACTATGCACGTACGAAGTTCACGTTTAAAAACAATGAGACTGTAGTTTTTTTAGGGTTCCGTACCCAAAGGGTAAAAACGGAACCCTATTAATATGCCTCCGATGTCCGTCCGTCCGTCCGTCTGTCTGTCACAGGGCTCTATCTCTTCAACGGAAATAGGTATAGATTTGATTTTTTCACAGAATGCGTCTTTCTGTGGCCTCTATCACAACAAATACTAAAAAGTTAAACTATATCCATATAAATTGTGGTCTTCATACAAGTAACTGTTTTCTTCGTCTCATTTATACAGACGATGATTCCCAATTCCGATATGTGAATTTTCTCCTATTTTCCAATAAAAACTTGTTCGGCTTCGACCCTGCCTGATAGGGTCATAAGGTACTTAGTGTTGTGATTAAATTGTTTTTTTATCACCAACTGTGAATAGGGATCACATAGAGACGCTCATGTTGTACGGAACCCTACATATGCGATTCCGCATTTGACTGATTTTTATTTTGTTTTTAGTCTCTTCTTGGTCTCTAATCAGATTAATCTGTAAATAAGTAATGTTTTAAGTTAAGTAGCTTATTAAACCATTATACAATTCTACATTTTAATAGGTGCATTGATAGAATGTAGAATTTTCAGTTATTCAATATGTAGATAAAGCATACGTAACAAAACAACTAAACTAAAAATACAGACTTGCACAAATACCTTGACACTGCATGCGTTAACGCGAAATAAACCAAATGTCACAAATTATATTTACTCCGAAAATGTATTCAAAAATATTGTTAGAGCTTTAATATGTCGGCCACTCGTATTGTCGACGAGAATTATTGCAAAATGGCGATTCATTTTTCGGCCCGCGCGCAGCCATGCGTGATTGTTTTTGCGCGCAGTGTCTGTGCAATTTACTGTGGTTATTTGCTTACTTGCGAACCATCCGACTGACAATAAACCAATATTATTTAAACTGCCGTTATTGGCGACACCGAAATGATCATTATGAATAATGATCCGAAATGAATAGGTGATATATTTTTAGATGACAACTTTAATAATATTTGATAGTTACTTCAACATATATTGTCTCAAACTTTCGCGATACACACTCATATTAAACACACTATCAACGGGACTTAATCGCGTAATAGTTATTTGTGCAACAAGAGAGCAAAATTGTTTTTTGCTTCGAGTGCCATGTTTGGGTCCTGAGCTAGCGAAAGATTCTATAGTTGAATCACGAGCGTCTAGCGAGTGATTCTAATTTAGAATCTTGAGCTAGCGAAGGACTCAAAGGCACGAGAAGTAAAAGAAATTACTCTCGAGTAGCACATACAACTTTTCACCTCAGTAGCGAGAACACATAATAAGTACTTCCAAAGCATACTTACATCACGAAAAATATGAAATAACATTTCTTCTTCATTCCTTTCACTTAAATTATTGCTTGAATTTCATGTTTTAAAAGAATTACTTTAAAGTTAGTTGTTGAAAATTGAAAAGAAAGACATGATTTGACATGAAAGAATGGCGGTAATTTTCTAAACGTATGTTCGGAAACTAGTACAATGATAAATTTCGAATTTATTCGATAATATTTGCAAACTTTTAGTTTACTTTCAATTAAAACTTTAGTTTAAAATTATTACAAATAATATAATTTTATGATATATAAGTCATTTTTAAAAATTGTAAGATTTTCTGAAGGTAAAATCAACGTATAATTTGAATGCCTAAAAATACACGGCGGTACTAATGCGTTGCGCCGTGCGCGTATCCGAACGTTTCTTATTCAGTTTTTTTTTTTTGTACAAAAATAGATTCGCTCTATGACTTGCCTAATATAATTCTCCCTCTTTTCTTAAATAAATGAAAAGAAGTGAGCTAATTACTGGATAACTTTGATCTAGAATAGTAAATTGATAACATTAAACTAAAACATGACACTGTGGCTGCATGGCTTAGGCCTTTGCCTTTGCCTGATGGGATTGCCTGCTGAAATAAATGGATTAAAAAAAAACAAATTAAAAAAATACTTTCACCTCAGCAGCTCAAACAAGTAGACTTTGCTGTCAGAAATCAGTGAGCAAAATCGTGTTTGTTTCACTGAGTGAAACAATAGTTATTTGTTATGCAAGGCTGCAAAGTTGTTGTTTGCTGTGAGTGCGTGATTGAGACCCGAGTGAACGAAGGATTCTAGGGTTATATAATATAGAATCCTGAGTGAAACGAGGGTTTCAAGGCACGAGACAGCAAACGACTTTGCTGCTGAGCGCAACACAAATTTTTTCACCTCACGCGCGATTTTTCGGGAAGAAGACTTAGTTCGGCGTCACGTACAGTTTGTGCTAACTCTGGAGGAGTTAAATTCGTATCTTCATCTAGATCGCTTCATCTTCTAGATCGCTCATATTTTCTTTATTACTTCGTATAGGTATTCTAAATTACAAAACCAGCAATCTAAAACTTTTTAAAATTTTTTTTTTCATGTTTTTTTCCGGAGGTTGCGTTCCAAATCACTCCTACTCGTACTTCAAGATTCAATTATTCATTGAATACAGTTAAAATATGCACATATTTAAGTATTTTTGTGATAAAACATAGTGAAATAATGAAATACATCTGAAACGGTGTATTATTAATATAATTTTATTAATGATGATATTAAGTAAATTGAACCTTTATTTTAATAAAACTCTCACGACGAATTGCGTTTCAGAACGTATCGTTGTTTTTTTATTGTGACAGTGGCGTCATTCGTCGTTCGAATTTCAAAAACACTTTCCACGCTAGCGGATAAATACAACTTTTGCGCTCGGATATCAAGCTGCAAAACGACCACTTTCGAGCCAGTGAGGTGAAAAGTATTTTTTTTTTTTTTTAATCCATTTATCCCATCAGGCAAAGGCAAAGGCCTAAGCCATGCAGCCACAGTGTCATGTTTCAGTTTAATGTGATCAATTTACAATTCTAGATCTAAATTATTCAGTATGATACGAAGAATAAACAAATAAAAGTACCTTTTCTTTTTTTTTAAGTTTGATAACTGCGAATGGTCGTTTCATACTGCGACATCCAGGTAGTAGGTACTAGTACCCACTTCTTATACTATCTCTCGATTTGATTAGCTCTCTTCTTTTCATTTCTTTAAGAAAAGAGGGAGAATTATATTAGGCAAGTCATAGAGCGAATCTATTTTCCTAGAAAAAAAACTGAACCAGAAACGTTCGAATACGCGCAACGCTTCAGTAACGCCGTGTATTTTTAGACGTTAAAATTATAAGTTGATATAACTTCTGAAAATCTTACAATTTTTAAAATGACTTATATTTCTTATACTGGTGGTTAGTTTATTCAGAAAAGAACAAGTTAAAATATTAAAAATAAACTACAAATAGCATTAAATTTACAGAAATAAGAAAAATTAAAGCTAAAAAATAACCTAAAAACCTAAATTAGGGCCTTTCGGAAGGGTTCCCATCACGCAGGCAGCATTCCCTCGCTGTATGGCAATAGCCAGTCTTTGCGCGAGAAAGCTGCCGGCGCGAGGGTCTCCCGTTGCCTCCCTCAAGCGCTTCCCTAGCTCCCTGTGGAGCCCCAGCGCCCCTTTGCCCCATGACCCCATAGTCTCCACCCCGAAGGCCACAAACTCATAGCTCGAGCCCAAGCAGCTATATTTATTAACCTTCAGGCGCTCTCGGGCGTCGGCTGCCGCTCCGGCTCGACGGCTGGTCGAGGGGAGATACGACATCGCCATTGTGTCGGTGCACGTGGCGTCCCACACCAGCGCGCGGCCCATCCACCAGGGTATCAAAGACATCCCGTCCGGGGCTTCCGTACGATCTGGGGCTCCAGAACTGCTGGAACGTTGGCGCTGACGAGCGCCCTTCTGAGGATGTCATTGAGAGCAGCATGGCGAGACTGGCGACCGGCGCCCGAAGAGCAGGAAAGACCGTGGTGTCCTAGGTGGTCTACGGGGGCTCCACAAGAAGCGCAGCTGTGATCTGAGCAGACTCCATCCCTAGACGGAGACCAACAGCTATGCGGAGAGTGCTTGGGTCAATGAAAGTACCGGTATTAGGCGAGGGATAGGCATGAAGCCAGTGACCCGATTCAGGTCTGGACACTGCTAGGAGCCTTGGCCGGTCCCTACCTGATGATGACTCTGTTAAGGATGATAAGATGGCAGAGGAGGCTATGTTATCCCAGGCCCTTTGAATTTTGGGTTTCGACGGAAAATTTTGATTTTCTTATACTTAATTATGTTATTTGTTATCATAAAGTTTAAAGTTAAAGTAAACTAAAAGTTTTCAAATACTACCGAATAAATTCGAAATTTATCATTGTACTTGTTTCCGAACATACGTTCAAAAAATTGCCGCCATTCTTTCATGTCAAATCATGTCTTTCTTCTTAAGTTTCGACAATTTAAAACATGAAACTCAAGTAATAATTTGAGTGAAAGGAGTAAAGAAGAAATGATATTTCATATTTTACGTGATGTAAGTATTCTTTGCAAGTACCTTTTATGTGTTCTCGCTACTGAGGTGAAAAGCTGTATGTGCTACTCGAGAGTAATTTCTTTTACTTCTCGTGCCTTTGAGTCCTTCGCTAGCTCAAGATTCTAAATTAGAATCACTCGCTAGACGCTCGTGATTCAACTATAGAATCTTTCGCTAGCTCAGGACCCAAACATGGCACTCGAAGCAAAAAACAATTTTGCTCTCTTGTTGCACAAATAACTATTACGCGATTAAGTCCCGTTGATAGTGTGTTTAATATTAGTGTGTATCGCGAAAGTTTGAGACAATACATGTTGAAGTAACTATCAAATATTATTAAAGTTGTCATCTAAAAATATATCACCTATTCATCCACTCATTTTTCTGTAAACTATTCATTGCCTCATCAAATGATGATGGTAATTCAAATTCCACTAAATTTGCTTCTAAATTCAAATTTGTTCTTGGTCTTAATGTTATTGGTCCACGCAGAGAATCATCAAGGATCTGTGATGGTTCATAATCAGGATCATCATTGTTGCTACTGATACTGTGCATACTATCTTCATTCTCATTCAGTGAGTTATCATTTATGGAATTATCACTCGATGCATGTTCATCTTCGAGGATGACTTCGTTATCCCGTTGTTCATTTTCTTCACTTTCTATAAATATTTTTACTGTATTCTGTCTTTTTTCAGGAAATTTATCTTCATTAAAAACAACATTTCTTGATACTTTAATTTGTTTTGTTTCCATGTTGAACATTCTGTAATTATTGTTGTCATATCCGACCAATATCATCTTCTCACTCTTCTTATCTAATTTGGTTCTTAATTGATCAGGTATATGCACGTACCCTTCCCTAACAAATACTCTTACATGCTCCAAGACTGGTTTGACTCCATTCCACAACTCTGATGGTGTCTTATCTGATGTTTGGCTAGATGAGGTTCTATTAAGCAAATACACAGCACAATTTATGGCCTCTGCCCATAAATCTAGAGAAACGTCACGTGCATACAGCATTGATCTTGCACTTTCTACAATTGTCCTGATTTCTCGTTCTGCCCGCCCATTTTGTTCAGGGGTGTACGGGGCAGTGCATTCATGAACAATCCCTTCTTTATTTAAATATTCTCTAAATGCATTGTTCACAAACTCCCCACCATTATCTGTATGTAGAGTCTTTACATTGTGCATGTATTTGGTTTTGATAATTGCATTATATCTCTTGAAATATTCAAGGGTATCACTCTTATTCCTCATGAAGTACACATGTCTGTAGCTTGTGGCCGCATCTTTAAGTAATAAAAAATATCTCATACCTTGAATTAGTTATTAACTAACTATTAACTAAATCAGTTTCATCACTTTTTTCAATTTTGAGACCTTCAACTATATTGTTCACACTCATTTTTTTAATTTCTTTGAAGTTTAAATGTCCCAATCTCTCGTGCCACTTTTTAATGTCACTTTTATTTTTCTGCACTAAGTTGCAAGTGTCTGGTGTAACTGTTTCAATGTCCAGTTCATATAAGTTGTTCATTTTCATTTTGGCGCACATCACAACTTCATCATCTTTGTAAATAAGAGCACTACTGTCCTTCTTCACAATGGAATAACCTTTTCTTGTTATCATGCCTTCAGAGAATAAATTTCTTCGTAAGCTTGGTACATGTGTACACCATGCAACATGCTGAGCTCCCACTGTCCATTAACACATCTTTTTATTAAAACTTTTCCAATTCCACATACTTCTATGGAATCTTTGTTTCCCAGTGTTAATGATTTCTGAGCACAAGCTGTATATTCTTCAAAAAATTCTTTTCTATAAGTCATGTGTGCAGAAGCACCACTATCCAAGATCCAAGTGTCTTCTTCGGAACCACTGCAAATGTTAGACTCATCAGCCACATTAAAAGCTAGCATATTGTTCTTCTCTTCATTTGGTTTCTTAGGCATTCTCTTTGGTGCGCGACATTCTCTGGAAAAATGGCCCCTTTTTCCACATCTGTAACATTCAAAGCGATGTTTTGCTGGTTTTTCTTTATTCGCATTACTTGTACTTGGTTCATTTCTGGTTAAATCTTTCTTTAGTTTAGTATTAGCAACCAACAAAGCCATTTCATGTTCTTCTTCACAAGAAATATTTGCTTCTTCATCCAGTAGTCTCGCTGTTAGGTTATTCGTGGTTTGTTTTTCAGGATCCAACGACATCCATGCATCGAAGTGATCTGTATTTAGGAGGCAAAGTTCCCAATATTTTTGTAATCATGCCAGTGTCACTAATACTTTCACCACTTTCCTTGAGCTGTTTAGCGAGATTCTCAACCTTTGCTATGTGTTGTGCCACACTGTCACTAGGTGACATTTTGTACTGGTAAAACCTCTCATGAATTAACATTTTATTCAATTCACTTTTTTGTTCGTAAATGGATTCTAGTTTAGACATAATTTCAGCAGCGGTTTCACAGTTTTCTATGAGCGTTATTTGCTTCAAATCAATTGACGATGTGGTAATATACATCGCCATTCCGTCAGTTTTTGACCATGTAGTCGCATTCGCTTCTGTTTTCGGTATCGAAATATCGATTCCTTTCGCTTTCAGGGCACACTTTATCTGAAACTTCCATTGTCTGAAGTTATTTCCATCGAATTTATCCACGCTCAATGTCCGTTCCATTTTGAAGTTATGCGGCGTGAATAATTCGAAACTGCAAAATATGGCTTCTTCTTTACTGTTTTCTCCGTTCTTCAGTTTTCAGAGCTTCCTGGGCCCATAATCAATTAAGATTAGGGCTTATTTATTAATTAAAAACTGAGATTTCTACGTAATTGTTTTATTTAGACAAATAACATTTGCACAGTAAGAAAACGAAAGTCATAGAGATAGTGCTGCCATCTAACCTCAAATATGCAAACTAATGGGTAATGGAACAGTGGCCATACAGCCTGAATTAAAATTTTATTTCAACAATGTCACATACACATATAAATTATGTTGTACATGTTTATACGGATATTCAATAAAAGCGGATAAAGATAGTTATTTTGAAATTTATTTAAGGACTATCTGAGTAAATTGTATAACCATGGTATAACCTTCCTACGACAGAGATTTTCATAAATTATACGTTAGAGAGTGTGCCCACGGGTGACTTTTGTCGCCGTGACAAAAAAGTTTCTGTCACCTTAAAAGTCACGTCTCCATAGCGAACTGAAGAAAAAATCAAGCCTGACAAAAGTCACCCATGGGCGCATCTCTATATATCTTCTTGGACTTGACCGAGTGACGAAACTGTCGCCGGCGACAAAATTCACCCGTGGGCGCAGTCTCTTAGAGTTATCAAAGAGGCTGTATATAGTTATTTTATTAGGTACTAATGGAGGGACATGTAGCATGGAAGGCGCCGCGGCAGGCCGACGTGGCGAGGCCGCTCGACCCGCAGCGGCCCGAGGCCCCAAATTAAATCACGGCACATCCGCACCTGCCGCCGGCCTCGCGCCCGATTGCTCACCGACTTACCATTCCTTTTCATTATTTTCCCTGTGATTTTTAGAAGCCTCGTTTATTACAATTTCCTTTCAAATAAATCAGCGCTTAAGGCCACACTTTTACTTTTAATTTTCCTTTATTTAATACTAGCTTCTGCCCGCGACTTCGCCCGCGTGGAATTCGATTATCGCGTTCCCGCGGGAACTATGCATTTTTTCGAGATGAAAAATAGCCTATGTCCTTTCCCGGGACTCCAACTATCTCTATACCAAACTAGCTTTAACCCGCGGCTTCGCCCGCGTGGAATTCGGTTATCATGCTCCCGCGAGCTGTATGCGCCGCCTGCCGGCAGGCGCAGAATTTATTTTCTCCTGGAAACTTTTTGTTTTTTCCATAACTCCCAAAGATATTCATTTGAATTGCATGGTGTAAATGGCAATCATAAAGTCCATGAAATGCTTAAGGTAACTATTGTATTTAAAATGATTAATACTGTATCCCTCTAAATAGCTTTCTTTCCAAATCACACTTTATATGGGACCATTTTTTTTATTATTTAAAATGGGTATAGTAAGCTATCCTTAGAAGATAGACCTATACCATCGCGGTCTTTTTTGTAGACCTTAATAAGAGAAACAATTCTTCCATACATTGTTTTGTTATACCTCAAAGGGCAGCGTTTTCGATGAAAGCTCCCAGCCGGCTTGATTTTATCCGCCAACTTGAACTAACATCGTCGTATTTCATCGAATTTACAGAAAACTATAACAAAGTATATACTAAAACCTGCCTCAGCTCAGGAACCACTCTAACTGTTAGTGAAAACTGCATTAAAATCCGTTCAGTGGTTTTTGAGTTTATCACGAACATCCAGACAGACAGACAGACATTCAGACAGACGCGGCGGGGGACTTTGTTTTATAATATGTAGTGATATATATTATATTTATATCTATAAAACAAAGTCGTGTTAGTTACACCATTTATAACTGGAGAACGGCTGAACCGATTTCGATGATCTTGGATTTTTTGGATTTGTCTCCGTCCCGAATAGGGGGTTCGATTCCGGCTAGCACCTCTAAGTTTACTTATGTGTGAAGTTCAATTTAACGAATGACGATGGAGAACAGTGGAAAATGGGTTGAAATGGGCGAAAAATGGTGAAAATCTACGATATTAAAGAAGCAACTCAAATCCGAATCACAAAACGATGTATTTTCTCTCTGTCATACTGACTAATAGAAAAACAATGAGAAAACGTATCAAAATTCAAAGCTAGAAGAATGTTAAAGGACGAAGGAGCTTGCAACATTCAATTTGAATTTAACGCTGAGCTTTTCGGTGAAGGAAAACATCGTGAGGAAACCTGCACGCATCTTCGAAGTAATTCAAAGATGTGTTTGGACTCCCCAATCCGCACTGGCCCGCGTGGGTACTATAGCCCAAACCTTCTAGTGATGAGAGGACGAGGCCTGTGCCCAGCAGTTGGACGCAAATAGGCTGTAGTAGTAGTAGACACCTAGGTAAGTAGCACTTACAATTTTTTGCATGTTCTTCCCCACGGAACAATCTTGAGCCAAATTTTGTCAGAAGAAACAGGTACTACTAACTGGCGACTTGAAGTTGCTGCCTCTTCGCCCAGCAAAACACACTGAGTGCATTGAGTGGGTATTTGCACGATACCCACTTTTGAATAATCAAAACGCTTGAGGTTTAATTTAAAAAAAATCGTTCAATTACGAGTTGTATCGCGCACCGAGGGTTCCATACAAACTTGGAAGAAATTAAAATTGTAAGTTTACCATTAAAAACTTATTATTTGCAGTTGGTAAATGTGAAAGTGTGTTTGTTTGTCCTTCCTTCACGTCGAAACCACTGGACCGATTTGGATGAAATTTGGAATGGGAATAGTTTGAGATCCCGGAAATAACACAGGATAGTTTTATCCCGATATTTCTATTGGAACGGGTTTTCTACTGGTCAAACCCGTTTTTTTTTCAATACTTCTATAACTATGTATATGCATAATATCATCGAGTATGCAAATTTAAAGTCTCTACGGGCGAAGCCGCGGGCAACGGCTAGTTTAATTTAAATTCCAAATTGACACCGCTACGTGTTCCTAAGATGTGATCCTATAAGGGACTCCGTTCTTTACTTTTGAGGTACGGAACCCTAACAAATACTATAAAATTAGAATTCTTATAAAATATTTTAAGTGAGCCTTTTAACGGAACATGGAAGTACCATGGAAGCTCACAACCCTTACGAATTTTGAAAAAATCCTTCTTTAGTTGATGCCTACGTAACTAAAGGAACACGTGAGAAAATTTCAAGTTTCTAGCTCTTAAGGGTTTGGCCTGTGCATTTATTTAAAACTTTCATCCCCTATTTTTCCCTCTTAGGTGTTCAATTTTAGAAAACGCTGAAATACATCACTCATTATTTTTGCCGCACTCAATTCATACGAAATGTCATGCAAGTATGTTGAAGAAATAAAAAGTTTAATACAAAATTTCATCCCCTATTTCACCCTCTTGGGGTTTGAATTTTGAACAATCATTTCTTATTGGATGCCTACGTCATAAGAGGAATACGTGTGCAAATTTTTAAGTATATAGCCCGAAGGGTTTGGCCTGTGCGTTTATTTAAATCTTTCATCCCCTATTTTACCCTCTTAAGGGTTGAATTTTAGAAACTCTGAAATACGTTACTCATTATTTTTGCCGCAGTCAATTCGTATGAAATTTCATGCAAATATGTCCAATAAATAAAAAGTTTTATGAAAACTTTCATCCCCTATTTCACTCCCTTGGGGTTGAATTTTGAAAATTTCTTCCTTGGTGGATGCCAACGTCATAAGAGGAATGCGTGTGCGAAATTTCGAGTTTGTAGCCCTAAGGGTCTGGCCTTTGCGTTTATCTAAAACTTTCACCCCCTATTTCAAACCCTTGAGGGTTGTTTTTAAAAAAATCCTTCCTTGGTGGATGCCAACGTTATAAGAGGAAAACGTGTGCGAAATTTCAAGTTTCTAGCCTTAAGGCCTATGCGTTATTTAAAACCTTCACCCCCTATTTCACTCCCTTGGGAGTTGAATTTTAAAAATCCTTCATTAGTGGATGCTTATGTCATAAGAGGAATACTTGTACTAAATTTTATGGTTGTGGCCCGATGGGTTTGACCTGTGCTTTTATTACTCATACTCATATTTATTTATTGTCTCATGGTTTAGCAAAATACAAAAGGTGTTGTTTTTTTTTAAATAAGTCTAGCTATACACATGTCACCCTGTAAGGGCATTACAATACATAGAAACTTAACCTAAAGAGTGTTATTTATCTAAGAATATATTAGTTATATTTATAATTAAAGTGCATTTTAAGTCAACAGAGTTAAGTATAGGTACATTTTTTTTTAATATCGAAAATAACGTCATCATTTAAACAAATTAGCATGTCATTATGTTAAAATTATGTTTCATAAATATTACCATAATTTATTGTAGGAATTCAAATACAATTAAATTAAATTAAATTTCTGTCCGTCAAGAATTCGTTAATACCATAATAGCATTTTCCAATTAATACATTACAAATTTTTTTTAACATAATTTTATCATTCGTTTCTTGCTAAATTTAAATCTTTTATCCCCTATTTTACCCTCTTAAGAGTGGAATTTTAGAAAACTTGCCAATTATTTTTGCCGCACTCAATTCGTATGAAATTTCATGCAAATATGTCCAAGGAATAAAAAGTTTTATGAAAACTTTCATCCCCTATTTCACCCTCTTGGGGGTTGAATTTTGAAAATTTCTTCCTCGGTGGATGCCAACGTCATAAGAGGAATACGTGTGCGAAATTTCGAGTTTGTAGCCCTAAGGGTCTGGCCTTTGCGTTTATCTAAAACTTTCACCCCTTAATTCACACCCTTAGGGGTTACATTTTGAAAATTCCTTCCTTGGTGGATGCCAACGTCATAAGAGAAATACGTGTACGAAATTTCAAGTTTCTAGCCTTAAGGCCAACCTCTGCGTTTATTTAAAACTTTCACCCCTTTGGGGGTCGAATTTTGAAAAATTTTTCCTTAGTGGATGCTTACGTCATAAGAGGAATACGTGTACTAAATTTTAAGTTTGTAGCCCGAAGGGTTTGGCCTGTGCGTTTATTTAAATCTTTCATCCCCTATTTTACCCGCTTAAGGGTTGAATTTTAGAAAACTCTGAAATACTTTACTCATAATTTTTGCCGCACTCAATTCGTATGAAATTTCATGCAAATATGTCCAAGGAATAAAAAGTGTTATGAAAACTTTCATCCCTTATTTCACCCCCTTGGGGGTGAATTTTGAAAATTCCTTTCTTGGTGGATGTCAACGTCATAAGAGGAATACGTGTGCGAAATTTCAAGTTTGTAGCCGTAAGGGTCTGGCTTTTGCGTATATCTAAAACTTTCATCCCTTAATTCACACCCTTGGGGGTTGAATTTTGAAAATTCCTTCCTTGGTGGATGCCAACGTCGTAAGAGGAATACGTGTGCGAAATTTCGAGTTTGTAGCCCTAGGGATGTGGCCTTTGCGTTTATCTAAAACTTTCACCCCTTAATTCACACCCTTGGGGGTTGAATTTTGAAAATTTCTTCCTTGGTGGATGCCAACGTCGTAAGAGGAATACGTGTGCGAAATTTCGAGTTTGTAGCCCTAGGGATGTGGCCTTTGCGTTTATCTAAAACTTTCACCCCTTAATTCACCCCCTTGGGAGTTGAATTTTGAAAAATCCTTCCTTAGTGGATGCCTACGTCATAAGAGGAATACGTGTGCGAAATTTCAAGTTTCTAGCTTTACGGGTTTGGCCTGGGCGTTTATACATCAGTCAGTCACCTTTGCCTTTTATATATACAGATTTCATCTCAATCGGTCCAGCGGTTGAAGCGTGAAGAGGTAACAGACCGGCAGACAGACAGAGGTACTTTCGCATTTATAATATTAGTATGGATACCTACATGATCATTCTAAGATGGCAAAGTAATCAAACGCTGTTTTTTTTTTCATACTTATCCTACCTAAGCAATATCCTCTAAGCAAAGGATAAAGTTAAATATTTAGGATTTAGTCGGCCCATTTGTTGGAAGGGACTGCTATCTTTATCTGGTCCGCCGAATGTGCGGAAAGAGCTACGGATTTAGTAGGACAAATCTTTTCGATTCAGTCACTTTGCACCGAAATGGGAATCTTAGCAGATTTCGTTGAGAGCGTGTTTAGATTTCGCCGAGTTGTTTATTGAAAGGGATTGAGAGTGGCTTAGTGTGTGTGTGTAGAGCCAACGTTGATCACACTGTAAAAAAACTGTATAACTTTAATAAATGATGCCGTAAAATTTGAGTACAAATGTGATACACGCTCGCATAGGTACGTACGTTGTGTTATCGAGCATGTAATTGCTACGGCCAGATGCCGCGCCGACACGTGCTACGCGGCTACGAGCTACGCCGTAGACATCCGCCGAATATACTCTGTAGCAACGCTACACACAATTATTTATAACGTTTAATTACTATGGCTGAATTTTAACTAACGGATTTTGATGGGTATAGACTATACCTACATGACAATTACAAAGGGTAGACTACTTTATATTCCGACTATCTTCTAGAATGGAATTCGGTTACATAGCGTTCCCGCGAAAACTCTACCTTTTTTCGGGACAAAAAGTAGCCTATGTGCATCTCCGGAACTCGAACTATCTCCATACTAAATGTCTATTTAATCAGTTGAAGTGTGAAGAGGTAACAGACAGACTGGCACAAAGTTACTTTCTCATTTATAATAGTAGTACGGATATAAGTTCCCAAGAGATCGGTATTTCTACGGATAGCAGCGAAGCTCATATTTAGTATTTAATAAAATCAAAAATGAAACTTTCAAATAAAAAACGCATACAAACGAGCAGTTCCGGTGGCGTACAAGCACAGATAATTAAGAAGCATTGAAACCACTTTGAATATTTTATGAATATTTCATATGTATGAGGACATGGCTACTAGAGGGAAATCATATAAATTTGCATCCTTGATGAGATGAGCTTAGATGTATAAATATGTACCTCATAATTTATATGCCTTGCGCAAATTGTGCGTTTTAAACTTTTGACTTTAAATGTTCATTTTGGATAAAATAAAAATACCATAGGTACCGGATTTTCGAACAACTGCGAGTTTATAAAGTTGTTCAATAAGTATTTCAAAATTATTCCTTGATATTATTTAAATTTTGAGCTTAGGTAGATATTTGATTTACACAGCACAAATCCTTTTTAACGAACATTATAATCTTTGTATAATCACACTAATAGATGCGTAGGATCTAATATCTTCTTATGCTTTAAATAATTCTGTTTTAGGGACATGGGTGCATATTTTATGTGCACGTATGTGCAGGTCGATGTACCACGGGCTTTACACGCGTCATTTAGAGCAACAAAACCATGATCGCGCGTCGCACGGCGTAATTGGCGCGCCATCAATCTCGCGCCCTCGATAAAGCGCAAGTCACCGACTAGTGTAATACCTTCGCTTCCGAGCGCGGAAAAGGCCGCCCAGAGGTTAGCGGCGAGGATTCGGTTTACAGATCTCTGTATCCAGTTATTAAGAGATTTACTTCAAGAGAATAAATCAATGTCTATTTTAATCATCTACCGGAGTTTCGGCCAAGACCTTTCATTTCAAATTTTATGCTATCCTTCCATAGCTTGTCTAAGTATTCTAACAAAAAAAAGATCTCTCCACAAAAAGATCTTCAAGAAAACCTTGGTCAAAGTAACGAAAGTAAAGAAAACTTAGTTTCATGTTGAAACCACGTTAGCACTGTGTATCATAATGCGCGAGCGGCCGGGCCAGGCTCCTGACAGAGCATTCGAGACAAATTCAATTTGCGCGAACGCCGGCGACGAGCAGTTTGCGCTGCTAACTAGCTGCGACGTGAATGCTGCCCCTCTTGTCTTTACGATATATCCACCTAACGATCCTGCTCTTCATTCTCGTAATACTAAACGATGTGTTTCAATCTTAGCACAAGACTTGAATGAAAATATTCAATTAAAGACTTGTTTGTATTTTTTTTCTTTTACACGACCGAAAAGCGCGCATGCCTTGGCTGTTACTTAATGATACCTACTGATCAATAAAAAATCCAATATTACGCTATCGTTTTCAATCAAGCTCGGGCACGGGGCGAGGAAGCGGGAAGCACGCTGCGTCTAATAGCGAGCGAGAGAAAACACATTTGTCTTGTCCCGGCCCGTTAGCGTATATTACGGCGCGCCGAGACATCGCCTGCTGTGTTCTTTACTTCCCGTCGCTAACTTAAACTGCATGTTTTTTATACTTAGCTAAAATTAGCTACCTACGTAGACTTATAAGAAAATAAAAAGATACCTATGCAGGAAATTGTAGATGCATATAACAGTATTCACAGTTCATTGCGCATGAATGTCACCGTTCGTTTGAAACGCACAGCTTTCGAGAGCCCTCGTCAAATAAAGTTAGCTCTTCCAGCGGCAGCGTCATGAAATTTAGTATAATGCTAAAAAAAATAACGAAACTAAACAGAAAGTGATATGTAACTGTGCATAGATATTTTATAGTTTTTTTTATTGTATATTTTTTATACTCCTTTTGTTTTACTGTATTGTCATAGTTGTTCTTAGCGTATTAAAAACCATATCAACCAGCTGAGTCCTTTTAATGTAGCAGTCCACTAATAGTAACAGAATAATCTATTGACTTGAACCTTCAAAATGTACCTTTAGTTTATTATTTAATATACAAAATTCCGTAGTCATAATAAAAGATCTGGAATCAAACATATGTTGAAATAACGGAGCACTTAAGTAACATCCGTTATTTCAACATAAAGGTAAAGTCAGAAAAATATTAACTGATTAAGATAGAGTATAACGTATACTTACATAGATGAAAACAAGTTGCGGAAGCGCCTGTCGTAATGAGTGCAAATACTTTATTTGTCGGACAGCTCTGTGTTTGGCTGCGGCGACGACGCAGCAACTTTCAGCTACTTACTACTTACATTAACAAAGCAGTCGGAGCACGAACTAGAGTTTCATTCATCTAAAATTCGTGCTTTAAAAGTTTAAATCAAGGTTTTTGAAATAGTTTACAATAGGTATGTACTCGTGCTAAAACGATTCAAATAAGTGGATATGCAATGAAGCGCTACTACTCTATATACACCATTGAACCAAGCTTCTAAATACAATACAAAATACTCTTTATAGAACACCACAAAGAAGAATACTCAAATTAGTTCAATATTCCTTTAGAAAGAGAGACAAATGAACATCCAGCTACTTCAAAGTTTACTCTTAAGCACGTTATTCATCACGACAAATCTAACCACAAAACTAAACCTTTTGACTAAAAACATATGCCTACAAGCTTAACAAAAATCAATAAGTTCCTTTGTCACAAAATGAAATCACTTACGAAGTTTCGGAGATAGTGGGGCATGCAGACGCAGGGGAATTTGATTTATGACACATGTTTCTTGATTGAACATGATGATTTGAAAGTATATTCGGTTCGGTTGACTTGAAAGTGATTGAAACTAGGCAGACTTAGGTACATGTATAAAACGACAAAGTATCCTACGACTATGGTGATGGATGATGCTAAATTAAAACGAAGGATTATTTTCTTTAAACTTTCAAAAGTGGGTAGTTATAGCTAGCGGAAATATGCTTTTATCTCACAATAACAAACGCTATAAAAACTCAAATTACAGGATTCCTCAAATTGAAATTCCAAATCTTCGTTCCGCGTTAAAACTTATTTCACGAGTTCGTTTCCTTTGATCCATCCGGAGATTTAGCTGTCACGGCGCGCAACGAGTCCAGAACAAGTTTGGGAAATTCTTGGGTTCATATTTGGAAAAGTAGTATCGTTACTTTACTAAGGGGGTGAAGGCAGCCGGTGAAATTTCTGGCGCAGAGGCTTTCCATCTTAGGCCTCAGGGTAGGCAACACATTCGAGATATTATGGTTGCTTAATGGGGATCATAGGATTTCGGTGTCCATGGGCCGCAGTGACGACTTACCATCGGGTGGGCCCTACGCTCGTTTGCCTATACCAATGGCAAAAAAAAAAGAAACTTCACTAAGTAACAAATGAATTTTTACTTAAATATAATATGTTCCGGCAATTTTTTATTGTTAATTAACCATAAGGTACCGTCAAAATAGATTCACATGCCACACTACTCCTGGGTTTAGACCTCATTGTACTAAAAGGAATAAAAAATATGTCATTTGCACAATTCTAACCTTCATTTTTGATGCCAAACGTGCCTTGCCGAACATCATTAGTGAATGGTAATTTATGATTCAGTAGGCATACCTTGGGGGTGCAGGGGTACCTTGGGGGTACCTATCTGCTGTGACGTTCCAGCGAAATTTTAATGACCAACGAAAGTAGGTAAGTGATCGGCCATTGTAGCATAATTTTCATATTATACCTGTTTATAACACATGCATATTATGAATAATGTATGATGCGAGTGTGGAAAGCTAAGTCTTCATTAAGCATACCGTTAAGCAGCCCGGGCTCGCATTAAAGTTGCAGGCGGTAGTTGTGACAGAAGGCGGCCGGCGCCACCTCGTCTCCTCACTTTTGTCCCCTCTAAATCTTCGAGCAACACGCCGCCGTCATAATGCAAGCAAGACACAAACATGACTACGTGCGCCAAGCTTGTTAAGTGGTTTGGAAGAAAAACATCTCCGAAACTTTTTTATTATCGTAGGCCATTTAAGCAATAGGTTTCCTCGCATATTAAGATCGCAACGAGATAAACGCTCGGGCACATCGACTCTTGGTACTCGGTTCTTTACAATTCATGTTTTGAAAAGTTCAACACGATCTTGGAGTTAATTTTAACTCGGCGACTCCGGGGCCTTGCTTATAAATTATAAAACAGCGAATGAAAAAAGAGTAACGCCGCCCCTCGAGTCGAGAAGTCGGCAAACCGTCCCGAGTCGGTTTTTTGTTGTGACGTAATAATAACCTTTGTAATTCTTGAAGTGAAACTTCACCAAGTTTACAACAGTACCTCAAAGCGACTTCGCCGTAACTCTTCATAAATCATGAAAGGGTCTTGCCTTCTTCGCTTTTGAACTGACTAGGGGATTATTTTAAATAATCGCTATGGATACCTCCGAGGGTATTATTTATTTACTGTATAAGAATAGATTTAGTAAAAACTAGCATTTGGCCGCGACTTCGTATGCGCATGAACATTAAAGTGTAAAGCTTTCTCTAGTACTCCCCTTGGTCCCTTGTAACCTTCAGATTTTATATTTGACTAGCTTTTCCCCGCAACTTCGTATGCGCAGAAATATTAAAAAGTAAAATCCCGATTTTTCCCGTTCCCGTGGGAATTTTGCAAAAATCCTTTCTTAGCGGATGCCTGCGTCATAACATCTACCTGCATGCCAAATTTCAGCACGATCCGTCTAGTGGTTTGGGCTGTGCGTTGATACATCAGTATGTCAGTCAGTCACCTTTGAGTTTTATATATTTAGATTGATTGATGGATGACATTATTATACAAAAAATATTTTTTCAGAGAGCAAATATGTATTATCAGATTTATTAACTGAGTGAAAACATATCTGCAAATTAAGACGAACTTGTCCTGTTCAAATCAGTCAAACAAGCAATTTTAATAATATTTTTCTTAATATTCTTGGTACATTCTTGTCCCTATATGTAGATACTACTTAAATGTTTTTGTTTTTTTGGCTTAAAAATACCTACTCGTTATGGTCCCAGTTAAAAACGTTTTTTTTTTCGTATATTCTTCTGTGTATATTGTCCTAATTAAATGTGACTAGGCATTTATTTATCTGCCGAGTGTGCACGGTGCGCCCGCACCCGCCTAGCGAGTGTCCACGCAGCAGCCCCGCGCGGCACTGAGCGCCCGTCGGCTCGCGCCCTCTACACAACGATTTTTTTGCGGGGACATCATAATAATAGCTCTGTATTACTTCAGGAGAAATTCCAAGAAGTTTATAACTCGTGATGAGTTTCGTGTTCCTTGTCATAAATAATAAAGCGGTCGTCGACTACAACGTTGTGCAGATTTTAAGTGAAGTAAAAATTTAAGAAATAATTTTTCATTTCGGACCCGAGTCACGAGGAACTTGAAAGTTTAATGTAACGAAGATTTTCAAATCAGAATTAATAACTTAATAGCTATAAGCTACGAAAAAAGCGTAAACTTTCTACTTCTTATGTAAAATCGAGATGAAAAACTACACTAAAGTACTAGAGTCAGTGTTGTACCTATTCGCAGATAAAACAAAAGCGTATCATAAGTAATTCGCTTAGAAGCTTTTTTAGTAATTAATCTGTTGATGTCTTAAGATGAGCTCATATCATACTTAGCCTAAACGTTCAAACTAGTAACATGACAGTGTTACTATCCCCGGCACTGTCGACTGATTCTACTTAAGTTAATGGATAAGTTGTCTGGGAGTTTACTTTGTGTTTGCAGGTAGACGGACTTAGATCGAGAAGTTTTCTTCGTTAATTTACACAAGTCGGGAGCTTCACAAAACTGTCAGGATAGTTTAAAGGAACATTGTTTCTGGATTGAACAAAATTATAATTAGCTGGTTGATTTTCGGAATTAATTAACAAGATTAGCTGACATAAACGAAGATAGAAAATTATTTAAGCGGAGTTTCGAAAAACCACTTTTAATAACAATTATATTATTAGGTAGGTATGTTATAGGAATGCATAGGTATCCTATCTATAATAGTCTTTATTATTTATTTGGTTGGTATTCCAAGGTGTTTTATTCAAGCAGCATTCAGCACGGCATAACAAATTACGACAGAATTAGGCACAAGTTATTTCAAAAAAGTAACTTGCCCGAAACTTCCCCCGCCTAAAGAATTATGAAGATTAGCATAACAAAGTAAGCTGGAACTGTGTTCAGGGAATGCGTCGCCTTTCGCAACTCGAAAATCTTTTACACACTTTTTATTTATGTATATTTAAAACAGTAGCAGCTTGGTTGTTAGATTTTGATCCCACTGCAAATTACAACTCGGTTATTTACGAATTTGTAAAGTTACGAAATGTATTAATTAATTACGAATTATTAGGAATTGATTGATCTATTTTGATTCGTTTGCCACATCGAAATGTGAAAATGTAGCAAAATAGAGTTGGTGGTAACATTGACCTTTATTGGCGGCTGCGTCGTGTGTCGTCGGGAGGGTGGCGGTGCAGCCGGGAAGGGCTCGCTCGGGGCGGCCACTCTGCCCGCTACCAATTACACTAATGGAATTTATTTGATTTCAAACCCATGACTCTTGGACTAGAGTCAACGCTGCACTCGTTTCGGAGTGCACTTACTGGGACCCACAGGGCATTTTACTTTAGATCTCTATTCCATATTAAAAGTTTTCAGATTCAATTAATTAACGAAGTAAAAAATATATACTTACTGAGCGAGAAATAACATAGAACAATACCTATACTCATTCTAAGTATATTTAAACGTGGATATTTTTATACAAAGTTTCTTATAACTTAGAAGTATTGATACTAAAATAATATAAAAGGCTTTATTCAAATCGAGCAAATGTTCATAATGTAATTAAATCTTATTTATCATGGAGATAGAGGTTTGCGATGGAGATTGGCCAAGTTCTGGTATTAAACTTGAAAAAAAAGTATCCCTTACAAGGCCCGTACGTGTTCTTTGTCTCGAGTTTTGTACTCACCTCTAAGGAAGTTCCCCTGGCAGCAACTAATATTAGTCAATTAGGTATTCAGGGCGCGCGCCGCCCGCGCCGAGCGCCATCGGCTATGCAGCGCGGCGTCTTCGCGCGACTTCGTTGCAACGATATTTGCTGACCGCACACTCGCAAATTTCACTGTTGATAGAGGATCGGCGCAATCCAATGCCGATTCAAAATCTCTACTCATATTTACTTAATTTGGGTGCCGTTCACTTTGTATACAAACTTTTAACGTATTTTTTTATTAAAATGTACATAATAAATATGTTGCATAAAAACAAAATGCATAATTTTGGTTGTCATAATAATTAAATAACATAATGCTGTATAATCATAAAAACATTCTTCATAACGATCATAAGGAATAATTTTACTTGTCACAACATACTTACATTCAGCGTATAATTATTAAAATGTGGTCATCGTTACTTCATTAGGTACGAAAGCGAGGAGGGTTAGGCATAACTGTGACCCTAGCTAGAATCGAGTTTTTTAATCGTATACTTTTTAAGAATATACAAAGAAAACCCTAAAATATGAAGAAGAAAACTTTTTTTTTTATAAAAAGTGAACATTATGCTGATTGTCTGTTATAAATACAAATACATCACTATGCAAGTTAACTACTATTACTTTCGAAATTATGCAATTGGTTTTTATACATTTTGTTTTTATGCTCTATTTTCTATTTCTGCGGTTCAAAATTATGCAATTCGTTTTATGAAAAATGAAATTTCGCAAATAGTTGTTATTCAAAACATTACACACCCACTTAATTTAGTTAGTTTTTAATGTGTGATATATTTAGATTCTTGTAGCCGATGTAAAAGTGTATTTTTATCATAACGATTTTATTATTTATTAAAATAAGCAAAGTATACTTAGATAACGTTCGGAAGAGTTCGAACCGGTTCTGATGCTATTATATATTCAAGCAATATATATATTTTCCTATCATAACCAAAGAGCTCTTTTTAGAACACTCTTGGGTACTTCGACTTTTATCGTAGGAAATCTCTCTCCTTTCTGCATAATTCGTCGCTATGAAGTTGAAACCGAAGTCGTAAAAGGAATCGCTCTATGATTTCATGTCTTTGGCGGGAAACTTTCTACTTGTCTTTCTTTTGAATCAATCATTGGTCGCCGCGGGCACGTCGGGGTCGCTTTAAAGTGCATCCCATTTTCGGAAGTGATTGAAGTGATGGATTCTGTATTTTTATTTATTGGTTATGTAAGGCTGATACTATTCTTTCTACAGTTGTTCGTAGATCAATTCAGTAGGTACCTATGTCTAAAGCCGGCCACCTACAGCGGTGCTACGCCAAGGGGGTACACACACATTCGCTTCCTATCAAAATGTAGGCGGATGTTTCCAGTTTTCCACAGCAACGCACGGCCAGGCTACGCACGGGCGATAGATACCATGAATCCACGTTTAGCGTGTGCATGTCTTTTCTTTACCACCAAGGAAAACTTGGCACTGAACTATAAGCCAAGTAGGTAGATAATAAAAACCGTCCCAGGGTGCCTTCCATAGAGCCATTCGCAGTTTCTGCCTGACCAATCTGAGCATTAACCGCTTTTTGTCCGTCATAATACTTTCTATATCTCTGTAGCCAAGGTACACAGCCTTGGCAATTTGTCCAGGACCTAAGACGGATAAAAGAACAATCCTAGTAGGTAGCAATCCTAACTAAAATATGGTAAAAGTTACTTACTATTGAAACGAAAATCATGGAATTTTCTAGCCGACATACATGTTGCCATGGCGTCACAATAGGAAATAGTGTATTCATGAATGAAAAGAAAAAAAAGCCTTTATTTATAGATAAAATCTTCCGGCATTAAGCTAAGTCGACGTATTTTATCTTATTTCTTACAAATACGTATACGTTTTCATTTATGCTTTTCTAAGTTCAGAAACTTTTTATTAGTTCTCGACTACAATCAAAGTGCAAGCTAACCAGCGGCTACATTCAACTCCGTAACGTACCTACTTCGAGCACTCGGAGGAATTTTGCTCCAGGATCGGAAGTTTTCACGAGGGTTCCGTTTAATATTGTTAGGATATTTTTTTAATACACGTACGAACGGTATAAGTATTTAAAACTCTTACGTTACTGACTGATTAATTGAATCATTGATGACATGACAACGTTCAGCCGAAACTAGGTACTGTTCTGAGAACTGAAATTTGTTATGTAGGTACCTTGGATGTATAGGAGTGTAGGGGAGCTCTAAGAGAGGATTCTCCGAAATCCCCAGGGAACGGGAAAAAATGGGATTTTACATGTTGATGCGCATATGAAGTCACGGGCATATAGCAAAAGAATATTTACTTCCTTGTTTTGCACAGCCATTTCGAACAAAATATACATTTATTATTAACCGACTCAAGGAGGAGGTTCTCAATAGGGATGACGACAACTTTTTTTTCTTAAACTATCAGGAAGATTATTGAAAAGTATTGGACACGTATTTTTCCTTTTTTCACGTAATCAAACTTATACGGAGATAAATGAGTTGAAATGTCGCGTGACGTCACGGTTAGGTACGATTTATACCTAACGATGACGTAGTTAACCCCCACTCTCCAGCTTTAATGCGTCTTACCTTAGTCATTCTTTGTTAATTTGATAAAACAAAAAATACGTGTCTAACATTTTTTTATTACCTCACTGACGGACTAATTAGAATTTCGATTTCTTCACCCTGTTGTCATCCCTATTCGTCTGTATGTTTTTTTTATGTATTTTCCGCGATTACTCCGTCAATTGTGCACCGATTTCGATGGTTATTTTTTTAATCGAAAGGTGGTATCTTCGAATTGGTCCCATATTAATTTGGTTCAGTTCTGATGATGGGTTCGATGAGAAAATGACGGAACTCCTCAAAATTTGCTAGCATGTAGATGATTTTGGTGTCAATTTTGATGACTTCAGAGTTACTTATGTATTTATATACTAATGTTTGAAAACTGTAGCCGAAAAAAAAAATACTGCCTTCAAACTCCGACAGACTGCGAAGTCGGCGTCCAGTGAACCGACCCAAAGAAATGATAATCATGTAGTGAACTTGACGTTGTCATCGCAGTCTGTCGGAGTTTGAAGGCGGGTTTTTATTTTTTTATTTAATAGCACATTATTGCAGAGGCCTCCAAGTAGCGCATTGCCGGACGAGTCAGTTAGCACGAGTCCGGCAATCGCAATTGCGGCCGAGGTATATATAATGATTTTCTCAAACAGCGAGGAAATACGTAAGGTCAATCGGGGCAAGTGCGCCAGGATGGGGTAAGTGCGCCTAACATAAATATATCGAAACCTATAAATATTACTCAATTAGTAGTTGGCTGTTTACAAGGCATAGGGGCGAAATAAATTTAGGCGCACTTACCCCACATCAGTATTTACTACTTCCATGATCGTGGATGATTTGGCCATGGAAGTTGTACTTATTACCTCCATGGATTTGTCAGTTTCGGGTCAAGTGCGCCAGGATGGGGTAAGTGCGCCTAACATAAATATATCGAAACCTATAAATATTACTCAACTAGTAGTTGGCTGTTTACAAGGCATAGGGGCGAAATAAATTTAGGCGCACTTACCCCACATCCGTATTTACTACTTCCATGATCGTGGATGATTTGGCCATGGAAGTTGTACTTATTACCTCCATCGATTTGTCAGTTTCGGGTCAAGTGCGCCAGGATGGGGTAAGTGCGCCTAACATAAATATATCGAAACCTATAAATATTACTCAACTAGTAGTTGGCTGTTTACAAGGCACAGGGGCGAAATAAATTTAGGCGCACTTACCCCACATCAGTATTTACTACTTCCATGATCGTGGATGATTTGGCCATGGAAGTTGTACTTATTACCTCCATGGATTTGTCATTTTCGGGTCAAGTGCGCCAGGATGGGGTAAGTGCGCCTAACATAAATATATCGAAACCTATAAATATTACTCAACTAGTAGTTGGCTGTTTACAAGGCACAGGGGCGAAATAAATTTAGGCGCACTTACCCCACATCAGTATTTACTACTTCCATGATCGTGGATGATTTGGCCATGGAAGTTGTACTTATTACCTCCATGGATTTGTCATTTTCGGGGCAAGTGCGCCAGGATGGGGTAAGTGCGCCTAACATAAATATATCGAAACCTATAAATATTACTCAACTAGTAGTTGGCTGTTTACAAGGCATAGGGGCGAAATAAATTTAGGCGCACTTACCCCACATCAGTACTTACTACTTCTATGATCGTGGATGATTTGGCCATGGAAGTTGTGCTTATTACCTCCATGGATTTGTCATTTTCGGGGCAAGTGCGCCAGGATGGGGTAAGTGCGCCTAACATAAATATATCGAAACCTATAAATATTACTCAACTAGTAGTTGGCTGTTTACAAGGCATAGGGGCGAAATAAATTTAGGCGCACTTACCCCACATCAGTACTTACTACTTCTATGATCGTGGATGATTTGGCCATGGAAGTTGTGCTTATCACCTCCATGGATTTTTCAGTTTCTCTACAGAGGAGGTGTCTCAAATAGCAAGCGAATTAAAAAAAAACACACGACAATAATGTTTTTGCTGGCCGAGGCCGGCAATGGATAGCCTCGCGTCTTCTTTTTTTGAAAGTAACACGAACATTTCCGAGCATGTTTGAGAAAAACATTTTTTTTGACATAATATCAACAACTGTCATAATATCAACAAGTCGGTCTTAATTGATCCATATGAGGAGTATAAAGTAATCTACATGAAAATAAGACGTCTACTTGATGGGTTAATATTAATCATACTTAAGTATATGACAAATGTGGAACTCCAATAAACTCGAGACTCTGTATTTTCAGCTGCCTGTTGTCGTCTCCGCAGCGCGTCGGAAGCACCGCGCCGCCGTCTTCGTAAGAAATGTTTTAAAACGAATTTTTAAACATTCCCCCTACACGATCTGCAGACTCAAAGACAGAGCGTTGCTTCAGTTATTTAAAAAATATGTCGGTTATGCTTTATTATATTTCTTATTTGTCTGAATGCAACGAATTATAACTTCAGATTTATTTTAAGGAAGGTATTATCAAACTATCTACTTATGTACTATTGGCATTTTATGAACGCAAACATCATATGTGTAACGATAAAGTATTTTTCCCTTATTTAATCCCGGTTTTAAAATGTGCACTTATAGCAAATTGAAGATATGTATTAATAAGCTTGCCTATTCATATTTCATTAAGTAAGAATGACGTTTGAATAATTATTATTTATTAGGCACCCGCTGGTCTTAGGAGGAAGCCGGCGCTTAACTTACGGTGTTTTTTGTCAAAATATAATTTGATTACCCCGGACCAAATTATGGTAACGAACACAAGCATCCGCCTATTTAAGCAAGCTGCTGCCAATATAAATTTTAATATTATACGAATATATTTCTTAATCTTGGTACATTATTGAACACAAAATAAATTATTATGAATTGGGTAACAGAACAGTAGTAGATATATTCAGGTTACGTAGACACTATACTTAGATACGATCATCTCATTTTATGACAAAAGTATTGTTATTATCTAACAACAATACTTTTGTCATGCAAAATGACATACAATCAACACTCGATCCTAAACGGTTCACAGGATTGCATCATTTATTAGGATAATTGAGTCATTTATATTCAACAAATCCGATTTTTACCCTGTTTAATGGAAAGCTGGTATTATACAATAAATAAAGGCAATCTCCTCATAAAACGGACCATGTGGCTTCCTAATCCTGCAATAAATCATAACTTAGAGCGAATGATCATCATAAAGCTTGCGCGCGGTGAGAGTCGACGAGTGGCGCGCCGATCGGCGGCCGGCCCATACATCACGCCGCGATTACATGTATCAAATAAACATCAGCCCAGCGGTCTGCTGCCACTAGGTATACCACGAGCGGGAGGCGTGCGACTGCGATAATGATAAAGCCGTTTTATTACTTCGAAATTAATTTAGGAATTTGGGAATTAATACTACTGACTCTCCCAGTTTCCGTTTCTCGCTGCATCTGTACTCTACTTATTTCCACATCATCGCAAAAGAGCGATCAATTCACTATTTATTTATTTTAAGTATTAAGACAAGAAACCAAAATGGTCCGTCATAAACGTTGCGAAAAATCAGAGAGATATCGCCATAGAGAAAAGTAATTTACGGTGGCAGTATGATATGAATTTTAAATTCGCGTAGGGGCGCGATGTAGGAGCAGCCAGGAGGAGCGCCCGGGGCTCCGTCGCCAGACAAACGACATCAGTGGTCGCGATTAAAAATTCGACAGGGGGCCGACCACGTACACGCCGCTATCGAGGCGCGGCGAGCTTCGCACTACCGCCGCACTCACTTCGTGCGATATTCTCCATGGAACGGCACACTTCTAGATACGTCGCCAGGTCGTTCCAGTTTTTCAACTGTGCTGTTAAACTGGATTAGAAAAGTTCTGAATCGGAAAAGTGGTTTAACCTGAATCGCTGGAATTTTATTTCATATAACTATTATCGAATTGCGCTCGTCGCAGTTTAAAATGTTGGTCATAACATGTTTTCTATACGAGTATTATTTACCTAATTGTAAGTCAAACAGACAAACTGAAACTTTCGCATACTTAAAAATTGTGTAGATTCATTTAATTTTGAGATAGACAGGAAAGAATCTACCTTGATTTAAACTTTCAAAGAACGTTAGCAACGCAGCGCTAGGGGCAAGCACCCCTAAAAATGCTTGCAAATTAAAAGGCGCGGTGGTCACAAGGGAGTCCCATTCGAACCGGCGAGATTCGCGGAGGGTTCCGCTGGCGGACAAGCCGCGATCAATCATTAATTGCATTTAGTCACATTTACGCGCCACATGTTACTAAGCTCCGACACGATGACTAAGCCCCCTATTACCTATAAATAATGACTCGGCGGTTTTCTGCCTCAGTCATACAACGACAATGGTGCGAGATTAATCATTTTTTTAATAAATAACATAATGTGAACCCACATGTCATTTGCAGATTGTAATTATGAGCTGGAGAAAAGAGTAAGCGAAAACAACAACAAACCAATCATGAACTTTTATTTTAACTTAAGATTATTTATGTCTTTTTTTTTTGGTTGACCGTATCCCGCGGTATAATATAACCCTTTTTTTCCCGTACCCATAGCATAGTTTTTTTTTTGGGAAACCTCTCCTAGTACACCCTCCCCAAGGAACATACATGCCCAATTTCAGCTTTCTACAAGCATTAGTTTCGGCGATGCGAGTCAGTTACAGAAGAGTTGTACTTATACGAGTGACATTTTATTTCCACATTTGCAAACTGAATTTCGGTAGCCTGTAGATGAGATTAGGCCTGATGAGTTATGATAAGCAAGTTGCTGCATGTACGCACAGTGTTGACGGAGCGAGTGTGGAGATAAGTATCTGCTGAGTGGTCCCCTTCTGTTTTCCGATCGACGCACGCTCTGGGTTGCTATTAATTTCTGAGCCCCGTCACAAAGCTAATACACACGCTGGAACGTAATGTCGTTACATTTGCAAGTAAAATTCGTTACTAGCCTCTGTTTCAAAGAGAAAGAGGGTCCGAAAAATCTTTTCATAATCTCACTCCGAGGGTTAAGTTTTTTGTGTTGTTAGTAAACTTTTATATGCATTATCCAGCTCACACTTGTTTACCCGGGTAGAAAAGTAATCCACATGATAATATTATGAGTGAACCGCTGAACCAATTTCAATATACCTATTACATATTATGGTGTGGACTGCGGACTACGGGGAAACACACAGGTTCTAACCGAATTCCACGCGGACGAAGTTGCGAGTAAAAGCTATTGGATTAGATCATAAAATATACCTCAGTACCTTACCTACCTACTATACTGGTTGACCTCAGCAGAGTTTCCGATCGAGTTAGTCTTAAAAAATGAACATGGACGAAAATCATGTCTAAGTCCATGTTGTAATCTAATACTAATCTAAATTCCCGTAATAATCGGTGGCTCTGCGCTCGAAGTTGTTGACCATTATGTGGGACAAACAGTTAGGTAGTTCCAACTTCAAGAAAGGGGTAAATCGTCGAATCCGACTCGGCTGGGCAGCGTTCGGAAAGCTTCGCAGTGTCTTTTCGTCCCAATTTCCGCAGGTATCTTAAGTCAAAAGTCTTCGACTAGTGTGTGTTGGCAGTGACGACTTATGGTTCTCGTCTCTTGGAGACGTGGGCGCTAACGATGGGCCTGATAAGAAGGCTCAAGGTCACGCAAAGGGCAATGGAGAGAGCTATGCTCGGGGTTTCTCTGCGTGATAGAATCAGAAATGAGGATACCCGCAGTAGAACTAGGGTAACCGACATAGACCAAAGAATTGCGAACCTTAAGTGGCAGTGGGCGGGACACATTGCTCGCAGGACTGATGGCCGATGGGGCCGGAAAGTTCTCGAGTAGCGTCCGCGAACCGGGAGACGAGCTGTCGGTAGGCCTCCAACAAGATGGAGCGATGACCTCCTAAAGGTCGCTGGAAAGTGGAAGGTGGAAAAGCGAGTAGGACAGAACCGCTCTGATTGGCGTGCCTTGGGGCAGGCATATGTCTAGCAGTGGACGTCTTTCGGTTGAAGTGATGAGTGATGATAAAATATCATGTTAACGTGTAAATAAACGTGTACCTACAATTTACGTACACCTTTTACCTTAATCTATACAATTATTGTTGCAGGTGTCGGTTAAAAACGACAATCTAAAATATAATGTGCTTCGACGGATCGGAAAATGGAAAACTAAGACCAGTTTTAAGGACTGAGTTGATAATATGATGTAGTAAAAAATTTAATAATTTAATCCGCGGTAGCCGTTGATTAGTACCATGGCTGGCGGCTGTGCGTAGAATGCCTCGCAGAAGGCGAATAAAACAACGAAAACTTCGTCTTCACCTTGCCAATAACAACCGCGCGTCCCTAAAAATGTAAAGTGAGGGGAGACGTTAATAAAAATTCCACGCTGAAACAACAAATTAAACGAAGCCGAGCCACTCGAAAAGCCATAAGTACTCATCTCAATTGCCGCCGATAAGAAATCCTCGGCAATGTATTCCGAGCACGTTTCAGCTCACGGTTTTTTCTCGCTATGCTACTGTGGCGTTTAAAACGAATTGACTCTTAAATTCTTCAGAATGAAATGCTGTCGGAGTTTTATTAAATCGAGTGTAACCATTCCTGACGTTACGCAAATGGCGGGTCCTCCCCTACATCTGTCGCGGGATGCACCCCCTTAATAAGTGTTAACGCTTGCCGGCTGGCGGCCTCGGCGGGCCGCTGCCGGCGCGAGCTAAATCTCTACAAATTCTTGATACAAATTAATGGCACAGGACGACTCCGTGAACGTCTCTTGTAATTTCATTGCGCGTTACACTGCCACCCCTATGGAAGCCGCGACTAAGAATAAACAGCAATTCAAGTGTGTGGGTTAAATTTACTCTTACGCTAAATACTGGGGCTATGGCTTTATTCTGATGAAGCTTCAGAGTGTAATTATTGTACGAGTGTTTCAATTAAAAACTGGTATTTACATAATTTTATTTCCTATTTTGTTTCTCTTTTTAGTTGTGTCTGTTAATTGTTTCAATGAGGGTTTAATTAATGATTTTCCTTATTTGTCATTATAGGTATGTAAAGTAAATTGTATTTTTTTATCTCGCTATATAAATAAATGTCTTGCCGCGCGCAGCCAAAAGTCCGCTATTCCATGTGTGGATCCGTAAGCCGAGGTAGCCTAGTGGGTCGGGGTATAAAATCCGGCACGGAGTTTACTTATTTGAGAATCCAATTGAAAGCTAAACTATATAACTCAAACGCTCTCGTCGAGTAATGAGAGAGAGAGAGGACATTTTGATTATCCAGCGGTGGGACGTAAATAGGCTGTTTTGGTTGATAGTGGTACCTACACTGTACCACGCCTTGATGGTTATAGGGTAGCTACGAAAAATTTAAAGCAATGGCAAGATTAGTTTCCATCTTATCTGCCGCCTAAATTGCCTACTAAATTAAAAAATAAAAACAATGAATAAGTCCATATTTGACTCAAAAAAAATCACAACAGCAATTAAGAGCTATTAAACCCGATAATGTCAATAAAATAATCTAACACTTTAAACAATCTAGATTCTATAGTCGTACCATATTTATGTTAGTACAGGGGCTATATTCGAAGTCTTAAATAGGGATCTTCCCTATAGGATCGCTCACGCGTCAAGTTGAACTTTAAATCTAGCTGCTTAAAGTTCATGCGACGCGTGAGCGATCCTATAGGGAACATGGAGATCCCTAGTTTAAGACTTCGAATATAGACCCAGAACATAGTACATGGTAAATAATGTTCGTAAACTAACGATAACGTAACGAGCAGCATAAATTAATCATGATTACTTATCTTATTTGTGTCACGTGCTTGACCAAATACATTATTGATAACTTTAAGTACTTTCATTTATTTATATGAATGCAACAAACGAATTGAACCACATTTCTATTTTTCAGACCATTAACTCTGGATAATAACGGAGCAGCTGAATGGGCGAGTAAAATAAACGCGGCGGGCGAAATAGTTCGGAACTGGTATCATCGTTGCAAATGTAAATGAACAATTAAAGCGTTTGCAGGGGCCAGGGACAATGATGATAATTATTTTAGTTTGCTGTCGGCGCGGCCGTCAGCCGCCGCCGCCGCCCGGCGCGGCCGAGGAATGTCCTCGGACCCCTGCTTTCATTGCCATTAAACTGCGACACTTCTGCTATTCGTAAATTATTATCAGCCAGCGTTTTCATTACTCTCCCAACAAAGGAACTCCAGATCTACGTACTGATTTAACTTAGATCCGACTGCGCCTCGCCTCCGCCTCGGCCATTGTTCCACTACAATCCTGACTCATATTAGGCCCGAGGTGAAATTTTGATTAATTCGTTATACTGTTCTCCGTTATCGATAATTCCAGTCGAGAAACTTCGATGAAAGGACTTCGGTGGCTTCAAAATAATTGCATTGGAATTTCACGTGCCTCTGCGCTTTGCAATGGAAAATGTGAAATGTGCAACAAAATGAAACTTGCTATTAGTGTTGTTATACTCGTATGTGTATAATATAATAATATATTTTGCTTTTAAATATATATTAAGTAGATAACTATATTATGAAATAAACTTTATTAGATACTTACTAATTTGAATTTAGGTACCACTGAGCTTTTCGGTGAAGGAAAACATCGTGAGGAAACCTGCACGCATCTGCGAAGTAATTCAAATATGTGTGTGAAGTCCTCAATCTGCACTGGGCCCGCGTGGGGACTATAGCTCGAACCCTCTCGTGATGAGAGGAGGCCTGTGCCCAGCAGTGGGACGCAAATGGGCTGTAGTAGTAGTAGTAGTAGGTACTTACTTACTGAGGTACCTATTTTTTTTCTAAATAGTTTTGTTACTCTCTAACGCGGTTACCGGACCCTATGTGTACCGTTTCCAGTCCCATCTTAGTGTTATATTATAATAAAAAAATTCAAAATGAAATTGTGACCCATATACCTTTATTTTGACGCACCAAATCCGTTAATAAATTCATTCCGTGGTTAAAAACCTATACTAATAACAAGTACTTATGTATGTAGGTATGTATATCCGGATTTACCTCGAGAACTAGAGTAGTATATAAAACGGGTCAACATGTAAGCTACTTTTTACCGAACTTTAACTTTTAAGGCTGTTACTGTTACCGAATTCCACGAGCGAAGTCGCAGTCAGAAGCTAGTTAATAAATATGAATATTCATCTGACACTTCAACTTGTAGATAGTTTATTCCACACTACATAACAGTGTCAATCAGTTGAAACAGTATTTGGTCTACTTATATGGAAAAACCACATTACAAATCCATATTAATTTAATATTATAAATGCGAAAGTAACTCTGTCTGTCTGTCTGTCTGTCTGTTACCTCTTCACGCTTCAACCGCTTGACCGATTTACATAAAATTTGGCATGGAGATAGTTGGGGCACAGAATATTTAATAGTAACTAGAGATCTTCTACTATCTAAAGTCCCGCGCCTTCACATTTCAAAACGCTTCAATTTTTTTATTATTAATTAAAAAGCACCACCAACACTCTCGATGCATAATTGATGGCTGTCTCAGCACGCACACATGTGTTGAGAGTGTTGGTGGTACTTTTTAAATACATTGAAGCGTTTTGAAATGTGAAGGCGCGGGACTTTAGATAGTAGAAGATCTCTACATACAGAATGGCCACGGAATCACCCGCCTGAATACATTTGTTTCATCGGGAGATGGAGTGTGGATCGTCGGCCCGCGTAGTTGTTACACACACATGTACAAATGTACAGACGTCCTCGCACGCCCACAGACGTCCTCAAACGCAAACATTGACACTTCATTCGAATTGTGTTCGAAATCGTGCTTTTATAGGCCGTGTCCGCCCTGTGGTTGGGGTACCGGGAAAGGACATAGGCTACTTTTAATCCCGGAAAACGCATAGTTCCCGCGGGAACGCGATAACCGAGTTCCACGCGGGCGAAGTCGCGGGAAGAAGCTAGTCAATACTAATATTATAAAAGCGAAAGTAACTGTCTGTCTGTATGTTACCTCTTCACGCTTCAATCGCTGGACCGATTTGGATGCAATTTGTTATGGAGATGAATGGAGTCCCGGGACAGGACCAGCAGAACTACTTTTTATCCCGGAAATATAGTTCAACGCAAGTACCCGAGGTAACGCGATAACCGAATTCCACGCGGGCGAAGTCGTGGGCAGGAGCTAGTATACCTATATAAAGCTTCAGAGGCGAAAATTATTTTATTGACGTGGTTATGCCAAATTCGTCACCGATTACTCGTTAATTAAATGTCAATGATTCAAAGCTAAAGCTTAGCTTACTAGCTTACGAGTATTTTGAATTTCACGCAATTCGTATCTGAAATAAGTCCTTATTCATTCTTCATGAAAAATATATCCCATTGTAGATTTCGAAACGTGACATTTTCATAGTTCCTTTTTGCGATCACCTAAAAATTGTAAAAAAAAAACAAATAATAATAAAAATAATAATAATAAAAGCTCATTTGTGAAGAGCCTCGGATGCCTACATATCAGTGGCCGCTAGAGTTGTAGGGGAATGAAAATGGATCGCGTCGGATAGCAGAGGAATGCTTTCGGCTCGAATAATTCAGTTAAACGAGTAATTTATGACTGGCAAATTACTGACATTGCCACGGCCGGCTATCAGCGCGGCAGTAGCGATGCGCATCTGCATTATTAGATGCGTGGACTTGCTACTCAGTAGGTGGCCTCTCTCGCCGCGTGTACCTACTCGCTGTCACTACATGCCAGCTTAGCTTACTAGCTTACGAGTATTTTGAATTTCACGCAATTCGTATCTGAAATAAGTCCTTATTCATTCTTCATGAAAAATATATCCCATTGTAGATTTCGAAACGTGACATTTTCATAGTTCCTTTTTGCGATCACCTAAGTATTATTTTCTTATTATTAGTTTAGGTTTAATTTTCAATTATACATAGATATTACACTAGGAATGCGCCACTGTAGGTATACAGCCGTGCAGCCTAGTTAGTTAATGTCATTTGATTTGCTCTCAAGAGTCGAATCGTCGTCATAAAAACTATTTAACTTGGACTACTTAGCTCAAACACGATAGGGCTGCGTCCTTTCAATACAAGTTCAATTGGTAGTTTCAATGGTCTTCTGACTCCATCATCAGAACCTCTACCAAAATCATTGTCAAGATGAATCAAACAAATACAAACCTGATTGGTTTATCTTGGTAAATTTAAGAGTTCCTATGGCCACCTGCCTACAGCCAACTTCCTCATCAGACCAACTTTAAGGTACTTATTATAGTATTGTTTCTAGAAAAGACGCGAGTATAACAAGCCCAATCGAACATCAAAAATGTACTCTTATACCTACCTATAGCTTTCATGATAAGCGTAGGTAAGCTACTAAAACGGGAAATTAAATAAAAGCTTGTGTGTATTATGATATATGATATCTGTGATTATTGCCTCGCTCATTCACCTTATTTTAATTATTTAATACCGTCCTATTTTAAATGAAGCCGTGGTGGCCTAGTGGTTCGACCTACCGCCTCTCATGCAGAGGGTCGGGGGTTCGATTCCGGCTTGCACCTCTAAGGCCCGGTTCCTATATCCAAACAACGCCTCGTTTTGCCTACGGACGGTTAAAATTTGACAGATTCTCTATGGAACAAATGTCAAAAATCAACCGTCCGTAGGCAAAACGAGGCGTTTCGTGGATATAGGAACCGGGCCTAAGTTTACTTAATGTGCGAAATTCAATTTGAATTTACCACAGAGCTTTTCGGTGAAGGAAAACATCGTGTTCCTCACGATGTTTACCTTCCTGCACCAACCAACCAAAAGCAACCTGCACGCATCTGCGAAGTAATTCAAAGGTGTGTGAAGTCCCCAATCCGCACTGGGCCCGCGTGGGGACTATAGCCCAAACCATCTCGTGATGAGAGGAGGCCTGTGCCCAGCAGTGGGACGCAAATAGGCTGCAACAGTAGTATTTTAAATGGACCGTACAGTAAATGTAAACCGTATACACAGGTAAAAAGATTTTTGCGATAAAGATATGTCTGCTATTAAATGCGACAATTTCCAGTTCAATGCATATAAAAACACAGTTTCAGAAAACATTGAAATAAACTGGATAGTTTTCAGAATAAAATTCAGTCATACAAATTCATTTAAATTCAGGCAACTGGCGCTCTAGACATATCGTGTTCAATTAATAAATAACAATTCATTTAGGTAATTATGAAAATTACATCAAAAATTTTGAACAAAATCCTTCCAAATCCTTGTAACTTCGATACGAAAATTCAGAATTCAAAGGAGAAGAATGTCTATGAAACATTAATGCCAAGAGAATGACTGTGAGATGAACAGAAAAAATAAACCGTAATAATTACGTTTTATTATTTGAAAAAGAAAAACTAATTGGTTGTGGTTAATTGATCGTTTCTCTATGGTAGTACGAACTTACTAAGGCCCACTTGCACCAAGCCGCTAACCTCGGTTTAACCGCTTAACTCGGATTTTTTGTATGAATTTGACGTGGGTTAAGAGGCAAACCCGAGGTTAATGGCTTGGTGCAAGTAGGTATG
Source organism: Aethes cnicana (assembly GCA_963971205.1). Classification (NCBI taxonomy): domain Eukaryota; kingdom Metazoa; phylum Arthropoda; class Insecta; order Lepidoptera; family Tortricidae; genus Aethes; species Aethes cnicana. The sequence goes on along the minus strand of OZ020274.1, from coordinate 8,585,336 downwards.
CCTTAGTAATTACAATACTCTGCAATTATTTAAAAAAATTTTTTGTTATAAATGATGGAACGATGAAACATCACTAGTTTTATCTCATGTATCCTTGGCTTTTTGTTGTCAGTTTCATAAATCTCAGCTTTGTTACAAAATTCAACAGATTCAAATTACCTCCAATTCACCCTTAAATTAAAATACTTCAATATTGTGTCGTGCTATATACACATGCGTGTTGTTTCTCAATAAGCGAAATGTAAAATTTCTTGTGAGAAAAATAAGTTCCTGAACCATTAAATCTCGGTTACAATATAGCACCTTTTCGTGCCGCCCCTATGGCAACCATTTAATCATAATAAGTGGAGGGATTTGGACTTTTACGTACCCCAGACTGTCGGGATTAACATTGAATCTCTTATTTGATTTATGTATGATTTTTGGAACAGGGTGTATTGAAATCACGACTACTGGCAATTTTCTAACATCAGAACATCACAAAGACACATCTTTTATTTTATTGTTACAGGCTTTTGACCACGTTTGACACAACGGACTGCGAACTGTGTCAAACAAAAACTTCCACACTCCCTGTTCCTCATCACAAAATCATACTTGACTGAAAGATTCTTCCAAATAAAACAAGGAGATGCAAGATCACGCTTGTATTACATTAAAGCTGGTGTACCACAGGACTCCGTCCTGGGTCCAGTGCTCTATAATATATTTACTTCAGACCTCCCAACTTCTGAAAATGTGATAGTCGCAACATAGGCGGGTGATGTCGTTTACCTGGCCAGTGATGATGATCCACAGAAGGCAATTGAAAAACTGCAAAACCTACTAGGTAACCACTCACTTGGGTCAATAAGTGGCGCATTAAGGCAAGTGCTCAGAAGTCTATATCACTTTCACACTAAGGAAGAAAAGCTGCCCACAGGTTAAGCTTGGCACAGAAGAGTTTCCCAGCGTAGAATTCGTAAAGTACCTCCTTACCTTGAATTTCATCTAGACAGAAGGTTGACATGGAAACAACATATCAAAAAGAAAAGAGATGCATGAGATTAATCTTAACGTCAGGAACTTGTACAGACTTGTATATATTAAACTACTGATCCTAGGAAGCTGAAATTTGGAAAGTAGGTTACTTGGGGAGTGTAGAGAAGCACTAAGAGAAGATTTCCCCAAATTCACACGAGACCGGAAAAAATCGGGGGTTTACACGTTACTGTTTCTGAGCAGGTAAAAGTTAGTAAGGCGATAAAACACAACATCGCGAAATGAATCACAAAATCCAGAACTAAAAATACAAAAGTCGTTCTCTTGAAAGAGACCTTGGTCGGAGTATTCATAGACTGTTAAATAAGTCAATAAACCAACCTCAACAAACCAACTGTATCAATATCCAAAGAATTCATCTTTTTATACTGAGTAAGGTCGGAATGCTTCTCAGATTACGTACATAAGAAGGTGTTGTTCTATTTCGTCACCGCCCACCAAGATTAATAAAACAGCGGCCAGATAACTTCGTTTTACTCGGACGAAATGTTAGGATATTTCCAAATAAATAAATGAAAAAATACCTATTGCTTAATGATATCATTGGATTTACTAGCCTAATTATGAAACTAAATATGCAATCGAAACAACATTATTTGAAAAATCCTAGGAAAATTTTACTTACCTGAAATGCAAAAATGAGTTTGCTTGCTTACTTGCCACATTTACAGAAGTTATATATCTTATACTTAAAATAGTAATGCAATTTTATATCTATTTAGCTACACATCCATACATACATTAACTTGGGGAAAATGTCCCAGAGAAAAATAAACTAGTTAAACGCGAGCCAAACTGCATACAAAAGAAAGTTTATTAAATAGACGAATTATGATATTATCTATGAAGAAATTCTCACCGATCACTCAAGTTTATGTTTATTACAAGTTAAATTCGTATTTCGTATCTTGGATTTTTATCATATTCTATTTTTCAAAAAAATAATTCCTAGTAGATGGTTTTTTTTTTGAGACGCTACAGACATTTTTTCATGTTCGATACAAATGATGTAACTTTTCATCTAATTTTCTTTCTTTTCTTAATAGTTAGTATACACACGATCTTTATATATTAAACGAAGTATCTATATCTATAGAGATATATTCGCACTTTCGACTACCTACCTATTTACTTTTATTACAATTAATTACCTATCAATATTTTGTATAGGATTCAGGCGTCGCTCACACAACCAATCCCATATACAATTATTTTTTTTACCAACTCAAAAAAATAAAGACCTATACAATAAACTTAGAATCGATAGCCGATACTGTGGGTTAATTATTTGCCATATTTTCTGACCCACCATGTCTAGCCACTTCTTGAAGTCTCACGTCGCGGGAGCCCCAAATAGCCACGAATGTCTTCTACAACAATGACAATGACTTTGTATAGATAACATTTTTTTCATGTGGATTTAATGTAATCGCAAACCGTAATTTGAATCGGCTGGTCTACCATAAATACCTCCCTATAAAGTACCTATAAGTACGGAACATAAGCAAAAGCTTATCCAAAGAACTAAAATTAACATACCACTACTTAGGTACTTATTTAGGTACCTATATAGCTAAGTTTTTTTTAACAATACAATAGGGACAAATATAGCTTTACATAATACGATTATTCCACCCAAAATATGGTTGTCGAACCTTCCGTAAGTTGGTTTTCGAACGTCAGTAGAACTTCACCTATTTGTAGACAATAGATCCTATCATATCATTATACGTTTGTGATGGCCGTACACCCTTGACTAAGTTCGACTAGGTATCAAACCTCTTTAAATGTGTATATATTTACAATACCTGAATTAGTGAGTGTGTTGTCTCCCACACCGGTGGAGGTGTCGACGTCAGCGTGCGTGCTAGCGACAGCGAGCAGCGCGCATGCCCACGCGCACCACGACAGCCGCGCGCACGACAGAACCTGCCCAGCACGACCCATTGCACATCACCAACCCCCGGTCTGTTCACTTACATCAACGAAAGTTCCCTCAAGTTTCAAACTAACTTTTAAAAACTATTTAAAATGTAATCAAAAGTTATTAGAAGTTGCATAGAGTCATTCGCGTGTCGGTGCGGAGCGCACGGTCCCGTCGGCCAGTGCGGATGCGGAGCGTCTGGCGAGAGCCTCGTCGAGGCGATGGGGTCGCGGTGACACTGGCGGCGGCACATCGCGACCGCGACCGGCTCCTCCGGTAGCCCGAGTCAGATCCGCGAGGAGGGCCGCTGCGCGCGCAGCGCCCGCGCCGACCAATCGCGCCGCGGGGGTGGGCCCGCGCGTAAGACGCACGGAAGTATATGCGAAGGCCTATGTACAGACAGACGATAGCGGACAGGTGGTTTCGCGTTCGTAATTAGGCTCCTGATAACTTATTGCGACGTAAATATATCCACCCCGACGATTAAGATAGCGCCCAAAATGTGCCACGGATTTACGAGTGCGGATAACATTTCAAACAGGTCTTCCCTTTACGCTACGGAGGTGATAAGACTTCGCAATACCACCTGCACGCATCTTTACATATATATTTTCTTGATGAATCCCGAACTTATTAATTCAAGTACATAATTAAAAAGTTCGGGATTCATCATATCATATCTCGTAACTGTTTTTTTTTTTTTCAATAATAAAAATCCGACTGCAAACTTTGATTTCAGATATAAGTAAAGTATTATATGTTTGTAATCAGTTCATTAAACCCTTCAATTTGATACCCTATTCGATAGGCTCTGACGAAAAAAAAATAGAAATATTTAAAATGCTTCTAAAAGTTAGCCATTTTGTTTTTTGCAATTTTGATTATTGGCACACTCACGATTTAAAAAAATCTAAAGACACCTCGCAAGCTAAAATCCATCAAGCCATTTAGGCTACACAGCGTCACACTCGAAAATCATAACCCTCCTTCTGGCACAGTCGGGTAAAAGTACGAAGGGTAAGTAAGTATAAGTGTAGGTACGATACTTAGATAGTACTTACTTTTACATGAAATTCCTTATTATCTAAGTCGTAAATTATTATTAACGATGAACAAATAGCTTAGAATTCGGTAGCAACGTTCCAGCAGGAACTATGCGTTATTTTCCAAGACACATAAAACGACAAATAAAGCTATGCTACAATAGTTGCACTTACTATCACTACGCCTACGCCTAGTGTAATTTTATGAAATATTGTGTAAACTTATCTACTGAATAAAATTTATTATTATTATTATTTGTTGGTACATTTTCATGTCACGGGCCCATGTGGACCCGGTCATTCGCATTCATGGGGCCGAAGCCAACATGAAGAGGCTTTTGGTACCTTTAACTATAAATGTGAGATGGCCGCAACTGTGGAGATCTGTCCTCCCAATACAACATGAGGCTGTACTGGCGGACAGCCCTCCCCAGTTGCCAAACTATTGCCGAGGAAGGAAGAGACTTGGAGTGGGCTATGTGGATGGGAGGTGTGGACTGGAAAATCGGGCTATGGAGTGAGATTACGGACATCTGCCTGATCAATATCTCACAAATTGAAGGCAAGGCAGACGGTGACTCGCCGCTTACGCACTAACCTAAAGGCTAGCCTTCGTGGGCCCCCTATATAGGCCACCGCACGGGTGGCGAGGGAGCAACACTGATGTAAGCAGCTAAGGGTGTGGAGAGGTGTGCACCGGTTTCGCCATCGCGGGTCGCGCCTCGTGCGCACCCGGAGCGGGTTTCCCCGTTATTACGCAGATTGAGCACTTCCACCCTTACAAGCATATAGCTCCTGCGCTCCACTCTGGGCGGCCAACTAAGGCAATCCAGAGGCGGGGGAGGTGTGTAGCTGTGTGTATGTGTGTGTATGGCGCATGTGTGTGTCTGCCCCCAGGAGTCTCGGGTGCGAGGTGTCGCCGCTCACCATCGGCCCGCCACAGGCCGCCCTGCGCTGACTGACTGCACCGGTGGTACAACACCAGGTGGGCGATGGGGTCGTCACATCCCTACGCCGTTATTATTATTATTATTACTCAAGAGCGTAAAAGGTGTCTAAGTATAAGAGAGTTATAATAAGCTTAATCCCGTAGAATAGCGACTACTTAAATCATTCTTGTACAGGTTAAGCAGTTTTGTTATCACTTTTAGCATGATCTAACTCTTTAAAAATTCTATAAAAGATTAACTTGACCTAATAGTGCTATATAATTGCTATAGTCGGCGATGGTAGTATTGATTTAGAAACAGCATACGTAGGTACCTGCTATACTATAGCTGGTAAAATAGAGTAGCATCTAAATTGTTCAAATGCTGTCGTAACTTTAAATGCAAAAACCGGCCAAGTGCGTGTCGGGCCACGCGCAAATTATAGGGTTCCGAAGTTGAGGATGTCCACAGTACCTTTCTAAGACTTATTAGCATCTAGCTAGCCTGTGGTATGACGTGCCCGCCCGACGCCCCTGCCGCTCGAGAAAAATCATCATTATAAGTTGGTCGACTATTACTCGTAAGTTTGTACAGCCTACTTAGCTCTGATAGTTTTCCTTTCAACTACGTTATATATGCCACAACCGTGATTTTTTTCAGCCATCCAAATACCACCATTTAGCTGGCAGGGGGGGGGACACGTGACTCTAACAAAAAATAGCACTTTAAAGCTTAATATTTCACAAACGCATCACTTAATCAAAAAATGGTTTTAACAAACCCACAATATTTTTTTAAGACCTATTCAACGATATGCCGCCCCATGGGGTACGCAAGAAAAAAAAATTACATCCCCACTTTACGAGTAGGGGAGGTACCCTATAAAAAATATATTTCAAAATTTTATTGTACCACTTTGTCAGCGTAACTAATATGCATATTCATGCCAAATTACAGCTCTCTAGACCTAAGCATCTCCGAGCAATAGTGCGGACAGACGGACGGGCGGACGGACGGACGGACATGGCGAAACTATAAGGGTTCCTTGTGGACTTCGGAACCCTAAAAATGGAGCAAAGCTGAAGTGTGAAATAAATGTGTATCAAATGTATATACGGCGATTTGGTGGTGCTACTGGATGACATCCTTAGGTATAACATATTCTACATATATAAGTATATTAAGTTACTGATTGGTTTAAAGAATTCGATTTGGTTAAAACTTCAACTAAATATGAACAATTGAACATCCCGAAATGTGCCCATCGACATACCTATGCTGGTGATAACGTTAATAGTTTTTTAAGCAATAGTCGTATAAGAGAGGTCAGAATGATATGCGAGGCTTGCCGAACATCGTAAGGGTCGTATTTTTTAACTTGGTTTATACCTACAAGTACAAAGTTGCATACAATAATAGGGATCTAAACTGTAAAATTGAAGTTAAAGTTTGTTTGTTTCTCCTTCCTCCCGTCGAAACGACTGGACCGATTTGCATGTGGTATGTAGATAGTTTGATGCCCTGGGAATAACATAGGATATTTCTTATCCCAATATTTGTGGATATCGCATCCCCAGTAGGTACAACACTGTACTAAGTCAAAATAAATATAAATATATTCAACTATATATTTTCAAGTCAATTTTGAAAATTTTCGACATAATACAGTGTTGTACTGGGAGTGCGATATATAGGTGTAGATATGTTCCTCGATTAGGTACCTACTTCGTCAATTGTGAACCGATTTCGATAAATTCATTTTGTAACCGACCCAAAGCTACGACAATCTTACAGTGAACTTGAAATCGATACTTTGGTTTCAGGCTGTCGGGCTATGAAGGCGGTTTTTAGTTTTTTACTGACTATTTTCAAAAAATAAACAATTGCCATGTGATGGCCTTTCTGAAAGCATTTTGAGAAATATTATTTTCAAAAAGTAATTCCAGATTTATGGAAGAGGTAGACCTTTAAGATGAGAGCTGGGCGTTACAGATTTACATTAATACCTACTTAATACTGTTATGTATGTAGCTTTAGTTACTAATATTTTTTGCACTGGCAAGGCGCATGCAAAATGTTATCTCACTTTCCGAATAGACTTTTGGTAAAACGGACTCTGATGTTTTATTATTTATATGTATATTTCCTAGTTCCCAGGCTCTGGAGATCGTAGACTTAACAAATACCACCTGCCACCTGATGGTAATTAATTATTATTACGAGCCCGTTCCTTCTATTATTTATTTATTGAAAATAGCTTCTACCCACGACTTCGCCCGCGTGGAATTCGGTAATCTCGTTGCCGCGGGAACTATGCATTTTCCAGGATAAAAAGTGGCCTATAACCTTTCCCGGGACCCCAAATATCTCCATGCCAAATTTCATCTCAATCGGTCCAGCGGTTGAAGCGTGAAGAGGAGACAGACAGACAGACTGAGTTACTTTCGCATTTATAATATTAATATGGATTAATTAAACTTACCTACAGAAGTTAAAAAAACTTAAATTAAAAACATTTTCCCGTAAAACTGCTTGTGTGCAGTTTGTCTTTAGCTTTAGGTAAGAAAATAAACAAATAAAATATCCAGTTAAACATTCCTTGGTAATGCTTACTTATTCATAACATAGATAATAGAAACTGTTTTAGTTTATTTTTAAACGAATTGCAGGCATATTCTAGGCCAATGTGTGACACATCCGAACAAAACTTTTATAACGTCACTACCTTACAAGCGCGTAAGTATATCAAAAATCCACAGAAGGTAATATTATAAATGCGAAAGTAACTCTGCCTGTCTATTACCTCTTCATGCTTCAACCGCTGGACCGATTTAGATGAAATTTGATACGGAAATAGATGGAGTCCCGGGAAAAGACATTAGTACCTAGACTACTTTCAATCCCGGAAAAACGCAGAGTTCCCGCGGGAATGCGATTATCGAATTCAACAATTACAATTACAACTACCAAGAGAGCGTTATGATACCTGTAACCTTTGACACGATAAACTTTGACTTTACTTTACTTACTTACTTTACTTTTTGTCACTGCACTGACTCACCGATTATCAAATTTCTACGGTAAGTACTTTAGGACTCTTACAAACTCCAAATTTGGAAAAGAAACAATATTTATATCCCACTTCCAGTCCCGGTTCCCGGTTTTACAAACTGCATATGTAAGTTTGTAATTCCGTACAATGAAAAGGAAATTACAAGGTTATATTTGCAGTTTGTCGTGCCAATAAAGACGGAGCGGGCTTTAAGTGGTAGCTTACGTACAAGAATTTCGGGTACGAACCCGAAAAGATAAAAGAAGGATTAAAAAGCCCAGCCATATGCACGGTATCTGCGATTAAACGTCAACGTTATTGCTTGTGTCATAGTCATAAGACTTTGAGAGTCCATCACACGCGGTATCCATGAATGGTGCCTTACCAGAACGCGATTTCCACCATTTCTATTTTAGCTGTCAAGAATTTTCTTATAATGTGCAGCTGGTCTTACAAACAAAACAAGCCTTTAGGACCCTCACGCCGTGCACCTGGCACAAATTTTGATCACAGGGGTAGTTCCAGTTATTAGTTATCAGTGGGGATTCCCCGCTAAAGGGTGCTACAGACGACCCTACTTCCAGGGCACTGCATGCATGGCCACTGCCAAATCGTGCCGTGTGTAGGCTTACAGGGCCGACATTTTGCAGTATGAGCAATTAAAATGTCGATCCTGCAAGCCTACACACGGCACGATTTGGCAGTGGCCCTGCAAGTAGGGTCGTCTGTACCACCTTTACAATGTCTTCAAGTATTGCCAGATTAAAAAAACTTCTTTCAATTTTCAGTGCCTTCAGGGATTTTTAGCTGTGCATATTGTACTTTACAAGGGGCTCTGAGAGATGTAGACCTCGCTGAACATTTTTGCATATTTTGAAATAGATTTTTTTTTCAACCCCGTAGAAAAAAAAGGTAAATCTGAATCGACTATAAAAATCTGTAGAAATTTAGGACCTATTGCAAAAAAATCACAAGAATCGATTGAGAAATGCGAGAACAAAACAGCCGAAACATCCGGACATGGTTACATCATTTGGGTTACATCATCCAAGCATCAACCGCATTTTAAAGGCCGGTTAACGTTAACTATGGCCTGCCCTGCCACGGCTAAGCCTGCCACATATAGATTGGACAAATGGGACAAACTACATAAAAGTCTTGACTCGATGAGACTTTGAACACAATGATCATTCTATTTAATTTTGTACTTGAAGTAAGGTACTGATAACAACGCCACATTTCCCATACAACGCAAATATAACGGGCGTAAGCTACGTGCCTGGCGGTTTGAAACAACTTATCTTTAATTGGCTATGGGTGAAAAATTACAAAGTGCTTGATTCTTTTTTTATGGATAGGAATAACCTTCCGTAATAAGAGAAAAAAATCCGAGAATTTTCCGTGGCGTAGATTTTGCGTAAAAAATAAAATTGGTTTTGCGTTATAACGATTAAAAGATTCTGGTTTTCCTTGGTCCAAGTAAGCACAGCACATGTTTCTGAAAAAAAATAGTGTTGACATTTGACGTTGACAGTTCTCGCTTCCTTCGTACGAATATAACTTTACGTGTTTTAACAATTTTATTGGAAAAATAGCTTATTGATGACTGCTTTTGCTTACTGGATTTTCGATTCTGCTTGGCCCCAACGACGACGTATGCTTTAAACACGTTATTACGAATGAAAAGCGAATGAAGCAAGAACTGTCACCGTCAATAGTGTCAACACTTGTTTTTTAAGAAGTAGTGCTGCGTACTTGGACCATGGAAACACCTTTATTTCAATCGTCGTAACTCTAAATCAATTTCTTTTTTTTACGCAAAATCTACGGCACGGAAAATTCTGAGATTTTTTTCTCTTGATACGGAAGGTTATTCCTATCCATAAAAAAAATAATCGAGCACATTGTCATTTTTCACCCATAGCCAATTGTCTTGGCTTGACATTACTTGTTCTGTGGCTTGACTTTGACAGTTGACTTGACAATCGAAATTGATACATTCACGTATGTAGTACAATCGCTCGCTAATAATGTCCATGCGAATTAGGTCTAAGTAAACAAATATAAGTTTTAATTATTTTGATTCCTTATGAAATAATAAAATTAAGATGGATCCAAATAGTCGTGGCAGGAGGACGGAGTTAGATGTAGACAGTTTTCGTAGTGATGAACCGGGCTATGACCGCGCTCGAATAAGAAGACAATCCGGAGGTTTCGTGGACTTGGGAAATGAATCACAATATGGTACGGGTGGACACCAAGCCTCCGGAGCGAATGAAATATTTGCAGATATCCAGGTAACAAGTTTACTGGGTTTAAACAACTATCCTCCAAATCTTAAATTTATGTTGTCGAATTGATAAAAGGATCACCTAAAACCTTTGTTAAGATAGTAATTAGAATACTGAGATAAGCCATAATCTTTTAATTCATATAGGTATCGACGTAATTTACACTTTATATCGAATTTAAGTTTTATTTCAGGGTGATACACCGTGGTGGAAATCAAACTTCTTCATATCACAACCAGTTCTTTTTGGAACATGGGATGGAGTGTTTACGTCTTGTCTTATCAATATATTTGGTGTGATTGTGTTTCTGCGGTCTGGCTGGATTGTAGCCCAGGCTGGTTTAGTCAATGCTGTCTTAATAGTTTTTTTCACAGGTAAATGAATATAAATGATTAAAAATAGATGAAATTTTCTTCATCATTAATATGGATTTTAAACTTTGATATATTTTAACATAAAACCTTTCGTATTAATGATTACATGACTATTTTGTTCCAGTGTTTGTTGCATTGATCTCAGTGTTATCAGCAGTTGGTATCTGTGATAGATGTCGGATAGAAAGTGGTGGAGTGTACTTTTTATTAGCTCATACATTGGGTTCACGTAAAGGAGGAGCACTAGGAATTGTGTACTGTTTTGGACAGGTACCGGATAAATAAATTACAATGCCTATACCTTTCTAATTTATTTCCATTTACACCACTACTAAAAATATCATAGACCATCAGTATGTATTCTTTGTTATAATTTGCTTTTGATTTTATAGGCCGTAGGATGTGCTTTAAACGTGTTTGGTTTTGGAGAATCAATGGCCAAGTTGTTTGGGACTGAAGAAACGTGGGCAGCACGGGGTCTTGCTATTTCTGCAGTGCTGCTGTTGGGCACAATAAATATTGCCGGAGTGAAATGGGTTGTGAAATTGCAGTTTTTACTGCTTCTAATTATATTGATGGCTGCTCTAGACTTCTTTGTTGGATCATTCTCAACTCACACTGGTTAGTAATTCTTATCCATTTTATTTTATTTTTTGGAAACTACTTGTTAGTAAAAATGTTGTAGAATTATCCTGTTTATTTTTGATAGATATTCTTTTTGTAACATGAAATGAAACTTATAATAAATTTGAATAACATACTTAAACTTTCAAATTAGTCAATGTCACACACACACACACTACTGAACTGAACAGATTGACTTTCATATTTCTTTATTTTCATTTGAAACATGTGTATCTTTGATGAACTATAGATGCTGGGTCTTATGAACATAGATTGTCTTAATATGTTAAGTATTTTTTTTTTTCACTTTACTTGTAATTTTCAGATGTTCCCGGGTTTAATGGATGGCTCAATGGAACTATATCCCATAATATGTGGCCAGATTACCAAGGTTACACATGGTTTAAGTGCTTTGGAGTCTTTTTTCCGACTATTACTGGCATATTAGCAGGCATTAACATGAGTGGAGACCTAAAGAACCCTTCTATAAATATACCTAGCGGATCCTTAGCGGCCATAGGTACAGGGTGCGTATTTTGTTTATTTTCTAAAATTTATAATGGTTTTCTGGAGTCCAAGTGACTGGAATATGTTCAATTAAAATTAATGAACATTTTTGTACCATTTTCGCCACAGAACACACCTTTTATATAATTTGAAAAGTGCTAAGCCATATAATAGCATGAAATTGAACTGATTATTGACAAGGTCATTGATTGTTTTCTTTACAGAACTGTTCTGTATCTGATGTTTGTTATAACATTGGCTGCGACTGTTAGCAGGGATATCTTGCTAACCAATTTCTCAATAGCCACGGATATATCTGCCATTACTGTGCTCCTCCTCGCAGGCTTGTATGTCAGCTCAATGAGCTCGTGCCTGGGCGCCATGTATGGGACCCCTAGAGTTCTTCAAAGTATTGCTAATGAGAAAGTCATACCAGGGCTGGAGGCTCTGGGCCATGGAGTAAGTCACATAATTCTTTATTACCCATCATGTAGGTTCGACATCATTCATGTTGTACTTATATTTTTCTTCCCTTTTGTTTCACAGAGAGGTCCAAATAAGGTCCCAATATACTCAATGGTGGTAGTAGCCATAGTGACCGTAACATTCATAATAATAGGTGACATAAACAAGCTTGCACCCATCGTCACCATGCCGTTCCTTATCACCTACGCTAGCATTGACTATTCTTACTTTGCCCTAGCTCAAACATTTGATTTGCAACATAGACGTGAGATGAGGTATGATACCTATTGTTTTTATTTTTATTATGTATTTATAACATTTGTTTTTTTCCCACTTCTAGCTATTTTTATTTTAAAACCTACCATTTATAATCATGTTGATTATAGAAAGATCAAAATTAAAGCGAATATCTAATGACAGTCTAAATTTATTTAAAATCTGTATTATATGTATGTTGTACAATAATGCAGCATTGTGCAAATTTCCAGGTTCCAGGGACATTCACAAAGAGATACCCAAGTTTATGGCGCGACAGGTAGTGACCTCGACTTACTGTTTCCAGAAAGAATTAGACACAAAAATGTTGGAGTAAGTATTGCATGGATTTTTCCATCTACACAGGTATATATAGGTAGGAAAGAGTGGCTGGTTGTGATTGGAGATTATTGAAGACCTTATAACTTCGCCCATAAAATATAACCTTGTTGATTAGGATTAAATTCGAATGGAGTTTGAACGCAAATATTTTGTATTTGAAAGAAGAGTTGAAATGTAAAGTAAACCCTCTGATTAGAGTGACAAAACTGTGCACCTCTTACCGTATTCAACGGTCGAGTGGGTGTTTTGTTCTCACTTCTGTAAAAAATATGCACCTCTTACCGTGTACAACGGTTGAGTTGGTGTTTTGTACTCACTTCTGTAAAAAATGATGCACCTCTTACCGTGTACAACAGTCGAGTTGGTGTTTTGTACTCACTTCTGTAAAAAAATATACTTACACCTCTTACCGCATGCAACGGTCGAGTTGGTGTTGTTCTCACTTCTGTAAAAAATATGCACCTCTTACCGTGTACAACGGTCGAGTTGGTGTTTTCTTCTCACTTCTGTAAAAAAATGATGCACCTCTTACCGCATGCAACGGTTGAGTTGGCGTTTTGTACTCACTTCTGTAAAAAATGATGCACCTCTGACCGTGTACAAAAGTCGAGTTGGTGTTTTGTTCTCACTTCTGTAAAAAAATATACTTACACCTCTTACCGCATGCAACGGTCGAGTTGTTGTTGTTCTCACTTCTGTAAAAAATATGCACCTCTTACCGTGTACAACGGTCGAGTTGGCGTTTCGTTCTCACTTCTGTCGTGTTTGTTCCCCAGGGCTTCACCCCGTCGCCGACGGAGCCCGCGGTAGCCACCGGCCGGGTAGCCAACGGCGACGCGCCCCGGCCCAATGTCAGCGTGCACTCAAAAAACCAGAACTGGTACTCGCACCTCTGCAACAGATGGCTGTCTTTAGCTGGGGTCAGTACATCCATACTAGCACTTCTTTGGGCTTTTGTCCTGAGCTGAGCCGCACTCCGGTATGTCCCCTGCAAACTCAGTGGTGTTTGTACTCTAGTCCACTAAACTACAGATTGGTGCCGGGTGAATCTATTTTTATTAACAGAAATTTAAAAAACCTGATTTATTCCTAAAGAAATCCAAAATCATTAGCGCTTTTAATAGTAGGTACAGCACGACACGACTTACAAGTTCCTGCGGGACTCCAACTATCTTTATATCAAATTGGATCAAAGTTGGTCCAGTAGTTTTAGTTTTATAAGTACCTATTATGCATGTTAGTTTTCAATTCAATTCAATTCAATCATTTATTCAGCAAATTGGCCACATAGGGGCACTTTTACACGTCAGAAAAGAATTTACTAGCGCTTCCTAGACCCATTGCTTGAGAAGAAGCGCCGCAACAAACTCAAGCAGAAGGCCTTTTTTCAAAATTTACACAGTTATAACATTTACATTACATGTATAAAATATACATATCGGTACGTACTACAATTACATTGAAGGGATGTATAGTCCCTAACTTAAACTTAAATCTAAGATCTTAGAGATGTATAGTCTCCAAAGGTCCAAAAAAAAAAAAAAAAAATTATGGAGATGGCCTCCATTGTCAAATAAATATAAATTCCATAGATGTCGACAGTCTCAAAATGTCAATAAATAATGAAATACATCATGTATAAAAGAGTTCATTAATACATGTCAATAAGAACATGATGAGGTCTCTCGCTTAAAATGTTTGACTTAGTAATATATTTAAAGCTAATGATTATTTTTAAACGTCCTTGCAAGCATGAACAGACCGGACCCCACAGACAGCACCCGTTCACGAGCGTGACGCGTATCTCAGCCATCGCCTCCCTCAACCATTTCTTAGTGTATGTTTAAATATAGTTATTAAGTATTTCTGAATCTGTGAGGTACACAATATACAGTAGGTCTTTATAATGTAAGAGTGTACTATTCGCCCACAAATTGTTATGCAGTTTGGCGAAAAACTAAATGTATTACCAAGTATATTATTTCTGATAAATAAATAATAAGAAAAACAAGGCGCGCAGCGAAACACTTAAACCTTAATTATTGCTTGATCCGCGCGCCTTCTATGTTGGGTCTGCGCATTTGCAACATTTCGTATCCATATTTAGTGTAATGTAAGGTATCACCATCACAATACGTTTCCAGGTGGCTATAAAGCTGCTGCTAATGTTCCTGGTGCACTGGGCGTACGCGCTCGGCTGCCTCACGATCCTGTGGCTGCTGTGGCTGTACATCGGCGCCGCCAACCCCGCGGTCAAGCCCGGCCGCGCCGCCGAGTTCCGCTTCTTCCAGTGGCTGCGAGTCGCCCTGCTGCAGGCCATAGGGTGAGCTCTACTCTCACCAGGCGGCGACCATTGCTGTGGCTGTACATCGGCGCCAGATCAAACAGGATTTTCACAGAGTTCGCTCTATGTGCTAGATGCCGAGGGATAACAAAAAGCCAAGTGAAAAATTTCCAAGTCGAGTGTAAATAAAAGCGTTGCTCAAAAATCACACTCTAATCTGATCAAGATAACTTGAAGCGTCCGCCACACT
Organism: Aethes cnicana; assembly: GCA_963971205.1. Classification (NCBI taxonomy): domain Eukaryota; kingdom Metazoa; phylum Arthropoda; class Insecta; order Lepidoptera; family Tortricidae; genus Aethes; species Aethes cnicana. The sequence goes on along the minus strand of OZ020274.1, from coordinate 8,569,955 downwards.
TTAGTGACGCAGAAAGTAAATGTTAAAGCCCGGGTACCACCGAATGCGTCCGCAGCTTGTATCAAAAGATGTCATAGCATTAGTTCTCGTAAGGCCTGCCACACCGCTTGCAGAAGCATTCGGTGTGAGCTGTGCTTTAGGTATGTTCCCGAACAACGCAGCAGACGGCAATAGCAGATTACTTCCACCAATTATCTGCTGTTGCCGTGGACCGTTTGACGCGTGCTAGGAATGCTACCTTTAGACCGGCCATATACACACGCAGTAGTTTTCCGTTCGGAATCCTAATCTGAATCCCGAAACGGAATTCCGACTGTATGTAGCCGGCCTTACGGTGCTATTTTTATTACTACAGCCTATTTGCGTCCACAGGCCTCCTCTCACCACGAGAGAGTTCGGGCTATAGTCCCCACGCGGGCTCAGTGCAGATTGGGGACTTCACACACATCTTTGAATTAATTCGCAGATGCGTGCAGGTTTCCTAACGATGTTTTCCTTCACCGAAAAGCTCAGTGGTTAATTCAAATTGAATTTCGCACATAAGTACCTAAACTTAGAGGTGCGAGCCGGAATCGAACCCCCGACCCTCTGCGTGAGAGGCGGGGTAGGTCGAACCACTAGGCCACCACTATATATAGGCTATGTTTACAGACGGTGAATTAAAATTGGAGTACACTGTTTCAGGAAACGTCCCCTGGAGTACGAGCAGCTGGTGGTGACGCCGGTGCACGGCGACGTGAGCACGCAGCAGGAGCGGCTCAACGACGACAACGAGGACTTCGCCTCGCGCCGCCGCTACCACCAGTCCACGCTGCAGAGCCACCTCGTCGCCGTCGACGCGTAGGGACATACCAATACACCACCAGATAACATCGCCCGCCCCTCTAACATTCTAAACGCTTCAATGTATTAGGGCGAGTTCATTCATGCTGAGTTGACGGACTCCGGGTCGTTAAATATGGCCCCCATGCTATCATTCTATACGTTCATTTCATCCCATAGTAAAATAATTAACGTTAACTTTAACGGAAGGTTTGAATTAACCGACCCTCAGTGAAATCCACACTAATGCGAAAGTAACTCTGTCTCTGTTACCTCTTCACGCTTCAACCACTAGACCAATTTAGATGAAATCTGGCATGGAGATAGTTTGAGTACTTTTTATGCCGGAAAAGCGCGTAGTTCCCGTGGGAACACGATAGCCGGATTCCACGCGAGCGAAGAGATTCGCGGGTAGATTGCTAATCGATGCTATCCATACTAATATTATAAATGCGAAAGTAACTGTCTGTTACTTCTTCACGCTTCAACCGCTGGACCGATTTGGATGAAATGTATGGAGATAGTTGGAGTCCCAGGAAAGGACATAAGCCTATTCTTTTTTCCGGTATAATAAGTATACCGGAAAAGGCATAGTACCAGCGGGAACGTGATAATGTTGCTGTTGCTGCGCTGTTCATCAAAAAAATGGCTCCACGAACAAATGTTTTACGATTATAGTGAATTTTATATTATAACCGACCACTCACATTGTAAGTAGTTAACTTTTATATTATGCTATAATTTTCAAGATTCAAACGCGACTTCTTCTACAGACTTATTATTAGTATAGATTTGGACGGCGGGCCAGTCGGCAGGCTCGGCAAAGATGTCATGCGGCCAGAGCAATGGCTTTATCTCGATATGCGCACTGCAGCAGCTTTTTCTCTAAAATACATAATTGTTTTAAAACATGCCCTGCTATAACTTCACTGAGTTGTACTTCAAATAATAACTAATCAATTCAAAACGAAGCTCTGGAAACCTTATTCATTCACTGTTTGTATTTATTTTTATCATTCACTAAAATGATTGACTATGAAATTCAAGAGCATAATATACAGAGTAGGTATGCATTCTACATTAAAATGTGTCAAACGCGACTTAGTGAGTAATCATGAAGTAATTTTAATAAAATAATTTCTATTTATTTTTTATAAAATGTTTTTACATAATTAAGAGATTAAATTATTAATTACCTTTTAAGTTGTATATATAAGTAACATCTTTAAATACTGTTCAGAAAAACTTCACAAAGAGAAAGCATCATCGAATTCACTACCATATTTAAAAAAATATTATATGAGAATAAAACACGCGATAAAATTATTTGTAGTGATTCTTATGGAGTCAAGTAATTAATATCAAATAAAATAAAAACATAACACACTATACTGGGATTTCTTTCACCAATTCCATAGATTCCGCTAGCGCAATGTATTTTTAGGGTTCCATACCCAAAGGGTAAAACAGGACCCTGTAACAAACACTACGCTGTCCGTCTGTCTGTCACCAGGCTTTATCTCATGAACCATGATAGCAAGACAGTTGAAATTTTCACAGATGATGTATTTATGTTGCCGCTATACCAACAAATAATAAAAAACAGAATGAAATAAACATTAAGGGTCTCCCATACAACAGACATGATTTTTTTGCCGTGATTATAGATAATAGTACGATATCCTTCATGCGCGAGTCCAACTCGCACTTGGCCGGTTTTTTTTTTTTGCCCAAACCAACAAACAAGCAGATGGCCCTAGCCAAGTCATGGCATAAATCAAATCAAAATAAACACACCGTTTCTGGTTAAACTATCTTTATTGGATTTAAATTAAAGGCATCTATAAAAGGATCATATCCATATTGTCCATCATCAGAGGTAATATACAACTCTATATTTAGATAATGCCTGGCAAATATAGACTTGACCTTGTTCAACATTTGCATCTTTTTAGCCCTCTTCGTTTCAGTCATGGGCATACAAATTGATAAATTATATAACCTTTCACATTTCTGCACCATCTCATTGGGCTCTGCTAAGTCATTAGGGCCAGAGGTTTCATGGATTAAATGAACATTTTCCAAATATTTACACTGACTTAAAGACTGAAACAGAGATTTGAAGTCAATGGTACTAGCAACCAATCGCACATTTTTAATATATGTGCTTAGTGGAATGTTTTGACCCAAAGCTTTTGCAGCATTTGGTGTTGTAGCTGAATTAATAGTAACAAGGTTGGTACAACAAGAAAATAATGTCTTGAAAAATTCAGGATTACAAACAACATGTCCAGTTAAACTTAAATAAGTAATTTTCTTCAAATAATCATATTTATTGGATAGTGCTACAGGACATTTAAGGTGGTTATTAAATATCAAGCTTATTTTAACCTTTTCTTTGTCTTTGCACACTGAATCATAGTTAAGTAAGACATCTTGTGGAGCTAATCTTTTTCTCTTAAATGCAGGTTCATTTTTTCTGTCAACCCTACCAAAGTCATTTTCAAGTGGCATTGTATAAAACCAATCCAAGTTTGCTGGCACTATGTCTTCACTGCATGATGACACATGATATGGAAAGTACTGCTTTAACTGGTTGGATAAACTAATGAAGAAGAAATTATCAAACACAGTTGATTCAGTATCCCAAATCATGATGGCTGCATTCCCACCAAGCTCCTGGTAAGTCCATTCAGTAATTATTTCTGCTTGAACATTAAATTCCTCTTGAAAGAAGGCTTTAAATCTACTGGATGCAAACACTTTTGAAATATTTAGATCACACCGGGTCACAATAATAAATTCACACTTGCTTAGATCTACCATTGAAAGAATCACTGATGAATTTAAACATCCGTAGAACTGATTCTTTTTCTTCCAATTCAGTAAGAAGATTTTCAACTTTTTGAATTGGACCATTTGGTCAAGGTCCATGTCACCATCATACATGGTAAGTGCACAGTCTGTTATGGTCATACACAATTCACTCAACCTAGCTTTTTGTAACACACATAATGGTAGCTTTGAGAAGAAAAGATTGATCAAAGTGCCCACAAAGTGAACTCTCTCAAAATGTTCAAACATGTTCTGACATTGCTCCAAAATTTGGAGAGGCACCTTCACTTTCCCAGACTTTTCAAATGAAAAATTAATAGAAATATCTTTGATAGTGGGACAGACTTTATGCACTTCCATCAAGTCTATAATATTGATTTTTGTATAGGAAACATCCAGAGTATTTAATTTCTTCAGTTTTTTTATTGCAGATAACAATGATGTTTTACTCAAGTCCTTGACAGCACATAAATCAAGTTCTTGTAGATGCCCTGCAATATCCTTAAAGAAGTTCGATTTCAGAGTGTTTGCTGTTGCCATTGTGTTAAGAGAAAATTGGCAACTATCTATTACACCATACATGCTGACTATGTTTCTGAGAACTGCATTAGTATTATAAATATTATATTGTGCTTCAATATCCAACAATTTAACTATCATTATGATAACTTCTTCAGGCAAATTAAGCATATTCATGATGTTGAATGATGTTCTTATCTGAAAATAAAGTTAATAATGAATAACTTTAAAATTCAAGATATAATTAACATGCAACTTATTGTATATTTTGTCTCCGCAGAAGCCTGTAGAGCGCAATTTAGTTGAAACATCAGAAACTGGACATAGAAAGAGTTATCTCAATTTCCCTTGTTCATTATTACAGTATAATTATCGATGAGCACCTAAACAATATGATAACTACACTACCACTACCACAGCCTATTTTGCGTCCCACTGCTGGGCACAGGCCTCCTCTCATCACCAGAGGGTTTGGGCTATAGTCCCCACGCGAGCCCAGTGCGGATTGGGGACTGATAACACTAAAATCGAATTATAGGTTATTATCCATCTTCCATCTAAATATATAAAACTCAAAGGTGACTGACTGACTTAGTGATCTATCCACGCACAGCCCAAACCACTGGACGGATCGGGCTGAAATTTGGCATGCAGGTAGATGTTATGACGTAGGCATCCGCTAAGAAAGGATTTTGCAAAATTCCCACGGGAACGGGAAAAAACGGGATTTTACTTTTAAATATTTCTGCACATACGAAGTTGCGGGGAAAAGCTAGTGGTTTATATATTCGTGGCTAATGAAATAATTAGCTTGCGCAACTTTTAGATTTTTGAATATACTTACTATATAAATTTAAACAGTGTACAAAATAATATCCAGTGCAGTACCGCACACTCCAGTCGTCAATTTTCAAATTAAACGATCATGTTCATTAACTTAACACGACCGTAGAATAAATAGCTTTTGACCGCACATATTTCAACGTCATAAAAATATTTACTTGTTTTGCAGGAAATCATTACATCATATTACAGCAGTTTGAATTAGACTACACTCCACTGTGACAATAACAGATGACAATTTGATTGTGACACAAAGATATGATATGACATTTAGTACAATGTATTCCGAATCGCGCTCACTGAGTGCACAATGCCGTCTTCGTCTATTGGTGCGTAGCGTACACACCGGGCCAACGAAGGCCAACGAACGTTGACTCCGCATGTGCGTTGGCCTTCGTTGTATGGAGTGTGGAATGTGTCTTGGTAAGGAGCGCAATCTTATATGGCGAAACAGTTGAAAACGTGTCCAGCGGATTTGATAAGCAACAAAACAAAACACTCTCCTCACAACCGTTTTCGCTGCGTTTTTGCCGCAGCAGCGCCATCTGAAGGCGCTACTGCAGACTGTGCCTAAGTGGCTTGACTGGAGTGACGCAGCGCCCCCAACCTACCCGATTTGGTGTCCACCTTTTGAACTATAAAGATTGCGCTCCTTTACTTCAACCCTCCATACTTCGTTGTACGTCCACATAGATTTGACGTGATCGCCAACGATCGTTGGCACCTAATTCCTGCTTTCATCCCCAATGTCCAAATCAATGTGATCATGACCCACGACGAAATAATTATACTTAAGTAATTGCTACCATCTCCATTTTAAGGACTTTCCTTAAAATGGAGATGGTGTGGACAACCTCATATTTCAAAAATAGAAATGTGTATAGTAGAAGTTTAATGATTGCAGACTTACACGTCGAAAAGAGTATGGTTTATTTGTCAATATTAGATGAACGTCTTCTCTATATTCTGAATGTTGTTTAATAATTGATAATATTGGATCGAAAATATCAAAGAAAGATACAAATTATCGCAATTCGAACCGTTCGTTCGTTGGGCGTTCGGCGACCGTCCACACCGGATTCGATCGAAGGCTATGGGTGAAAAATGACAATGTGCTCGATTATTTTTTTATAGATAGGAATAACCTTCCGTATCAAGCGAAAAAAATGTCATAATTTTCCGTGCCGCAGATTTCGCGTAAAAAATAAAATTGGTTTTGCGTTATGACGATTGAAATAAAGGTGTTTCCTTGGTCCAAGTATGCAGTAGTAAAAAAAAGTGTTGACACTATTGACATTATTGATTTTTTCAAGAAGTAGTGCTGCATACTTGGACCAAGGAAACACCTTTATTTCAATCGTCATAACGCAAAACCAATTTTATTTTTTACGCAGAATCTACGGCACGGAAATTCTGAGATTTTTTCTCTTGATACGGAAGGTTATTCCTATCCATAAAAAAATAATCGAGCACATTGTCATTTTTCACCCATAGCCAATTCAAAAACGTGCCCAAAATTTTACCCGAACCTTATTTGTCTTTCTTTCTCCTTGAGAGATAAAAGCTTTTTATGCGCCCCTCATCGCCGCGCACCTGGCACAAAATTTGGTCTCCGAGGTGTTCCAGTTACTAGTTACTACTTCCATGGTACTTACTACATCCATGGTTGTCAAACGAAATCTAAGATGGCTGCCGCTCTTGTTGCTTGTCAATAAATTGTCAATCTTCTGATATTATATTGTCATGTGCAATTTTCACAATAATAAAATCTGTGATTTTAACGTTATTATTTTTAGACTATTAGACTGAGTAATTTTCATTTTAAAAACTAGTCAAAAAAGCTTTTGTAAAAATGGCAGAAGATTTACGAAATTATAATTTACAACTACAACAGGTATTCCATACACACTTGCTTATCACTACGTTTAGTGGTATTTTTGCCGTTTCATTCTGGTGTAGGTACAGAATCAATCTAACGTGTAAAAAATTCCAGGTAGAAGCGGCATTGCTCACAGATCCTCAGAATGAAGAACTTCTGAAATTGAAAGGCGACTTGGAAGAAGTAATAGAGTTGACTCAAGATCTTATAAAAAGTCAAGAAGGTGAACCTCAACCTGTGAATATTCATGGTTCTAGTAATGATGATGATGTTACAGCGTCCCTGTTGGCGGCTGAGGAGGAGACCGCAGAGTACCGCGCCCCTGCTCAGTGGCATGTTGGGGACAGATGCCTTGCAAAGTGGAAAGCTGACGGCATGTAAGTTGTTGGCATTTGAAGTGCTGACAAAGTATTTCAACTGCTGGTAGTTCTCTGTGGCATTTTGTACAATTTTAAGAAACCTCATGTGGCATTTTTGGTATTTTGTAGTATACTATCTGCAAAACTATCCGGACGGTCAGGTCATAAATCATCGGAATCGTGCTATCTCTTTCACACTGCACGGCTTATGGAGCGGGCTGAACAGCAATAGGGCAGGTAGCGTTATGCATAAAAAGGAATGTCGATAAAGTAATGAAACAAAGAATATATAAATCAAGTGGTGTTTTATATAACAGTATTGTATAGTTCGTTGTTAGTTGTATAGTCCGGGAGACGAGCTGTCGGTAGGCCTCCAACAAGATGGAGCGACAACCTCGTGAAGGTTGCGGGAAACCGGTGGAAGCAAGTAGCACAGGACCGGTCTGAGTGGCGAGCCTTGGGGGAGGCCTATGTCCAGCAGTGGACGTCTTTCGGCTGAAATGATGATGATGATTGTATAGTTACTATCGAAATATAAATAGGTATATTGAACTAAAGTATTACAAATTTACCCTTTTATGTCATAGTATATTTTGTTATCAATTATTCCTAATGACTTAAATAGAACTATTAATCATACATACTATAATTACTAATGCATTTCTCATTATCTACTTACCTAATCACGTATTTAGCTAATTATTTAAGAAATATGTTAAACAGTTAATTATCTTAAACATTTAGTATTATTCATTAGATAACTTTAAAAACAATATCAATAATGATATAAGATTTCATTTGAAAATATAATAATTATATCAACGTTAACATTATAAGTTATCGACATGTTACACCCCTAACGGTAGCGGACGTTTATTGCCCTACCGGCCAGATAGTTTTGCGGATAGTATAGTAGTAAAAGTCACTCTTTACAAAATTATACGAAGAAAATCCAAACGTTGGACATTGAAAAGCTTATTGAATCACCCATAACATAAGAAAATAAACTAAACTTTAGTTTATTTTTCTAGGCCCGTATGTAAATTGATTAATTGTTAGGTTGTAGCATGAAGTTTTTCTATTTTCTAACTATAGGTGCACCCATTTTCGTTGCTTGGACATGCTCCAGTCTTTATTGTTTAAAAATGGTCATTGTATTATATCAGCTGTCAATGGGGTTGATTTACCATGATTTTTTCATGGTGTGGTATTTATATTGTTAAAATCTAATATTTTTTTTAGGTTCTATGATGCAGTTATTGAGGAGATCGCAATAGATAGCTTTAAAGTAAAATTTGATGCATACACAACATTAGAAGTTGTGCCAGTCTATGATGTAAAGCCAGCTGGCTCAGGACTAAAAAGGCGTTTAAGTAGTGACGAAAGCAAGTAAGTCCAAAAACTTAACCTTTTGTATGCCATAGCCCAAAAAACCGTGAGTTTGAACTTCATTCTAGTGCTATTCAATAGTATGTACTATTTAAAAGCATGAAATAAATACAAAAAACAAAATCCAAATCATCTCTAAATTTTGAGACGGATCTGGGACACGGCATACAGGGTTAAATACATTCTACTATACAACATCATAATTTATTACAGGTTTACACAAGTACACAACTCAGAAGGCGCGTGGATTAAGCAATAAGAGACTACGCGTCAACGGCTTAAGTGCTTTGCCGCGCGCCTTCTATGTTGTGTCTTACTATACAACACTATATTTTTTTATTATTATATAACACTAACATTATTTATTTGGCCCGTGATTAATTTGGCAATTTTTGTTATGCTTCAGACATGGCAAGAGTTATAATAGAGAATACTTAAAGAAGAAAAAGCAGAAAAAACAACAAAGATTCAAGCAAATTGAAGAAGAAAGAGAAAGCGAGAAGAACAAGTGGCTTTCCTTTCACACCAAAGCATCTAAAAAACCAGGAGTCCGAACGAAAAGTATCTTTGCATCACCTGATAACTTAACTGGCAGAGTTGGCATTGGCACATGTGGCATCTCCGGGCAGCCAATGACTAACTACACTCCGGGAGAAAAATGGAAAAAAGGAGGATAATATTTGTACACAAATAACTTTTCCTGCTAGTTTAATTATACATTATATTGATTAAGTTAGTAATATGTACTTGAAGAATTTGATTAAAAAATGAAAAGTAAGGGTTCATTATAAATTTCCGCTTAGTTTACAATTAGTTCTTCAGTTATACTGTGAAATGATTTTTGACAGGCATTTTTTCTTAAGTTCTAAGAAAGTTTGGGTTTTTAAGTAATCTTAAACCAAAAATGACGAAGATACGACTTTTAAAATTCAAAATTCGTCACGTCACGTTTTTGAGGTCACGAGAGCTCCCACTCCCGAGTTTAGACGCGTTTTATGTTTGTCAACATTAATTGGTTTAAAAAAAGAAACAAAATGCATGTCTAAATAGATTGACCTGTCATCATGCCTATTGTTCTTTAGCTATTTTTTGTTTGCTTGCTATGTATGGCTCATCGAAAATTATTTATTTTCCTGAAGTTTCAAATTTGAGTTCACACTCACTTGGACCCTTGAGCACCTAACTGGTCCTAATAACATCAAACCATATACCTACCCAAGTCACAAAAAATCCACGCCTATGTAGGTATTTATGACTACCTATAGGTACCTATAAACCGGTTTACGTAAACTTTGTTGGTTTGTTTTATCTTCTTAATAAAGGAATGCTAAATTGCTAATAATGATATTAAAACTACTTACCTATCTACAAACGAAGTAAGAGATCGATTAAAATTACTAGTGTTTCAAAAAACCCCAATTATTGGTTTCTAACTGTTCTGGGTTATCTACTATTGCCGCAAAACCTAAAAAAACCTGCAGTGATATTCCGGAAAGGCCAGCGCCAACCTCCCGGCCTGATCCATGATTTATGTCAAAAACCGGCAAGCGTAAACTAGGCCTCGCTCTGAAAAGTTCCGGAACATAACCTGCCAGATTCCCAAATTGGAGAAATAGGTAAGTACATTAAGAAATATAGCCATTACTTACCTACCATACAATTTGGAATGGATAGCTTAATCTTAGGTTAGGAGTTATCGAAAAAATAAAAACTTCCGGTCGATAAAATAAATTCAGCACGTACCTACCTGGGTTCTTAGCTGACCCGCAACGCTATTATGTTTGGCCATCTTTTGCCAGTGTGTGTTGCCTGCCAGTGATGACTTATGGTTCCGAGGCGTGGGCGCTTACGATGGGCCTCATAAGAAGACTCAAAATCACATAAAGGGTAAATGGAGACTTGGAGAGGGCTTGAGGGTTTCTTTTCGTGATAGAATAAGAAATGAGGATATCCGTAATAGAGCGCAGTAGAGAACCGACACAGCCGAAAGAATCGTGAACCTTAAAGTGGGCGGGGCAAATAGCTTGCAGGACTGATGGCCGGTGGGGCCAGAAAGTTCTGTCCGGGAACCGTAGACGAGCTTTCGATAGGCCTCGAACGTCATGCGAGTGACGACCTCAAAGTTCGCGGGATTTGCTCTCTCGCAAAAATTACGAGATTGCCTATCCTTATTTGGGATATGAGACATCCTGTATCCCGCATGTATGGACTCGAATAAGGGCCTTGGTCCTCGTCGCAATTCGGATTATCATCATCATGTCACCTCTTCCAAATTTAAACCATACCTACCTACGTAGGTACCCACAGTCTACGAGAAAAATGGCTGTGACACAACGGAACGGACAGATAGACGTATGACGAAATTATAAGGATTCCGTTTTTTCCGTTTGGCTACGGAACCCTAAAAAATTCCGCCCAATTACAATACAATCGCGTAAGAACAATTCGGAATATTCATACTTACCTATCTACGACCAGTTAAATAATCGTTGTACTTAGAAACATTTAAAAATGGACTAATTTTTATGTCAGCCGAAAGACATCCACTGCTGGCCGCCATCCGGTGGAAGCACTAGACCGGTCTGGTGAGCCTTGGGGGAGGAATAGTAGATTGTTAACCGAGGGCTGAAAGACACCCATTCCTGCCGAGATGTTTTGGCGCTCGAACGAAGTGAGAGCGCCAATAGTTCGAGGCAGAAATGGGTGCTTTCGACCCGAGTTAAACACTCTACTTTTCATTTCGAATACGAGGAAAGAAAACAAGCCAGGTATATAAAACACAAGTATTAAAAAAATGGTTTTACCCATGGAAACCTCGATTTCATTAAAATATCGGGATAAAAACCATCCTATGTTATTTCCAGCGTCTTTCCATATATATTTCCAAACCAAATTACATCAAAATCGGTCCAGCCGACGTAAAGTAAAGATGAAGACTAAACTATAAATAATTCTCATTCTCATTCTCAAACCAAATGCAAAATTTGTAATCTTGAATAATGTATGCGTAATAATATATTAATATTAATACGGGTGCCCCAAAGTTTATTTAGTAATTAGTTTAAATAAGTATTTATGTAAAAAGTGAACAAGCCTTGCCTGGGTAAGGATTTCACTGTTTTAGGTCGGCTACTTCAATAAAATCGTTATAAGTACATATACTTTAGAGATTGGCAGTAAAAGGATCTCCAAAACAGCTTGAGCCTATTTTCTTATTAATTCAAGCGGTTTATGTCCATTTCAGAAACACTCATGATTTATCATTCATTATTTTCAATCCTAAATATTTACTTAACTACTACATGACTAGTACTCGAACATTCGATTTGTAGCGAAGTTGCATCAATAAAATTAACGACGATGAGCCCGTTAAACATGCTACCGAGATTTTCAATATGGGGAAAATGACGTTTCTCTATGGCATGATACCTAGGCGCCATATTTAACGTTGATTTGAGTCCAGTTACTTATTTGATGCAACCCGTTTTTTTTTTTTTTTTTTTTCACGCATATCATTTGTTAATCGTCACAATGAGAGCCAGTTATTTTTGACACGGCTTCCTGCTGATTTAACAAGAAATATTTAGTTTTTTTCTCTAAATTTTGTATTAGCGTGCATTATATTAAATATTATAGTTATTTGTTTTAAACATGATAGAAATGCGTTCATTTTAAAATTAATCGGTGTGGCTGTATAGACTTTTACCGTTGCCGACGATTGAAAGTGTTACACTTTAAAAAAATACTTTTCTGCTCCAAGTAGCGATGAGCCACTTTCTGCACGCTAATTAAGCAAACAATGACCTTCTTTCAGAGTATGAGAAATGAAAAGCAAATTACTCGTACAATACAATTCCAAGAAGCGCAATTTACTCATCCATCCGAAGACAGCTGCCATATATAGTTGGAGCGATACGGTTCACTTCGGTGTTAAAAGCCAATTAGTGAAGATGGGACTATGTAATGTACCGATATAATTTTCAGAATGTGTGGCGAAGAGGACGAGTCAATGCGTGCGAATGTGATTGCACCCGCCAGGCTCAGAATGAAACTCCTAGGTAGCGGGTACCCTGAACTAGGAAAGTTCAAAGCACGGCCATTGCACTCCACCATTAACTTATTAGTGAAGGTGGAGGAAGCAATGGACTAGCTTCATGGCGAGGGGTAATTACACAAAAGCAGTCACTTTTGACGTCTCTAATAACAGGTTTGTCCGAGAAGCGAAAGGGAGATTTCTATTCTCTTCTCTATATGACCACTTCGTAACCTCGAATAGACGCCCAGTACTTTTTCATCGAGACCCGGGGAAGGCTCAGGCTACCAAGTTCGGTTCATACGGGGTCAGTGTTTTTCAGTCAGTAGACGTACATTGCTGGTTTCAACTTTTAATATTGTGGGTACCTCTACTGACATGAAAACAAATACTGACTAAATCGGAACTTTACCGGGAAAACGCCCTAGTTAGTTCCCGTCTATAACATACCCGAATTCTTCGCGGATGAAGTATAATTTAAACTTTGATTACCTCAAATGGCAGATGAGGGTAGGTATATATTTCTTAGGCTTCTTCTTCGCATCTCCTACTATTATTTTACCACCACTATCACCGCCACAATAGCCTATTTACGTCCCACTGCTGGACACAGGCCTTCTCTCATCAGCATCACGAGAGAGTTTTGACTGTAGTCCCCACCCTGGCCCAGTGCATATTGGGGATTTCGCACTGATAAGTAAACTCAGAGATGCGAGCCGGATTTGAACCCCCAACTCTCTACAAGGCCACCACGGCTTCACGATTACCTAGTTTAGTATATATTTAATTCCTAAATGTATTTTTCACTTCTCATGCTCTTAAAATGTGACTTTAGTCTCTGCACATCGGGACTAAAGCTCTTTTTTAGTCTCTAGGGACTAAAGTATTGTTTTTTAATTTACTTTGGAAACCCGCCTAAACAGCCAACCACAGAGTTTATGAAAGGAGGATTATCCCCATTTCCAGTGAACGTAGACAATTTCTAGGGCGTGAAAAAACGATTTAATTTCGTGAAACACGATTTAATGATTACGAATACCTATCTTGTTTTATTTAAAGTGAATTCATTTAATAATGCATGACCCAATTAGTTTTAAAATATATTAATAGTTTTCAAGTTTGAATCCGTTGGATAAATATCATTCAAAATGTCACGTGATAAGAAACAGGTCAAGTGCGAGTTGGACTCGCGCACCGAGGGTTCCTTACCTACAAACTTGATGATGCAAATTTAACAATACAAACTTATTATTTGCGGTTGGTGAAGTAGACACGACTACTGCGCCAACCGCAAATGAGAAGTTTGTATTAGTAAATTAGCTTTTTTTGCACCAAAATATATAATATTTACGGTTGTCAGATTTATTCCTGTACCTAGAATCATGAAAATTGGCCAGAAGCAAGGTCTTACCTTGCTTCTGGCCAATTTTCATGATTCTAGGTCATCGGGAAGTAGCCGGTTATCTACTTTGTTATAATAAATATCGTAATTTTGTATGGAACTTCGTTTTTTTTCCTCGCATTCGAAGTGAAAAGCAGAGTGCTTAACGCATGACTAAACAACCATAATGACACTCGAACTATAGCCACCCTCGCTCTGCTCGGGTGGCTAACCATCTCGTGTCATAATGGCTTGTTTTAGTCCCTTGGTAAACAATCTACTATTACTACTTACCGCTACTCTTGGCAATACGGACTATTTACTAGGAGTAACATACCTAGATATCTAACCATTCATAGGTAAGGCTCTATCCAATAGGCGTAATAAACTTTTATAAGAATCCTCGCGAGTCCGCTGAGCTGACTCGCCGTGATTTATTTACGCCTGCTGCGGAGGCGGCGGCTCTATAGGGGCCGCAAAAATATTTCCATTTATTTCAAAAACGAAAATAGGTACTTTATCTGTGCGATATTCCTGTTGTCAACAAGGCGTTCCGTTTAGGTACCTACAGATTAAATAATTTTGGATACTTTAAAACTTAGAATATGCTTTGATTTTTCCGTGTTCACGTCTGAGCTCCGTCAGCAGATCAGCTCGATGGTTGAAGCATGCCTACACAGAACGTGAAAACAGGTTAAACAGGGTATTTCCTGTGGACAATGCATAAGTACATTTAATTTTAATTTTAACCACCTTCGAAAAGAGGAGGAGGTAAGGTTCTCAATTCGTCTATAGATTTTTTTGTGTGTATGTTCTACGAGACAATTGTGAACCGATTTCGAAGTTTCTTTTTTTAATCGAAAGGGTACTTCTGGATTGGTCCCATTTTAGTTTGGTTCGATTCTGATGCCGGGATCCATAAGAAAACTCCTCAAAATGTTTTATTGTTATTTATGTTATGTCGTGTGTTTTGTACCGAATAAATGTTTGTTCTTCTTCTTCTTAAAATATGTAAGCAAATTGCAAAATTGCAACTTGGAAGTTTAATCAGTAGTAAAAGTTATTGAACAGTTGATGTAGTACGTTGACTACGTTGGTTCCTACTCAATTTGATATAGGTATCTATTCCCTAACAGTCAATTCTGCTGATACCTTACCGTCACCTAGCTGGTGCAAGTATGTTGATTTCTATACATATAGGTACCTACCTAATACACTAAATTTTACCTACTACTACTTCTATAGCCTATTTTGCGTCCCACTGCTGGGCACAGGCCTCCTCTCATCACGAGAGGGTTTGGGCTATAGTCCCCACGCGGGCCCAGTACGGATTGGGGACTTCACACACATCTTTGAATTACTTCGCAGAAACGTGCAGGCTTCCTCACGATGTTTTCCTTCATCGAAAAGCTCAGTGGTTAATACAAATTGAATTTCGCACATAAGTAACATAACGTAATAAGTATAAGTTTCGCACACAAATTGTACCTATCTCCTATTCATATTTTGGACATTTACGAACTTTTCTATGATTTTCTACTTTAATAAGAAAGTACCATTGTGGAAGGAAATGCGTCAAGCTTTTCTTTTGTAAAAAGCCTTCAAACATTTAGGTACCTACGCTTACTCATCATCATCATCATCATCATTTCAGCCGATAGACGTCCACTGCTGGACATAGGCCTCCCCCAAGGCGCGCCACTCAGACCGGTCCTGTGCCACTCGCATCCACCGCGTTCCCGCGACCTTTACAAGGTCGTCACTCCATCTTGTTGGAGGCCTACCGACAGCTCGTCTACCGGTTCGCGGACGCCACTCCAGGACTTTCTTGCCCCATCGGCCATCAGTCCTGCGAGCAATGTGCCCCGCCCACTGCCACTTAAGGTTCGCAATTCTTCGGGCTATGTCGGTGACCCTAGTTCTACTGCGGATATCCTCATTTCTGATTCTATCACGCAGAGAAACCCCGAGCATAGCCCTCTCCATTGCCCTCTGGGTGACCTTGAGCCTTCTTATGAGGCCCATCGTAAGCGCCCACGTCTCGGAACCATAAGTCATCACTGGCAACACACACTGGTCGAAGACTTTCGACTTAAGACACTGCGGTAATTTGGACGAAAAGACACTGCGAAGCTTCCCGAACGCTGCCCAGCCGAGTCGGATTCGACGATTGATCTCTTTCTCGAAGTTGGACCTACCTAACTGGACTGTTTGTCCCAGGTATACATAATGGTCAACAACTTCGAGCGCAGAGTCTCCGATTATTACTGGAGTTGGCACAACATGGACATTAGACATGATCTTCGTCTTGTCCATGTTCATTTTCAGACCAACTCGATCGGAAACTCTGCTGAGGTCAACGAGCATAGCACTGAGGTCTTCCATGGTCTCAGCCATAACTACTATATCGTCGGCAAATCGAAGGTGAGTGATGTACTCGCCATTTACATTGATGCCTCGTCCTTTCCAGTCCAGCACCTTGAAGGCATCCTCCAATGCAGCGGTGAACAGCTTCGGAGAGATTACGTCTCCTTGTCTGACTCCCCGCTGCAGTGGGATGGGCATCGTGGTCTGGTCCTGTAGTCGGACGGACATGGTGGCATTTTCGTACAAACACTTCAACACTTCGATGTACCGGTAGTCAGCTTGGCACCTCTGGAGAGACTGCAGCACAGCCCAAGTCTCGATCGAATCGAAGGCTTTCTCGTAGTCCACAAATGCAAGGCAAAGGGGGAGGTTATACTCTTCGGTCTTCTGTATAACCTGCCGCAACGCATGTATGTGGTCTACGGTACTATAGCCCTTTCGGAAACCGGCTTGTTCGGGAGGCTGGAATTCGTCAAACCTGCGCGCGAGACGGTTTGTAATGACTCTCGAAAACAGCTTGTAGACATGACTCAGAAGTGAGATGGGTATCTATAATTCTTCAGCAAGGTGTTATCACCTTTTTTGAAGAAGAGCACCACCACACTTCTGTTCCATGCTCGCGGCGTTCTCCCTTCATGGATGACGGAATTAAACAGCGTCTGAAGGGCCTTAAGGACTGGTTTACCACCCGCCTTCAGGAGTTCAGCTGTAATTCCGTCATCACCGGGGGCTTTGCCGTTCTTAAGCTGTTTGAGAGCCATACTAATCTCGTACAGGCTGACGTCCGGGATATCTTCGGTATAGTGTCGGGTTAATCTAGCTCTAGGGTCTTTAGCTGAATCAGCGACGGGTGTTCGGATTGTCGTGTATAACTGCCCATAGAACTTCTCGACTTCTCCCAACAGCTCCGGGTTGGATGAGACGATCCTGCCGTCTTCGGTCTTCAGCTTTGTCAATTGGCTTTGGCCAATAGACAGATCTTTGGCAAACACCTTCGAGCCTCTGTTACGCTCAATAGCCTTTTCAATACTGTTGGTATTGAATCGGCGTATATCACGCTTCAGAGACTTCGAGATCTGCCTATTGAGCTGCCGATAATGACTAGCGTCACCTGAAGACTGCAGAATCATCTCACGCCTCACCTCCATGAGCTTTAGGGTTGAGTCTGAGATTTTCTTGGTTCTTGTACGGCGGGTCTTGAAGAACTTGGACCCAACCGTATGGACAGCTTCCACAAACCCGTCGTTGTAATCGTCCACGTCGCTTTCTAGGCAAGCAAAACGGTTTTGGAGTTCGAGCTGAAAGCTCTCGGGGTTTTGGAGCTGGGTCGGTGCCGGGCGGAGCGTAGACTTTATCAGTCGAGATCTCTCAAGCTTCACTTGGATATTCAATGTGCCTCGTACCATACGGTGATCGCTCCCGGACTTAACCGAATTGATCACTGAGACATCATCGAATATCTGCTTCCTCGTCGACATGATAAAGTCTATCTCATTCCTCGTTACACCATCAGGGCTCATCCAGGTCCACTTTCTGTGCTCTCGTTTCCTGAAGAAGGAGTTCATCATATAGAGTCCCTCCTTCTCCATGAAACCAGCCAGTAGATGGCCCCGGTGATTCCTACGCCCTACTCCAAATTGCCCCACTCTCAGCTCTTCACCGTCTCGTTTGCCCAATTTCGCGTTGAAGTCCCCCATAACAACTGTGAAGTGAGTTTTGGAGCTATGCATGGCTCTAGAAATGTCCTCATACATAGCCTCCACCTCATCGTCGGAGTGCGTCGAGGTCGGAGCGTAAACCTGTATAACCTTCAACGAATATCGTTGGGTTATTCTGAGTACAAGGCACGCTACCCTGGTCGACACACTCTCGATCTTCATCACATTGTTTGCGAGGGACTTGTGGACGATAAACCCGACACCTCCCTGGGACTGTTGGTCGCCCTCCCGGAAATAGAGCAGGTTACCGGACTTCAGGGTTATCATGTCCTCCCCCTCTCTCCGGACTTCTGATAACCCTATGATTCCCCAACGTAACCTGCTCAATTCTTCCTCCAGTTCCAGTACCTTTTCGTCAGTCCGCAGCGTACGGCAGTTGTATGTTGCCAGGGCCAAGGGTCTTCGGTTTTGGTAGCCGGGTCTCTTC
>OZ020274.1:8489261-8551183 GCA_963971205.1 Aethes cnicana | reverse complement strand
CGTACGTTCATCGGGAGATATACAACGTCCGAACCATATAGGACATGATTCATGAGCCTCTATCGCGGGCCAGTCTTTGTTTTTCCCCGTAGCCTGCGGGCCGTAGCGCAGGGAGCTTACCCGGCGCAAACGAACGTTACAAATCTACGCGTACACTATCAAATTATAAACTCAATTTATAATTGATGCTAAATTTAAAAAAAAATACATTTGTTAACTAAATTTTAAATTAGTTAGTTAATTTGTTAAATCAAATGTCATTTCTTTATAATATTTTATTGATTGGCATAAATGTTTAGGTGAAAATGAAATCGGCAAGGCGTGTTCGTGTACATGAAGATGCTATACGACATAGGTAATATACTATTTTATTATATTCGCAGTACTTAATCGTAGTTCTTGTGTAGAAAACATTTCAAGTATTAATTTGTCTTTGTTTGAGATAAAATATTTCATTGATTTTAGTTTGCTACTCGTAGATAGAGTTTTAAAACTTTTATAGTTTATTTTTACTAGCTGACTGGCCCTTGCGCCTTAATGTGAATATTTTAAAAACACGTGATTTTTCAGATTTACAATTAATATAAATATGTTATTGAAATATAACCTTATGTAAGCTTAGTGATATGATAACTTGAGCTAAAACTACCCGAAAAAAAATCATTGTCGCTGAACGACGTTTTAATTACTTATTTAGCCTAAGATAATGAACTTGAATCATGTACGAGCTCCAAAACGATGAGCAAGTGGCAACGTGACGCGTGCGTCTCGCCTGGATGCCGCTTAACGACGCACTCTCGGACGCCTCGGAGCCTGCCATAATAAGCGACGACACCTAGTTAATCAAATATGAACTGCTTACCTACAAGGGCGCTCAATTTGCGTTCACTTTAATTGGTTTCTAAGTAGGTAAATTTGTATTCTTACTTTGAAAAAAAAACTTACCTACAAATGCAAAATGGGTGGGTAATTGTTCGATCGTTTGCTTAGGTAGGTACTGCTAGTGCTGATAATTTGCAATGGATTTTATTAATGGATTTAATACTTTTTATAACTTGTTTTATTTTCCTTGGTAGGTACCTGTTTATGGTTACCTACAGACAAAACTTGCCAGAATTATTAATTTTACTTTTTTATCACGACTGCGGGTTAGCCACGCTAGCATGAGTGGGATCCACATGCACGTTTTCGCTGTGATCGTAAGTTCGGGAGCGGTCAGTCGCGAACGCATCGGCCACTGGCCAGGCTAGGATGACTACTTAACTCGCGCCAAAAATAATCGTCAAGTACTGTCAGCATGTGTAAAATAATAGTACATTATTGCAGAGGCCGCCAAGCAGCGCATTGCCGGACGAGTCAGTTAGAAGGCTGAGCGAAGCGAAGCCTTCTATTAGTACGAGTCCGGCAATGCGCTACTTGGCGGCCTCTGCAATAATGTACTATTGTGTTTTAACCGACTTCGTGATTAGTGGAGTGCTGTAAGTATTAAATTATGAAAACCTCGGGACCCGGTTCCAATATACGAATTTTCGTGAAACCTAGCCATCAAATTTTGCCGATCTCTATTATTACAATTTATAACGCCAAGGAAAAAAAAAGTCATTTACGCGCATAGACATAAATAATACTTCGTATGGACCCGGCCTAACGTAGATACATGTCATGTTTCCCCACTTCATTGGTGTCCAATCCAAAGTTAAACTTGTATCGTGACACTAAAGCTGGGTCACATTTTTCCAACAACGAGACGAGTTTTTAGATACTGAGAAACAGTTTCGAAAAAAGTTTTTTTAAAAACGCTTATTGTCACGCACGCTTGGTGACAGATCTTTGGATTGGACACCGTGGAAGTGGGGACATATTACGTATACGTTAGACCGGGTCTATATTATTTACGTCTATGTTTACGCGCCTATTTTCTTAAATAAGTAGCTTTATTTGCAATAAGATTAAAAATGAATTTCTCAGAAATAAGGCCTACTTATAGTTAGATTCAAAAATAGAAATGAATGGTAGAATCAGAAATGAGGATATCCGCAGTAGAACTGGGGTCACCGACATAGCCCGAAGAATTGCGAACCTTAAGTGGCAGTGGGCGGGGCACATTGCTCGCAGGACTGATGGCCGATGGGGCAAGAAAGTCCTGGAGTGGCGTCCGCGAACCGGTAGACGAGCTGTCGGTAGGCCTCCAACAAGATGGAGTGACGACCTTGTAAAGGTCGCGGAAACGCGGTGGATGCGAGTGGCACAGGACCGGTCTGAGTGGCGCGCCTTGGGGGAGGCCTATGTCCAGCAGTGGACGTCTATCGGCTGAAATGATGATGATGATAGTTAGATTGGCACCCGTAACTATAGGTACCAAGACCAATTAGTTTAAAGAGTAAAGCACATACTGCAACTACTGCATACTGCGCTAAACGAACTTATATTCTGTGCTCCCCACAATAGCCGAACTTTTATGCGATGATGGTGGAAGTTTTTTTTTATTAGTACAAGAAACAAATGCTAATTTTTTTATGTATTAGGAAAGTAAGTTCAATTAATTAGACTGCTATATACCTATCTTTCTCTTTTGGAAGTAAATGAAGTGATCTAAAATTTCATTTTGAAACATAATCACCTACGATCAGACGAGTTGTTTTGAATCGGGCAATAGCAAATATAAGTAGGATGTGAATCAGGATCATCGCTGTCGATAAATCTCTCCTCCTTAATGGCACTTCGGTAGAGTCTAGACTGTCGGTGTAGGGTCGATCGCTGGAAAAAGCTAAACAAACCCCAAGTGAAAGTTCAAAGGTCGCCGCGATCGCATATAAACTTGATAATGGCATAATTTTTTGTAAAACTCTTTCAGTTTTACGTAATTACGTCCTATAACGAACTATTATTTGTTTTTAAGATCTAATATTATGGACGCGAAAGTTACTCCGTCCGTCTGTCTGTTTGTCTGTCTGCCTTACCGTTAGGTACTTCTTCACGATTAAACCATGAAACGATTTGGACAAAACTTGTTATGGAGATAGTTCGAGTCCCGAGGACGTACTTTATTCTGTACCACAGAATAAGTAATAGTACTAACGTATCTGTACCGATACTCATTCTATCTTCTATTGGTTGGCGGGTATAATTTTAATCCGTAATGTACATATACAAAACGTTGTGACTTGTGACGATGTTTTACCCACAGAACCAGCTATCGATTCTAAGCATGTTTTTAGGTTATAATTTCTTTTTGGTTTGTTAAAAAAGTAATTTAGTATGGGCTTCAGGTATCGCTCACGCCATCAATCCCATAATGGGCTATATTTTTTTTACCAACTCGGAAATAAATAAATACCTGGACCCTGTAAAACTTATAGGTACTTACTATCCATAATCCATACTGTTTCGTATAATTGGATACCTACGCAAACTATAAGTCTACACAGAACGAAGTTGCGCGCGTGCAACGGCTAGTGTATATTATAAATGCGAAAGTAATTCTGTCTGTCTGGTACCTCTTCCCGCTTAAGCCGCTGCTGGACGGATTAAGATGAAATTTGGCATGAAGGTAGTTGTAGGTTGGAGTCCGGAAAAGAATATAGGGAAAAACGCATCGTTCGGGTGAACGCCAGAATTCCATGCAGGCAGCAGCTAGTCAATCATAATTTTTACATCACCCTTGGCCATAAAGTGGGATTTTCTACTCGCTACGCGGAGAGAAAATCTCACTTCTTGGCCAAGGCAAGACGTAAAACTTTTGACAAACCACGGGCGGTAATTCGTAAAGCCCCAGGTCGCATATTTATGGCCCTCACCTTCGGTTCGGGCCACAGAAACCTGCGATCTGGGACATTTACGAATTCACCACCCTAGGTCTGTAATGTACTATTACGACTTCAACAAAAAGTGGCCATGTAAAATCTACTTACATGCCTACTTAAATAGAACTAAGTACCCACTAAAAAGAAAAGGTTTATGACCTTGGGTTAATGTAAATTTGAAAACTAAACCTCAGCTTACAATGCAGCGCTATAAGTAGTTTTCTACTTTACCTACTTTATTTTAATGCACTTTCAAAACATTATAAGTGGTTGTTATGTATTGTTATTTGTACAAATCATCTTATGGAATATCTATCTGTTTAATCATAACAATATTTTGAACTCATCTAGTTTTTAAATAACACATAAGTAGAACTGCGAATGAATACACCTACTTACACCTATATGTATAGGTATATCTATTTTGTAGCTGTCACCATCCCTTCTGCTTGTAGTTTGATGGAACGAATTGAATTTACCGAACAAGGATTCCTCAGTGTCGTACTGTCGTCCCATCGCCTTTGTCGCGGCGTCACGAAAGTCGCCGTGATCGGGGACGGGTGACGCCGATGTCGGCTCGACGACGGGAGTAGGGTTGCCATCTGTCCGGCTTTATTAATTTGGCCTTTTTTAAGTCGTGTCCGGCCAAATGTTCATGTGTCCGCCTGTCTGGCCTGTCCGGCTTTTGTCAGGCTTTTTGATAATGCTCGCAGCGGGGGGCAAGAGCTATGTGTGGCCTATTAAATCTTTAATGTTTGGCTTTTAGGGTAAATTGTCCGGGGATACGGGAGAGAGTCCGGCTTTTTCATTTTAGGAGATGGCAACCCTAGACGTGTGGCGTAGTCCTGCGACTGGAAACGCTCGCTCCATTGAGTTTTACTTTATCTGTATGCCATATTTATTATTATGTTACGCGTTTTTCCTCCATCCTTTTTTTCACGCCCCCATTTTGCAAGAATATTATCCAAAATTGTGTACTTCAATAATAATATGTAGCTTAAGTTTGCATAACTAAGCGATTTAACGGAAATATTCATTAAATCCGAAACACTGACCTAGACATTTTGCCCACATTAACTACCTACACGTAGGTATCTACTTAACTAGTTACACAAATTACTTGGCACGGCTTTAATTATGTACTCTATATGCGTCTATATTATGCTCTAGAGGAACCTCGTACGCGTATAAATAGTAGCCTCTACGGATCCACAGATGGTACTGACACCGCAGTACGAGAGTAGGGCATCCTCCGCGCCTCGCACTCGCCACACTGCCTCAAGGGCTTCTTAAGAGAAAAATCGAGAGCTCTTTGGGTCGCACTATACGAATAACATGGAGCCCGCCAAAGTGGGGGCAGATAGGTTGTCAGTAAAGGGGCGATGGAAATAAAAGGGTGAAGAGTGTTGGTAAAGACTCAAGCCTATGCAGTCTTCCTTTCTAAATTCTCGACTTGGTTCTTAAGACTACTAAGTCATTTAATCAAAGCTTGAGTTTTTTGACTTGTTGGGACTCGATCCTTCTGCATTCTGCAAAGACTCGAGTTAATTGTAGAGACTCGCGCGTGTTTTGTTTACAGCTAAGGATATTTAAACTACTCAAATTTCGAATTTGTTTAAGAATGATTCTGTTGTCAGTAGGTATTTTCGCGAGAAAATCCAACACCATTGCGCTTTAATATTAGGTATTACGCGTTTTCCATTAAAATAACAGCCTTATGAATATGGGAGACGGATAGACAGTAACTTCCTACCTTATATACTTAATAGCTTCCCTAGAAAAGTCATAGATAATATATTAGAGAAACCAAACTTAGTTAAAAATATAATTAAGAAAGCGCAAAATAAATAGTACTAAAATTTGAGCTTAAATACCTACTAAAAATACATGTACCTATACTAAACTATTTATAATAGTTTAGTTATACTAATAGATTTATGCCCTACACTCCATAGTTTATAAAATCTTAGAATTAAAAGATTTTTTTAAATATATTTTTTTATAATGACGGATTATTATTTGACAAACAGCACAAACAACAATAACAGCACATTATACACTTCAGGGCAAAAACATATCCCAGTCATAAAGGGCTATAGTTCTCATTTAGATCCTGTGCAGACTGAGAACTTCTTCCTTCACCGGAAAGCTCAGTGGTAAATTTAATTTTCACCTCACTGGCTCGAAAGTGGTCGGTTTGCAGCTTGATATCCGAGCGCAAAAGTTGTTTTTATCCGCTAGCGTGGAAAGTGTTTTTGAAATTCGAACGACGCATGACGCCACTGTCACAATGAAAACACAACGATACGTTCTGAAACGCAATTCGTCGTGAGAGTTTTATTAAAATAAAGGTTCAATTTACTTAATATCATCATTAATAAAATTATATTAATAATACACCGTTTCAGATGTATTTCATTATTTCACTATGTTTTATCACAAAAATACTTAAATGTGTGTATATTTTAACTGTATTCAATGAATAATTGAATCTTGAAGTACGAGTAGAAGTGATTTGGAACGCAACCTTCGGAAAAAAAAACATTAAAAAAAAAGTTTTAGATTGCTGGTTTTGTAATTTAGAATACCTATACGAAGTAATAAAGAAAATATGAGCGATTCTAGCGATGAAGATACGAATTTAACTACTCCAGAGTTAGCACAAACTGTATGTGACGCCGAACTAAGTCTTCTTCCCGAAAAATCGCGCGTGAGGTGAAAATTTTTGTGTTGCGCTCAGCAGCAAAGTCGTTTGCTGTCTCGTGCCTTGAAACCCTCGTTACACTCAGGATTCTATATTTGAACCACTCGCTTCGCTCGTGGTTCAACCCTAGAATCCTTCGTTCACTCGGGTCTCAATCACGCACTCACAGCAAACAACAACTTTGCAGCCTTGCATAACAAATAACTATTATCGATTTTCTGAAACGACTCATTCTAGATAATCATACTCATAATACATATTTGGATAAACTTTTCAAAAATTAGTCTTCATAGTCTTTTTGGCTTACAACTGGAATTTTGACTCAGAAGCTCAGAACTCAATAAGACTCGAAAAAGGACTCTGACTGAGGCGGACGCTAACCGCTGCAGTCTCGTAAATATTACCTAACCCAGCTCTTAGATTCAGACTCGATAGACTGAAGTCTTTACCAACACTGGGTGAAGTATAGCGCGGTAGTATACAGAGACGTTGAAGTGGAGGTGACGCAGAGTACTTATTGTCCGCAGTGAGAGCAAGCCTGGCGGCGGCGACCGGCTGGCGACGCCGCGGATGTCGCTGCTGGGCAAGCCGCTCAGCTACCGCGCCACGCGCCGCGACGCGCGCTACCGCCGCCTACAATCCAAATTCTACAATTTCCTTGAACGGCCGAGAGGAGTTAAGGCCGTCCTGTATCATATGATTGTGTAAGTCCTTCACTAAAGACATTAACCCGGTTCCCGTTGCTTGTAAACAAGAGTACGTTTTATTTTATCCGTTTCTTTCCTCGTACATTTTATGCTACCCTATAACCTTAGTTTCTGAATTACTTTATTTGTACACTATTTATTTTATGGTGGAATCTGACGCCATTTGCCTACTTATATCAGTGCTCCTTCTTTGTATGAACTCGTAACTGTTTGTTATAAACGGTTTTTTTAACTACTCGTAGGTAAGTACATTGTGTTACTGTTGTGGATGATCATACGACATAACAGTAAGTTAAACGATTTAGACTTAAACTATCTAATTGTTGTATTTTTAAAATTATTTTTCCAGTGGTTACTCATACTCATACTCATATATTTGTTGCTACGACGCACGATTTGATCTAAGCAAGATAAAACTCCGCAAGTAATTCGTAAACAGTAAACACTTCAATTTATCACCTACGGCGGATCGGAACCCCGCACTTTATTTTTATAGCATATGAAATGAGATGTTAAATTGATCGACTGAAGCCATACTTATCTTTTAAACACATTTACGCTTTTTTTACTTTTGTTAAGCTATACTTAAAACCTCGGTTATGCAGTACTGACACTAGTTCTAAAATGTAAAATTATGTAGGCTTACTTACCTACCCATTACATGGATCTGCAGTTCCTATTAAAAGCAATTCTTGGACACGTTCCAAATAGAATGTCGTTTTACGCTTTACCTAATAGATGATTTAGTTTAAGAGCCCATTAAACCGATGAGATTTTATAATGCTTATTATCATCCACTTGTGTATGGCGTATGGATTTATTTGTTATCAACTAAATACACTTATTTTTTAGTACTAACTCTCCCGAATGTGCGTACCTACAATAAATGGATTTTTATTAAACGGTATCAGATTAACGGTTAATTTTTTCAGTCCATTTACGGAAACGCTAATTACCTTATACGGATGCCGTGTTGGTGTAGGTACGTAGTATAAATCTTGCATGGCTCATTAAATTTGAACCTTAAATCTAAGTATGTTCTACAATAAAGGGTTAGGTAATTGAACGTCTTAAACCCTGTCCCTTCTACTTACTTACAATTGATTTCTGTTATGTACCTATACAAAAAAACCCTTACGTGTACCTATAAACTTTATCTCCGCTAGCTGGGATGGACGGCACTTATATTCCAAATTTCGTCCATATCGTTAGAGTTCTACAATGTAGGTTTCTGTTAATAAATATAGCTCGTTTAAAGCATAAAAGTGCCTATCTGGGCAACCGAGCTTTGGTCGCGTGAAAATAGCTAAAACGGAGTTTTGTCAGATATGAGACTAAGCTAGATCGATTTGTCGCCCCCGTAAACCCCTTCATCCCAAATCGTTAGAGCCATTTCTGACATCGCTTGTATACCTAAATAAATAAAGAAATATATACAAGATTAGCGCGTTCAAAGTA
Organism: Aethes cnicana; assembly: GCA_963971205.1. Taxonomy (NCBI): domain Eukaryota; kingdom Metazoa; phylum Arthropoda; class Insecta; order Lepidoptera; family Tortricidae; genus Aethes; species Aethes cnicana. The sequence continues at coordinate 8,542,511 of OZ020274.1, read as the reverse complement.
TAAAATTCCGAGTATCCCTGCAGGCTGCAGACGCCAACAGCACATGGCGGAACTACACCGCTAACTACTTATATGAAATTCTATGGGAGCCATTCCCACAACGACGGCAACAGCAAATAGCGGGCGGCACTTGACTCGCGTCACTAACGTGTGGCGGCATGGCTCCAATAGAACTACATATCTCTGTTCTTGTTCGTCTGCTGTTGCCGTCTGCCGTTTGTGGAGATCAAGCATCTTCTCAAGTGGATTAACAGGGTGTGGTCATGGTCTAAGAAAACAAGGTCTGCCGATCCGGGTGGCGTGTTACCCGTATGTCAAAGTCGAGTTGCTTGACTTTATTGTAATAAAACAAAAATGAAGGAAGTATTTTCTGCCGTTATAATGCAATATGAATTATTTGCGCATTGCAATTGTTTAAGCACCCCAAAATGGAATCCGTTAAAACAAATGAACTTAATAATTTAACGAAACACACAGGATAAATGGGGGTCGGGATTTTTTTTAATACACCACTTGCAACACACAGCAGTGCGAATGACGTTCGGGTGACACCCACACTACTACACAATACCGGACTGTTATACCTGGCAAAGTATGTTATTGTATCAATGTGTGGAGGGTTAAGTAAAGGAGCGTAATCTTTATAGTTACCAAAGTGGACACCAAATCGGGTAGGTTGGGGGCGCTGCGGTCGCCAGAAGTGTCAAGCCACCTAGGCGGATAATCTGAAGTAGTGCCTTCAGATAGCGAAAACGGTTGTGAGGAGAGTGTGTTTTGTTTTGTTGCTTATCGAATCCCATCGCCATATAAGATTGCGCGTAATCTTATATGGCGAAACAGTTGAAGGAGCGCGCTCCTTACCAAGACACATTCCACACTCCATAGTATCATGATTAATAGGGTGTGGTGTGCAGGTTCCTGATGGTGTTCATGTGCCTGTCGCTGTCGGTGTTCTCCACCATCGAGGAGTACGAGGCGCGCGCCGGGATCGTCCTCTTCTACATGGAAACGGTCGTGGTCATATGGTTCGCCATAGAGTTCTTTTTAAGGTAAACATCAATTATTCCGTGTGCTGTTAGAGATAATGTACAATAGGAAATCCCGCGCCTCCACATATCAAAGCGCTTCAATGTATTTATTATTATTTAAAAAGCACCACCAAGATTCTTAGCGTATACGGGGGTGCTCATTAAATACTTTGAAGCGTTTTGAATTGTGGAGGCACGGGACTTCCTCTAGTAAGTAGATTATCTACAGAAAAAATATTAAATACAGTTGCACGTATACAAATAAAATATATAAATAAATAAATATCTTGGGACATTTCACACAAATTGATCTGGCCCCAAACTAAGCAAAGCTTCTACGTATCTACTATGGGTGACAGGCAACCAGTGCCGGATTAAGACTACTTGATGCCCTAAGCAATCCACGCCTGTGTGCCCCCCCCCCCCCTCCCCCCCACGTGCTCCGACTTCAGAAAAAAGGAGATTCTAAGTTTGACCCATATGTTTGTATGTTTGTCCACGTTTAACCGATTTGGATGCGGTTTTCACAAATAGATAGAGTAGTTCTCTAGGAAGGTTTTAATATATAATTTGTAATGGTTTTCTGTAAATTGGATGAAAAATAATGAGAATAGTTCAGGATGGCGGAGAAAATCAAGCCGACTGGAAGCTTGCATATAAAACACTGGCTAATATTACTTAACGTTAAAAGTCCGTGATTGCGTATGTTTATCTCCTAAGGATAACTAACTATACCCATCTCGTACATGTGTAAGCGAATTTTGGAATAGTTGTAGGTGAAGGTGCCTTAAACAACATACTTAAAGTACTGATGGGGGGGAGCGCCGCTAACGTGTGGGGGGGGGGGGGGTTGATATCAAACTTAGTAAAATAAATTGTTAAATTTAGAAATTTGTAATATCGATCTAAAGTTAAGAAAAACCACCAATAAAAATGAAAAATTGTGGATTAGATTTGATGAAGCATTTAGTAAGGATCATTTCGCAATAAATAGCATCTCTTAACTCCTACAATTTTTGGAAATATATAGGTCTAACTGAAGCGCGGCGGAAGTAAAGTCCCGCGGTGGCCCTCAGTATGAATCCACTCAAAATTATCCAAAGTACAACTGTGTCAAGTATGAGCCCTTATCTAAAAAGAATCAGGGTATAACGGACCAAATCCTGAACTTACGCGTAAAATCGTTTATCGTTAACTTTCCTCTTTATTATCTATTTCAATATTTACGCTAGCAAAATAATGTCTTAGAACATTTTTTGTTGTCGAAACGAAAAACCAAAAAAGGGGACCTTTGAACCCCCCCCCCCCCACACACACGTTAGCGGCGCCCCCACCCATCAGTACTTTTAGTATGATGTTTAAGGCACCTTCACCTACAACTATTCCAAAATTCGCTTACACATGTATTATTTCCCCTATGAGAGCAATTAGTGTCTTCCTTTGGTGGGCTAGGTTGTTATTTACGGTTTTTGACAAAAGTTGATTATTTTACAACATACACTACACAGCTCAGATTATGAAAAACTGAATAAAGTTTTATTTTCTGGACATCCCGTGTAAAATAATGATGATTTGATGTTTTTTTTTGTAAGGACAATCTGGACGTATCGCAATTTCCGAGGACATATCAAACCTTCAAATATATTTTTTCTAAACTTATATTTGGCCCAATTTTTAGGTCAAAATGTGGTATTTCACCTTATTACGCGCCTTGGTTTTTGAAGTTCGGTACCATATCAACGAAAACACAAATAGTGCTGCCAAATACAGAAAATAATACGAAAAATGTACCAAACCAAAATTTCTCGATAAATAGTTGTTTTTGCACCAACATCAAAAACTAAGCCCAGATAATTATTAAATTTCGTATTATTAGGATTACTCACTTTTTGACCATATTTTTTTAGGGATAGGAATAGAGACAGGATATAGGGACTGTATAAGGATAGGGGTGGGGTTATATCAAAATTATTTTGCGAATTTCAGTTGGTCCTTTTTTTGAAAACGAATTCCGTTTTTTAAAAAGTAAGTAAACTTAAGTTATCTTTTTTTCTGCCGTGTGTGGTGCCCCCCAGGACGTGATGCCCTAAGCAATTGCTTAATTTGCTTATGGGTTAATCCGGCACTGCAGGCAACAATGTAAATACTTATGTAGAGAAACACATACATGTATAAATACTGACATAGGTACGGACTCAGGTAGGTATACACATTCGTGTTCATCAAACATAGTTTGCCCCCAGCGGGATTCGAACCCGCGACCGTCGGAACAGTGGACAGGGACACTACCACTGAGCGAAACCTGTCGTCAAATAATATCTTGGGACATTATACCTACATAGTATGTAGTGTATACCTGCCTAAACACATAACTTGCTATACAAATTCATACCAATTTCAATACATAACGTAGATACTATTTTTATTATTATGTAGATACAATAGCTTCTGTCCGCGACTTCGCCCGTGCGGAATTCGGTTATTGCGTTCCCGCGGGGACTATGCGTTTTTCCGGGATAAAAAGTAGCCCATTGGCCTTTCCCGGGACTCGTAACTATCTCCATACCAAATTTCATCCAAATCGGTCCAGGGTTGAAGCGTGAAAAGGTAGCAGACAGAAAGACAGAGTTACTTTCGCATTTATAATATTAAGTAGGTAGTAGGTAATGGTAGGTAGTATGGATTAATCCGGGAAATTAGTTATTGGTGGACCCGCTGGATCATAAATTATATCTGAGGTGTCAATACGGTGACGCATTGCTTCTCAGTTAATCCCTGTGTGACTTTTATTTTAAACGGACAATTTACGAATAGTTTATTTGCAAAAGACGCATCTGTCGCAGAAACTCTCAGACGCCAATTTACCCAAACATAAATCGGCTCATACGAAAATCGCACATTGTAGTCCTGAACAGCTTTATTCATACCTACTAGGTACCTACCTACAGCTGACCGTGTATTCGGGAAAGAAAAGTGAATGTAGCCGAAAAAATTTCGTATCCCTTTTGCGCATAAATTGTTATTTGGGAAGCCAAATTGACAGCATCATATTAATTTTAACATTGCCTAAGTATTTTGTATCCCGTATCTCTCTTTCCCGAATTACTTAGATAAATTGCCTGCCGTGGCTTCATATAGGTAAGAGAAGCGCTTCATAAAAATATTTCATTCGATTCGACTTACTTGTAGCCCTGTGTTTCAGAAATTATTCGCCGAAATTAACTTCAATTTGCATTTCATGCCCCGAAATATATTTTCGTTAATCTCCCAGATAGTTTGCGGTCGGCGCCGGGAGTGGTGAAACGCTCCCTTTTCATTAAACAGATTAACTGGCTTCCGACGCTATATTTACATTAGATTAAAATAATAATTATCTTCGATTCAGAAAATAATTGCATTATACCAAGCCCTAACGTTATTTGGCTGGATTCTGATTTCATTATCATCACCTACGTAATTAATTTCCTTTTAGTCTTTCGATGACGACAGGCAGGGTGAAGAAATCGAAATTCTAATTAGTCCGTCAGTCAGGTAATAAAAAAATATTAGACACGTATTTTTTGTTTTATCCAATTAACAAAGAATGACTCAGTTAAAACCCATTAAAGTTGGAGAGTGGGGGCTAACTACGTCACCGTTAGGTAAGTATAAATCGTATCCAACCGTGACGTCACGCGACATTTCAACTCAATATATCCCGTAAAAGTTTGATTACGTGAAAAAAGAAAAAATACTTGTCTAATACTTTTCAATAATCTTCCTTAGACTAAGGAAAAAAAAGTTGTCGTCATCCCTATTCTTCTACTAAGTAGGTAGGTGCATACACTTTACTCAGGCATAATAGTAGATTGTTTATCAAGGGACTAAAACAAGCCATTATGACACGAGATGTTTAGCCACCCGAGCAGAGCGAGGGTGGCTATAGTTCGAGTGTCATTATGGTTGTTTAGTCACGCGTTAAACACTCTGCTTTTCACTTCGAATGCGAGGAAAAAAAAAACGAAGTTCCATACAAAATTACGATATTTATTATAACAAAGTAGACAACCTGCTACTTCCCGATGACCTAGAGTCATGAAATTTGGCCAGAAGCAAGGTCTTACAGCACACATACAGGAATAAATCTGATAACCGTAAATATTATATATTTTGGTGCAAAAAAAGACAATTTACTAATACAAACTTATCATTTGCGGTTGGCGCAGTAGCCGTGTCTACTTCACCAACCGCAAATAATAAGTTTGTATTGTTAAATTTGCATCATCAAGTTTGAAGGTACGGAACCCTCGGTGTGCGAGTCCAACTCGTACTTGACCTGTTTCTTATCACGTGACGTTTTGAATGATATTTAGCCAACAGATTCAAACTTGAAAACTATTAATAAGTATATTTTAAAACTAATCGGGTCATGCATTATTAAATGAATTCACTTTAAATAAAACAAGATTCATAGGTACCTATTCGTAATCATTAAATCGTGTTTCACGAAATTAAATCGTTTTTTCACGCCCTAGAAATTGTCTAGGTTCACTGGAAATGGGGATAATCCTCCTTTCACAAACTCTGTGGTTGGCTGTTTAGGCGGGTTTCCAATGTAAATTAAAAAAATATTACTTTAGTCCCTAGAGACTAAAAAAGAGCTTTAGTCCCGATGTGCAGAGACTAAAGTAACATTTTAAGAGCATGAGAAGTGAAAAAATATGTGCGTACCTTATAAGTTGCTAAGTCTGTGTTTTTCTTTATATTATTATTCATAGGGTAAATGTTTTTTTTATTATTATTATTTAGCTTTTCGAAATAAAATAGGAAACATGTAGTTTTCTATTAAATACTACCCATCTGTAAAGTCCGTCGTTATCCCCGTAAAGAAATCATCATTTTTCAACCACTACTAACGGTAGGTAGGTAATAAAAGAAAGAAGAGGAACGTTTTCACTTTTTGCAAGGTTTTGTTCTGAGTGAAAAATAAATGGTTCATCTGTAATGAGAGCTCTCTCCGCGGCGGTGACGGATCACTGTCTCGGAGCGGCTTATAGGTAAGTATATCTCCCGTCTCGCAGTGTAAAGAAACAGCGCGCTTCGTTTCATTAAACCGATGATTACCCACGTTTGTATTTGCAGGTTATGGTCGTCAGGATGTCGGTCCCGGTACCAGGGTTCAATGGGGCGCCTCAAATTTTTGAGGCGGCCGTTCTGCATAATAGGTAAGTGACATTATTTTCTAATACTCAAGTTAACTTATATGTGTATTAAAAAAATTTTTTAATTTAACGGTAGTAAACGGACTTTTAATGGACTTGGTAATGTTAAATACGGTCTACGTTGCAGCCATACTTACATAGATACTCGTAGGTTGTATTGTTAATGAGTCCATTTTCCCAAATAGCACAGGTAAACCTCTGCCGTATTACCGGATACAGCTGCGATTAGATATACCTAAGTAAAATCAAAGGAAATAAGCTGTCATCGAAGTAGCCGGTCTCCCTAAGGACTGGATCTACGATGCTCATAGGAACGCAATTTGCGGATCAAGTTACTTTTCTTGGTCACTCTCGGCCTCGGGTACAATCAAATTCAAAAGTTCAAGGACTTTTTGATCTAAGGTAGGTAACCTTAGATACCATAAAATCCTAACCACAATATAAAGGCAAAGCATAATTTTCGAGTAAAAACAGAAACACAAACAAAAATTTAGGAAAAGTAATTTAAAATCACCAGGCAGAGTGAATCGTTATTGAGATTTTCATAGTAAACAAACAGAAAAATAAGAACCTCTAGGAGAAATTGGTTCGAGATGAAAACAAGTCTCATAAAACAGATCATAAAAATATTGTCGGTTGTTTTGTGGATATAGTGATCCGCAACATTTCGAAGTAAAAGTCGCGTTCCGTGTATAAACCGTGGCGAAGTGACCCTATTTCAGGTGCGACCAATCTGCCGCGACCTTCACATTTCGGGCGGCGTCCCCTGGCGCTCGTTCGTGCGGCCGCTCTCGGGGGAGCCGGCCCGCCCGAGACGGCGGCCGCGGCGCCCTGTCGCCTCGGCGCCCGCAAACACCGCCTCGCCACACGATACCTATTCCTGTCCCATCGCACGAACACAAACAAACTACACAATAATAATTTAACCTCATTCTACGATTATTTGAACTTCAACAAAGGAAGTAACATCGGGCTCCCGAACAAACCGCTTTACCGATTGATGAGGGGATCTCTTATTAAGTTACGTCGGCGAAATGTTGTACGGACCTCGATAAATTCGTAACTGCAATGCAAAATTCGTAACCCAATGGCGAGGTCGTGCGTTCTAATCTTCGGAGAGATCCGATTGAATATTTTATTAGTGCGCACTTAAAAACACGCGTATCTATCTACGGTTGTCTGTGTAAGTGCACAAGATAATACTTACTCGCATGCTCGCGCGTTGGACAAGGGATTCTAGTTATTTTCTATTCTTATATTATGCCGGGCAATATGAAAGGAGCGCTGAAATTATTCGCTGAACCTTAAATATTCAGCTAGTAAATTCACGCAATACGGATCGCTGCCTATACGAGTACAAGTGGTCTAACCGTATGCCATACCTACCGCACAGTAATACGAGTACCTACAGAAGGACATAGACGTTGTTGAATATCTATTGTAAGTGTACTTACTTAAATGGGGCTTTTTAATTTCTCACTAAAACCACAGATTAATAAATACTACTACCTACTACAGCCTATTTGCGTCCCACTGCTGGGCACAGGCCTCCTCTCATCACGAGAGGGTTTGGCCTATAGTCCCCACGCGGGCCCAGTGCGGATTGGGGACTCCACACACATCTTTGAATTAATTCGCAGATGCGTGCAGGTTTTCTCACGATGTTTTCCTTCGCCGAAAAGCACCGTGGTTAATTCAAATTGAATTACGCACATAAGTAAACTTAGAGGTGAGAGCCGGAATTGAACCCCCGACCCTCTGCATGAGAGGAGGTAGGTCGAACCACTAGGCCACCACGGCTTAACTGATTAATAAATGCTAACACCTATCACTAAGACCTAGTACAGTATACATAACTCTGTATATCTGTAACTGCAATTTTTAATTTAGGTACATAAGTGAAGAAAATCTTTTTTTTAGAAAGCTACCTACTTACTTACGCGTGGGTACTTAACATTTTGATGATACAGCTGCGGATACAAATCTCCACGCGGATATTGTGAGCCGTGATAAACAAAGATAGATAGATAGATAGATAGATAGATAGATAGATCAAAGCTTATGATTTGAACGTAATAAATAACGGGACTTAGTAAAAGTGACTCTCGCAATCAGTGTTATTAAGCTCACGGGTGGCGCGTTGTAATTTTCCTAGCTAATCAATATTTGCGGTATATATTTATATTGTATTCGTATTTTACGAGGTTGCAGTGCAGGGTCGCGTAACGTAAACCGTTATAAGTAAATGTGGAATTTACATAGTACCAAATCGATAAGCGGCAATGGTTTAATGAGATTCTCTTGATAAGGGTACTTATCACAGATTGTTGCCACGGTTTATTGATTCGGTACTTTATTCCCTATTGATTCTACAGTACTCATTGGACCATCATTCATTGCCGGACAGTCGAAATAGCTGTTCGCGTGATGAACAAAATCCATCCATCTTCTTTATCTATTATTTTCAGTGCCTACTTACATAGTCTCTACATATAAGTAGAGAGCGAGGCGCTAAGGCTTGCCCCCCTGGGAAATACCATCGTGAGCAAACATAATATTTTCGCATATTTACTAACGTTATCTTTTTCTTAGCTAATTAATTCCGTTAATTTCTTATGTATCTACCCGATAGGTACCTACTAAAAATTCAGATTAATTTCATTTCAATAGAATCAATAACGTAACTCTTTTCATTGCTTTTTTGTACCATGACGTACCAAATCAGTGGAGTATTTACACAAGGAGAGACTTTATTTGTTTATTGTGCTAATTCAAAAGTTAAACAGGTTAAAGTTCATTATTTAACAATTTTCGACGTCACTTTATCACTGATTAAACCATTATCAAAGCTTATAACTTAGACTCAGGCTGTCCAAAATGCCGCGCCTCGCAGCCGTCTTCTTGTCTCTAATTACCTAATGAATGTATCTTCATATTTATCTCGTCGGGCGTTCTAGTATGCCTTCATTACATCCTTTGGGTTCTATTAAATCGTTTACAACATTTATGAAGGCAATGTGATTTGATGTTGGTGTATCTGCATACCCGCTCAAGGAAATAAGTAATAACATAAAATAGAAAATAGATAATATGGTAGTCTTGAGTGTTCGTTTTTAGGGTTCCGAAGTCCACAAGGATAAGGGTCCGTCTGTCCGCACTATTGCTCGGAGATGCTTAGTTCTAGAAAGCTGTAATTTGGCATGAATATACATTTTAGTTACGCTGACAAAGTGGTACAATAAAATTTTGAAATATATATTTAAAAAAAATTACATTCCCACTTTACGAGTAGGGGAGGTACCCTATTCCCCTACTCGTAAAGTGGGTATGTACCTAATTTTTTTTCTTGCGTACCCCATGGTGCGGCATATCGTTGAATAGGTCTTGAAAAAATATTGTAGGTTGTTAAAACCATTTTTCGATTAAGTGATGCGTTTGTGAAATATTAAGCTTTAAAGTGCTATTTTTTGTTAGAGTCGAGTGTCCCCCCCTTTCCTGCCAGCTAAATGGTTGTACTTGGATGGCTGAAAAAAAAACACGGTTGTGGCATATATAACGTAGTTGAAAGGAAAACTATCACAGCTAAGTAGGCTGTACAAATTTACGAGTCATAGTCGATCAACTTATGAAATTATTAAAAAACCAATGATTTTTCTCGAGCGGCAGGGGCTTCGGGCGGGCACGTCATACCACAGGCTAGCTAAGATGCTAAATAAGTCTTAGAAAGGTAGGTACTGTGGGCATTGTCAACTTCGGAACCCTATACTTTGCGCGTGGCCCGACACGCACTTGGCCGGTTTATTTTTATTTTTTCAAACTAGCAGCTCGCCCTGCGTCTCACATGCAGTTCAACAAATTATACACCAAAACCTTCATCATAAAACCGCATATATAGAAGTGGCAGTGGACTATGGGGATTTTACTTTATAATATGCAGTGATAGTGATACTTCTTATATTGCGTGTTCGTAGTACGTAGTGCCTATATGATAATCTCAACTTTCCCGCCCCTCCTTTAACGAATGTAACGTAGAGAGAAAACCCACATCCCGCAGAGCCGTTATCACTTATTGGGTTATTGTAACAGATCAATCTCGTTCGTTCCGGAACGTATCGTCTAACTAAGCCAATCAATTTGAAAAATTGAGGAAGTGTGACATCAAAAAGAACGTACTTACTTACGTACGACACGGTAACAAAAAACCACTCGCGTAAGGAATGCCGCTGCGAAGTAAACCTTTTACTTATGTTTCATATTGTTTTCAAGATTCCCTTGTTAAGGGTTATATTTAAACAAAATTATTACTTAGAAGAACATATCCAATTTCCTCCAAGAGGTCTTTATTTTCTTTTCATCTTGTGTAGTACGATCATGCATCGCGCTAGCGCGCTATGCATAATATTATATACCTAGTACATTCATAACGATGCAAAATGTGCTGTAGAAATTACACAAGTGTTTTTTTGAATAAGAAACATCAAACATCACATAGATATTTGACATAAATGTTGGTAGATATAGACAGAACGTCCTCGTCATTACGAATCTGAACTTTCTGACACGTTATTTAATTTCCCATTGTATTTGCGTCACAATCACGTCACAACATTTAGTCGTCAAATTGCTGAGATTCTTGCAGCAATCAGCTTACGAGTTCCGTCGGCCGGCGGAGAATACACAACGCTAAACATTCGTCACTCGTCGAGCGATACAATACAACGTTAAATACGTACAACATGATGCTATTCGTTTGAAGTTGCGCAAACAAAAGGCTGTCCGGAAATTCGAACGTGTAATCTTTTATTTCACGGAATAACAATACGCTACGAATCATTTTCGTAATCTGTAACTGTAGCGCGCCTCTACTACTTCAGCCTATTTGCGTCCCACTACTGGGCACAGGCCTCATCTCATCACGAGAGGGTTTGGGCTAAAGTCCTCACGCGGGCCCAGTGCGGATTGGGTAGTTTTCGAGTTAAATCCGGACATACATACATATACATACATAGAGACAATATTTCTAAAAATCGTTATTTTGTGTTCAGTATCGTTTATGTAGTCCCTCGACTTGATAGTTTCTTTTAATTTTCAAGTTACAGACGCGACTTCTTATACAGACTTATTATTAGTATAGAAAACGAAAATGACACAATAGTTATTTTCACCCCTCCTATTCGAAAAGAAGTGTTTTGTTCCCCGTTTAGAGGGAGCAAAATGCGATTTTGCTCCCTCTTCGCTTTTTTTTAATTTTTTTTCATTTCTGCCCCGCTAGCAGGGAGCAAAATACGTCTTAGCAGTGCGTTCACGGAGCTGCGGAGACTGTAAAAAGTTGCATTCAAAAGTCGCGTCTTTTTCGTATTTAGAATTTTATATATCGGCATTTTACATAAATACTTTATTACAAATACTAAAAATCCATAAATTCATAGATATATACTTACTTTTGATAATTTTTTTATTTTTTTTTATTTTCAATTTGGCTGAATGGTGCAGGCCAATGCCGTAGCATTCCTCGTAAACTCGTCGTGTGATCGAATTAAAAAAAAAACTCGAACCCGCGAATTTCGTGAGCGCTCATTTCCTTGCCGTATTATTTTACACTTAATTTCCAAAATAAAACGTACCTTATGTAGTGTTATGAATTATTTCGTAGAAAATGAATGAAATCAAAAAGTGATTTAGGTGATGCAATGTATTGGGATCAACACCTCTGAGAATTCCAAAGGAATATTAATATTATGTAAGTACGTAATATGAATTGCACTGCCTTTTTTTCATTTTATCGCAAATGTATTAAAAAACTTTGTGTGATACAGTATGTGCGAAATTGTCATAAAATGTTCTTTATTTCACATTTGTTAAATTTACCTATTATTATGAACGCAACGCGTGCGAGCATGACATAATATAAATACAATATAGTTACTGATTCTTCAATATGGAAGCCATTTTCGCCTTCTACCTATGAATTTATGATAAGCGCGCGAAACACACGTTCTTTTTAACCTTGTTTGTTTCTAAATGTATTATTTTTTCGTTTTACTTAATTTAAAGACAATAATGAACGAATGATCTAATGATTTTCTCATAGGAGGGGTGAAAAGCAGAGTGTACAACACGGTAGCAAACTTATTTATGCATTGGGTGACAAAGCTTGAATCCCTCGCTAGCTCAAGATTCCACGCTAGAATCCCTCGCTTACGCTCGGGATTCTATTCTGGAATCTTTCGCGTCGCTCTGGATTCAATCCGTCACCCGCGGTAAAATATACCTTTTTGCTCCCTAGTCATACAATCTACTATTGTGCAACAAGAGAGCAAAATTGTTTTTTGCTTCGAGTGCCATGTTTGAGTCCTGAGCTAGCGAAAGATTCTATAGTTGAATCACGAGCGTTCAGCGAGTGATTCTAGTTTAGAATCTTGAGCTAGCGAAGGACTCAAAGGCACGAGAAGTAAAAGAAATTGCTCTCGAGTAGCACATACAATTTTTCACCTCAGTAGCGAGAACACATAAAAGGTACTTGCAAAGAATACTTACAACACGAAAAATATGAAATAACATTTCTTCTTCACTCCTTTCACTCAAATTATTACTTGAATTTCATGTTTTAAAAGAATTACTTTAAGTTAGTTATCGAAAATTAAGAAGAAAGACATGATTTGACATGAGACAATGGCGGCAATTTTCCAAACGTATGTTCGGAAACTAGTACAATGATAAATTTCGAATTTATTCGGTAATATTTGACAACTTTTAGTTTACTTTAAATTAAAACTTTAGTTTAAAATGATTACAAATAACATAATTATATGAAATATAAGTCATTTGAAAAATGTAAGATTTTCAGAAGTTAAAGCGTACTGATGCGTTGCGCGTATCCGAACGTTTCTAATTCAGTTTTTTTTTCTACGAAAATAGATTCGCAGTAAGACTTGCCTAGTATAATTCTACCTCTTTTCTTAAAGAAATGAAAAGAAGAGAGCGGATAAAATCGAGATAGTTTGAATTATTGGTATAAGAAGTAGTTACTAGTTAGATGCTGCAGTATGAAATGACCATTCGCAGTAATCAAATAAAAAAAAAAAAAGCGCGGGAACGATTTAACTGTGGCTGTAAGGCTTAAGCCTTTGCCTTTGCCTGATGTGATTGTCTGATGGGATAAAAGGATTAAAAAAAAAACAAATTAAAAAAATACTTTGTCTCACTGAGTGAAACAAACACGATTTTGCTCACTAATTTCTGACAGCAAAGTCTACTTGTTCGAGCTGCTGAGGTGAAAAAGCAATTTTCAATACAGAAAAGAGACACACGTACGGTTCGATTCCGGCTCGCACCTCTAAGCCTCCCTAGCCTCCCTAAACATCTACTTGTGTGCGAAATTCAACTTGGATTTACCACTGAGCTTTTCGATGAAGGAAAACATCGTGAGTAAATCTGCACGCAGCAGCGAAGTAATTTAAGGATGTAGGTACCTATCTGAAGTCCCCAATCCGCACTGGGGCCCGCGTGGGGACTATAGCCCAAACCCTCTCGTGATGAGAGGAGGCCTGTGCCCAGCAGTGGGGCGCAAATAGGCTGTAGTAGTAGTAGGTAATAGTTATTCTCAAGAGGTGTGAGCCGAGATTTCAACTTAACCTCGACCCTCTGCATCATCTGCATGAGAGGCGGTAGGTCCAACCACTAGGCTTGATAGTCTAGTGAGAGTACCTAATGAGAATTCTGGCTAAAAAACATGTGTAGGTAGAATTATACCCTAAACCTCCTCTTTCAGGGGTAACATGCCCCTGAGTACGTTACCTACGTTTTTTCATTAAATTCAAACTTTTATGCACAACTTAGTATATCCAGCAGTGAAGGAGTTTTGTACTTATGCAGCGCTCCAATGAGCAATATTAAAGTAGTGTAACGTTGCGACTCAACAGTAACTAAAACTTTCAAATTAACTTAGTTACCACCTACTCTGGGTTCACAGAGGTTAGGTACTTGACTTTGATATTTTAACGCGAGGCGAGACGAAGGCTTGTACTTGTATTGAAGATCGAGCTAGTGAATATCCCACAATATAGTCTTGTGCCTAGCGAAGCATAGGACTCCAAAAAACTTTGCTGTCAGGTGAAGCGCACAATATTTCAATATTAAGCCTCTATTCCTTGAATGTGTGGTGTTCAATAAAGTATATTCATCATTTCCAACATGACATACGTAAACACGAGGAATGTTTCCTTTAAGTAAAATGAGCTTACTAAAGGATTTAAGGCAGTTTATCTCCAGGGCCCAAAACTTTTTTCCACCCTGCATATGCGCCCGATTAAATAGACTGCCAAAACCTGTCAGTCGAAGGGATAATGTGAGTATGTATCATAGAAGAACTAAGGTAAACTTAGAATGACCACCTTCAAACAAATCAGCGTACGCCCGAAATAAGTGTTAAATGCGATAATAGATGTCACTGCCTAGGTATAGCCTGCATACAAATTTGCATCCATCAGCAACATCTAGATGGCGCTGGGAGATGGTATGGGAGAAGTATGAACATTTGAAGCTCCCTGGCTATTTTCGATGTACTGTACGCCGTATACATGGTGGGTCAGAAAATATGGCAAATAATTAACCCATAGTATCGGCTATCGATTCTAAGTATATTGTATAGGTCTTTAATTTTTTTTGAGTTGGTAAAAAAAAAAAAATTGTATAGGATTCAGGCGTCGCTCACACAACCAATCCCATATACAATTATTTTTTTTACCAACTCGAAAAAAATAAAAGACCTATACAATATACTTAGAATCGATAGCCGATACTGTGGGTTAATTATTTGCCATATTTTCTGACCCACCGTGTATAATATAAGAAAATTGACAGTCTTATATAATTACATTGTCTCTGTATCTGTCTGGTATGTACTGGTATGCGCCCGCCAACGTTTGCGTGTGTCGGCAGATGTGACGACGATCCTGGCGTCGCTGGTGGTGCTCGGCATGGGGTCGTCGGGGCAGGTGTTCGCGGCGTCGGCGCTGCGCGGCCTGCGCTTCTTCCAGATCCTGCGCATGGTGCGCATGGACCGCCGCGGCGGCACCTGGAAACTGCTAGGGTCCGTCGTCTACGCACATCGCCAGGTGACTATTAAATTTTAATAGTTTCAGCACAGAATATTTAATAGTACCTACTACATAATGGCCACGGAATCACCCGCTTGAATCTAGCCCGCGCGAAATTCGCGCCCAACTCGCCTTACCTTACCGTCATATATATATATTCTCCTCCTTTTTTTTCGTCGGTTGAAAAAAATAATTAAAACCGACTTCAAACTCCGACAGCCTGCACTGTCAGTGTTAAGTGAACCGACCCAAAGCTGATGACAATCTGATAGTAAACTTGACACCGACTTTGCAGGCTGTCAGAGTTTGAAGTCGGTTTTCATTTTTTCATGTACAATTTTTACGTCTATAATCAATTTATAATCTCAGTATCCGGCCACCTTTTTGGCTTGAAAATACGAGTATTTATGTCGTTAAAATGTCAACAGTCCTGCAGGCTTTTACGAAAATGTATTTTTGTTCAGAGCTAAGGTACCTAAGGCCAACCGCGCACCACGATATTTTGTCGCAGAAATGCAACGTATATATGTCAGTGCGCGCACATGCGAAATAAATAACGTAAAATATTGTTATAACCGTGGTGCACGCTTAGGGTATGGTGTGTAATTTGTTTTATTCAGACCGAAGAAAGACCTATATTTACATAATTATATATTACCTACTTATAAATTGTTTCTATCATGGGGATGTAGCGAAGATCTTATTTCAGCTTATTTGAAAGTTATCTAAATACCAACCAATCGATTTTAAAAATGTCTACTCACTCTTCACTTTAGTGTCACTATATCAGAATTCCTGAATAACAAACAGCTCTCTATTGAATCTGTAATGCTGAGAAGCTTCTGAATAGGTACCATAGGTACATAAAAAAAACCGGCCAAGTGCGTGTCGGGCCACGCGCAAAGTATAGGGTTCCAAAGCTGACGATGCCCACAGTACCTTTCTAAGACTTATGTAGCATCTTAGCTAGCCTGTGGTATGACGTGCCCGCCCGACGCCCCTGCCACTCGAGAAAAATCATTGGTTTTTTAATCATTTCATAACGCCCGGTTCCTATATCCAAACAACGCCTCGTTTTGCCTACGGACGGTTAAAATTTGACAGATTCTCTATGGAACAAATGTCAAAAATCAACCGTCCGTAGGCAAAATGAGGCGTTTCGTGGATATAGGAACCGGGCCTAAGTCGACTATGACTCGTAAATTTGTACAGCCTACTTAGCTGTGATAGTTTTTCTTTCAACTACGTTATATATGTCACAACCGTGATTTTTTTCAGCCATCCAAATACCACCATTTAGCTGGCAGGGGGGGGGGGACACTAGACTCTAACAAAAAATAGCACTTTAAAGCTTAATATTTTACAAACGCATCACTTAATCGAAAAATGCTTTTAACAAACCTACAATATTTTCTCAAGACCTATTCAACCATATGCCACACCATGGGGTACGCAAGAAAAAATAATTACATCCCCACTTTACGAGTAGGGTACCTATAAAAAAAAATCAAAATTTTATTGTACCACTTTGTCAGTGTAATTAATATGTATATTCATGCCAAATTACAGCTTTCTAGAACTAAGCATCTCCGAGCAATGGTGCGGACAGACGGACGGACGGACGGACGGACATGGCGAAACTATACGGGTTCCTTGTGGACTTCGGAACCCTAAAAAGCACATAGCCAGAGTCTTTAACACTGGCTATGTGCTTTTTTTATGTCGAACAATTCATCCAGGCATCATCATAGCAAATTCTTAATCATCCATCTCTCGTGTTAAACGGCTCTACAACTTGCAAGGAACCGTTTCGAACAAAATTTGCTAATTTACGAGTAATTTGTAACAGTTTACTGGATACAAGTAATTAGTAATTAAGCTACGCAGGAACAAAATTGCCGTCACGGCATTATATGCAGCAACGCTTGCCTTATTTCATTAATTCCTTTGAACGATGATTTAATTGCAAATAATAATATGAAATTCGATATATTTGGATAATTATAATGATGCCGCGTGGTTGATTAAACGTCGATATAGGGCAAAGAACGTCAGCTTTTGACGAGTTGAAATTATCAAAAAGAACTCAGTAGGCATGTTTGTTTTTTGTGCCAAGTATATTGTGTACATATTGTTTTGTGTTGCGAAAAAGTGTAATTTTCACAAACTTCGAACATTCAATTCTTGTTCCAAATAATAAGCTCTCCTTCAACGCAGACTTAATTAATTGAATATGTATAACGTTTGGAAACAAATTACTAACTATTAATAATCTTACCAAGAAGAGATATTGTATATAAAGCTAACCTACGTAATAACAAAACGGCTTCCTAAATGAATGACGGGATAAAATGTATGCCATAAATATTCAGTTAGAGTTAGAGCATGCAAAATTTTGAACCCCCTTTTCACGTCTAGGGGTGGAATTTCCAAATATTCTTTCTTTTCAAATGTTTACGGCATATTTAGGTACTATTAGTATGGCAAATTTCTGCCCGGTTTAGTTTGAGCTGTGCGCTGATAAATTGCAAAAAAAAGCCGTGGTGGCCTAGTCTAGTGGTTCGACCTAACCGCTTCTCATGCCGAGGGTCGGGGGTTCGATTCCGGCTCGCACCTCTAAGTTTACTTGCGTGCGAAATTCAATTTGAATTTACCATGATCTTTTTGGTGAAGGAAAACATCGTGAGGAAACCTGCACGCTGCGAAGTAATTTAAAGATGTGTGTGAAGTCCCCAATCCGTACTGGGCCCGCGTGGGGACTATAGCTCAAACCCTCTCATGATGAGGGGAGGCCTGTGCCCAGCAGTCGGACGCAAATAGGCTGTAGTAGTAGTAGTTGATAAATTGGATTTGAAGCCAATTCAATTTTGATTGGATGCAAGCGGCACAGGACCGGGCGGAGTGGCGAGCCTTGGGGGAGGCCTAATGTTCAGCAGTGGACGTCTATCGGCTGATATGATGATGATGAAGGAGATCCTGGGAATAACGATATGTAAGATACTTTTTGTCCCAATATTTCCACGGGTCAAACCAGTCTTGCAATACTTCTATAACTATAACCATCTATCTGTATAATACCTGTCATCAGGTAAACAGGTCACATCAGGTACAATAAACTCTATTTCTATTCGTATTTACGTCATAAAGTTCCATTACAAATCGCAAAAAATGAGCCTCGGAATCGGAAATCAAAGTGATTTTGTATGGAGACACGGATCGAGTGGGATCAGGCTATCGATTTCCCGAATATCAGTTGGCGGCGGGGTCGCGGCGTATCAGCGTCAACAATTCATTAGCTTATCGTCTGATAAATCCAAATTAGACAATCCTGCTGAAGGGCCGAATTTATATCCTCATTATGCTTGAGGACTCCGGGATCAATAGGTAGGTACTTATATAAAGTTATTTTATCGGTCTGACTCGGTGAAATTCATTACGTACCTGCCATGCATACCGACGATTGCGATTAAAGGAACCATGACCTTCGTTTAATATGAATTATTTAGGGCTTAATATTTTAGCTACGTTGTTACGTAGCTAAAATATTAAGCGAAGGTCATGGTTCCTTTAATCGAAATCGTCGGTATGCATGGTAGGTGCGATTATAAGTACCTATGTGATTATGAACACGCTCAGTTAATGATCTGACTGGTCACTGGTAGTGAGCAACGGTCAGATTAGAAATGGAAAATATTCTTTACAGAAACCGAAAAGGAACGGATTGTTTATCATTTTCTATTGAATCCATGTGGGTTCTGAAGGGACGCATGTTACACCCACACCCACGACGCAAAAATTAGCATGTTATCGGTTCAGAACATTTCCTAAATTCGTAGTAGATGGAAAAAGCGTGAAGGTAGGGGGGTGATGTGGCAGCGGCCGATGGGGATTATCCCGCGCGTATCTCCAATCAATCGTTTACACATCAAAGTCCACAGTTCCGAATTAATTACACAAAGCACCATGGGGAACTTCCCTTCCCACGGAAGCTAGTCATGACCAAACAGAACTTACTAAATATGTCTTTCTTTCAACTTAATTTCGTTCTATTAATAGGTGCCCAGGTTATGCAAGATTTAGTCATACTTCCTAATTTTATTCCGAACCTGAATAGGTTCCGATTCCGGCTCGCACCTCTAAGTTTACTTATGTGCGAAATTCAATTTGAATTTACCACTGAGCTTTTCGGTAAAGGAAAACATCGTGAGGAAACCTGCACGCATCTGTGAAGCAATTCAAAGATGTGTGTGAAGTCCCCAATCCGCACTGGGCCCGCGTGGGGACTATAGCCCAAACCCTCTCGTGATGAGAGGAGGCCTGTGCCCAGCAGTGGGACACAAATAGGCTGTAGTAGTAGGTATATATTTAAAAATACGATAGATGCTATAAATTATAAACACAAATGAATAGGCCACAATACTACTGTTTAACTTCTATACAGAAGTTTTACGCTCTTGTGGGAGAAGTCGACAGTTGCCCGCAGTTATTCCGGCTTGACGTGTTAACGTTTACACCCCCGAGTTCCAAGTGGCGAGTTTAACCTTCGACATTGATTGGTTAACCTGATTACTTTTAAGGGCTTCATTAATGGAGCTCTACGGATTAATGGCTCTGCTGCTTCACTAAAGCACAACTGGGGCTTTATTCGAAGTCTTAAATAGGGATCTTCCTGTTCCCTATAGGATCGCTCACGCAACAAGTTGAACTTTAAATCTAGCTGCTTAAAGTTTACGCGACGCGTGAGCGATCCTATAGGGAACAGGGAGATCCCTATTTTAAGACTTCGAATATAGTCCCTGTTCCATAACAGGAAAATGAAACGTACCTAACGTACAATCGATTATTTAAATAATTTCATGGCTTGTGTTCGGTACTGCAAAAAAAGTGATTAGAATGTAGTACCTACATGCATACAGTTTCGCCGGTTACAAAATTAAAACTATTTGACGATAATGAACCCACACCCACAATCTCGGCTAACGATTCTAAGCATGTTTATAGGTTTCCTTTTATCAGCATGAAAAAAAAACCAAATACATATAATTTAATTGATAATATCGTCATTGTAATCCACCCAGTATAAATAGTGAATAGTGATAACCCTGATTCGCGTTAAGAACACCTTTGGAGTAAAAGAGGCAAAGTCTGAAAACGTCATGTATGTTAGACAAGGACTTTACTATTTTCTTAATGCGAATGCAGTATAACTGTTACCCGCGACTATGTTCGCCTAAAATTCAAATTTTTATAGTATGGGAATATTTTTTTGGGATAAAATGTACTCTGCATAATTATGTTGACTCGTGTTGTAATCTACTCCATGCCGAATTTCCTTGCAATCAATCAGACCAGTAGGTTTTCGAGTTGAAAACATACAAATGCTTGCTTATTCCTCCAAATAGCTTTCTAAATTTTGTAATTTCTTGTTAAATAGGGAGATAGTGAATCGTTATTATGGAGATATGGGAAATCCCTGTCCTTTTGAAGAACGGAACCCTGAAAACGAATACTGATTGATATCATGTCATCAATCTATTAGGCCCTTAAGACTTCAAATGTATGTTTCTCAGAAGTTTCGTGAGTTTTAATTAAAAAGTTTAGATCGAGTTTAAAATGGGCAATAATATCAGGCGCTACGATAAATAACCGGCAGCTGTACGAGTATAGGTACGTCGCTAGAAGGAATGGAAGCCTGGCGAAGCTTTATAGTTAAGAGTATTAGAAACAAGTAAAACTGTCGAGATGCATATGTCCTGTGACCCATATACATAGGTAATGGAGAATCCTATTTGAAGGACTTGCCTAAACTAAACTGTTTGTTCTTCCAATTGTTAAAATTGGTTGTCGTCAGCCTCAAAGCACACATATACGAGTATGTATAGTATATTTTACCAACTCAAATTAAAAACCTAAAAATCATGCTTAGAATCAATAGCTGATACTGTAAAATATCGTTACAACGTTTTGCTTGACCGGTATACTTACCTACTGTATAATAATGATAATACTTATAATATAAGAATCAAATTCGTAGAATATTAGATCTTCGTTAGCAAATTCAGTTGATCCCCTTAGGCATATTCTATTAAAAGCTGCAGTGCAGCATTAAGCCTGCCACGTGTGCGCTGCCTGAGGTCTTGAAACAGAATCATGAATATTAATGCTCCTGCTGCCTCACTATTCATTTCCATAATAAAAGATCATTAATTACACCTAGTGTATGAACGCATTCTTAATGCTAACAGATTGCTGAAAACACATGCTCTGCTACTTCAGCGTGAACAGATTTATATTCGCCACAAAATAGATACGTTACGTGATACAGATTTCATATTTTCTGAATAACATATACGACTACATTTTGTATATATTAAAGACTGGCTTCTGCCCGCGACTTCGGCCTCGTGGAATTTGGTTATCGCGTTCCCGCGGGAACTACTTACTTATGCGTTTTTCCGGCACCTATAAAGATTAGCACTTGTCCTTCCTCGGGACTCCAACTATGTATCTCCCTATCGCATTAACATCTTATCAATTTAAGCGTGACGAGGTAACAGACAAGAGTTACTTTGGCATTTATAATAATTATTAGTACCTATTGATTTGATCTCCAGATTGTATGATTCTTATTTAAAAGTGAGTACCTAATATAATATATGTAGGTATTTGGCCCTGGCAGCGGGAACGTTTACAATATTCCAAGACATACCCATGATGAAATCTTTCCAAGGCTGCTGTAAGCACCAACCCGTGAATGAATTGTGGTTATAGGTATTAGCATAAATGAGACATATCAAGCTTGGATAAACGAACTCATTTGCATATCGTCTAAGTACACTCTTTAGTCGGTCATTGTACATGTGAAATATCAACCAAGTACATTAGCTAATAGCAGTTCAAATGAAAGTGGTTGGCATGACGGGTGCTAGCTCTGCACACTCCACGCGGTCGGAATATTCAACACGAGCTCGCTTTACCTCCGTATAATTCAGTTAGTGCCACAAGCAAATGTTTCACTTTATTTGATTCCACCAAACGCTCGCATCGCGACGGGGAACGACTCTTAACCAAACGTTGAAAACACTCGCTCCGAGAGTTTATGGGGTGCAGAAGTTCGCACAAGAACAGGAACGCAAAGAAATATGTGACGAGAATTAACGGCAGCTTGTCGTTTATTTTTATGACAAGTTGACCGATCTAGAGCCCTAGCAGTTCCTTTAATAGCGGTTTAATATATTTATTTACTTGATCTCCAAGATATATTTTAACCGACTTAAAAAAAAGGAAGAGGTTCTCAATTCGTCGGAATCTTTTTTAGGGTTTCGAAGTCCACAAGGAACCCTTATAGTTTCGCCATGTCCGTCCGTCCGTCCGTCCGTCCGCCCGTCCGTCCGTCCGTCCGTCCGTGTGTCTGCTAAGTAGGCTGTACAAATTTACGAGTCATAGTCGACCAACTTATGAAATGATTAAAAAAAACAATGATTTTTCTCGAGCGGCAGGGGCGTCGGGCGGGCACGTCATACCACAGACTAGCTAAGATGCTAAATAAGTCTTAGAAAGGTACCGTGGGCATCGTCAACTTCGGAACCCTATTACTTTGCGCGTGGCCCGACACGCACTTGGCCGGTTTTTTATGTATGTTCACCAAAAATAAATAGTAAACGTGAACCAATTTCGATGATTCTTTTTTGTTCAAAAGTTGGTACTTTCAAGTCCCATATTAATTCGGTTCAGTTTTGATGATGGGATCCATGAGAAAAAGAGGGAACTCCTCGAAATTTGCTATCACGTACATTGGGTCAATTTCGAAGACTATACAGAGTTACTTATTTATGTATTTCAATAGTAATGTTTAGAAATTGAAGCCGTAAAAAAACAAACATTGACATCGCAGTCTGTCGGAGTTTGAAGGCAATATTATTATTTTTTATTAAAAAAAAATATAGTAGTGAATAGAAGTATGTACCTACCTATATATGTATATGTATAAAACGTCGGATATTTAATCTTGCTGTAATATAGCTGCCGTTCAGCTGGCCGTGTCGACCATTAGCGCGGTTCTGTTGCACAACACGCTGAGTAAGCGTCGCGGGACTTGGCGCAATTTCCTCGGCGGAATAGGCCGAGCGCCGCACAAGGCTCGATGTATACAATTGGTTCGTGTTAAAGTTGCATGATCACATTGCAGAGAATATAGTTGAGCCGGCCCGCCGCATTTCGCTCTTTTGTACGACAACTCAAAAACAGAACTAACAACCCAGTTATAAGATTTTCAAACCCCGGCGTCCGTGACGACAGAATGGTATTCGGCTCAATTTACAGCCATCGCATTTTCGTTGTACGACTTTCAGAGTACAGAAATAGGACAAAAATAACCATGGACAAAGCGTGAAATAATAAAGTTGAATTTTGTGATATTTACATTCTGCGTACTTATACATGTATATAACGTAGGTAGGTAGGTACTTTTTGTTTTCTTTTCCTCGAAAATGAAAGCCGCATTGTCAAGATTTTCATCAAATGACTTCCTTTTGTATGGGTCGGTATTCAATTTACAGAATCCTTCATAGTTAGGTAACAAAGGCGAGTTAGAAGTTAAATAATATTTGGATTGGACGTAGAAAGTATAAAAAAAAGATAGAATAGCAGTATTTCTTTTTCGAATAACATTATGATACAATACAAACCATTGATATTGTAACATAATAACTATGGGAAAATAGCATAATACTGCTACTGCTTGAACGAAACAAATTGAACGTTGTTGATTGATTTAAGGATTTAGCAAACATAAATATGTACGTATACACGTATTCATACTGGAAACAAACAAGTGCGCAAATAAGGAAGAAATGCGAGGGAAAGGATCCTTCGAACCCTGCGTTGAACCTTTTCTTTGTGCTCGAATAAGGAACGGCATAATATTAACTGGGAAATTGGTATCCTTTTTAGGGTTTCGAAGTCCACAAGGAACCCTTATAGTTTCGCCATGTCCGTCCGTCTCCGTCCGTCCGTTCGTCCGTCCGTCCGTCCGTCCGTCTGTCCGCACTATTGCTCGGAGATGCTTAGTTTTAGAAAGCTGTAATTTGGCATGAATATATATATATATATATATTAGTTATACCGACAAAGTGGTACAATAAAATTTTGATATATATATTTTTTTAGGATACCTCCCCTACTCGTAAAGTGGGGATGTATATTTTTTTTCCTTGCGTACCCCATGATGTTGGGTGTCGTTGAATAGGTCTTGGAAAAACATCGTGGGTTTGTCTAAACCATTTTTTGATTAAACGATGCGTTTGTGGAATATTAAGCTTAAGTGCTATTTTTTGGTAAAGTCAGGTCATGCCAGCTAAATGGTGGTTTTCAGATAGCTGAAAAAATTCATGGTGGTTTCATATAAAACGCAGTTGAAAGGAAAACTATCACAGCTAAGAAGGCTATACAAGTTTCTGGGTCATAGTCGACCAACTGCAAGCAAGCAAAAATGCGTAGGTATGGAAAAGTAAAATTCCATTATCATACTGAGCGGCGGGCGTCGTCGGGCGGGCACGTTATGACGGGCGGGTACGGGCGGTATGCCGCAGCCTAGCTAAGTTGCAGTCTTAGGGTCGGCTGATTCAAGCACAGTTGACGAACTCCTGGACGTTAAATATGGCCGCCGAGCTGTCGTTCCATACAGTAGGGGAGGGCGGGGTTGAAAGTGCCGGGGGTAGGTAGTGCCAATGCGATTTACTCAGAGAAGAAAAAAGATAGATACATTCTGTTATTGCGTCGAGAAATGCTTTACCCAGGCGCACAATCGGCGGCCAATTTAGTTGCGTCAGCGCCGCGGTAAGAGTAGCTCCCTGCCACGTGCCGTGCCGATGTCACGTAAGTAAATATTTTCGTGGTTGTATTTTTTGGTCTATTTATTGTATTTTAAAGCTTTCGTATTGAGTGTTTTCAATAAAGTCTCGACAATTTATTGAAGAATCGTAAGGCTAATGTAATACAACGCTGTGTTAAATACGTTTTTAATAATTCATTTAAAGGTTATTACGTTACTAACGGGGTTAAAAGGGCCTCTAGCCGGGGGTTCATTGTGCCGCGGCAGAATGAACGCCGTCTAAGGCACTGCTATCCCCATGTAATTATAATTATTTTTTATATTGTTTTCAGGATGAGTTTACAAAGAATAGGAAAAGTGCCGTTCTTACTGATAGAAAGCGCCCCCAGGAAAGAAAGCAAAAGCTGAAGAACAGGCTAGCACGAAAAAAAAGTAGAAATAGGTAGTTACAAACAAAAAGGGAAAGGAAAGTGGAAACGAACTAAAGCAAATATAAAAGGAGGAAAAGATGGGACAATTCTGCAAAGAGTTTGCAGAATTGTCCCATCAAAGTTTGCAAGAGGAAAATGATGAAGAGGAGAACGATAGCTTTGACTTATTTGACTCTTATTCTAACTCGCAACCAGGAGAGCAATGGGTTCAATGCAGTATATCTAAGAAGACTGTATCTCATGAATCGTGATAGTTAGACAGTTGAAATTGTCACAGATGATGTATTTCTGTTGCCGCTATAACAACAAATAATGAAAAACAATCAAGCAAGATATTGATTCTATATTTAAGGAGGCTCATATAAAACTAACGTGACTTTTTTTGTCGTTTTTGTCTGTCACCAGGCTGTGTGTTTCATGAACCGTGATAGATAAATGAAAATTTCACAGATTATGTATTAATCTGTTGCCGCTGTAACAACAAATAATAAAAAAACAGAATGAAATAAATATTTAAGGGGGCTTTCATAAAACAGACATGATTTTTTTGCTGTTTTTATAGTACCCTGGAACCCTTATTACGTGAGTCCGACTCGCACTTGGCCTGTTTTTATAGATAATAGTACGGAACCCTTCGTGCGTGAGTCCCACTAGCACTTGGCCGGTTTTTTCAAGTTATAACTTTTAAAGTTTTGTCTTCATTGACAAGTTATTTTGTTGATCTTATTATGATGTACAAATGTGTAACATTTATAGGCTAATCTTAGTTATAAACTGTTAACTTTCTGATAAAATATACTTTATTTGCTAAATAAAATCAGTTTTGTATTTTTAAATCACATCTGACTGGCTTTTACTTGTAGCAATACATTCGGCCCAATTTACCTCACCATCGGCACAATCCGCCCCTTGATGGGGTAAATTGTGCCACTCTGACTTTTTGTTTAATATAGCCTCTAAATTAATTAATATTAGATACACCTTCAAAAAGCATACGGTTATAAAAACTACATTAAATTTTACATTAGATAAACTCCAAAGCATTATTAAAACTTTCACAGCGTATATCTTATTTAGCATTTTAGTAAAATCGGCACTTTGAACCCCGCCCTCCCCTAACGTCATTTTGTCCCATAGTAAAATATTTAACGTTAACGTTAACTTTAACGTACGGTTTGAATCAATCCACCCTTAGAAAGGTACTAAGGACATCGTCAACTTTGGAACCCTATACATTGCGCGTGGCCCGACACGCACTTGACCGTTTTTTTTTTCAAATTTGTAATTATATATAACTTCTGGGTGTGGGTGGATTGAAAAAAAGTAGGTACTTACCTAAGTAGTTACGTCTATAGTTTTAAATCCACTGTACTGTATGACGGAACTTAGATACAATACCTATGCCATTTTAAGTTACCTTCATTTTAGATCCAAATCACTGTCAGTAAGATTATTGAAAAAGAAAACAAGACCAAAAATCTCGTTTATAGGTGAACATTTGTCTTTATTCATAGTTCATAGATCACCTCTATGTGTATACGTATAATATTAAGTAATATTACCTATAAATGCGAAAGTAACTGTCTATCTGTCTTTTACTATTCACGCTGAACCGATTTAGAAAATTTTTAGTGTGGAGACTGCTTGAATCGCGCGGATTTTTTTAAACAATTGAGTATAAGTACTTATTCGTATTCATTAATACTCGCTCAAGAAAGCACCGATTACCGAAATACGTTGTGGATAGTATTATCACGGTGCGTCCTCAAAACCATTTGCCAACGATTGTTTTTCGGCGGAAGCGATAAACGCCGCGCCCCTCTCATGCCTCACTCGTCGAAGGTTCTCGGCTGTAATTTACCCTACACAAAATATGTAATACGGATATTCAACATGAATCACTTATATTCATATTAACTACTACTACTACTACAGCCTATTTGCTCCCTCGTCATGAGAGGGTTTGGGATATAGTCCCCACGCGGCCCCAGTGCGGATTGGGGACTTCACACACATCTTTGAATTACTTCGCAGATGCGTGTAGGTTTGTTCACGATGTTTTCCTTCACCGAAAAGCTCGTAGTAAATTCAAATTTAATTTCGCACGTAAGTAAACTTAGAGGTGCGAGCCGGAATCGAACCCCCGACCCTCGGCATGAGAGGCGGTAGGTAGAACCACTAGGCTATTTATTGTGATAGCGGCCACGGTAATACGCATTCTGTGAAACTTTCAGGTGTCTACCTAGGTATTTCGGTTCAAGAGATAGAGCCCCGTGACGTGATAGGCATCGATGGCATGTTAAGAGGGTTGTGTTTCTCATACTTCGGGCACGGAACGCTAAAAACTTCAATTGGCTATGGGTGAAAAATGACAATGTGCTCGATTATTTTTTAAGGATAGGAATCACCTTCCGTATCAAGAGAAAAAAATCTCAGAATTTTCCGTGCCGTAGATTCTGCGTAAAAAATAAAATTGGTTTTGCGTTATGACGATTGAAATAGAGGCGTTTCCTTGGTCCAAGTATGCAGCACTACTTCTTGAAAAAAAGTGTTGACACTATTGACATTATTGTTTTTTTTCAAGAAGTAGTGCTGCATACTTGGACCAAGGAAACACCTTTTTTCAATCGTCATAACAAAAATCAATTTCTTTTTTTTACGCGAAATCTACGGCACGGAAAATTCTGAGATTATTTTCTCTTGATACGGAAGGTTATTCCTATCCATAAAAATAATAATCGAGCACATTGTCATTTTTCACCCATAGCCAATTGTTTATATGTAGATACCATGATTGATTTGTTATCAAACAATAGATACAGTAAGCCCACTAATTGGTAGGCAGGCATCTCTCGTTTCGAATTGCAAGGTCTGGACTCTGGAAACATTTAAATGCGCCCCATTAAAACACCCATCAAGCTTTAATGCTCTGCTTCGATAGCAAAAACGAATCACTGAAGCAATTTGAAGCCCATCGTTTATGCTCACTAACAGGGAACGGTTTCATGAACTCGTTTCGATTGCGAAACAAACTAGAATTATGAAGGACTAGCTTTTGCCCGCGACTTCGTCCGCGTGAAATTCGGTAAAGATTCCCACGAGAACTATGCATTTCTCCGAGATAAAAAGTAGCCTATATGTTGACCAGTGTTATAAACTACCCCCATACCAAATTATATTGCAATCCCTCCAGTAGTTTTCGAGTTAAATCCGGACATACATACATATTTTTCTAAATAATCCATACTAATATTATAAATGTGAATGTGTGTGTGTTTGTTTATTTGTTTGTTTGTCCTTCCTTCACGTCGCAACGAGTGGACTGATTTGGTGAAATTTGGTATGTAGATGGTTTGAAGCCTGGGCAATAAATAACATAGGATACTTTTTATCCCCATGTTTCCACGGGAACGGGTTTTTCACGAGTCAAAACATTTTTTCAATACTTCTATAACTATAAATGTGTATATTGTAGGTACATACGTATTGTAGGTATCATCAGACGTTTGTATTATGGATGCTGGACAACGATATAAATAGAGAAATACATACATATAATGTATATAAATACTAAACATCCATGACTCGCATACAAACATTCGTGCTCATCACACAAATATCGTTATTTTGTGTTCAGTATCATCGTTTATATAACCCCTTGACTTGATAGTTTCTTTTAATTTTCAAGTTTCAGACGCGACATCTTCTACAGATTTATTATTAGTATATAGATGTGCCTACATTCCTCATCCATTACCACACATCGTGCTATACCATGCCTATAACGTTCACATGGGTCGCGCGGTGTACACAATCAGAACTTGAACATTTTATTTTATTTATTACTAGCTTCTGCCCGCGACTTCGCCCGCGTGGAATTCGGTTATCGCGTTCCCGCAGGAACTATGCGCTTTTCCGGGATAAAAAGTACCCTATGTCCTTTCCAGGGACTCCATTTATAATATTAATATGGATAATATGGATAATATGGATTTCTTCCGAACATTCAAACGCCTGCAGAAATTGGAATAGCAAACATTATAATACACGTAATTGCTACTACTGCTTAAGTGCATAACTTATCGTGGTATCCCGGATTCCATCCCGTTAAGGGTAGAAATCCAGGATAAAAACTATCCTATGTCCTTCCTCGGGCCTCTAACTATATCTATACCAAAATTCAAGTCAATCGGTCAAGCCGTTTTAGCGTGAAGAGGTAACAGACAGACAGACAGACAGACAGACAGACAGACAGAGTTACTTTCGCATTTATAATATTAGTATGGATATTTCGCTTCTGCCCGTGACTTCGCCCGCGTGGTATTCGATTATCACGTTCCCGTAGGAATCATGCGTTTTCCGAGATGAAAAGTAGCCTATGTCCTTTCCTGGGACCTCAACTATTTTCATGACAAATTTTATGTAAATCGGTCAAGTGGTTGAAGCGTGAATGTAACAGACAGACAGACGGACAGACAGACAGAGTTACTTTCGCATTTATAATATTAATATGGATATGGACTACGAGGCCGAGTATTCGGCCTGATGAATTTCGTACCACGTACATTCGTATTCCTATACAAAGTTGGCTTTTTCTTTAGCTGTTCCTTTAGATTTTTGACAGGCAATAGAACAAAAAAGAATCAACCAAATCGGACCCAGCAGTTCTCGAGCCTTAGCCAGATTAACACACGGCAATTTATCGTTAAATTTATAAAATTTGTCTAACAAAACTGGAATACAGTTTGACTGCAGGATAAGGAATATTATCTATAATCACTTAAACATTTATATCTTAGTCATTAATACCTACCTTATCTTATTATACTTAGGTACATTACTACTATATTGTTATTTAGGTTAGCTTAATATAATTTCTATTCATTTCTTCAATTTATTTTTTTGATATCTGCGTGTAAGTGACAGCCATTGATCTCTTCGTGTTAGCGCAAGTTCTCAACACATAACACTAACACACATACAATTGGTGTCTAACTCTCGAATATTTGTGATTGGCAGCAGTGTAACAAACAAACATGCAAATAAGTCTTTCACTGTCAGAAGATCGCAACCCAAAGGCAAACCCGCGAACCGTCTAATAAACGCTACACCAGACGAACAACGGAAGCGAATGACGTAGGTACGAGTAAATAGGAAATGTAGATAGTTTTTTGGAGTTCGTTCAAAGAGAATAAAAAGTTCACACAATACCCGAGAGCTTTGTATAGGGTTTCTCAACTTTGCCCATCATTGTTGCTTATTCCATTGTTACCGACAGGATAAAAAAAAATATCATACCTACCTACCTAATTTACAGTAAACAAAATTTTGCAAAGTAAATTGTCATGCTTCGTCAACTAAACTGACTCGATTTCTTTAGAAGTTTATACATATAAAGTACCTACCTATCTATCTAGCTATATTAAAAAGACGTAAAAGGCACGACGAGTTTTTGATTCTAAATACTTAACAAGACAAGAGTTCTTACCGATGAGTTTGCTTAGAGGAAAAAGGTTTTCAATTTATTAAATTGTATTGTATTTTGATTGTATCCACCTAATAAAAAATCTTATCTTTTAATTTGGGTTCCAAACGGATACACTTCAACTTAAAGGCATCTGTTCTACAATTAACAAAATTGCAGAAAAGATGCCTTTGAGTTAACATACATCATATATGAGAATGTAAATACATCATAACACAACGCTTAATTAAGCTCGTAGAAAAAGAACCGCACGTTCTTTATTCTTAACCATCCTTCACTTTACTCAGTACATAGCTATAAGCTTATAGTTTAGTGTAGGAATTGGTCAGATGAATAATATAATTATCGAAAACTAAACTAGTCTACCCACGCCACGTGAGCTTCGTTGTGAGGGCCGCGCGCCGGACGCAGCCCATTGTGGGCGGCATTATGTTCTGATGGGCGGCGACGCGCGCTATTATCTTGTAGTTCCACTAATTACTCCACAGCCGTCCGAAGCAAAACGATAAACAAAAGTAACAGTTAATAGAACTAAAACGACGGCTTTATGTCACCGCAACAAGAACTTTTATTTCTGCGGCGTAATTAATTAGCGTTTTCTATTCCAGGAACTTATAACGACGTTATACATAGGATTCCTGGGCCTCATTTTCGCATCATTCCTGGTGTACTTAGCTGAAAAAGATGTCGAACACACGAAATTCAAAAACTTCGCAGAAGCGCTATGGTGGGGTGTAGTAAGTAGTGATCTTATTCTTCTTTTCGATTGAATTTTTAGTTAAATGTATGATTTAAATTAATATTTGTTAAATGAATTAAAATCAGTAGTAGCAATAGTAATAGTAGTAGTTCAGTAAATCATGTAATAATTTAATTATCATATTTCGTTACAATAGAATAAGTCTATTGCCCAAATCACATGGCTAAAAATACAAACAATCATAAAATAATATCCGAAACTAGGCTGAACCTGTCCTGACTGTCTGTTTTTTAAGGAACCAATATATTAATAGTGGTGTTTTTTTCGAATTCAGGTTTTGATGACTATCTTAATTGTTCCTACTAAATTGTGAGTTCATTATTGCACAAATACGCCCTAAGTATCAGTCTAGCCACTCTATGCAAAATCTCTATATCATGTTGTAGTTGTAGCTATCAGTCAGTAGCGCCATGACAAAGGTAGCTAAGTATCCTAAAACTCAATTTTAAACTGTAACATAAATTCATTTTGCCTTAAGTAATTTGTTATGACAAGATACTCGTGACTATCGATCGTCCCGTCAAACCCTTTGTAATAACACAACGGCATAGAACCTTAGAGCGCGTCATTATCGTTAAAAGCTTCTGCTCTAGCCTCGATGTGTAAATATTAACGTAATATATTCCGTTGTTGCTAGATCACACTGTGCACTGTGGGATACGGCGACATGGTGCCTCAGACCTGGCAAGGGAAGTTCATCGCCTCATTCTGCGCACTTCTCGGAATATCTTTCTTCGCACTCCCTGCCGTGAGTTTCGCTCGAATGCCTCTTTGTTTATCGAATAAGTGTATAAGTAAATTACTTATGCGTATTTTTTCCATCAGGGTATATTGGGCTCTGGGTTTGCATTGAAAGTACAACAGCAGCAAAGACAAAAGCACATGATAAGAAGACGGCAGCCGGCAGCGACGTTGATCCAGGCGCTGTGGCGGTGTTACGCCGCCGATGAGCACTCGATGAGTGTAGCGACGTGGAAGATACATCAGATCCCGCTTCCCAGTCCACAGACCAGGTAGGGTTGAGGGGCGAGCCGAGGTAAGTGACGCGGTGTGTGCGGCTGGTGATGGTCCGCTTGTGTTGGCAGCAGGGTGATGAGCGCGTCGTTCAAGAACAACGCGTCGTTCGTGTCGCGCCTGCCCACCATCCGCCGCCACAAGAGCACGTCGCTGCACTCGCCCGCGCCGCACTCCAAGCCGGCGCCGGCGCACCGCTACGACGTCAACGCCAGTGCTGAAAACCTCGGTAAGCCAATCTACATTTTTCATTGCTTAAACACTCTGTAATGTGATGGGTCCTATTTCTAAATAACTATACGAAACAATAACATACCATTACCTCATTTAAATGCAACATAACTAACTTAACCATAATTAAAATACTAAAACAATTTAAATATAAGATTATAATTAAAACAACTCTTCCAAATTCTCCCGTCTTTGTTACCTTTCTACTCTTACCTGCCTTCTATTAAATTAACATTCCAAACATTTCACTCATACAACATCGAGCTCATTGTGATTGCCACTTGGTTTACGATCCCCAAGACAACCGGTATTTTTTCTGTACGAAAATGAACCTCATACGAGGGGCGGCTGATAAGTTATCTACTTGGTCATAAATATATACAAAAATAATGCTGGCTGGTATGGATTTATATTCGTTTGTTATTCTATTTTCAAAATGTATTACATTCATTTGTTTATTGCATCACGTTTATTTGTCTCCTACAATTGGCTATGGGTGAAAAATGACAATGTGCTCGATTCTTTTTTTAAGGATAGGAATAACCTTCCATATCAAGAGAAAAAAATCTCAGAATTTTCGGTGCCGTAGATTCTGCGTAAAAAATAAAATTGGTTTTGCGTTACGACGATTGAAATAAAGGTGTTTCCTTGGTCCAAGTATGCATCAGTACTGCTTAAAAAAAAGTGTTGACACTATTGACATTGTTGATTTTTTCAAGTAGTAGGTAGTGCTGCATACTTGGACCAAGGAAACACCTTTATTTCAATCGTCGTAACGCAAAACCAATTTTATTTTTTACGCAGAATCTACGGCACGGAAAATTCTGAGATTTTTTACTCTTGATACGGAAGGTTATTCCTATCCATAAAAAAATAATCGAGCACATTGTCATTTTTCACCCATAGCCAATTGTTTCGAACATGTCGGTAGAAAAAGTGAAAATGGATAAAATCGAGCAGCGTGCGGTGATTAAGTTTTTGACTAAAGAAGGGAATACGCCTTCGGAGATCAGACAGCGTATGTTACGTGTGTTTGGCAGTTCGTGTTCTTCCAAATTTCTTATAAAGTTTTGGTCAAAGCAGTTTAAGTTAGGTCGTGAGAGCCTGGAAGATGATCCTCGTAGCGGAAGACCAGTTTCGGCCGTCACCGATGAAAATGTAGCCAGGGTGAAAAAAATTTACTAGAGGACCGACGAGTGAAGCAGTGGGAGATAACTAGAGATGTGGGCGTCAGTAAAGAGCGAGTCAATGAAATAATTCATGAGTATTTGAACATGTCCAAGGTTTGTGCACGTTAGGACCCAAGAATGTTGACTGCATTTGACATGGAGAGGCGTGTCAAATGTTGCGAAGAGTTTTTGGACATGAGTCGAGGGAAAGAGGAAGAAATAATTTCTAGAATTGTAACACGTGATGAGACTTGGATTCGACAATGGGACCCGGAAAGTAAGCAAGAGTCGTTACAGTGGAAATTTAAGGATGAGAAGCCGCCTCGGAAATTCAAGGTCTGTCCATCGGCAGGTAAACTTATGGCTACAATCTTTTGGGACACAGAAGGGATTTTGCTCATAGATTATTTACCGAAGAAAACTACAATGAATGCTGATTATTACTCAAACTTACTATATCAACTAAGAGAGGCAATAAAAGAAACGGCGAGGTAAACTAAGCAAAGGAATTCTGATTTTGCAAGATAACGCACCAGTGCATACCGCCCGCACAACGAAGCTAGAAATTAAAGACAATGGCTTCGAAACCATTGACCACCCCCCTTATAGTCCAGATCTAGCCCCCTGTGACTATTTTCTGTTTAGACTTCTCAAGAAAGACCTCAGGGGACGAAGGTTTATGACCGATGACGAAATGAAGGCTGCGGTTACTGACTTTTTTGACGACAAACCGAAAGTTTTTTTTTATGGTTTAAATTCAATATTTGAAAAATGTAATAAGTGCATTTTATTAGCAGGGGACTATATAGAAAAATAAAAAAAATGTTGGGTAGATTACTTTTCAGCCGCCCCTCGTATGCTCCACTTGTCACTAAAGTGGTAAGTTTGAACCATGTTTGGACTGCTAAACACTTTGATGGCAAAAGGACGCATAGATGGTTCATTTTCGCACAGCAAGCACCGGTTGTTGTGGGGATCGCAAACCAAGCGCTATTTACATAGAGCATAGGCTCTATGTTAAAAAATAGTTTTGTAATGATCCCATAGATACCTACCTACTTAACGGCTACGAAGTGATGTCCTATATGTATAATCTTACTTTGTCTCAACTCTCAACTATATTGTATTTATCATACAAAAATAATCATAGTCCCCATGTATCTACTTAATGGTCAAATATTGGCTAGGTAGCTAACTATGAAACATTTTGCCAGCTTTGTTGTCTAATTTGTTTAATAATTTTAACATTTTTATACGGCTACATGAATTGGTTTTCACTACATCCCCTGAAATATTTACGGTGAAATGTGTACAACACGTGATAGTAGAGAGTCAGAAAAATGCACTTATGAACTTTGGTCGATTTCACGAACACAACTGCAGGAAACATTCCAAGCAACAGTACGATACCTCATTCACCGGACATTGACCCTGATGTATACAGTCTGTGTGAGTCTCGCGGACGGAGGCTGACCGATGTGCCTGTTCCTAGATGCTCGCACGTCGGCCGGAGATCGTGCGTGTTGTCTACTTCATTGTTGGAAACGCTGCTTCAAAGGTTCTCCTCTCCATCTTTTAGACGGCACATGGCATGACAGTTACAATCGATTAACTTCTGCTGCGTTTCTTATGAACTATTAAGTATTAGTATGAACTTTTCAGAAGCGAATGTGAATACACGAAGAACGATTTGTTCATAATGTAGTACCGTTGAGCCCGGGCAGAGATTCCATTTCCAGCTACTGGCTATCTCTCTTAGCTCCAGACACGACTGCTGCCATCCTACCCTACCTTCTACTTCTTTCTATTTTATTCACTTTTTTAATTAAAAGGCACCCGTGTAGCATATCGCTTCGAAACTCTTTAAAATATATGCAATCCGAAGCTTTATAATCCACATTTTGAGTAACGAGGAATGCTTCTCAGAATTAAGGTTGCTTCAGCGTACTTCCAGCGCTCAGCGCTGCTCAGCTAGTAACGTGAGGTTCACTCCGAAGACTTGCGAGTATCATATACCTAACTGGCGCGGCGAACCCTACATTCAGAGTGCGAGGCGAATAGCGTACCTACTTACCTGACGTTATTGGAATGGCTTCAATTCAGGCTTTCATTTTTGAATTTGATAACCAATTCTTAAACGAATCGAAAACGATCCACCGCTTTGCATTATTTATTGTGCATGCCAGGTAGCTAATAGGAGATCTGTAAGATATTTATATTTGTGATATATGTTTGATTCATTAAGTATATAATATGGAACGCGTAACGCGTTAGGTTATTTGTATAGTGAGTGACGTGTACGAGTAACTCGTCGTCCGCCTGTCTGGGCCAGACCTCAGTCGCCGACACCGGCGCCCGCGCACCCTCCCGCATCACATGTAAATGAGATAATTAGATTGTTCACTTATTATATGTAGTTTTCAATATAGACGTTAGGTATAAGTAATTCATTTTAGACACTGCCACAAACATAACGAACATAATCGTTTTTGTATTTTATACTCTACAAGTGTACACGTACAGTGGAGGACATGAAATTAGAGCCACATTTTTTTTCATATGACTTTCTGCAAGAAACAACCTAAGCAGAAAATTGAACGCCAGACCACTAACAGTCACTCACAGTAGTCACACGGCGGGCACGGCCTATAAAACCACGATTTCGAACACAATTCGAATGAAGTGTAAATGTTTGCGTGCTAAGACGTCTGTGTGCGTGCGAGGACGTCTGTACGCTTATAAATGTGTGTGTATCACTACGCGAATCAATGATTCACTCACCATCTCCGCATGAAACAAATGACGGTAAGGGCGAGTTGGGCGCGAGTTGCGCGCCGGCTAGATTCAGGCGGGTGATTCCGTGGCCATTCTGCATGTATTACTAATAAATATTCTGTGGTAGAGTGTTCCGCAGCTAAGTACCATTTCGCCATTAACACTTTAAATAATAATACCATACATAATACTGTTAAGCAGTCGAATTTCGATAAATAATACTGGCATAGAGGTATTCCACCTTAGGCCTCAGGATTGGCAACCCATTCGAAATTTCATGATTTCTTAAGCACTGCAGTGACCACTACCATCAGGTGGCCTGAGTTTTACCTCTAAGAATATTTTTTATCAAAAATAAAACTACTACTACTACTACAGCCTATTTGCGTCTCACTGCTGGGCACAGGCCTCCTCTCACCACAAGAGGGAAAAATAAAACAAATAGTCGCTATTATTATAGTACCTACCTACTAAATCATCTTCTCAATGTAACGAGTCTCCGTTATCCGATATCATTGGAAGAGCGTCTGTCTGCAAGTAAACAAGGGGTAATTACGTTCAACTACGCCTCGCTTATAATGGACACTAACTACCCTGAGGGGCCGGACGAACTAGAATCGTTTATGAATTTCAGAAAGACTTGATCTCTCGACAAGAGTGTTCTATCCAGTCAGTGGGTGTTTTGCCCTACAAAAGCTGGGGTAGAACCGTTTTTTGCACATAAGTATTTATTAAGGTATGGATGATTAATATAATCTTTAAGCCGTGGTAGCCTAATGGTAAACCTACCGCCTCTCATGCAGAGGATCACGGGTTAATATTTGACAAACGCATCACTTAATCAAAAAATCGTTTTAACAAACCCACAATATTTTTTAAGACCTATTCAACGATATGCCGCACCATGGGGTACGCAAGAAGAAAAAAAACATCCCCACTTTACGATTAGGGGAGGTACCCTATAAAAAATTTTTTTCAAAATTTTATTGTACCACTTTGTCAGCGTAACTAATATGTATATTCATGCCAAATTACAGCTTTCTAGAACTAAGCATCTCCGAGCAATAGTGCGGACAGACGGACGGACGGACGGACATGGCGAAACTATAAGGGTTCCTTGTGGACTTCGGAACCCTAAAAATGTATGCAGACGATTTACGCAAAAAAAATTTTTTTCGACGCGTGTAACTTTTTACCTGTAAGAGTTACGCTATATAAATGTTAAATGTAAAAATGAAACAGAAAATTTACTTAGGTAATTTTATCATCTTTATACTTCTCATGGACACTTTTGTCATAGTCAACTGTTGATGATTAATTATAGAAAAAACTAATTTTGGCACCATTAATTCAAGATGGCGGCTCGCGCTCGCCATTCCCAAGGTCGAAAACTTGGATTTTTATTAAGCATCCATACCTTAATAAATATACGCAAAAACGGTTCTACTCCACCTTTTGTAGGGCACCCGATACACTTCTTTCCTCACAGACTGGATTATTCGAAGTTTGCGACACCGCGACACTTGCCAACGCCCGCTCTATTAAAATGAGGTTCTTTAACCCTGAAGCAGTTGTAAGTTGGGCGGTTTATCGTCGCAGTAAGCAGAGATTTTCAATTGGAAAAGAAATCCCGGGTTGGGAGATTTTTTATTGTTACTAATTATATGTTTTTTCACCTCAGCAGCTCGAACAAGTAGACTTTGCTGTCAGAAATTAGTGAGCAAAATCGTGTTTGTTTCACTCAGTGAGACAAAGTATTTTTTTAATTTGTTTTTTTTTTAATCCTTTTATCCCCTCAGACAATCCCATCAGGCAAAGGCAAAGGCCTAAACCTTGCAGCCACACTTAAATCGTTTCCGCGCTTTTTCTTTTTTTTAATTTCATTACTGCGAATGGTCATTTCATACTGCGGCATCTAACTAAGTAGTAACTACTTCTTATACCAATAACTAGCTTCTGCCCGCGACTTCGTCCGCGTGGAATTTGTTAATAGCCTTCCCGCGAGAACTATGCATTTTCTCGGGATAAAAAGTAGCCTATATGTTGACCAGTGTTATAAACTATCCCCATACCAAATTTTGTTTCAATCCGTCCAGTAGTTTTCGAGTTAAATCCGGACATACATACATACAGTATTTTTATCTAAAAATCGTTATTTTGTGTTCAGTATCGTTCATATAGTCCCTTTGATTTGATAGTTTCTTTTAATTTTCAATTTTCAGCGGCGACTTCTTCTACAGAATTATTATTTATTATATGTATAGATTATTCCTTTTTTTTCATTTCATTAATCTCTTATGAATAAATAGTTTAGTGCCAAAATTTATTATTTAGGTAATAGCAGACTGGTTTAAAGAATGTTTTAGTGAACTCATCAATCATTTCCTTTTTACACCATTTTTCCCGTTCCCGTGGGAATATCGGGAAATCCTTTCATAGTGCTCCCCTACGCTCCCCAAGGAACCTGCATGCCAAATTTCATCTCTCTACGATGATCCCCGCGACTTCGTACGCGCCTAAACATTAAAATGTAAAAATCCCTTTTTTTCCCGTTCCCGTGGGAATTTCGGAAAATCCTTTCTTAGTCCTTCCCTACGCTCCCCAAGGAACCTGCATGCCAAATTTCAGCTCTCTACGACCAGTAGTTTCGGCTCTGCGTTGATATGTCAGTCAGTCAGTTTCTTCTTTTATATATTTAGATAGAAGATAGATAGATAGCTGTTTACCGCGACTTCTTACGCGCCTAAACATTAAAATGTAAAAATCATATTTTTCCCGTTCCCGTGGGAATATCGGGAAATCCTGTCTTAGTGCTCCCCTACGCTCCCCAAGGAACCTGCATGCCAAATTTCATCTCTCTACGATGATCCCCGCGACTTCATACACGCCTAAACATTAAAATGTAAAAATCCCTTTTTTTCCCGTTCCCGTGGGAATTTCGGGAAATCCTTTCTTAGTGCTCCCCTACGCTCCCCAAGGAACCTGCATGCGAAATTTCAGCTCTCTACCTATACGACCAGTAGTTTCGGCTCTGCGTTGATATGTCAGTCAGTCAGTCAGTTTCTTCTTTTATATATTTAGATAGAAGATAGATAGATAGCTGTTTCCCGCGACTTCGTACGCGCCTAAACATTAAAATGTAAAAATCCCATTTTTCCCATTCCCGTGGGAATATCAGGAAATCCTTTCTTAGTGCTCCGCGACTTCGTACGCGCCTAAACATTAAAATGTAAAAATCCCATTTTTCCCGTTCCCGTGGGAATATCAGGAAATCCTTTCTTAGTGCTCCCCTACGCTCCCCAAGGAACCTGCATGCCAAATTTCATCTCTCTACGATGATCCCCGCGACTTCATACACGCCTAAACATTAAAATGTAAAAATCCCTTTTTTTCCCGTTCCCGTGGGAATTTCGGGAAATCCTTTCTTAGTGCTCCCCTACGCTCCCCAAGGAACCTGCATGCGAAATTTCAGCTCTCTACCTATACGACCAGTAGTTTCGGCTCTGCGTTGATATGTCAGTCAGTCAGTCAGTTTCTTCTTTTATATATTTAGATAGAAGATAGATAGATAGCTGTTTCCCGCGACTTCGTACGCGCCTAAACATTAAAATGTAAAAATCCCATTTTTCCCATTCCCGTGGGAATATCAGGAAATCCTTTCTTAGTGCTCCGCGACTTCGTACGCGCCTAAACATTAAAATGTAAAAATCCCATTTTTCCCGTTCCCGTGGGAATATCAGGAAATCCTTTCTTAGTGCTCCCCTACGCTCCCCAAGGAACCTGCATGCCAAATTTCATCTCTCTACGATGATCCCCGCGACTACGTACGCGTCTTAAAATGTAATAAACCCATTTTATCCCGTTCCCGTAGGAATTTCGGGAAGTCCTTTCTTAGTGCTCCTCTGCGCTCCCCAAGGAACCTGCATGCGAAATTTCATCTCTCTACGATGATCCCCGCGACTACGTACGCGTCTTAAAATGTAATAAACCCATTTTATCCCGTTCCTGTAGGAATTTCGGGAAGTCCTTTCTTAGTGCTCCCCGACCATCCCCAAGGAACCTGCATGCCAAATTTCAGCTCTCTACGATGATCCCCGCGACTACGTACGCGCCTTAAAATGTAAAAAATAACATTTTTTCCCGTCCCCGTGGGAATTTCGGGAAGTCCTTTCTTAGTCCTCCCCTACGCTCCCCAAGGAACCTGCTTGCCAAATTTCATCTCTCTACGATGATCCCCGCGACTACGTACGCGCCTTAAAATGTAATAAACCCATTTTTTCCCGTTCCCGTAGGAATTTCGGGAAGTCCTTTCTTAGTACTCCCCTACGCTCCCCAAGGAACCTGCATGCCAAATTTCAGCTCTCTACGATGATCCCCGCGTCTACGTACGCGCCTTAAAATGTAAAAAAAAACATTTTTTCCCGTTCCCGTGGGAATTTCGGGAAGTCCTTTCTTAGTGCTCTCCTACGCTCCCCAAGGAACCTGCATGCCAAATTTCAGCTCTCTACGATGATCCCCGCGACTACGTACGTGCCTTAAAATGTAAAAAAAAACATTTTTTTCCCGTCCCCGTGGGAATTTCGGGAAGTCCTTTCTTAGTCCTCCCCTACGCTCCCCAAGGAACCTGCATGCCAAATTTCAGCTCTCTACGACCAGTAGTTTCGGCTCTACGTTGATAAGTCAGTCAGTCAGTCAGTCAGTCAGTCAATCAGTCAGTCAGTCAGTCAGTTTCTTCTTTTATATATTTAGATAGATAGATAGCTGTTTCCCTTGACTTCGTACGCGCCTAAACATTAAAATGTAAAAATCCCGTTTTTCCCGTTCCCGTGGGAATATCGGCAAATCCTTTCATAGTGCTCCCCTGCGCTTCCCAAGGAACCTGCATGCCAAATTTCATCTCTCTACGATGATCCCCGCGACTACGTACGCGCCTTAAAATGTAATAAACCCATTTTTTCCCGTTCCCGTAGGAATTTCGGGAAGTCCTTTCTTAGTACTCCCCTACGCTCCCCAAGGAACCTACATGCCAAATTTCAGCTCTCTACGATGATCCCCGCGTCTACGTACGTGCCTTAAAATGTAAAATAAAAACATTTTTTCCCGTTCCCGTGGGAATTTCGGGAAGTCCTTTCTTAGTGCTCTCCTACGCTCCCTAAGGAACCTGCATGCCCAATTTCAGATCTCTACGATGTTTCC
Organism: Aethes cnicana; assembly: GCA_963971205.1. Lineage (NCBI taxonomy): Eukaryota > Metazoa > Arthropoda > Insecta > Lepidoptera > Tortricidae > Aethes > Aethes cnicana. The sequence goes on along the minus strand of OZ020274.1, from coordinate 8,500,291 downwards.
CGCGACTTCGTACGCGCTTAAACATTAAAATGTAAAAATCCCTTTTTTTCCCGTTCCCGTGGGAATTTTGCAAAATCCTTTCTTAGCGGATGCCTACGTCATAACATCTACCTGCATGCCAAATTTCAGCCCGATCCGTCCAGTGGTTTGGGCTGTGCGTTGATAGATCACTATATCAGTCAGTCAGTCAGTCACTCAGTCAGTCAGTCACCTTTGAGTTTTATATATTTAGATAGATAGATAGCTGTTTCCCGTGACTTCGTACGCGCCTAAACATTAAAATGTAAAAATCCCGTTTTTCCCGTTTCCGTGGGAATATCGGCAAATCCTTTCATAGTGCTCCCCTGCGCTCCCCAAGGAACCTGCATGCCAAATTTCATCTCTCTACGATGATCCCCGCGACTACGTACGCGCCTTAAAATGTAATAAACCCATTTTTTCCCGTTCCCGTAGGAATTTCGGGAAGTCCTTTCTTAGTACTCCCCTACGCTCCCCAAGGAACCTGCATGCCAAATTTCAGCTCTCTACGATGATCCCCGCGTCTACGTACGCGCCTTAAAATGTAAAAAAAACATTTTTTCCCGTTCCCGTGGGAATTTCGGGAAGTCCTTTCTTAGTGCTCTCCTACGCTCCCTAAGGAACCTGCATGCCCAATTTCAGATCTCTACGATGTTTCCCGCGACTTCGTACGCGCTTAAACATTAAAATGTAAAAATCCCTTTTTTTCCCGTTCCCGTGGGAATTTTGCAAAATCCTTTCTTAGCGGATGCCTACGTCATAACATCTACCTGCATGCCAAATTTCAGCCCGATCCGTCCAGTGGTTTGGGCTGTGCGTTGATCGATCACTATATCAGTCAGTCAGTCAGTCAGTCACCTTTGAGTTTTATATATTTAGATTCAAACTATCTTGATTTTATCCGCTCTCTTCATTTCATTTCTTTAAGAAAAGAGGTAGAATTATACTAGGCAAGTCTTACTGCGAATCTGTTTTCGTAGAAAAAAAAACTGAATTAGAAACGTTCGGATACGCGCAACGCATCAGTACCGCCGTATTTTTAGACATTAAAATTATACGTTGATTTAACTTCTGAAAATCTTACAATTTTCAAATGACTTATATTTCATATAATTATGTTATTTGTAATCATTTTAAACTAAAGTTTTAATTTAAAGTAAACTAAAAGTTTTCAAATATTACCGAATAAATTCGAAATTTATCATTAAGTACTAGTTTCCGAACATACGTTTGGAAAATTGCCGCCATTGTCTCATGTCAAATCATGTCTTTCTTCTTAATTTTCGATAATTAACTTTAAAGTAATTCTTTTAAAACATTCAAGTAATAATTTAAGTGAAAGGAGTGAAGAAGAAATGTTATTTCATATTTTTCGTGTTGAAAGAAAGAAAGAAAGAAAGAAATCATTTATTTATAACGACATGCACAATAAAAGAAGACATACACATACAATACAAAACATACAGTCGCTATAAAAAGTAAGTAAAGTGTTGTAAGTATTCTTTGCAAGTACCTTTTATGTGTTCTCGCTACTGAGGTGAAAAATTGTATGTGCTACTCGAGAGCAATTTCTTTTACTTCTCGTGCATTTGAGTCCTTCGCTAGCTCAAGATTCTAAACTAGAATCACTCGCTGAACGCTCGTGATTCAACTATAGAATCTTTCGCTAGCTCAGGACTCAAACATGGCACTCGAAGCAAAAAACAATTTTGCTCTCTTGTTGCACAAATAACTATTTCACCTCAGCAGCTCGAACAAGTAGACTTTGCTGTCAGAAATCAGTGAGCAAAATCGTGTTTGTTTCACTCAGTGAGACAAAGTATTTTTTTAATTTGTTTTTTTTTTAATCCATTGATCCCATCAGACAATCCCATCAGGCAAAGGCAAAGGCCTAAGCAATGCAGCCACAGTGAAATCGTTCCTGCGCTTTTTTCATTTTTTTTATTTGATAACTGCGAATGGTTTCATACTGCGGCATCTAAGTATAGTAACCACTTCTAATAACAATAATTCAAGCTATCTCGATTTTATCCGCTCTCTTCTTTTCATTTCTTTAACAAAAGAGGTAGAATTATATTAGGCAAGTCATAGAGCGAATCTATTTTCCTAGAAAAAAAAACTGAACAAGAAACGTTCGGATACCCGCAACGCATCGTACCGCCGTGTATTTATAGACTTTAAAATTTATACGTTGATTTAACTTCTGAAAATCTTACAATTTTTAAAATGACTTGTATTTCATATAATTATGTTATTTGTAATCATTTTAAACTAAAGTTTTAATTCAAAGTAAACTAACAGTTTTCAAATATTACCGAATAAATTCGAAATTTATCATTGTACTAGTTTCCGAACATACGAGTACGTTTAGAATTTCCATTCTCGCCATTCTTTCGTGTCAAATCATGTCTTTCTTCTTAATTTTCGACAACTAACTTTAAAGTAATAGGGATGACGACAGGGTGAAGAAATCGAAAATCGACATTTCAACTCAATACATCTCCGTATACGTTTGATTACGTGAAAAAAGAAAAAATACGTGTCCAATACTTTTCAATAATCTTCCTGATAGACTAAGGAATAAAAGTTGTCGTCATCCCTATTCTTTTAAAACAGTAATAATTTGAGTGAAAGGAGTGAAGAAGCAATGTTATTTCATATTTTTTGCAAGTACCTCTTATGTGTTCTCGCTACTGAGGTGAAAAATTGTATGTGCTACTCGAGAGCAATTTCTTTTACTTCTCGTGCCTTTTGAGTCCTTCGCTAAGCTCAAGATTCTAAACTAGAATCTTTCGCTGAACGCTCGTGATTCAACTATAGAATCTTTCGCTAGCTCAGGACTCAAACATGGCACTCGAAGCAAATAGTAGATTGTACAACAAGAGCATAAAACAAGCCATTTTACCCGAGATTTACAGATATACACCCGAGCCGAGAGGCGAGGGTGAATAGTAAGTCAAGGGGAAAATGGGTTTTATGCTCGTGTTTTACACTCTGCTTTTCACTTCGACTGCGAGGAAATTAAATATTATTAAAAAGAACACATTCCGCAAATGGCTTGGATTTCGCAGCAATATATTTTCAACTAAGTTTTTAGCGTTTCTCTCCATCGTAGTATTATTCGGTGAAAGCACTATTTCATCATCACTAATCGATGATGACATCTTTGAAATTAGAATTAACGAAATTGAAAGAAATTTAAATTAAAAAAAACTCAACGCACCAATTTTTACCTATTCAGAACAAAGAATGAATTTCCGCCATTTCATTTTTCTTTTTTAATTTTCAGCAATGTGACGTTTGACTTAAGAGGAAACAAAACGGCCGTTTTCCATACAAACGCTGTCCCCTGTTTCCTCCCTGGATAAAGCAAATATCCACATTATATGTTTTCCTAAAATTCAACGACCGCTAATTCTAATTTCCTATTTTTTCTTTTTTTTGATTAATCAAATATTAAAAAAGATATGAGCCTTCAAAAATCGAAAAAAATTGCCAGTCAAACAAATTTGACGAAATAAAATAAAAAAAAGCAAAAAATAGGAACACAGATAAAGTCTTCTTCTAATTTTTAAAGAAAACTGCAATCAAATTGTTCCAGTTTTGGAAGAGGAAATAGGGGGCAGCCAAACGTTGTTTTTGTGTTCTTTTCATAGGTATTTTCCGTCTAAGCTGCAGTTGTCTCTATCGTGCGGGGGAAGGCTTGAGGTTGGGGAGGGAAGCAGACTAATACGTACACATTGAATGTGATGTGACACGTTGTCGATAATTTTATCGATATTCTAGTGTTGTTTGTCGATATCGATATTGAACATAGGGATTTATGATTCGATCCGATCATAATCAAAGGAAACTACAAAGGAACAAAAGAAACATACAGACATATACATACATACATAAGTACATACATACATAGGTAGGTAAACACATCACCTTACTTTGCAATGCGTAGTCGGGTAAAAAGTACAATCGCGCTTTCCGCAGTGTCAGTGTCACGCATTGAAATGAACCGGTATTTTTACAAGTTTCATAATTATTAGCACCAGTAACTTTGTTAATATGTTTCCACGGGAATATTTAATATATAAGTTATTTCAAATACATATTTAAGACCTTCTTCTGCCTGAAACACAGGTTTACCCTAGCTCAGGCACAGAAGTAGGTAATGTTTTCGCCGCATTTAGATTATTTATACCTTTGTCAGTTAATTAAGATATCATAAACGCCTAGTGTAATTTTCTGAAATATTGTAGAAACTTATCTACTGAATAAAATGTATTATTATTATTTATTATTAGTGAAATAATAATTTAGACCATTATTTCTGTATTGGCTTAAATTTATTTAAAAAAAATGTTTTTCTGTTACTGATACATTTTTTTTAAATTTAAGCCAAGTCACACAATATTACCTTTGCTTTGAGGCGAGGCGACTGCCCATCAGTCAACCTGGGTGAAGATCATCTACCACAATCTTCGTGTGTAAAATACTTGGGGTTTTACTTGGATCGCAGATTGACATGGAAAGACCACATCCAACATAAAAGCAACGAAGTAAACTTCCGATTCAAAAATTTACTTTGGCTCATTGGAAGACATTCCACTCTTTCCCTCAGCAACAAATTGAAAGTATACAGCTCGATTATTAAACCAATCTGGACATACGGAATCCAACTGTGGTCTTCTGCAAGCAAATCCAACATTCTATGCCTACAAAGAGGTCAAAACAATATCCTGAGGGTTCTGGCTGCGGCGCCCTGGTTTGCCCGTAACACAGAAGTCCACGAGTACTTACAAATTCAAACTGTTGTTGACGAAGCAAAGCGCTACTCCCAAAAGTACAAAGACCGCCTAGTCTGTCATCCAAATCCATTGTCCCAGGTACTCCTGGCGACTGACTCTATCAAGAGACTGAAACGAGCAGATGTGCTACTCGATTAAAGGAGGGTGCGGACATTGGTCCCTACCCACCAAAAGACAATCTCACTCAACGTATCTGATCATATCATAGTCTGGCCGACTGATAGCAGATTACAAGGAGAAAAAAAAAAATGTATTGTACAATGTATATTAATCAAAATCGGTGCAGTCGTTTATACTAAGTACCTGGGCGACCAAGCTTTTGCTCGAGTGAAAATAGCTAAAATGAATTTAGTCAAGTGAACCGCTATTCGTATCCCATTGATTTTTCATAATTTGGATGATGACAAATGCTTTGCACGATTACTTGTTTAAATTTATAGTGTTACGTGAAGGACGGACAAACAAACAAACAAACACACTTTCACATTTATAATATTGACGTGATTTCAACTAAAATAATTATAGGTTTAGTCATAAAAAGGGTATATATCTATGTTCTATCTATACATGGTGGGTCAAAAAATATGGCAAATAATTAACCCACAGTATCGGCTATCGATTCTAAGCATATTGTATAGGTTTTTAATTTTTTTCGAGATTCGAGATTTTTTTGTATAGGATTCAAGCGTCGCTCACACAACCAATCCCATATACAATTTTTTTTTTACCAACTCGAAAAAAATTAAAGACCTATACAATATACTTAGAATCGATAGCCGATACTGAGGGTTAATTATTTGCCATATTTTCTGACCCACCGTGTATACTTATTATTACTTATTGTAACAAGAAACTGAATGACTTACTGACTGACTGTCCCCCCCCCCCCCCTTAAAGGGATGAAAAGGGCGTTGAAAATTTGTATGTAACTTCTAAACCGCTAACATGAAATTTGGCAATAATTATTTATTTTATGACATAAATGAGCACTAAAAAGGATTTATGGAAAGTGTATCCTTATAGGAAAGGTTTTTTGGAAGTTCCCCCCTTAAAGGGATGAAAAGAGGGTTGATAGTTTGTATGTAACTTCTAAACCGCTAACGTGAAATTTGGCAAAAATGTTTCTTTTATGACATACATGAGCACTAAAAAGGATTTATGGAAAGTGTCTCCTTATAGGTAAGCTTTTTTGGTAGTTCCCCCCTTAAAGGGATGAAAAGAGGGTTGATAGTTTGTATGTAACTTCTAAACCGCTAACGTGAAATTTGGCAAAAATGTCTCTTTTATGACATACATGAGCACTAAAAAGGATTTATGGAAAGTGTCTTCTTACAGGAAAGGTTTTTTGGAAGTTCCTCCCTTAAAGGGATGAAAAGAGGGTTGATAGTTTGTATGTAACTTCTAAACCGCTAACGTGAAATTTGGCAAAAATGTTTCTTTTATGACATACATGAGCACTAAAAAGGATTTATGGAAAGTGTCTCCTTATAGGAAAGGTTTTTTGGATGTTCCCCCCTTAAAGGGATGAAAATAGGGTTGATAGTTTGTATGTAACTTCTAAACCGCTAACATGAAATTTGGCAAAAATGTTTCTTTTATGACATAAATGAGCACTAACAAAGAATATAATATAACATAAGGATAGGAGTCCTATATTAACAGTCATTAATCTAGTCGAAAAACTCATAACCTTTCTAACTATGAAAGCATAACACTTTAAATCTTTCATAATGAACAGAGTTTTGTGAAATAATCTGGCACAAGTGTGCCAATTTTGTTACACCCGCGATATTACTTTGAATTTCCCTGCTGATTATGTACTTATACCTTAGATTAAGTATCTCCTAGATGCGCTATATAGCGAACCCCGGTAAGGGATAGGCATATAAAATGTGCATGTGTGCGTCAAGTACATGGGGTGGCAAGGTGGGTAAAAAATTACCCCACTCCAATAACTAGCTATCACACGCGACTTTGACTGACGGTTAAGATTTAGAGAAACAATAGTGGTAAATGTAGGTTGCTTACCAAATTTCAGCCATCTACATGGCTTTTATATATACAGAAGATATTTACTAGAGTGGCTCCTAACACGGAAAGACCTGTTATAAAGACATGGTAGTTTTTATTACAGGTTTTTCCATGTTTTGAGAGATTCCCAGATTAGTCCACCAAAATGGACTCCCTGTATTTCTAGCTAGGTAGATACCAGGTACCTACTACAGAAGAAATGAAAATGCAAGTATATGTTTACTCATTTATTTTCGGTGTACATAAATCCAAAAAAGATCCCGTCGAATGTTGACGTTTCTCCTTAGTGAAGTCGGTAAAAAATCTCTCAGTTGATCATCATTATTTCTCATTACTAGTTACTACTTCGTGTGAAAGCGTTACTAACACAGTGACTTACACATTCATATTATTATCCTGAGTTTATTTATTTTATTTTTGCAGCATAGCTTTTCCCCAGATATTGGGTATCTGGTGGGCACTCTTATATTTCATGGCTGGTATCCCGAACCGTGGCTAAATTAAAAATACAGCTTGACTCATGGTGGCATACATAGTAAGCAACATCGTAATTTGAGCGGATAATATTAAAAACATCGGTATTTTGAAAATGATTCATTTATGTTATTATTCAAAGATAGTTGATCAATTTAATAGAACATGAGCTAAATATAACTTACGTAACGCTATCATACCGAACAAGATGAGTTTAAATGGCCAAAATGAAATACTTACGCACGAAAGGTTATGTTTTCATAATTTTGCTGGGTACGTCTTTTATACCTGATGGTCGAGCGAATTATAAACGCTATCTTATAGGGGCAAACGTATATTAGTAAGAACAGTGCACTATCATAAAATATCTGTAATATTTCTCTTATATCAAATAATTTTGTTGTTTACACGAAGTCACACTGACATAATGACTACTCTTTTGTTTGCCACAGCTCAGCTGTGGCAAACACAAAAAAGCTGGTACGCCGATAAGGACAAAAAATCTATTACTTCTCTCATCTTTCACATTAAGAAATGTATAAATGCATCCCGCTCGCACGCTGTCAGATTCGACATGCCATCCCCTTGACTTATACATATACAAAATTCTTATTTTTTAAACAAATCTAAAGAGAACCGATAAAAAGGTACCACTTCAGATAATAATTTTTCACTTAAAATGTTCCCTATTTAGTTATTATGTTGCTCTAAATGAGTCTAAATGTTGCACCCGCGATAGTGGAATCGCCCCAAACAAACTTTCATCCCCTATTTCACCCACTATAACGTGAATTTTCTAAAAATGGTGCAACACGCGTTTATTTATTTGTATTATATTTAAATCATGAAATTTTAACTTGAAAGATGATTGTGTATCTATAAAAAATTATCCCCCATTTCACCCCATTAAAATTCAAATTTAAAAAAATGCTGAATTACGTTTTTATTTATTTGTAAACCAAAATCTAAATCTTGAATTTCGGGAGATTGACGTAAAAATGACTGTTAATCCGTACAAACTTTCATCCCCCTATATCACCCCCATAAAGGCGAAATTTCTAAAAATGCTGAAACACGTGTTTATTTGATTATAATTAGGCACCTAAATCATAATGTTTTTTATCTCTAACTTAAAAAATAACGGACTTTCATACTACCGATGGACCCCTATATTTGACACTTACTGCACGAATTAAAAGAAATCCTTTCTTAAACAACGACGCCTACAATATACAATCAATGTTGTCTCCAAATTTCAAACTTCCATCATCAGCTCAGCGGTTTGGGCTGGGCGTTGATCAGTCAGTCAGTCGCGACATTGCATTTTATATACTTATGTACAAATAAAGAAATATTATGAATACCTATATTGTCGTATTGTTTAAAAAATATTATTACATATTATTTTTTAAACAATACGACAATACTAACGGCCCGCCCGACTAAGTAGAGATTTTTTTACTTATTAAGTACTTACCTGGAGACGCAGACATTGGCATTCCCACTCACACATGGATAGCTCGGTTGGTCGGGCATAGCGCGACAGCAACAGAATTCTCAAATACCTATTTTTCAATTCTCTCGCCCGTTTGATTTCGTCTTAAGTCATGCCCCGTGTAATGCCATGGTTATGTTTTTTTTGTTTAATTTTCAGGAATACACACACCTTTTCGTCGTTAAATTTTTAATTATTAATTTGATAATCCATACTAATATTTTAAAATAGAGAAAATAAAGAATAAATCACAAGAAAAAGCATGTTTCTTGTATACCTAAGATTATATGAAGCTTAAAAGTGTATGTGGCTGTATGCCCTCATCTAGAGCCTAAAATTCAATTTTATGCAGCCTTTTGTCAGCCTAAAGTACAACTTTACGAGCAAGAGAAGTGAAAAAACAATTTTGCTCTCTTGTTGCACAAATAACTATGGTTTTAGCATAACTGAATAGTTTTATTACAATGTTCAAACGTTATTTAAAAGTGAGTTCTTCTGTCAAGTACCTATCATTATGCCTTTTTATCCGTTTCACCAAGTCTATGCTTATTTGCTTGAAATATAGCTAAATAGAACATTGTTCAAGTTGTTAAATGAAAATTTCAAAAGAACTCGACAGATATTGCATCGTAAATAAAATGTCGCTTCATTTCACCGCTCTTTTATGACAGCGGACCTTGAACATAATGAAAAGCTATTTCGACTTATACCAAATATACTGGACAATTATTAAAAAAACAACCCAGCAAAATATGATGTTAAAATGTATAGTAGGTACAGATGTATTTGTATAGGTATAGATATAATTTAATAACATGGGCCGCCCCTGCAAAATGCAAAACACTTCAATGTATTTGTGAAAGTGTTTACGTATAAATCACGGCGGTGAGTTCCAACGCATATGTGCGTTCAGAGACAGACAGCCGTAAAACAATAGTTACAACTATGTTACAACTACATAAGAACACACTTTTTCGTAAGGATATTTGTGACTAAGCACAATGAATTTGGAGGGCCGGGCCATGTTATCGTAGTTTATCTATATCTTTGTTATCTACTGTCTACGTCGTTACTGAAAAAGATTCATTGACGTGTAACTGTCAATTAAAAGTTAACGATGGAACTCGCCGAAAGTACTTCCTCAGCCGCATCAATTTTCAATCTGCGAGATCGAGCAACACGTAAAGAAATTAAAGTCATTCCCACCCTTTGTGAAGGCTACACTCTTTAGCAGCGTTTGCACCTAAGTGAGAAAGAGATAACACGTCGATCGATAGTTTGCTCAGACATTAAATGGCAACCGCTGCATTGACCTCATTATTAAGTTGTTTCTTCGATGCAGCCTTATGAGTCAACTCAATTATATCAAATTTGTTTGTTATTTTTCTTATCGTTTCTGATAAAGGGGTTTTCTCTTATAAATTACCTTCATTATAAACTATTATCTGTAATTAATTCTCTGAATGTCGGGTTATTTATATCTATTGCGGTCAAACTATCTAGTATTTATTTACATATATCTTAAATCAAACTAGGTGTTTTTCGATAATATCACATTACCTACTTGTAGATAGGTATATTGTGCTTATGTAGCAACGAAAGACAATGATTAAGAATATGTAAATGAATCGTCGGCCGAATTTTGGCGGACTGTTTTCGTCAAATGGCGAGAACGAAAACAGCGAGCCTCCGACTCCTTCGCCGGGATTTACTTAACCCTGTAATCAAAGTAAGATGAAAGAAAAATCCTACTTAGCATAAGCTCTCTGGCAGAGCACGCTAAATTACATTAGACGGGCTTATTTATAAAGTATTCTCGTTCCGTAATCTTTTTCACAACCAATTACCTACTGTATTTACTCTACTAACCGAATAGGAATCTATGTTTACACCGATACCTAATCAATTTTCATATCAATAGCATAATACCTATAAAATTAAGTACCTACATAATATACTCTAAACAAATATACATTCTAAAATAAAGACAAAAGGAGCCTGCAATATCGACATTCAACAATTCACAATGTTAAGACGTCCAATAATCGACTGGCTATTACAAGTATAAACAGAATGAAAACGTCGGACTGACAGGCAGACAGGCGGACTTACAATGCTTAATTACTGTAAAAGCATTTCCATTCGATCAAATTTTTATCCATGATTTTTATTCGTTTCTTTTCGTTTATACTAAATAAGAGGAATCGAGG
>OZ020274.1:8420530-8489061 GCA_963971205.1 Aethes cnicana | reverse complement strand
CCTACAATCGGCGTTCTTCGTCATTCGCATTCGTTCCAAATTGGAAATTACATCACTCCAAAAATAACTAACGTCGAATCTATAAAACTGTCCAAGCGTTCACAAAACGTCGTTGTTAATAGGTGCTTATTTATAAGACAGCAATCTTAATATGCCTAGCGTGATCGAGTAGTTAATGATTGAAGCAATCAAAGTGTGACTATTGAAACAATAATCAAATTATACAACGAGTAGATAGCGATTTGCGTCAAGTATGGAATTGCGGCGCCGCGGCGACGTGTGGCGAGGTGTCGTGTCGTGTCAGTCGTCTCTCTATTTTAGGTCGCGAATTAAACAAGAACGAGCACAAGTAGATAAAAAATACGCTTATTTTTAGTTTCCTATTGCTTTTAAATACATTTATCTAAATTAATTAGGTTTAAGTGATTCAGACATTTTACAGATTTTTATCTATAAGTGGAGTGAAAGCTTAGCTTTTAATTTTATTTGTACCTATTAATTAATCGTAAGTTGTACATAAATAAAAATTAAGATTACTTATTTATATTACAATAAATTCCTTAACGGTCGGTCGATCTTAGTTCATTAATACGTTAAAGTGAACGACTTTATAAAACGAATTGAACCCTGTCCGAGAGTGAAACTATATGGACAAGATTTTCTCCCAGCGGCAGGAAAAAACGAGTGATTTTTTTCACATGCATTGTTCCTTCATAATTTGTATGGATCATCCAATGTAAAAATACATACAAATGAAATATGTAATAGGCATGGGAGTAAATCTACCATCTCGCTAAATAGGGAGATGGTGTATCACTGATAGGATAGCAATAACAGTTATATACCTATACTATCTCGCTCCCGTTTCAAATAGAACCCGGATTTTTATCGCTTTTCTTTCGAAATACATCTTTCCTATAGCCAATAAAACCAAGTTGTATTTAATCATGAAAAAAGTTAAACCCATGATATCCCTACCAACTTCCTGAGCAAATAGGAAACCCGTTAATTAACCCATGGACTCATTTATATCGATACCACGGGTCTCATTCGGGAAGCAAAGGGATTCAATAGGAAACGTCGAAACGTGACAAAGTTGTAAACTGAACTTTAATTACCTAGATTTATCTATGAAATCGCTAATGCTAATCGAATGAAGCCTTTATCGACGTACGTTGTCAAAGCTTTTTATCTTGATCCGGAATCTACTTATACTTTATTAATAGTTTCGTAACTAAAACCAACTAACTAAATCAGACGTAACTTTTTGGAAAGGGTTCATCTCATTTTAGCTTAAGAAGTCCTATTCCACGGAAATACCATTTTGGAGACATTTTCATTCGGTCGTTGAAAATTTCTACTAAAGCCATTGCCTAGCTAGTCGGTAGGTTAATGAACTGTGATGAGATGATTAACTTTAAGTTTTTCCGGCACTACGTAAATAAGTATTTCCATGTTATCCGTTTTAATTTTAGTTCCCCATTCATTTTTGTGATTGTAAAATCAAAATTGTTTACAATCTCCAACGTAGAAGATACATTACCTACTCGTATACCCGATAGACTGAATATGTACCTAGGTATCAAATCAAACACAGTTATTTCTAAATTACTTAGGTAAAAGTGTATATGTATAAGGAGTTTAATGATCGCATCTACTTGAGGGACCGGAGCACTTGCGGCCTATTCCCAGTAGTCCCGCAACCAAATTTCTCACCCGCGGACTAGTGGGAATTAGCATTCGCATAGTGGCCTAATCCCATTTTTTCGCACTGCGGACTACTTCAGCATAAGCTCCGATGTTCCGTTATCAACACGCCCGACTCACTGGCTGGTTTCACCTACGATACGATACGATAGTACAACGGAATACCCTTTATACCTAGTCTAATCAAAAAAGGCACCAACTTTATTGACAATCCTATTCTTGAACCAATTTTAAAACTTTTGGATGCATCTTGATGAAAGCAGGGTAAAAATTGCTTGACATTCAAAATAATAAAATTAAGATTTTAACATTTGTAAAGTACTTATACTAAATTAAATAGGTCATCCTTAATCCTAAAAGTTACTACTTTCATGTCACATCACAGCCAAATTGTAGATACCAAAGTAGGATGCCTAATTAATTTTTAGGTATTACGATCCTAAGCTTCTAGCTCTGCATAAAAATACAAAGGGACCCATTCATTGCCTACATGTAAAATTTATCCCTATGTATTAATAGTATTAAAGTAATGTATGCTGCTAACCGCCGCGTGTAGCGGTACCTACTTAGGTAAGTAATGTGCTCACGTTCGCGACAGTTCAGTGTTCAGTTGCTATCGATTGACTAATAACTGGGGCTCTATTCGAAACGTTACATCGAGAAAGGGAAATTCCCTATCCCTACCACCAAAACATCACGGCGTTGAAACCGAGCTTTAAGCAGCTAGATTTATAGTTCAAGAAGAAGAAGAAGAAGAATCATTTATTTGCCAGAACATTTACACTAGCGCCCGGTTCCTATATCCAAACAACGCCTCGTTTTGCCTACGGACGGTTAAAATTTGACAGATTCTCTATGGAACAATTCTCAAAAATCAACCGTCCGTAGGCAAAACGAGGCGTTTCGTGGATATAGGAACCGGGCCTAAGTGATATTTCGCGTGTATTAAGGTTAGAATGTTCTGTCGAAGAATCGACATGCAAATCTTTATACATTTACAAAAAAAAAACATTACTTTTTATAATCAATTAATTCTTTTACATTATAAAAACAATTCTTTTCTAGAAATTTACTGAGAGCTGTAACAAATTTTGTGACATTTAATTGCCTGATTTCATTTGGTAGCGAATTATACAAGAAAATACGCATATGATAGGCATTCCAATTGCTCAATTGGAGCGCCGTGACCCTTTGCTGGTAGGGATAGGGAATTTCCCTTTCCCTATGTAATGTTTCGAATAGAGCCATGTATTATATCTACAAAAGACTGGTAAACGAGAGCTGAACCTATCCAACTCAATGGGGGCTATCGCGTGTGAATTTGCCACTAGAGGCGCTAGTGACGCGTGAGGTCCAATAACATTCAACTCTTCACTGGTTTTAGCGGGCTTCGTGATGTAAATTATAATTTCTTTAATATACCTGTTGAAAAGTGATCTCCTTCGTGAAATTATCGCAAATAAAATATGGATTATTTGGCGATGAATGTGAACGCTGTGAAAAAAAAAACCAAACAACGGAGCTGCACTACTTTGCAGCATAGCTACTCGATATGATGATAGTTATTTATAATTAATATACTTAATGAGATTCAAGATTTAAAATTTTATTTCGGCGGCGATCTTATAAAGTCGCCGTTGACAGCTAGGTAGGTATACCTAGCTGTCAAAGGCTGGAGCAAGCAAAGGATAGTCCCCGTTACGCGGCAACACTATACGTCAGATTATACATACATTTCGACCACTATTGTTGCCGCATAATAGAGTTTGATAGGTTCAGCTTTCGTTTGCCAGACTATACCTAACGTATATACTCGTAAGGTTTGTTTGAAAGTCGCGAACAGTGGTTTTCAAAACAACATGAACGTACCGCCACCACAATCAGAAAATACCAGTAATTACCGATATCTAATCTGGATCCACCACCACCACATCCTCATATTTACGTCCCACTGCTGTGCACAGGCCTCCTCTCATGACGAATCTGGAAGTTTTATTATAATTATATTCCTGGGACTCTATTCGAAACGTTACATAGAGAAAGGGAAATTCCCTATCCCTGCGCTCACGCGTCACGGCGTTGAAACTGAACTTAAGGCAGTTAAATTTAAACTTCTATTTGAGCGCTGGGATAGCGAAACTTTACACAGGGAAAGGGAAATCCTTTCCCTGTGTAAAGTTTCGAATAGAGCCCCAGCTAGACTGCTATTATAGTTCATGGCGGTCTGTGCGTTGAAATTAAAGGTTCAGTGGTCCGCTGACCGCTCAGATAGATACCGTGTATAATAATAGTACCAGGATATTCTTGACCGATCGTAAGACATTGATTTGATAGCTATACCTACCTACACTGAACGTGACTGAACGATAAATACATGATTATGATGAAAGTTCTCGGCCCGTTATTATTCGTAATGGGATAGATAATTTACCTACCTACTTAACTGGAGAGTGCGAGATAACAGTGATGAAAGTAGGTAGGAAGGTGTTGTTGTACCATGCTGAAGATTTTATAATGATTGAAACTGTTTCTTAGCACCTACTATTATAGTTTCCCGTATCTATAAGCATATGTCATGACGATGCTTTAATTCAATCATGCTTCTGTTCTCTAATAAAATATCGACCTGTGGATTTTACAATACCTATCTATAATAAGTAGGTACTAGGTACCATTAAAATGTACCTACTAACAAAAAAGCAATTATGTTTTATTCCTAAACTCAGCCAGTTTGACCAATTAATTGTACGTATTTATTAGAAATATAAAATGCCTCGATATTTGTGAATTTTCATTCCCTTCGCCTTTTTTTGAGCCTATCCCTATCCATGTGCTATCATGGTGCTATCCATGTGAGCAGGAATATTGTATTGGTATGGGGTATGACCATGGAGGAAATAGTCTTAATATTACATCTGGAACGAGTAGTGTCAACTTCAAAACAATCAAAATATCGGGAAATTTCAAAACAATCAGGGTGTTCTCAAGTCCTTTCGTAGTTTTTAAAAATATAGACGTCGATTTTTGACATTTGACGTAGACAACCACATATGGAGGGTTGAAGTAAAGGAGCGCAATCTTTATAGTTCCAAAAGTAGACACCAAATCGGGTAGGTTGGGGGCGCTGCGGTCGCCACTCCAGTCAAGCCACCTGGGCGGATAGCCTGCAGTAGCGCCTTCAGATGGCGCTGCTGAGACGAAAACGGTTGTGAGAGTGTGTTTTGTTTTGTTGCTTATCAAATCCGCTGGACACGTTTTCAACTGTTTCGCCATATACATTGCGCTCCTTACCAAGACACATTCCACACTCCATACAACAACAGATTAAAAGTTATCGTCTCAAGCCACAGATACAAAATAGCGACATAAATCGGCCTGACCGCGCTACTCACGACATCCTCACGACCCTGCTTGATCAGGGTGAGGAGTGGGGAGATCGTGTCTTTCCTACCTAATCTGTGGCGCCGGGCTCGCAGAGTGCCCCTGCGGGCCCTGCGGCAGGATGAGCAATTAAAATATCGGCCCTGCATGCCTACACACGACCCGATTTGGCAGTGGCTGCATGCAGGGCCGTGAGTAGCGCGCCCTAGTAGCTAGTAGTCACGATAGGTTGTTTAATAGCATAGTTGACGGACTCCTGGTCGTTAAATATGGCTGCCGAGCTGGCATCCCATACAGAAACGTCATTTTATCAGGTTTTATGCTTATTTTATCCATTTTTACCCCATAATAAAATATTTAACTTTAACGGACGGTTTGAATCAACCAACCCTTAGGGTGCGTCCGTAACGCGCTCACAGCACTTTGAGCGCGTTTCGGGACACTTTGTGAGCGTACTCACAGCGCTCAGGAAATTGATGACGTCATCGATCGACGCTCACGGTGCTTACGCTGCGGGGCATGGGCGCTGTCAGCGCAAACATCAAAGTGACATTTGACTAAACATTTGACAGAACATGATTCCCTAATAAAAAAAGAATGACAGTTACTAGATATACCGTACATTTATCATTATTACCGTACACTATTCGGCCTGCAGGCCAATTACTTGACATTGGCGAATTGTCTTGCTTGCTTGTATTTAAAGAGAAGAAGATGACAGTTATTAGTGTTGTCGCTGCGATTTCGCCTCAGCAGCGCCATCTGAAGGCGCTACTGTACTGCAGACTATCCACCTAGGTGGCTTGACATTTCTGGCGACCGCAGCGCCCTCAACCTACCCGATTTGGTGTCCACTTGTGGAACTATAAAAATTGCGCACCTTTACTTCAACCCTCCATAGTTGGCGCCGTGAGCGTGCTTATGATCGTTCCGAATCAAAAACACGCTCACACGGTCGTGAGCGTGACAATCGATTCGGGACACTTTGAGCATTGATCTATTATAAGTAAGGATTCACAATCAGCCGGAGAAAAATGGCCCCGTCAAAACGGGTGCCCGAACAGCTCGGGCACCCGTTTAGCCTTCGTTATTAGCATATTGGAACGTATTTTCTAATGTCAGTTTGCTTGCTCCGTATATTTTGACATATACTGTTAGGCACTGTTCGTCCATATGTTATTACTTATTATAGGTCAATGCTTATGAGCGTTGTGAACGCTGTGATGTGAGCGCTTTGAGCGCGATACGGAACGCACCCACAGATTAGTAAATTATTAGACATAACTTACTAATCTACGACTGCTTCTGTCAAAAAGCATTTGTCAAGACAATAAACTTAATTTATTTAACTTATACCTAGATACAAAGAATTTCTGCAGGCTTATATTTAACCATGCCGAGTCAGTTTGAAGAGGAGCGGATTTGGGAGGGATCAAATCATAATCATTTTGAGGTGCGTGAAGCTATCATCACTATCACTACATAGTATAAAACAAAGTCGCTTTCTCTGTCCTTATATCCCTATGTATGCTTAAATCTTAAAAACTACGCAACGGATTTTGATGCGGTTTTTTTTTAATAGATAGTGTTTCAAGAAGAAGGTTTTCGTATATGATTTGTTATAGTTTAACGCTCAATTCCCGCGGGAACGCTATAACCGAATTCCACGCGGACGAAGTCGCGGGCAGAAGCTAGTATAGTATAAAACAAAGCCGCTTCCTGCTTTTTGTCCCTATGTATGCTTAGATCTTTAAAACTACGCAACGGATTTTGAAGGGGTTTTTTTTAATAGATAAGAGTGATTCAAGAGGTAGGTTTTAGTATACAATTTAACATCAATTCTCGCGGGAACGCTATAACCGAATTCCACGAAGTCGCGGGCAGAAGCTAGTTATAAATAAATAATAATATCTTGAGACATTTAACGTATATTGACCTAGCCCCAAACAAAGCGACGCTTGTATTATGGGTGCTAGACAACAATATAAATACTTATATAGAGAAATACATTCAATAAATATATATATATACTAAACATCCATGACTCAAGTACAAAGTTACAAACATTTGTGCTCATCACACAAAGTTTGGGACTTGCGATCATCAGAACATAAGGCAGGGTTACTACCAACTGGACCAACCCGGTCGTCAAATAAAGGGCAAGAGTACTTAATCCCCACTCACATTACAGGAAGATGGCAGTGAAGATGTCATCGAAAATCCGGAAGAAGTTTTACAAGAATGTCTTGAAAAATTTAAAACTCCTGATTACATTATGGAGCCTGGAATATTTGGACAATTAAAAAGATATTTTCAAGCCGGAGGAAATCCAGAACAAGTTATTGAACAGCTATCTATCAACTATAATGCTGTTGCACAAATGGCCAACTTATTAGCAGAATGGCTTATTTTGGGAGGTATGGTGCATTTTTACACAAATTTGAAATGAATAAGAATATGAAAGTAGAATCTGATTGATCATAAGATCAGTTTAAAGCATAATTAAACTTGGTGTAAAGGTTCCTTAATGGATTTATATGCAGTGGAATAGTTGAAATTTGATTCCTTTTTTAGAATGAATGTGGTTTTGCTTTTATACTTAAATGACTAGGAAGATGAACATCATTATGATCATTGTCCATAACGAATACCAGTTGTAGTAATTAATAGGCAATTAAATTACAACCAAAAAAAATTAGTTTGTATGGAAGAATCATAAATGGTAGTTGTTCCTTTGTTATATTAAAACTATATTTCTGCTCTACTATTACTTGTAAAATTTGGTGCCAATCAAATTAGCAGTTTGTGAAAGAAATATTGTTTGTATGGAGAAAGGAGCTTCCTGCTGACTCTTAAGCAATTCATAACCTGACATGGATCCATTCCTAAGCATACAAATTAGGTTACATTTTGTGAGTGAGCACTAAGGAAGCATTTTGATTGATGGATGACAATTTACCTCTTAAGAAGGGGGATTATGGGGTGGAATGGAAGTTTAGGGGAAATTCATGTAAACCAAGTGGCTGGTTGCAATGAAGCTAGTATAGTATAAATAAATACTAGGTCATGATTTTAATGTAAACTATTGTAAAGTTAAAATAAAATTTATTATTTTATAAATTGACCTACCCATTATATCAGGTGTTAAAGTAACAGAAGTACAAGCGATGGTTGAAAATCACTTGAAAGACATGATTCTGAAAACATTTGATCCAAAGAAAGCTGATACAATATTCACAGAAGAAGGTGAAGTGAGTAACTCCTTTTTATTAATTCTGTAAGATCTTGATGTTTCTCTTTAAAGTTATTTTAGTTTAATTTAATATCTTATACTACATAACTAATGATGTGATGATAAAATGTATCTCATAAAAGTGATATGATGTTTTTATTGTGCATTATTGCTTTTTTTAGACTCCAGCTTGGTTAACGGAAATGATAGAGCATCCCACTTGGAGATCACTGATATATAGACTGGCAGAAGAATACCCTGATTGCCTAATGCTTAACTTTACTATCAAGGTAATATTGTACTTTTTCAAACACACTTGATTTGAATTAAATGTATGTAAATGAAATTGGCTATATTTACCTTTAAATTCAAACATTTGTACTACTGTATACTCTGATTTTCAGTTAATATCAGATGCTGGATTCCAAGGAGAAATTACTAGCATATCAACAGCTGCACAACAGATAGAAGTATTTTCCAGAGTACTGAAATCAGCTATAGTTGGCTTTCTTCAAAGCTCTGATGATTGGCAGAACAGTGTCAATGAATGTGCTGTATGTAAATCCTAAATGAATATTCATTTGATTTTTCACATAAGATTATAAGCTCATGCACATTATATTTAGCTATATAAATTTGTATACTTAATGCATATAAAGGTGAATTTTCATTTTTAGAAAATGGTATGCCATGGTGCTCATACATATGTGTACAGTCAAGTAATTGTACACATATTATCGCAAGAGCCCAGAGGAGGTGCAATCATGAAAAGGCTCAGTCAAGAAATAACTCGATGTGCACAACAAAGGTAACATTTAAAAATGTGGAAGTTTTTGACTTGACCCTATAAATGCGTCATGAGTTTTCTTTAATCTTGTGGTTTTTCTTTAATATAAAACAAAGTCGGGTTAATTACTTTACACCGCATATATCTCAAGAACGGCTTAACCAATTCAATGATCTTTGATTATTTGGATTTGTCTCTGCCCCGAATCCCGAATAGGATGAACCATTAAAATGTCGAAAAAATCGATAGCTGATTCTGAGGGTAAAATATCGTCACGTTTTGCTTGACCCATTTCAATTTATTAGCAACAAAAGTTGGAAAAATTAAAAGGACACGTGTTTCATACAGAAAGTTGAGATTAAAAAACTCCTCATTCCAAAAGGGCGTAAGTCAAAAATGACGTACTAGCTTGAGCTTCTGCGCATAGATATCACGATATAGTTCTACGCGGAGCGCCCGCTCTTTAGCGAGAGTCAGTGAATTGAGAAAACACGATTTTCTCTAAAAACTAATGAACAAAAAAAAACTGAAACTTTTTTATTGCCTCCTTTAGATAGAGATACCGAAATGGTTTTCGAATTATACGCCTTACTAAAAATTTTAAACGTCAATTGACAGCTCACGTCATTGATTGTTAGGCGGTACGAAGTTCGCCGGGTCAGCTAGTAAAGTATAATTTCGTGAAGCAGGCTACTGCTAATGAATGAATGTTGATCGTGGTCGCGGCGTGTTCCAGCGGGCACGACGTGACGCCGATCACGCTGGCGCTGACGACGGGCGAGTGCTGGCGCGGCGCGCGCACGGCGCTGGCGGCCATGCTGTCGCGCGGCGCGCTCAACCCCGCCGACATCTCCGTGCTGTTCCGCGCCTACACGCAGCCCGACCCACCGCCCGTGCACCTGCTCCGGATACCGCAGTTCCTAGGTGCATCACACACACACATACACACTTATATAATGAACGAGATAACTCTTGCGTTACCGTTTCACGCTTAAACTCGCTCAAATAGGGATGACGACAACTTTTTTTTTCTTTTTTCACGTAATCAAAGTTATACGGAGATATATTGAGTTGAAATGTCGCGTGACGTCACGGTTAGAAAGGTACGATTTATACCCAACGGTGACGTAGTTAACCCCCACTCTCCAACTTTAATGCGTTTTAACTTAGTCATTCTTTGTTAATTTGATAAAACAAAAAATACGTGTCTAATATTTTTTTTTATTACCTGACTGACGGACTAATTATCATTTCGATTTCTTCACCCTGTCGTCATCCCTATGATGATACGATATGTTATTTTATATGTAAGTATTTGCATTTTTAGGGTTCCGAAGCTCAACAGGTAAAAACGGAACCCTTATAGGATCACTCGTGTGTCTGTCCGTCCGTCTGTCACAGTCGATTTTCTCCGAAACTACTGGACCGATTAAGTTGAAAGTTTCTGACCCAAAGACGGACGTGTAACGAAAATAAATGAATTTTAAACATAGACCCTATTTTTGGGGGTAAATTTGAAAAAAAATGAAAGTACTTATGAGGATATCAAATATATATTTTTTTATTTAATTTTTGGTCAATACTTTTCGAGTTATTTAAGAAAGTAGGCGAAAAATGACCATTACCCCTCCCCCCCCTATCCCCGAAACCACTGGACCTAAAATTTTGGAAAAAATACGAAGGATAGTTATTGACATATAGATTACAGGACTATTATTAAGAAGTCCATGGTATTTGAAATCTATCATATGAGCTTATCCTGTGAAACGGTTTGAAAACGACGTCATTGAAAATAATCAAGGGTCGGAACCCTCTCCACGCGAGTTTAACTCGCTTCTTGGCCGGTTTTTCTCTTAGGGCTCCCTGTTGTAAATAACAGATCAAAAAGGGATTTTATGGTTTAATTTATGTACTTAGGTTATTTGTTTCAGAGCTGTTAGTGGATGCCTTATTTAAACTAGGGAGCAAACTCAATCCCGAGCACAAATCAAAATATATGTATCTTTTGGCATATGCCGCTAGCGTATGCGAGAGCCACACTCCGGGAAGACCTGTCAAGGACGAACTAAAGGCCACTGTACAGGCTATAGAAAAGGTTCACGCAGTCTGCGGCAGCTCAGCTAGCTCCAGCGAGTTAATTGCCGAATTACCTACATTGTATCACTGCATAAGGTAAATCATACACAGATTACAATCTTAGATTTCAGCATGAGGAGCCCACTGAGTTCGTAAGAGAATGTCACGAAGTATTCATATTTATGACATCAATAAAACTACTTGTTGTAGATTCCCAGTTGTTGGAATGGGAGTTTTAGTATGGGTAGAGTGCGTCGTGACGGAACCGTCTTACTTCAAACTGTGCACGGAACATTGCCCCGTGCATTTGGCGCTTTTAGACGAGGTTGCCTCCTGCCACCAGTTGCTCCACCACAGACTGCTCAGGTTACTGGTACAGCTCTTTGAATCGCCGCAAGATGAATTGGAAATTTTAGTTCAGGTACTTGTAAAATTTCAATTTGTTTCATTAACTTTCGCACGAACTGAAATTGTTAAAATTTTGTTCCCCGCAAGTTTACTATTGATTTTTCGATGAACATACATGAAAACTGCATACAGTGGAACATGGAACCCCCTTTTATGGATGTTGGTTCATAAAATGTATTTTTTATTTATAGCTCGAATTAAAAAAGATGCTTTTGGATCGTATGGTGAATTTACTTAGCCGTGGATGCGTAGTTCCGGTTCTGCGGTACATCAAGCAGTGCTGGCAGCGGGGCGATACTGACATTTCCTTGATAAGATATTTTATTACCGAGGTAATTCATTGCAACTCTTGTGAAAAATATTACTGTGTGTAAAGGTACATGTTCGCTAATTATAACCTTGTAAATAGGTGTTGGACGCGATAGCACCTCCATATACTCCGGAATTTGTTCAGTTGGTTTTGCCAATGGTTGAAAACGAAGAGATAACTGGCACAATGCGAGCTGAGGGCGAGAATGATCCTGTCTCGGAATTCATTGGTAAATATTTTTATATATCACCTCCTAGCCGAATCCGGCAACGGCGACCACTTGCAACTCCGACGCTGTCAATCGTGTGCCCTCGTGTAGCTCACATAGCCAATGTGAAAAGGTTCTCGCACATAAAGGGCAGGAGAGCACACCATTTAAATAGTTTTGTCTACACTCGTATGCCCTCTATGATGCGTTCAAAAAAAAACGCAAATTATGACCGGCATTAAGATAAACTTTTTAGTTAGAACAGATTGTAAAAATGGTATTATTATTGCTGAATAAGAACATCTAATCCGATTGCATTTAAATTTCAAGCATCTTCGAATAGCAATGCCCGCCTACATTCTTCACAGACAGAACGAAAGATTTTGCTAAATTCAAATGTCGGCTCACTCTATGATTATTGGTACTTCGTTGGTACGTCCAAATACATTTGGTGACCAAGCAAACGGTCGTTGGCAGGTGCCAATGATGATTGGTGCAATGTGATCATGTATGAAATAATTATACTTAGGTAATTTGCTAGTTTTATATATCTTAACGAGATAGCCAGGACAAGAAAAAGTAAAAGAGAGTGGAGATGGTGAAGGATAACCACACACCTCTTTTAAAAATAGAAATATGTGTATAGTGGAGTGGAAGTAAAATGACACGCCTCTTTCAATAACACAGCGATTATTTCTTTTTAAATTCAGTAATATGAGAAATGTAAAAAAATAAACCATCAATATTCACACATTAACAAAATAAAACAAATTTTAATGTGCAAAATTTATTTTCAGTTCACTGCAAAGCACATTACGTCGTGGTGTGAAGGTGGCATAACTAATGGCGACGGAAATACTATATTTTCGAAGTATATAGGCGACAGTAATATAAGACGAATATAGAATAAATATCGAATTACCCTTTAGACGCTTTTCTTTCATAGTACCTTTTTAAAGCTTGCTCAAATACTTCACCAACAGTTCTTTTTTGCCATATATTGATTTTTGGTTTTGGTGCAGGTAATGGTTCCACTTTATGATCAAGTGGTTTTTCTTGAGATGTCTCTGGGTCTTTAGACGGTTCTTGAAGAGGTATATCAGCTTTTGGCTTATTTTCTGGTTTCACATCTTCACCTTTTTTCTTACTGTGGTCATCATCATCATCACTTGATGAATCAATTGCGAAATCTGAATCAGCATCCAAATTTTCTTCATTTTGTTTCACCTTTTTAGATGATCTTATTTCAACCAAATTCACGCGATTTATCTCTTCATCTGAATCTTCAATTTCTCCTTCCGACAAAGTATTGTCAGCAGAATTTTTCCTTTTTCTATAAGACCTTTTTTTTGATGTTTCTGAACTGTTGTCTCCTTTTTTATCCTTTCTATTTTTGAATGTTTCTACTTCAGTATCTTCTTTTGGTTTATGCTCCTTTTCTGAATTTTTATCTGAACCTAATTTCTGTTCATATAAATGACGATAAAAGCCCCCTGCAAAAACAAAATATTTTAGAGATGCAAAAAGTACTGCCACTGAAAGGTTTAATTAAATTTGCAAGTAAAAGCAAGTCAATTATTAAAAAGGATAACGCAAAGTAAGTGCTAGGTATGTTATGTTACTTGCCTAAATCTCTCTGCTTTGTGACATCTCCTATCTTTTCCAAATATTCTTCCCGCTGCTCTTTTTCTTCTTCTAAACGTAAATCTTCCAATTTCTTTTTGTATGCAGACGTAACAAACACCTCTTTGTCAGCAAACTCATCACCCTCTTTTTCTCTCTCTTTTTGTATCTGAAAGAAACAATAAATGATGAATTGACGATAAAAACTCCTGTAATAACAATAGTACATTATGATACAAGTGTGCTATGTTGGTCATTACGTACGAGGCGGTATTTTCAGCGCGAGCCGAAGGCGAGCGCGATAAGATAGCCGAGTATGTAATGATCAAAGCACACGCGTGTCATACGACGTTTTTCAACACACTTGCGAGGAAAAAAAACAACTTCTTGTCCATTAAACATTTAATTGTTGAAACAATTAGTGAAAGTACAATTCACGAAGTGATAGCGAACAGTTTTTGTTGGCATTTTTACAGTTTGTGTTATGTTGGTATTATTAATAGTATCGTTTTCTTGGGTAAACGTAGGCGACGATGGAATATTTTCCGAATGTTGTACCGAAGAGGGTTCATTTATGTCAGGAAGGCATTAAATAACCAGTGTCACTAAAAGTCGATGGTTGCAGCTCAATTGGGTTAGTGTAGGTTTTGATGTCAATATTATTTTTGGTCCTGACAGTACTTTTTAACATGGAGTAAATACACCAAAGCGAACTGGGTTTGTACTTATTTGCCATTTCGTTGAAGTACGCCAAAAACACGTTTTCAGAAAAAGACTGAGCTCTTTTGTCTTTCTTCCACTGTAAGAAAGTTTCGTAAGCCGCTATATACTTCTCTCTCGATTTTGGCGGCAACAAACTGTCACTCGCGTTTCGTGCCTCGATAAGTATATCTGGTGGAGTAAAATTTGTGTGTTCTTCCTCACTTGAAGTCGATATTTTTAGTAATCAAACACAACACGGCTTAAAATGTGAACAAATGTTTACTTATGAAAAATGGCGCTCGTTTTGTCTTTCCGCGGGCCGTGTTACAGATGCGCGCGCAGCTGCGCAGGTGACAGATAAAGTAAAGGTGAAACTGCCAAACAGCCAACATTAAAACTAAATCAATGGGACATTTTAGTATTTAAAACATAAGTTTAAATGAATTATCAGTATTTTTAGTTGTCATTTATTAAATTAATCAAAGCAGAAAACAAAAATAGGTTCATATTTCATTTTTAAATTTTAGTCGCAATAAGTCCTGGCTGAATATTTAAAAAGAAAACTGTATTACCCGGTTAACTTGAAAATGCTTCTTCGATGTACATGTTGCACCAGTTGGGTACAAATTGAACTTATGAGCATGATAATAAAAAACTAGTGCGGTAATGTAAAGTAAAAGGCACGCGTTTGTTATTTATGGGATTGTGAGCCTAAAAGCGATGTCATAAGGGCCACGTTACGAGCAAGTGTGTTGAAAAATATTTTAGAGATGCAAAAAATACGGTCACTAAAAGGTATAAGTAATTAATTTAATCTGTAAGCAAAAGCAAATGTACAGATGCAGTGCATATTTTTTTTTTTTTCAATCAGGAAATCTCATAAATCCGACCAGACCTTAACTGTCAATCAATGACCAAATTTGTCAGTGAATGACATTTACCATACCTACTATACTTGGGAAGGCGAGACGGGCAACCGCCCGGGGCCTCGCGCACGCTTACAATAACCAAAGTTGACAAAATACAAATACGCGATTTCTCCATTTGAATTTCGCGCCATATAATGCCCGCCTGTTATAAAAATGACGACGAACCACTCTGACTTAACAGCTGCCTGCCAACTGGAGAAGCACTCAACAAATACAATGCGTGTGTTGACGGTATACATTCAGGGATTAAAGGCGGTGATTTTCCGCTTTTTAACTGCCGTCGTCAGGCAGCCGTGTCGTGTTCTTTTCATAATCTGTCTTTATTAAATAATAGTATTTGATCTTATATCGTAAAAAAACGTAACATAAATTTAAATTATACAGTAAAGAGTGAATTAATACATAAATATTATGTAGTTTCACTAATTTTATGTGTAAACAATTTGAGTTTTGAGTAATTGTGATCATGATGCTGGCAAGATGCTGGTATAAAATATGAATAAGTACGGCAATTTAAAAAGAACCGCCAAAAGAAAGCAGATACAAGAAAACCAACGTGAGTCTTTATATAATAGATATTTAAAATTTGGTGACGGTGATCAAGACAATTTAGGAAAACCTTCGGAGACTGAAAGTGGTAGGTACTCTTCATCTCACTCAAACCCAGCTAGCGCTACAACCTAGTGGCGATAATATTAACAATGAGTCAACAATATCGTTGTCTCCCAATTGAATCTAACATCTCCAAATTTTTCGGGGTTTGTGGGGTTTGTTTGTGGCGTCAATAATTAGTGATCATGAATTATGACCAATCTGAAACTTGGCATGTATTACACATGCACAGTACTCTCTTGACATCATATCCTGAAAATTTGGACATTCTAGCTGTATCCAGACCGAATCTGTAAGGGTACGAAAATACGACAAAAAAACTTCGAGAAAAGGTAGATAGTGCCCTGCGCTTCCGTTGCCTCGTCTTGGCGGATATGACGTTGACATAATAAAGTTCCATAAAGTCATTCATTAAATTCGTTAATTAATTGACATTCGATCGGATTTACGAGATTACCGGATGGATTACTTATTCACTACATCTGTACATTGTTAAAAAGGCTAACGTAATGTTGCATATTGCTTTCAAGTGTATAAGTAAGAGAAATGTTAATATTATTCATATGCGTATATTTGTACAAAGTATTTGACTAACCTGTCTTTCAACTCTTCGTTCATTTTCAATTTTTCTTTTACTTGCCGTTTTCAAAAGGCTTTCAATATACTTCGGTTGTTTTGATTCCTTGGCTTTTAATTTTTTCTCTTCTTTCTTACTGGCCATGGAATCATATATTTCATCATATTGATATATTGTAGGATCCTCCTCTATAGCTTTGCTTTGTGTTATTTTTGCCTTGAAAACATAAAATAAATTTGTCGGGTGCACATAATACATAGCCCCCTATTTACTAAACAAATACTTATATTGTACTAGCTTATATTGTATAGCGTTCCCGAGGTAACAAAGCGTTCTTCCAGGATAAACACTGACCCCGTGTATACTACACTTAATAAAGAGTAGCTTGTGCTGTGTCCTTTCCCCAGGACTCGATTATGCGCGCCACTCGTATTTAAACACTACTACTACAATGCTGCTGCAGCTCAGCTGAGTACACGCTGAATTTAATTTCTCGCGCGGAAGTTTTTATTTAAGTATTCGATATCACCTAAGATATTCATTTAAATTGCATGGTGTAAAGAGCAATCATAAAGAGCATGAAATGCTTAAGGTAACTATCGTATTTAAATTGATAAATATTAATACTGTATCCCTCTAAATAGCTTTCCAAATCACACATCATATGGGACCATTTTTTTAGTAAGTAATTAAAATTGATATTGTATGCTATCCTTAGAAGATAGACATATACCATCGCGGACTTTTCTGTAGACCTAAATAAGAGAAACAATTCGTCCATACATTGTTTTGTTATAACTCAAAGGAATTAGGCAGCGTTTTTGATGAAAGCTCCCAGTCGGCTTGATTTTCCCCGCCATCTTGAACTACTACTACTACTACAACAGCCTATTTACGGCCCACTGCTGGACACAGGCCTCCTCTCATCACAAGAGGGTTGGGCTATAGTCCCCACGCGGGCCCAGTGCGGATTGGGGATTTCACACACATCCTTGAATTACTTCGCAGATGCGTGCAGGTTTCCTCACGATGTTTTCCTTCACCGAAAAGCTGAGTGGTAAATTCAAATTGAATTTCGCACATAAATAATTTCAGAGGTGCGAGCCGGATTTCAACCCGCGACCCTCTGCATGAGAGGCGGTAGGTCAAACCACTAGGCCACCACGGCTTAGTAACTTTTTCGCCAAATTTTATGTTTCTAGGTCCAGCAGTTTAGAAGTTACATGCAAACTTTCAACCCCCTTGTTCCTGAGGAGGGTTTTAGTATATAATTTGTTATAGTTTTCTGTAAATTAGATGAAATACGACGATGTTAGTTCAAGATGGATGGATGGAGGAATTGTTCCCATATAAAAATGGTCCCACATAATGTGTTATTTGGAAAGATATTTAGAGGGATACAGTATTAATATTTATCAATTGAAATAGGATCTCAAGCATTTCATGCACTTTATGATTGCCATTTACACCATGCAATTTAAATGAATATCTTAGGAGTTATCGAAAAGAAAATGAATTCAGCGCGTACTTAGCTGACCCGCAGCGGCCTTGTGGTTGACCATCCGCTTGCGATGCTTATTACGACCAGTTGTTTTTCAATATAAGTTCAATACGAGTGGCGCGCACAATCGAGCCCCGGGGAAGGAAACCGGCTACATATTAAGTTCGGTTTACACGGGTTCAGTGTTTATCCCGGAAGAACGCTTAGATCCCGCCGGAACGCTATAACCGAATTCCACGCGGACGAAGTCGCGGGCTAAAAGCTAGTGTATATAAAAAACAAGAAACTGACTGACTGACTGATCAATCAATCAACGCAGAGCCGAAACTACTAGTCTTAGAGAGCTGAAATTGGGCATGCAGGTTCCTTAGGGAACGTAGGGCAGCACTAAGGGAGGATTTCCCGAAAATCCCACGGGAACGGAAAAAAGTGGGATTTTACATTTTAATATATCGGCGCATACGAAGTTGCGGGGAAAAGATAGTTTTATAATAATATGTAGTGAAGTAAGCCTTCATAAGTCTAATATTAAATGTCAGGCCTGTCCTGTTCCCTATCCTTCTATCCCATGTCCCCTATCCTCCCTTATCCCATACGCCCTATCCTCCTCCTCTTTTGAGAACGGGTTTTGTAAAGGTCAAACCAGTTTTTTCAACACTTTTTTAACTTCATCGGGTACGCAAATTCTAAGTCTATGCAGATTCTTCTTCATAATATTACCTACTGGTAGGGTTGCCATAATTATTCAGAACTGATACGGGACAACATTCGCGTCAAATAAATAAACCAACCAAGAACGAGTTGGACACGCATATATGAAGGATTCCGTCAATACTGAAATGATTGCAAAAATATCCCATATCTCAAAAACTATGCGACCGATTTAGTTGAAACCAATTTTTGTTTGAGGTTTTTGTTGAATTTTATATTTCCAAATTAATTTACAATTTTCTACTTTAAAAGCGAATGTCTCAATAAATATTGGCATTTAAATTAAAAAACTTATTATAATGTTCTGTATCTGGAAAAAAAAGCAGCTGACATCTTCGAACCTTCAGTAGGTACGTGTTTAGTTTATAAATAACAATATGGGATGCGATACTGAAATACAGTGACAGTCCCATACAAACGGAACATATGGCAACCATAACTGTAGGCTGATTGAAACCTACATCTCAATTCAAATTTTGGGTTATATGGCCCTCATCGGTGCGATGAAACCTAACCTACATCTAAGAAAGATTGGTTATCAAAAGTGGGTACCTGGCGATTAATGTTATCACTTGGTCGCAATAATAATGACTTTTTGCTTGAATCATCATCAGATTCCGAGTCATTTCCAAATACGTTCCTTGAAGCTTGAAATTTTGGTTGGGGCAGTTTCGCCTTTTCTGGCAATATAAGACCATACCTGCGAAATTAGAAGTTCATACTACTTTTTTTGTTAATAGCCTAATTTATGTCCCGCCGCTGGGCTAATGCTTAAGGCCGTGGTTTTTCTGGCCCGCCACACGCTACCGGCGGCGTCTGGACGTGCGTCGCACGCTGTGCCACACGCCGTCGGTCGCGGGTTCAGAGAAGCCACCCTCAAACATTCCCGAACAAAACATCCGAACGTCGTCGGCGGCGGACACGCGTCGGTCGCCGGCCGCCGGCGACGGGTGGTCAGAAAACCCAGGGCCTAACTTAATAATATAAAATCGCTACGTAGCCAACATTTTCATATAAGTACACTAAGTAGGGATAAGAATTTTATCAGAAGAAAAAAGCAGTTTCAATATTGATGATCTTACCTCTTACTAGCCATTTAGATGTTCAAAGAGCTGTATCAACTCAAGCCACAATATCTATTCTATTCTATATAATTTAACGGCTTCTGTCTTTGACACTTCGCCAATATCAAAGTAAGGGCCACAGGCCTGCAAGTCCACAATATCTCAATTTTTTATTGTTTCGAAATTGATACTTGTTGACACTACTGCTGACTTACTGCTGATCATGGGGTGCGTTCCGTATCGCGCTCAAAGCGCTCACAGCGTTCACAACGCTAATTAATGTCCCGAATGGAGGCTATCGCGTGTGAATTTGCCACTAGAGGCGTTAGTGTCGCGTGAGGTCCAATAACATTCACTTTTTACTGGTTTTGGCGGGCTTCGTGATATAAATTATAAATTTCTTAATTTACCTGTTGAAAAGTGATCTCCTCCGTGAATTTTATGGATTTCGTTCTTAATTGTGGTCACAAAACTGACGTGATCTTGATTTTTTTCTGACATTTTCACTAATTGGGGTACAAGATTTAGTAAAAAAGCCCATAAACTGCGCACGGTGCCAACACTAGAAAATGACAATCTTTTTTTAAATAGGGAATCATGTCCTGTCAAATGTCACTTTGACGTTTGCGCTCACAGCGCCCATGCCCCGCAGCGTGAGCACCGTGAGCGTCGATCGATGACGTCATCAATTTCCTGAGCGTTGTGAGCACGCTCACAAAGCGTCCCGAAATGCGCTTAAAGCGCTGTGAGCGCGATTCGGAACACACTCCATGGTCTAAGAGGTCTAATGGTGCGTTTACATGAACGGCGTTCAAAACGACATTCACGAGCGCGTTCACAGGCACAGGCGTGTAAACAGGCTGATTTTGAACGCGCTCGTGAACGTGATCGGTCGGCTGACGGTTTTTCGGCGTCGCGTTAGTATCGCTTGCACCTTTGTGGCGTACGGACGATGACGACTTGCCGAATAAAATTAATTTAACAATGCCTATTTGTCGGAATGGTCAAACGACCAAAATTTTATATTTCCTGGGGTTTACCAAGTAGAACCAATAATATGGACCCCTCAAATAAGCAACATAAATTTTAAAAAATGTTGCAGATGCTTTGGAGAGGTTGACAAACTCATGAAGGAGTTCAAACGGAGAAAAGAAGTACTTACGGGCACTAGTGTGCCCGTGAAAGATGCAGTTTCCACGGAAAAGAGATATAGTTATCTCTTTTCCGTGGAAACTGCATCTTTCCGAAATAAAAAAAAAGCCTACCAACTATCTCCATATCAAATTTCATTGAAATCGGTCCAGAGGTTTAAACGTGAAGAGGTAACAGACAGACAGAATGCAAAAGTAACTGTAATTTCGCATTCATAATATTAGTACGGGTGGATTTAGACACAAACTGAAAAAAAAAACATCATCGTCATAATTTTGTTTCTTTTTCCTATAAAAGTAAATGAAACCCAAAGCAGTTAGCCCCCACGAGATTAACGTCCTTGCACTACTAGCACGCCCGCGGTCGTGTAAACACCCTGCTTTTATTGCGTTTACATGAACGGCGTTCAAATCGACGTTCACGGGCACGTTTACGAGCCCGGGCGCGTGCATGTAAACGCACTATATAAGAAAACAAGGTCTGCCAGGGGTGTGTTCCGTATCGCGCTCCAGCGTTCACAACGCTCATAAGTGTCCCGAATTGATTGTCACGCTCACAACCGTGTGAGCGCGTTTTTGATTCGGAATGATTATAAGCACGCTCACGGCGCCAACACTAGTAACTGACAATCTTTTTTTTTTATAGGGAATCATGTCCTGTCAAATGTATACTCAAATCTCACTTTGACGTTTGCGCTCACAGCGCCCATGCCCCGCAGCGTGAGCACCGTGAGCGTCGATCGATGACGTCATCAATTTCCTGAGCGCTGTGAGCGCGATTCGGAACGCACCGTCTGCCGATCCGGGTGTCACCCTAACGTCAAAGTCGAGTTGCCACTTTATTGCAATAAAACAAAAGTGAAAGAAATACTTTCTGCCGTTATAATGGAAAATAAATTATTTGCACATTACATTTGTAATTTACTTGTTTAAGCACACAAAATGGAACGAGTTAAAAACAAATGATCTTAATAATTTAATGAAACACTCACAGGAGACATGGACGTCGGGGATTATTTTAATACACCACTTGCAACACACAGCAGTGCGAATGACGTTAGGGTGACACCCACACTTACCCAGCCTGGTGGAGCAATGAGTGGAGTGATTCACGCTTAGATTAAGTAACACGTGAAGTGAAGACCACAGACTAATAAGACATACTACGTATGTGAAGACCGTGAGTGAAGCAAGCAAAGCAAGTTCATCCTCCCGGAACCGAAAATCTAACTGAAAATAAGTTTCCCGTTTTATTGAATCGTTTATTATACCACACATCATGGCGAAACCGGAAGACGCAGCCGAAGATGCTAAAAAGATTGTCGACGACGCAAAAAACTTCATAGAAAGAGCCATAGCAGATATTGGGAAGACTTCCGCGACAAAACAGCTAATTTTAGGAACTGCGTCAGGATGGTATGATCGTATTTTGCAATTCATTAGCATTGATTTTATTAAAATGGTTGTCTGTTATGTTGATGAATAGATGTGACCATGTCTAGCCACTTACAAGAATGTTCCACTGAACTAAAATAAATGCGTAATATTTTCTTTGTTTATTTTAGGATTACAGGTTTCATTTCCATGAAAATTGGCAAAGTCGCTGCTGTTGGATTAGGCGGAAGCGTGATATTATTGCATATTGCCAGTCAAAAAGGATACATTGATATAAACTGGGATAAAATCAATAAAAAAGTTGATAAAATCAGTGACAAAATTGAAAAAGAAACAACTGGTAAATCTGCTGACTGGTTTGAGAAAGTAAGTTTGCTGATATCTGCATGGAAAATAATTTTCTTTTATGAAATTACTATCTGGTACCTTGCCAGATAGTAAATTAGCCTATACCC
This sequence comes from Aethes cnicana, assembly GCA_963971205.1. Classification (NCBI taxonomy): domain Eukaryota; kingdom Metazoa; phylum Arthropoda; class Insecta; order Lepidoptera; family Tortricidae; genus Aethes; species Aethes cnicana. The sequence goes on along the minus strand of OZ020274.1, from coordinate 8,466,232 downwards.
AGGGATAGTTTAACAGATATTGGTTTCATCTCTAAACACTGGTATTTAAATGATTTCACAACAATAAACATAAAGATATCTAATGGAAGCAGATGCATGACTTTGGGGTCTGATTTTCCATCCAACTACCCATGCTTATGTTATATGTATATATTGTAAAACATGAGACTTCACCCCCCAAATATATGTGGTCAAGAAGAACATTGTGACAATATTTTACCCACAGAATCAGCTATCGATTCTAAGCATGTTATTGAGGTTATTAGGAAAATCAAGTTGGTAAAAAAAAATCTTGGTATTAATACATTCATTCTAGATTTCAATGTAATGGGGAAAATGGCAAAATTAAGGATTAAGATTTATTGTTGCAGTTTAATACCTATAAGTGTGTACATTATAATACACAACTCTCCCTCTCCCTCTGCATCCTGCTGCACCCCTTCCCCCCTGAAATGTATCCCATTTTACACATTGCATCGATTTTCAGGAAAAAATACAAGCTAGGATAAAATGGTCAAGTACTAAATTATTGGTGAATAAATCAACGAGGAGGAGATTAATAATAAAAGGGAGGGGTGAAGCAGGATGTGGGAGGAACGGGAAAGTTTTATATTAGAATGTACCCACTTATAACACAACAGTGAGACATCTTAATTTTGAATTACGCCACAAAAATATCTAGAATGAACGTATTATACGGGATTCAGATATCGCTGACACCCTCAATCCCATATATGTATAATGTATACGGGCCTTCATTCTTTTTTATTTGGAAAAAATCAAAAGCTTAAAAAACATGCTTAGAATTGATAACTGATTCTTTGGGTAAAATATTGTCACATTTTCCTTGACCCTTTATAGCATTCTATTCCAATTTCATATCCCATAAATCCCATGAAATGTTCCTTTCATATTCATTGTAGGTACATTAATATGCCCAGAATACATAGTGTATGTTTCACTATGCATGCCATCTATGGGAAAACTTCTCATTAAATATGCTTGACTGGTTTCATTCATTATTTTAGAGATCGAACTCATGTTATTTATTACATAATTGCCAAAACCATTTTGTTGCAATAAACTTCAAGAAATTCGAATTTCCTGTTAGTTAGGTAGGAGTGAGAAAGTAGTGTTGAACATATCAAGACAGACCATATTTTGACAGTTGCATGAAATATTTTGACTATGGAGTTAATGATATTTTGTTGTAGATCATCAATTGATTACTTACAAATTGATTGCATTGTTGTGACTGCAGCCTTAAATACTTGGAAAGTGTTTAAAATCACCGAGTTTTAAAATCAGTTACAAGTTAAGACTATCGTGCATACGACGCCGGCGATAATTTGATTTTTAGAACGATTTTACGTCAGTGTCGTTACTAGTTACACTAACTACACACACATACAAATGGCGGTCAGCGTCTGACAAAAAGCCGACAAGTCGAAAATAAGAAAAAGTTTCGGAGATAAGGGGGGGGGGAATTTTTCGCCTATTTTCTTGAATAACTCGAAGTTTTGACCAAAAAGAAATAAAAAAATGTATTTGAGATTCTCATAAGAAGTACTTTCATTTAATATGTCACACGATATAGTTTGAAAAACTTCATTAATATTTTTTTCAAATTTAGCCCCTAAAATAGGGTCTATGTTTAAAATTCATTTATTTTCGTTACACGTCCGTCTTTGGGTCACAAACTTACATATACGTACCAAATTTCAACTTAATTGGTCTAGTAGTTTCGGAGAAAATCGACTGTGACAGACAGACGGACAGACACACGAGTGATCCTATAAGGATTCCGTTTTTACCTCTTGAGGTTCGGAACCCTAAAAATGAACTGTCATTTTTCCACAAAGGCCGCGGGCAACTGCGCCAATCAGGCAATACACGGTGGGTCAGAAAATATGGCAAATAATTAACCCACAGTATCGGCTATCGATTCTAAGTATATTGTATAGGTCTTTAATTTTTTTCGAGTTGGTAAAAAAAAAATGTATATGGGATTGTTTATGTGAGCGACGCCTGAATCCTATACAAAATATTTTTTTTTACCAACTCAAAAAAAATTAAAGACCTATACAATATACTTAGAATCGATAGCCGATACTGTGGGTCAATTATTTGCCATATTTTCTGACCCACCATGTATATCGAGGACGTCGAGGTCCTTCAAACTCCCATAGTAAAAATGTATGAAGATTTTGGGATGCGTATATGAAAAATATTAATTTCAAAATTAAAAAATCAGTACATATTATCGTTTGGTCCGTTTTCATAGTTGCGGTTTCGTAATTGGGTACGAAAGAGGAATTATTTTTCGCTGTTTCGTAATTAGTTATCAAAAAAGAATTTATTTTCCGTTTCGGTAATCGAGTATTTTTTCTTCGTTCGTAGTTAATTACTAAACACATTCGTTTTTCTGTTTTCGTAATTAATTATTAAAGAAGATTTTTTTGGTTTACTAGCCCGTTTACGGAGCCTGACAGACTTCATCCTGCCCGAAAAACCAGCACTTACTTTCGGGGTCCATTTTTAGGATTCCGTAGTCAATAAGGAACCCTTATAGTTTCGCCAATATGTCTGCCCGTCCGCCCTTAGCATATCTCGGACATTCTCGGAGTGCTTAGTTCTTTAAAGCTGTTATTTGGCACGAATATGTCGACTTACTCAGACCGACAAAGTACTTAGTAAAATAAAATTTCGTTAAAAAAAATTGTATTTCCCACCTAAAATTGGGATGCTACACATATATATTTTTTCTCGCGTCTGTCTGACTGTCTGTTACCTCTTCACGCTTAACCCGCTGGACCAATTTAGATGACATATGATCAACTTTATCTCAACCGGTAGACGTCTACTGCTGTGCATATGTTTCCCTTTATAGATTTATTGAATTATATATTGCAAATTAAAAAAAACTGCATAGTTAGAAAAAAAAAGATAAATATCTACTGCAAACTCCGACAGCCTACAAAAACTTTTTCGACTACAGCATCCAAACATGGGTACAAACAATGGGACCTGTCTAACTGTAGTCTTTGAAATTGATGCCAAAATCAAACACACACGTGCTAAATACTTTACAGGACTTCCCTCATTTTCTCATAGATCCCATCATCAGAACTGAACCAAATTAAAATGAGACCAATCCAGAGGTACCACCTTTCGATTAAAAAAGAATCATCGAAATCAGTTCACAATTGACGGAGTCATCGCGAAACATACACACAAAAAAAACAGACGGATTGAGAACCTCCTCCTATTTTCGAAGTCGGTTAAAAAGATAGAGGGGGAGGGACACTTAGCCCTTTTATAATTATCATTTTTCAAAAACCTATCCAATGAGGTATCTTCCTCAGTTACAGTATAGAGTAGGTACCCTGAATATTTTTTCCTCTCAAAGTCGTACCCCATCATTTTGTAGCGGTTCATAGAACACACCTACCTCCCAAATTTTAACCAAACTAATCTCCGAGAAAAATAGCTGTGACATACGGACGGACAGACAGATAGACGGACAGACGGACATGATAAAATAATAAGGGTTCCATTTTTTTGCCATTTGGCTACGGAACCCTAAAACTATGCTATGAACACCGAACAATTGACAAATAATTCCTCTCTCGCAGCCAATTCACTTCGAACAAGGAAAAAAATATCTTATATCGGAGTTAATTACGAAAATTGGTTACTAAAACAGCAATCAAATTCTTGTTTGATAATTAATTACGAAACAGCGAAAAATAATTCCTCTTTCGTAGCCAATTACGAAATCGCAACTACGAAAACGGACCAAACGCATATTATCTCTAGCTTAGATATTTAGGTGTATTATAGACGAGATATCTGGACGAATTTCATAAAAAAAAAATATCAAAATCTTACTAAACGGCAGCGGCATTTTGAGGTTTTTCCATCAAGAATACTTAGAAAAAAACGACGTTTAAAAAAAAATCCGAGACATATTAAAGGTGAAGACAATCTTTGAGAAGCGAAGTGACTTCATGTTTACAATATTCTTGATTCCTACTATTAACTTAACCGTGAGTAGTGTTTCGCGAATTTTGCTCGGTGCAGTCTTAACTACATACTTATTGGCAGTTCTGATGTTCATGATTTGCAAATTAAATCAACTAATTACATTTACACTTTTATTTTGTTCCAGGTATTATTATTTATCAAAAATAATTCATATTATTCAGCAGGGTTCACGGGAGGATTTTTTTTTGGTATTGCATCATCCTGAATTAAAAAAATCTGTGAGTTAAATTATATTCATATCAAATTTAAATCAAACCAGTCATGTATGTTTAGTGTAGTCTACAGTTAGCATTTATACTCTTTTGGTCATTATTAATCCTTTCATCGCCACTGTCAGCCCCAGACTTCAACGATAACAGTGTAAAATATCCTTTAGATTGTATGCCATCACATAAGTACAAATTGGCACTAAGGGTTGAGAACATTTACCTATAATAACATATGGACGAAAAAATGGTCCCGTCAAAACGGGTGCCCGAACAGCTCGGGCACCCGTTTGGCCTTCGTTATAAAGAGGCGTTATTAGGCACTGGCCTAACAGAATATATCAAAATATATGGAGCAAACTGACATTAGAAAATACGTTCCAATATGCTAATAACGCCTCTTTATAATGTGTGTCAAGATAGGTTTAAAGACTTAACACATTCCCTGTCCCCATATAAAATGACAGCACAATCTCACAAGTCCAACTGACGTATGTATACGTATCTTAGTATGAAGCAGTGACTCCATAGTGGGAGCATGGACTTGTGAAAAAAAGCTTCATGTCCCCACATTGGGGGCCTTCGGACAAGGAACGTGTTAAGTGTCGAATTTACTGAGCGCCAAACGGGTGCCCGACTTTGTGAATCCTTACTTATAATAGATCAATGGCTGAGAAGGAATGATTAGGAAAATTCATTGATAATTTAATATACAACAAAATATCTAAAAAATGTTTTTTCTCAAACATGCTCGGAAATGTTCGTGTTACTTTCAAAAAAAGAAGACGCGAGGCTGTCCATTGCCGGCCTTGGCCAGCAAAAACATTATTGTCGTGTGTGTTTTTTTTAATTCGCTTGCTATTTGAGACACCTCTGTAGAGAAACTGACAAATCCATGGAGGTAATAAGTACAACTTCCATGGCCAAATCATCCACGATCATGGAAGTAGTAAATACTGATGTGGGGTAAGTGCGCCTAAATTTATTTCGCCCCTATGCCTTGAAACAGCCAACTACTAGTTGAGTAATATTTATAGGTTTCGATATATTTATGTTAGGCGCACTTACCCCATCCTGGCGCACTTGCCCCGAAACTGACAAATCCATGGAGGTAATAAGTACAACTTCCATGGCCAAATCATCCACGATCATGGAAGTAGTAAATACTGATGTGGGGTAAGTGCGCCTAAATTTATTTCGCCCCTATTCCTTGTAAACAGCCAACTACTAGTTTTATTTATGTGTTCGGCAAAGCTATTGCAAGATGATCAGTGAATGCTGCGAGATCCAGATGGGACAGTGCAGCTGCCAAATTGTTACTCTTTTAGCACCACCCAGGGGTCACGTGTAGGGTTATCTACACGTTAACTACTAGTTGAGTAATATTTATAGGTTTCGGTATATTTATGTTAGGCGCACTTACCCCATCCTGGCGCACAAGCGAAGCCTTCTATTAGTACTACTAATACTGACTCGTCCGGCAATGCGCTACTTGGCGGCCTCTGCAATAATGTACTATTCCCAGATATGATACCTAGCTAGATCGATTTGTCACCCCGAATATGCTGCTCATCCAGTTGGTAGTTGCTAGAGGCACACATAGTTCATACACAACTGTTACCTATACTGATTCACGTTTAAGTTATGTACTATTAGAAATGGAAATTATTTGTATACTTAATACGCATAATGATGATATGTAGACCTAACTGGTGACTTTGTTACAGGTGGAGCGCTTTGTTGATCGCAAATTGGACAAAGCAGAAGGAATATTGAAAAAGAAAGAAAAAAAGGCAAAACGCTGGTACAGCAATTTCATTGATGATGGTAGTTACCATGCAACTGAAAGTCATGTGTTCCTAGCATCATTTGTTGCTGGATTGGCAGTAGGTTTGTTATGCGGCAAATAGGATTCCTCATACACTTGCATATAATCCTTTCTTCCACTCCACTTTAGCAGTAGGCTTAACTTATTAACCTAGATAAATTTTTTTTTTTTAATTCCTTAAAAATAATGGATTATGCAAAGTACCTATAAAATTACTGTAGATGTATAAACGTGAATCATTTTACGGTCTTTAACATTATTATTGTAATATATTATATTCCTTATCATTATTATTTTTGTTTTATTAACCCCAGACGCAAAAAGAGAGGGGTGTTATAAGTTTAACGTATCTGTCTGTGGTATCGTAGCTCCCAAACGGATGAACCGATTTTCGTTTAGTTTTTTAATCACATTTAGTACCTACCTGGGCGATGATAATAGCTAATTAAAACAGAGTTTTCTCAGATATGAAACCTACATCGATTTATCGCCCCCGTAAACCCCTATATTCCAAATTTCGTCCAAATCGTTACAGCCGTTTTTGAAATCGCTTGTATAAAATAAATAGAGAAATATACAAGATTAGCTTCCTAACTAAACTTGGAAGTTTAGTTAGGAAGCTAATCTTGTATATTATTACCCCTTGTACGAATGATTTCCGGGATAAAATAAAAACGGCGCGCTGGGCAGCGCGAGAGATGTCAGTCGTACAGTCAAGTTCGGAAATATGTAAACTAAACACACAGTTTTTCACTTTGCTCTGTTGCAATGAACTCGACTGTACAGAGCACAGTTAGATGAGAAGGCAATATAGCTTTGTCGCAGCGCGCGTTACCGGAACGACAACTCTCGGTGTGACTCACTTGTAACAGGGGTGCTGTGCAGAGTGCGCACTTCACAAGCGCGGAGATGCAGGCGAGCCTCTGACGCCTTCGGCACAGAATATTTAATAGTACAGTACTACATACCAGGGCTTGAAAACCGGTTAATTTTCCGGAGCGGTTAGAGCCACGCTTTGAGAGCCTAACCTATAAATAAAGTTCCCGCTCCCAACGAACGAAAAAAATAACCGGTTAGAGAGCGCTCCCTCCGTGTGAGCGGAGACTAGGGTGAATGACCGCCCGCTTTGCCCGATTTGTTTGGTTTCAATTTTCCGTTTAGTTGACCGTCGTTACTAGAAATTGACGCGCACGCGTCCTCATTACCTATTGTTATTGTTGCATTAGAATTTAGCAAGCTTCTTTCGCCTTTCGCAAGTGCGTTATCTTTTTAGTTAGAAATAAAAAACATCATGATTCAGGTACCTTATTAGAACCAAATGAAACATATTTCAGCATTTTTAGAAATTTCGTCTTCAAGGGGGTGAACCTTCATCTTTGAAGTTAAACGACCGAAATATGTATTATTATTTAGATATTTGATCACAAATAATTAAACACGTGTTTCAGCATTTGTAGAAATTTCATATTTAAGGGGGTGAAATAGGGAATGAAAGTTTATATAGATGAATCATCATCTTTGAAGTTAAACGACCAAAATATTATTATTTATATATTTGATTGCAAAGAATTAAACACGTGTTTCAGCATTTTTAGAAATTTTATATTTAAGGGGGTGAAATAGGGGATGAAATGAAAGTTAATATAGATTAATCATCATTTTTGAAGTTAAACGCCCGAAATTCTATGATTTAGATAATCGATTACAAATAATAAAATACATGTTTCAGCATTTTTAGAAATTCACCTTTACGGGGTGAAATTAGGGGATGAAAGTTTTTCCGTCCCCTCCCATCCCAGAGCGTGTCACTCCTAAACAATTATTTGTGCCCCTTTGTCTTGATCCGTAGCAATGACTATGCAGATCTCAAGCAAGATTATACTCCAAGTTGACATTTTGTACTACTGAGGTGGTACCAAATGTGATCCCAGGACGGAGGTCATGCTCAAGATCGGCTACCAGGTCTATTGCTACGGAAGATAATACGCTTGCCGCTCGCAGACTGTAAATTCCAAACTGGAATTGTCTGGCTGGGGGGTGCCTATGTTCATGTTCATGTTCTCGAGTAGTTTTTCGGGAGATTTATTACTTTGTCGGAAGTCGGGAGGCCACAATAAAATTCGGGAGAATCCCGCTAAATCCCGGCCATCTGGCAACCCTATACCTACCACTCTCCCGCTAAAATCTCGATTTGCATTAAATTCAATATTTTACACGTACGAAGGCGCAGGCAAAAAGCTAGTATTATATATAAAAGGCGAAATTACCAACACACAGGCCAAACCCTTAGGAGCTAAAGAAGAATCATGCTCCAAACTGGTTAATGAGTGCAAGAAAACACTTAACTGGCTGGCGGAGAAAGGTGATAAAGAACTGATAGTCGCATGGGTGCCTGGACATGAGGGCAATACTGGGAACGAAATGGCCGATGAACTGGCTAGAAAAGGCGCCGACGAAACCTTTGTGGGGCCAGAACCGAGACTGCCTATAGCACACAATATCACAAAAGGAATCATACGGCAGAAAGCAATACAAGAAACAAACCAAAGATGGCAGGGTCTATAGGGTCACAGGCAATCGAAGATCTTCATCAAAAACATAGACAAGAAAAGAAGGACAATTAAGACTATCCGTCGGAATAATTACAGGACACTGCACACTGAACAGACACCTAACTATTCTGAAGATAAAAGATGACCCAAGGTGCCTAGAAAGAAACGGGTATACATCTACTAGCGAAATGCCCATCATACGCAATGGCGAGATGGGAAAGAACAGAAAGGGACACGCTAGATGAAGATGACCTACAAGATCAAACGATAGTGAAGATAATAAGCTTCAACGGGGCGACGGCTCTGGGAACGGATAACCCGTAACACCAGGGGAGACCGGGGAAATGGGTGTAATCAGTCATCCCCTTCATAAATAACTAGCTTTTTGCCCGGGACTGCGTACGTGTAAAAGATTTAATTTAATGCAAATCGAGATTTTAGCGCAAGCTTTTTTGGTGGTGGTAGGAGGACGTGGTGCAAGGACCGTCGGGATAGTTACCACCGTTTTACCTGATAACTTGCCGCCAAATAATGATGGTTAATCCGTACAAACTTTTATCCCCTATTTCACTCCCGTAAAAGTGAAATTTTCAAAAATGCTTAAACATGCGTTTATTTGTTTCTAATCAAATATCTAATAATATCTCGGACGTCTAACTTCAAAGATGACGGTTCAAATAAGTATACAAATTTTCATCGGCTAACTATTCTATTTCACCCCTTTAAAAGTCAGATTTCTAGAAATGCTGAAACCCGTGTTTAATTTTTGGTAATTCGTAATCGAATATCTAAATCATAACATTTCAGGCGTTCAACTTCAAAAATGACGGTTCCACAATACAAACTTTCATCCCCTATTTCCTTAAATGTCCAATTTCTATGTCCTATGTCCAAGTTCAATGATCTGTAATCATAATCATCATCATCATTTCAGCCGATAGACGTCCACTGCTGGACATAGGCCTCCCCCAAGGCGCGCCACTCAGACCAGTCCTGTGCCACTCGCATCCACCGCGTTCCCGCGACCTTTACAAGGTCGTCACTTCATCTTGTTGGAGGCCTACCGACAGCTCGTCTACCGGTTCGCGGACGCCACTCTAGAAAAATCATAATATTCAGGCCGTTTTACTTCAAAGAAGTTTATCCATGCAAACTTTCATCCCCTAATTTCAACCCCGTAAAGGTGAAATTTCTAAAAATGCTGAAATTTATATTTGTAATCGATCATCTAAATCATAACATTTCGGACGTTTAACTTCAAAAATGATGATTCATCTATATTAACTTTCATCCCCTATTTCACCCCCTTACATATGAAATTTCTAAAAATGCTGAAACACGTGTTAATTCTTTGTAATCAAATATCTAAATCATAATATTTCGGTAGTTTAACTTCAAAGATGATGATTCATCTAATACAAACTTTCATCCTCTTTTTAACCCCCTTATAGACGAAATTTCTAAAAATGCTGAAACATGTTTAATTTGTTTCTAATTAGGCACCTAAACCATTATGTTTTGTACTTCTATTTTTAAAGATAATGGACTTGCATACAACCGATGTACCCCTTTTTTGACCCTTACTGTACAAATTCCGAAAAATCCTTTCTTAAACGATGCCTACAACATACAAAGTTGTCTCTTAATTTCAAACCTCTATCATCAACGGTTTGGGCTGGGCGTTGATCAGTCAGTCAGTCAGTCAGTCGCGACATCGCCTTTTATATATACAGATAAAATACGGGATGAAATCTTAATATATAAAACTCAAAGGTGACTGACTGACTGACATAGTAATCTATCAACGCACAGCCCAAACCACTGGACGGATCGGGCTGAAATTTGGCATGGAGGTAGATGTTGTTCGTCAGTAGGCATACGCTAAGAAAGGATTTTGCCAAATTCCTACCGGAACGGGAAAAACTCGGGGTTTTACATTTAATACTTCTGCGCATACGAAGTTGCGGGGAAAAGCTAGTTTTATATAAACGCACAGGCCGAACCCTCAGGGCTAGAAACTTTAAATTTCGCACATGTAGGTAATCTCTTATGAGTGGATGCCTATCCACTAAGGAAGATTAGGGATGACGACCACTTTTTTTTTCTTACTCTATCAGGAAGATTATTGAAAAGTGTTGGACACGTATTTTTTCTTTTTTCATTTATTCAAACTTATACGGAGATATATTGAGTTGAAATGTCGCGTGACGTCACGGTTAGGTACGATTTATACCTAACGGTAACGTAGTTAGCCCCCACTCTCCAACTTTAATGCGTTTTAACTTAGTCATTCTTTGTTAATTTGATAAAACAAAAAATACCTGTCTAATATTTTTTTATTAGCTGACTGACGGACTAATTAGAATTTCGATTTCTTCACCCTGTCGTCATCCCTATTGTTGCTTTCCATAATTAAATGCGTGGTGCCATACAAAAATAAATCCTAGAAATCGTAGCCAAGGAACAATATTAATTTATCTAATAATAAGTTGAAGCCGTGGTGGCCTAGTGGTTCGACCTACCGCCTCTCATGCAGAGGGTCGGGGGTTCGATTCCGGCTCGCACCTCTAAGTTTACTTATGTGCGAAATTCAATTTGAATTAACCACTGTGCTTTTCGGTGAAGGAAAACATCGTGAGGAAACCTGCACGCATCTGCGAATTAATTCAAAGATGTGTGTGAAGTCCCCAATCCGCACTGGGCCCGCGTGGGGAATATCGCCCAAACCCTCTCGTGATGAGAGGAGGCCTGTGCCCAGCAGTGGGAAGCAAAATAGGCTGTAGTAGTAGTAGTAGTAGTAATAATAAGTCTGTAGAAAAGCCGTGTCTGTAGCTTAAAAATTAAAAGAAACGACTTAGTCGAGGGAACTATATAAACGATACTGAACATAAAAAAAAACGATTTTTAGAAAAAAAATCTGTATGTATGTATGTCCGGATTTATAACACTGGTCAACATTATAGGCTCGCTCGCGTTTGAGTTGAGGCGCCGCAAGGAGCGTCACCGGCAGGGCTTAAAACCGGTTACAAATAAACCGGTTTATTTCGGTTTAAACCGGTTTTTTATTTGGGTTACGTTCGAACGAAATAATTTGGGAACGTTAATTCGAACCGCTCCCTAACCGGTTACTCCGTGCATGGATGCGGGAGCAATGACCGCTGTCGCGCCGGTGACGCTCCTTGCGGCGCCTCAACTCAAACGCGAGCGAGCATATAATGTTGACCAATGTTATAAACTACCCCTACCTAGTGTTATAAATCCGGACGTACATACATACAGACATTTTTCTAAAAATCGTTTTTTTGTGTTCAGTATCGTTTATATAGTTCCCTCGACTAAGTCGTTTCTTTTAATTTTCAAGCTACAGACACGGCTTTTCTACAGACTTATTATTAGATAAATTAATATTGTTCCTTGGCTACGATTTCTAGGATTTATTTTTGTATGGCACCACGCATTTAATTATGGAAAGCAACAATAGGGATGACGACAGGTTGAAGAAATCGAAATACTAATTAGTCCGTCAGTCAGCTAATAAAAAAATATTAGACAGGTATTTTTTGTTTTATCAAATTAACAAAGAATTACTAAGTTAAAACACATTAAAGTTGGAGAGTGGGGGCTAACTACGTTACCGTTAGGTATAAATCGTACCTAACCGTGACGTCACGCGACATTTCAACTCAATATATCTCCGTATAAGTTTGATTAAATGAAAAAAGAAAAAATACGTGTCCAACACTTTTCAATAATCTTCCTGATAGAGTAAGAAAAAAAAATTTGTCGTCGTCCCTATTCAGGCCCATAGAAAAATTATTCAAAAAATGTTTTTTATTCGATCCTGAAAACATAAGGAATAAAAAAAAATATCTTCCTTAGTGGATAGGCATCCACTCATAAGAGAAATACCTACGTGTGCGAAATTTTAAGTTTCTAGCCCTGAGGGTTCGGCCTGTGCGTTTATATAAAACTAGCTTTTCCCCGCAACTTCGAATGCGCAGAAGTATTAAATGTAAAACCCCGATTTTTTCCCGTTCCCGTGGGAATTTCGCAAAATCCTTTCTCAGCGTATGCCTACGTCATAACATCTACCTACATGCCAAATTTCAGCCCGATCCGTCCAGTGGTTTGGGCTGTGCGTTGATAGATTACTATGTCAGTCAGTCAGTCACCTTTGAGTTTTATATATTAAGATTTCATCCCCTATTTTATCTGTATATATAAAAGGCGATGTCGCGACTGACTGACTGACTGACTGACTGATCAACGCCCAGCCCAAACCGTTGATAGAAGTTTGAAATTAAGAGACAACATTGTAGTTGTAGGCATCGTTTAAGAAAGGATTTTTCGGAATTTGTACAGTAAGGGTCAAAAAAGGGGTACATCGGTTGTATGCAAGTCCGTCATCTTTAAAAATAGAAGTACAAAACATAATGGTTTAGGTGCTTAATTAGAATCAAAATAAACATATTTCATCATTTTTAGAAATTTCGTCTATAAGGGGGTTAAAAAGAGGATGAAAGTTTGTATTAGATGAATCATCATCTTTGAAGTTAAACTACCGAAATATTATGATTTAGATATTTGATTACAAAGAATTAACACGTGTTTTAGCATTTTTAGAAATTTCATATTTAAGGGGGTGAAATAGGGGATGAAAGTTAATATAGATGAATCATCATTTTTGAAATAAACGTCCGAAATGTTATAATTTAGATGATCGATTACAAATACATACATGTTTCAGCATTTTTAGAAATTTCACCTTTACGGGGTTGAAATTAGGGGATGAAAGTTTGCATGGATAAACTTCTTTGAAGTAAAACGGCCTGAATATTATGATTTTGCTGGAGTGGCGTCCGCGAACCGGTAGACGAGCTGTCGGTAGGCCTCCAACAAGATGAAGTGACGACCTTGTAAAGGTCGCGGGAACGCGGTGGATGCGAGTGGCACAGGACTGGTCTGAGTGGCGCGCCTTGGGGGAGGCCTATGTCCAGCAGTGGACGTCTATCGGCTGAAATGATGATGATGATTATGATTACAGATCATTGAACTTGGACATAGGACATAGAAATTGGGCATTTAAGGAAATAGGGGATGAAAGTTTGTATTGTGGAACCGTCATTTTTGAAGTTGAACGCCTGAAATGTTATGATTTAGATATTCGATTACGAATTACCAAAAATTAAACACGGGTTTCAGCATTTCTAGAAATCTGACTTTTAAAGGGGTGAAATAGAATAGTTAGCCGATGAAAATTTGTATACTTATTTGAACCGTCATCTTTGAAGTTAGACGTCCGAGATATTATTAGATATTTGATTAGAAACAAATAAACGCATGTTTAAGCATTTTTGAAAATTTCACTTTTACGGGGGTGAAATAGGGGATAAAAGTTTGTACGGATTAACCATCATTATTTGGCGGCAAGTTATCAAGTAAAACGGTGGTAACTATCCCGACGGTCCTTGCACCACGTCCTCCTACCACCACCAAAAAAGCATGCGCTAAAATCTCGATTTGCATTAAATTAAATATTTTACACGTACGAAGTCGCGGGCAAAAAGCTAGTTATTTATGAAGGGGATGACTGATTACACCCATTTCCCTGGTCTCCCCTGGTGTTACGGGTTATCCGTTGCCAGAGCCGTCGCCCCGTTGAAGCCTATTATCTTTATAGGTAAGCCTACCGGGCTACGAATAATACGTCCAGTAACACTTACACTATTTAATTTTTTAATTGCACGAAATTACAAGCGATAAAGCAGATAGATAGAGGAAGAAACACATAAGAAAATAAACAGTTCGGTAAAGCACTGATTGCGTATAAGCAGTTCGGAAGCACTTCGAGAACACTCGATCACTATTTCGCGGAGCAAAAGCAGCATGCATTCGCCGTCAGAGTCCGGATAGCACTGAGGCGGCGGCGCGGGCGCACAGCCGGTTGCCAAGCGGTCCCGTTATTCGTGCCCGCTGCGCCGTCTTGTCGCTCATTTTATTTAACCGACCGCGCCAGGATTGTAGCAGTTATGTGTTTGAGCGGCTGCTTCAATCTTCACTATCGTTTGATCTTGTAGGTCATCTTCATCTAGCGTGTCCCTTTCTGTTCTTTTCCATCTCGCCATTGCGTATGATGGGCATTTCGCTAGTAGATGTATACCCGTTTCTTTCTCGCCACATTCTAGGCACCTTGGGTCATCTTTTATCTTCAGAATAGTTAGGTGTCTGTTCAGTGTGCAGTGTCCTGTAATTATTCCGACGGATAGTCTTAATTGTTCCTGCTGTGTCCTATGGCTTGTGTCCTTCTTTTCTTGTCTATGTTTTTGATGAAGATCTTCGATTGTCTGTGGCCCTCTAGACCCTGCCATCTTTGGTTTGCTTCTTGTATTGCTTTCTGCCGTATGACTCCTTTTGTGATATTGTGTGCTATAGGCAGTCTCGGTTCTGGCCCCACAAAGGTTTCGTCGGCGCCTTTTCTGGCCAGTTTATCGGCCATTTCGTTCCCGGTATTGCCCTCATGTCCAGGCACCCATGCGACTATCAGTTCTTTGTCACCTTTCTCCGCCAGCCAGTTAAGTGTTTTCTTGCACTCATTAACCAGTTTGGAGCATGATTCTTCTTTATTTTCTTCTTTAGCCCCTAAGGGTTTGGCCTGTGTGTTGGTAATTTCGCCTTTTATATATAATACTAGCTTTTTGCCTGCGCCTTCGTACGTGTAAAATATTGAATTTAATGCAAATCGAGATTTTAGCGCATGCTTTTTTGGTGGTGGTAGGAGGACGTGGTGCAAGGACCGTCGGGATAGTTACCACCGTTTTACTTGATAACTTGCCGCCAAATAATGATGGTTAAACCGTACAAACTTTTATCCCCTATTTCACCCCCGTAAAAGTGAAATTTTCAAAAATGCTTGTGGTGGTAGTGGTAGGTATAGGGTTGCCAGATGGCCGGGATTTAGCGGGATTCTCCCGAATTTTATTGTGGCCTCCCGACTCCCGACAAAGTAATAAATCTCCCGAAAAACTACTCGAGAACATGAACATGAACATAGGCACCCCCCAGCCAGACAATTCCAGTTTGGAATTTACAGTCTGATACGGCAAGCGTATTATCTTCCGTAGCAATAGACCTGGTAGCCGATCTTGAGCATGACCTCCGTCCTGGGATCACATTTGGTACCATCTCAGTAGTACAAAATGTCAACTTGGAGTATAAATCTTGCTTGAGATCTGCATAGTCATTGCTACGGATCAAGACAAAGGGGCACAAATAATTGTTTAGGAGTGACACGCTCTGGGATGGGAGGGGACGGACAAACTTTCATCCCCTAATTTCACCCCGTAAAGGTGAATTTCTAAAAATGCTGAAACATGTATTTTATTATTTGCAATCGATTATCTAAATCATAGAATTTCGGGCGTTTAACTTCAAAAATGATGATTCATCTATATAAGCTTTCATTTCATCCCCTATTTCACCCATTAAATATAAAATTTCTAAAAATGCTGAAACACATGTTTAAGTCTTTGCAATCAAATATATAAATAATAATATTTTGGTCGTTTAACTTCAAAGATGATGATTCATCTATATAAACTTTCATTCCCTATTTCACCCCCTTAAATATGAAATTTCTACAAATGCTGAAACACGTGTTTAATTATTTGTGATCAAATATCTAAATAATAATACATATTTCGGTCGTTTAACTTCAAAGATGAAGGTTCATCCCTGTTTCACCCCCTTGAAGACGAAATTTCTAAAAATGCTGAAATATGTTTCATTTGGTTCTAATAAGGTACCTGAATCATGATGTTTTTTATTTCTAACTAAAAAGATAACGCACTTGGATACAAAGCGGATGTACCCCTATTTTTGACCCTTACTGTACGAAACAACGACTACAACATACAATCAATGTGTCTCCTAATTTCAAACTTCTATCATCAGCGGTTTGGGCTAGGCGTTGATCAGTCATTCAGTCAGTCGCGATATTGCTTTTTATATATACAGATATTTATTATTATCTATCTAGATAGCGCGTTTAAAGTATAAGAATAGGTACCGAGTAGGATGGTAGGCGAAGGCGAAAGAAGCTTGCTAAATTCTAATGCAACAATAACTATAGGTAATGAGGACGCGTGCGCGTCAATTTTTAGTAACGACGGTCAACTAAACGGAAAATTGAAACCAAACAAATCGGGCAAAGCGGGCGGTCATTCACCCTAGTCTCCGCTCGCACGGAGGGAGCGCTCTCTAACCGGTTAATTTTTTCGTTCTTGGGAGCGGGAACTTTATTTATAGGTTAGGCTCTCAAAGCGTGGCTCTAACCGCTCCGGAAAATTAACCGGTTTTCAAGCCCTGGTCACCGGCGCGACAGCGGTCATTGCTCCCGCATCCATGCACGGAGTAACCGGTTAGGGAGCGGTTCGAATTAACGTTCCCAAATTATTTCGTTCGAACGTAACTGAAATAAAAAACCGGTTTAAACCGAAATAAACCGGTTTATTTGTAACCGGTTTCAAGCCCTGCTACATACAGAATGGCCACGGAATCGTCCGCCTGAATCTAGCCGGCGCGCAACTCGCCCTTACCGTCATTTGGTACATCCAGAGATGGAAAGTGAATTATTGACCCGCGTAGAGGTACACACACATTTACATGTGTACAAACGTCCTCGCACGCAAACATTGACACCTTCATTCGAATTGTGTTCGAAATCGTGCTTTTGTAAGCCATGTCCGCCCTGTGCCTTCGGTGTCAACCGGGCTTTACCCGAAAAAAACACATCTATTGCCTCATTTACATTCAGCCAAAGTGAGCAGGGGAATGGGTCCTTGTAAGGCACAACTTGCAAATCTTTGGGCAACGCTAAATCCGCAGCAAGCCTGTAGGTACTTTCCGTGAGCGCACTCAGTAATATAGCTCGTCTCTTTGTCTCGGTCGCATCCGTTGTATCTGTAATGTCGTTGGTCACAAACCAGTGGGTCAATCTTGCGAATTGTGGTCAAAACTGGTCAAGATTCCGAAAAGTTGGCCGGACATCTTGTTTTTTTTCTTCTAGATGTGGGTAGACGTCGCCACTGGTAGATAGGTGGACAAGGGACGAGTTAAACAGCCGCTAACAAGTAACACGGCTTTATTGGTCCGTAATGACACACATACACACATGCTTACATATGTAACACAGGACGAGTATGTAAACACGATACTTCTCATGCCGCTGCCCGGCGCTCCCCAAAAGAGAGGTTTTTGTGCGGAAGTCAACGGACCGGCCGGCAGTGCGTGTTTACATTCAGAAAGAGTATCTTGTTTGGCGATAATAGGAGCAACTTTGTTCAATAAGTATTCAAAATCGAAGAAAGACGTACAATATTTTCAAATTCACCAGAATGATTGAAACATCGAACATAATTATGTATCGCAAAAATACACAGCGCGGACGCTGTCATTATTTGTCGTCTGCAATGTCCGAAACTCAAAGAGAACTGAATAGTAGGGCACACCTCTTGATCCTGCTGCAGCATTATTCAGGGAATTATATCCGGCAGCAGCAGGGGCTGAATGTAAATGAGGTATATAGGTACCCGGGAGTCGTCAGACAGAATTTCAGGAAAATAAAAAAATTGTTTCAGTTTTTCTGATATCGTATATAATGGTGAAATAATTCCTCAGAGGGTAAGCTTTCTAAATAAACCTGATATTTTTTTATGTAATCTCTTTTAATAGACAGTACAGCTCTGTTATATTTCCCTCTTTCTATTTGAGATAAATCCTTCCATTGTAAATTATTTTCCCTTGAAATATTAACTGCATCAAAGAGCTCCTTGCCATTTCTGTTAACAATAAAATAAGAATGAACACCAAATCAAACACAGCCACAGCACACCAGCCTGTTTGCGTCCCACTGCTGGGCATAGGCCTCTTCTCATCACGAGAGCGATTAGGCTAGTTTTCACGCGCGGGCCTAGTACGGATTGGGGCCTTCATACAAATGTTTGAGATACATCGCTGATGTAGGTAGGTTTCCTCACGATGTTTTCCTTCGTCGAAAACCTCAATAAACTCGGAGGAGTCTGGGGTGCAAGCCCGATTTTAACCTTTTTTTTACCGGTAACGAAGTCCACAAGGAACCCTTATAGTTTCGCCATGTCTGTTCGTTCGTCCGTCTGCATAGCTCGGAGATGCTTAGCTCTAGAAAGCTGAAATTTTGCATGAATATTAGGTATATTCAATTCATGCCGCTCCATGTGCCCAACACCCTGTATTCATTACGCAGACAAAGTGGTACATTGAATTTTTTTTATTTTAAGGGATGCGTTTCTGAAATATTAAGCTTTAAAGTGCTATTTTTGTTAGAGTCGAGTGTCCCCTCACTCCCCCCCCCCCCCCCCCCCGACCCAGATAAATGGAGGAAGGATGAAAAAATTCTGTCCGTATATAATGCAGTTGAAAGGAAAACTATCACGGATAGGTAGGCTGTACAAGTTTAAGTTAAGAGTCATAGTTAAAATGCGCACGGAAAAGTAAAAATTCAATATACTAATATCTACCATTGAAAATTACCAATACTTTAACGTTGTAATCTGTGTATTATAGTAAACAGGTTCTAAATGTTAAGTTATGAGCCACATACATGTATAAGTAACTATCATTAACATAACAGTAAGTAAATATCATTTCTAAATAAACATTATCTATGGTAATGATGTTTTCATCACACTTGCTCGAAAACGGTGTCATTTCATTACAGGCAGGCCAAGCGGTATTTAGGGCCCATATTATGACCACGGGCTTTCGATATTTCTTATGAGCCCACGGCCCCACGGGCCGTAATGTACTATTTTTAGGTTTCCGCACCCAAAGGGTAAAGCGGGACTATTACTAAGACTCCGCTGTCACGTGTCCGTCTGTCACCAGGCTGTATCTCATGAACCGTTATACTTAGACAATATCTATCTTTTAAACTTGGGTTGCCTCGAATAACAGATGAGGGTACCTATATATTCCTTAGCTCCTGTGGCTCCTACTAACTAGGCTACAACGGGTTGTTAGAATTGCGTTCTAAGTTGGGTTAATATGTACCTAATCTTTGTCTCTTGTCTGTGGCATCGTAGCTCCGAATCGGATTCATCTTATTTTGAACTAGTGCCCCGCGACTCCGTCTGCGTGGAATATAAAATTGCCAATAACTTTTCTTTCCGACATCCGATTTTAATCAAACATAGCTTATATGTTGCTCCAAATGATGATGTACCCTTGAAAACTGCATTCAAATCGGTTCAGTAGTTTCGGAGATTAACTCCAACAAATAGACAGACAGAAAAGATTGCTAAAAATCACTGTTTTGTGGTCTACCATACATCTTTAGACCCACAGTTCCTTTTCTTGAACTTTTCTTTCTATGTACAGACACACAGACAGGGTTCCGCTCTATTTATTTTTAGCCTGTTTGAATGTCCCACTGCTGGGCAAAGGCCTCTCCCATATTTTTTATAGAATAGATAGATTTATTTCTCTGGTGAGTACGATGAGGTGGAAAATATCAAAAGACCATCAAGACCATTATTAGGGTCATAACGCGATTTGGATATAAGGTACAAGTGCAGTTTAGTGAACTTACAACATTGACGGTGGTGAGGGCTCAGGGACTTGTAGTTGGTTTTCAATTTCTGGTTCCGTTCCCTCAATCATGGATGTCGCACGTGTTCTGAAAATGAACATGTAAGTAAAATACATATTAGCTAAAGTTAAAAATAAAATTTCGTTGTGACGTAGCAAACCACCTGAAAAACTGTATAATTGACATCTAATTTTTTTAACATGTATATTTTATTAGGTGGTTTGAAAAATTACAAAAAAAAAGGAATTATTTGTTTTTTTTTCGAGTCTTAAGTTCATACTTAAAATTGAAATTAAATAACTTCTCATTCTAAAAGGGCGTAACTCAAAAAATACCAAACGCTATGAATGACAATCTTATAGTGAACTAGACACCGACTTTGCAGCCTGACGGAGTTTGAAGGCGGTTTTTTTCTTTTTTTTTCGGCTACCGTTTCAAAACGTATACAACGGAACGTAAGTATCAAGTAGTCTTTGAAATTGATGCCAAAATCAGATACGCGATAAAACATTTTGAGGAGTTGCCACATTGTATCGTGGATCCCATGATCAGAACTGAACTAAATTAAATTAAAATGGGACTAATCCGGAGGTACCACCTTTCATTATCTAAATCGATTCATAATTGACGGAGTAATCGAGGAACATACATACAAAAAAACATGCAGACGAATTGAGAACCTCCTTTTTTGGAAGTCGGTAAAAATGACTGATGGTACAAAGATATTGAAGAACTTACTGATCATGAGAAGATACTTCGTTGCAAATAATATCATCAGTGTCATGCAGCATGTTTCTTGATCCTTCAAAGTAATTCTCATCATGACTATTAGTGTTAGTTTCAGAAGCACATTTATCATTTGATTGTTCTCTGGAACACACATGAAAATATATGTGGATAAATATACAGAGTACACTGTAGTATTTGAAATTGATGGCAAAATCATACATGTGATAACAAATTTTGAGTTCATCCAAATCGGTCTAGTGGTTTAAGCATGAAGAGGCAACAGACAGATAGAGTAACTTTCCCATTTATAATATTAGTATGATTTTCATTTCAAGACAAGGTTTTTTTTTATTTATTAGGGTTCCGAAGTCCCCTTATAGTTTCGCCGTATCTGCCCATCCGTCTGTCTGTCCATCTGCAGCATAGCTCGGAGATTCTAAGTTCTGGAAAGCTGTAATTTGGCATTAATATATATATTATTTACGCCGACAAAGTGGTACAATAAAATTTTGAAATGTCCCCCCCCCCTGGCAGCTAAATGGTGGTTTATGTATGGCTGAAAATTTCACGGTGGTGGCATATACAACGTAGTTGAAAGTTTCCGGGTGATAGTCGACCGATTTATTAGATGCACGGAAAAGTAAAAATTCAATACACAAATTAATCGCCGTGTTAGTCTGGCTAAGGCGCGAGAACTACTGGTCCGATTTGGCTGATTCTTTTTTTGTTTTGTTCCCTGTGATTCAAAGAAGGTTTAGCAAGAAAAAAAAATTGGAATAGTCTAAAGGCACAGCTCAAAAAAGCTGGCTTATGGAAGGTCACATTCGGATTTTCTTGTTTGAGTTTATGACCAAACGCATAATATAATTATGTATAACTATAGTCATTTTTAATTTCTTATATTAGGGTAAAAATCATGACTCTTGTGCCTTTTTATAGTGTTAATAACTAAGTATTTCATATATTTACTAAGAACCGAAATATTGATTCCTTTTATGACTCGAATCCCAGAATCCCAGGGAATATCCACATTAACATAATGATTGAGGTCATTGACACCATGTTGCATGGGCAGTGCCGATCACTGGACATAATAGATATTGCAATTTTACTTTTAATACAGCTTTCTTATAATTGTTTTTCTTTACCTGCTTGGCTTCTTCTTCATAAATGGTTCAACAGATTTTAAGTAAAATGCATATCGGTATTCATAATCTTGTTGACATTTCTTAAATTTTTTGATAAAAGGTTCCTGATCAGCAGCACTAAGCAACAACCAAGATTTTAATGCTTCTTGAATATTACTGGATTTCTGAGAATATGACATACATATATGTTAGTTTCATGCCAATGGATAATGTCACTGGTAAAATAAAGACACTGGCAATAAAGACAAGCTAGATGAAAAAAATTTAAAAAATTATAATAATATAAATTATAGAGCAATTCGTCAGATGGAAGTGGCATGGGTCCGGTCAGAGTGACAAGCCTTGGGAGAGGCCTATGTACAAGGGTTGACGTCTATCAGCTGACACGACGAATAAGGGTAATTTAAAGTAAGGTAAGGTAGACAAAAACTTAAGATATGAAATCCCCACCACCCACCACTACCACAACCTGTTTACCTCCAACTGCTAGGCACAGCCCACCGCCCATCACAAGAGGGTTAAATCTACCAATTTATAAATTTTCACATGAGAGAAAATTTGCTCTAAAATTATAGTAATGAATCAATTTTATCACCTTCGAATACAGTGATTTCTTCTTACAATATAACTTCGTATAAAACTGCATAGCACTTTTAGGTGGCTTATTCGCTAGATTTTCCATCTTAATTTTACTATACATAAGACCACTTCATCGCCAATAAATAAAATATGCTATCTACCGAAATTTATTCATACTTCATAAATAACACTTTTTTTTTTTTTTTTTTAATGGCATCGCGCTCCTGGCGCATTCAGCCAAACAAGTGAAACGGGGAAACGGAATTATTAAGATATTTAAAAAGACGAAAAACACGGAATTTGGAAAGGAAAAAGGTCAGGAGAGGGTAAAAAAGGTTATAGAAGTATTAAAGTTTAAGATTATTATGGGATAGGAATGAATACAATAATTTAAATATATAAAAGGATGAATTATTGATAGATAACAATGAATTAATACATACGGGAAATGGAATGTTAAGAAGAGACAGCTGGTCAAATAGGAAGGATCTATCATACTAAGATCATACTGAGGCACTGAGGTACATTACAAGAGACGAAGCCAAAGAGGATTATAAGTATAGTGGAAAAGAGTGGCAACTCCGACCGAGAACTTGCTTGTACGGAAAGTGGTGCCAGCTGGTGATCGATGAGTAAACTAATGTCCATATACCTACGTATAGCCAAGTATTCATATACGTACCTATTGAGATTTGCTATTTGAAGGCCAGTCCGTACGGGTTAACACGGCGCGATTTTTCGTGATTTTGGAAAGTCAATGCAACTACCTGGGAGGAAGTACACATTGATTTTCTAAACTTAAGTAAAAATCGCACCTGTTAACCACATGTACGGACAGACCAATGAGGTTTTGAAGTTCACAGATTGCCTCATTATGTAACAAATGCTTAGCACATAATACTCAGAATAGACTTAGCTTTTTAATTTTCATCATCAGGGTAAGTTAGTAAAATGGTAAATAGTTCAGAATGAGAACAATCCGTAAACACGACGTGATACCGAATAAAAAAAGTATAAGTGTATAGGTATCTTTTTTATTTAATATGAAAAGTATGGTATGGTCTGTTTACTAGATATAGTAGTCACGGTTTTAATCTTGTCATGCATGATACCTTCAATGAGCAGTGATCGCTTACTTTCGTGTATTTCGTGGCAAACTTATGACTTAAAATTAAGACTTGGAATCATTATGTAATTGTTCACTAGGGGTGGATCGTTTTTTTGGGATTATACAATTCTAATAGTAATAAAATGTTACCTTATTGCATTAATTTCTACACTATAGCAATCTTAATACATAGGTTGAATGCCTCCGCAAGGTCATTGAAGTTTACTATAAACCCACATTTAGAGCCTAATTTTAAGAAACAAACACTATTTTTGTAATTGGATTTATTACGACTGTATACTGAAGAAGTAAGTATACACCTTCTGATGGGTTGTATGTAATTGATTAAGCACATTTTTGATTAATAAATCGAATTATAGTGAAGTGAATTGTTAGACATAAATAAGAGATGTTTTGATTAATATTGTAATGTTATTGTACATTTTTATACTTAAAGCATTTTTGACGTGTGCTTATCCAATATATCATTTTAAATTGAATTGAATTAAACTCACGTCGCATGCACGTTGCTGCTTTCAGTGTGACCCGGGCTTAAGTTGGATCCATGTTGAAGCATACAATATTGCATTGGCTAATGTAGGTTTTTAATTATAGAAAAAACCTTGGGCTGTATTCGAAGTCTTAAATAGGAACAGGAAGATTCCCTATAGCATCACTCACGCGTGATGGCGCTCAAGTTGAACTTTAGTTAGTCGGTGTAGTTTATCCAAATAAAGGGCAAAACATATATCGATTTTCAATTGATCAAAGTAATCAGAGGCTCTATTTGGAGTTTTAAATAGGGAAAGAGACATTTACAATCCTAGCGCTCACGAGTCACGATGCATTAAATTAAATTAAAAATTTGGCTATTTACAAATTATATTTATGTAATGCTTACATCACTGAAATCGATCACATTGTTTTTAGAACCACTATTTCGAATGTTGTTTAAAAGTTTTGCATACTGACCCATCTAAATGGCCCAACCTGTATAACGTTAGTCACAACTTTACAATACATAGTTAGCGATCACTGCTAATGAATTGTAACCGTCAAGATAGAGCACACTGTAACATTATCCAGGATCTGATAATGCATATAAATAGTTCCTATGGAATATCCAGGTAAATTATTATAACGCAGCTCCTTTACGCCGCCTTTACACAAATTTCGGAAAGTTTAAGGGTACTACTATGTTTTAAACTAGTAATTTGCATAATCATATCTTGGATATGTTACGGTGTACGCTATCTTTATGATCACAATGAATTAAAGAAAATAAATTTATTTCTTACATGTTTTATGTTTGTTAAAATAAATTTGGGCTGCCTTCTTTATAACATCCTCTCCATCATACGTTAATTTTCCTTCCAATATTCTGTTAATTGATCTACACCAACTGTATATAATTATATTAATAGTTGTGTCTACAAAACACTCTTTGACATCATTTTTATGAGAGTCGCAATTCAAAAAATCAAAATCTGTAAATAAATTTACAAAGGTTTTAATCCTTTCTTTGATATTTTTTTTATAACACTCGTTATTTAGAAACGCAACTGTTAGTTCTTGTATGTCTTTGAAACACGCTACTAGGCATTCAGACGGATAACAAAGCCATTTTTTGTCTGTACTATATTCTTTGTTACGAATATATTTGTAAATATCGTTGTCTGAATTACCCAGTAGCGTGTTTTTACATGTTTTGCATCCTTTGACCACTTTTTGTAAACATTTAGACAGGGCCCACCCGCAAACATAAATTCTTTGATCAGCCCCTGAATCATAAATATTCGTATTATTTTGTATTACATCCAGAGGCTGATCAATGATTACATTTTGTGAAAGCGAAGGTGCCGTTACTTTTTCTGTATGATTAAAAATGAAAGTGACTGTAAACAATTATTAGTGTCCTCTTCACAATTTGCATTAATAGCATGATTGCTACTATAGTTATTAAGTAACAATGTCTTAAATGCGCTTTCGAACCCAATACAATTAGGCATTACATTTCGGGCACCTAAGCTCCTAATACTTCCAAAGAAGTTTTCGAGTGGGTCTTGATTAAAATTACGCGTAATCATTGCATCGAAGCCATGTTTGTGAAGCAATAGTTGCCACAAGGACTTGAATCCTTCAATAGTTTTTATGAAGTTCGTGACTGTTGGTACAGCTTTTTCATATTTTTGAAAATCATCTTTGGTAACTAAATATTTTACTGATTTTAACATTTTTATGGCATCTTGCCATAACGTATGATGAGGGGAGTTACGTTTCACAGCAGCCCTAAAAATTTTACCGTTTTGAACGTGGAAAGATGAAGCATTCAAACTATCGAATAACTTGTCAATTAGTAAAACAAATTGAACAATATTTTGGCACTCTTCTGGGACACTTCCCCTAGCTACGAAGTTGTCGGCGGCTACAGCCATGCTATAGCTAAGTACTTGAACTGCATTTTTGACCCTCATTTTTTTCATTTTTTGAGGGTCAATGTGCTCATTGGTCAGTTTGGGTAGGAGACGCAACTCTCCGTGCGACCTATCAGCTTCATAAACCCGCTGAAGATCCTCCCACTTAATAGTTTTTAATGAGTTATCATGTAAATAAACCATTTCTTTATTTATTAAATTATTCCTAATGCCTTTTATCAAGTGAGGAGGATCAAACAGCGGGATTATTTCTTTATTATTTATAATAATTACATCTTTTCTCCATTCCTTCCCTTTCTGAAAATACTCTTTTTTTGCTTCGGCAACTAAACTATTAATAGTGCTAACATTAGCTGAGCTCTGATCGCACACGGTTGCTACTATACATAAACCAGTAGCTAATATATTAGTTACTACATCAATTAGTATTTCTTTAAGTTTAAACGTTTTTAGTGCTTGGACAAAGTAATAAGCTACTGGTTGTTTAAAATTTCTTTTAATACCCTTGACCATGAACACAAGAGCGTGATTAGCGAAATTTTCCGTTTTTTCTTCGTTCCCATAGTTTTCAAACCCCACAAGATCGTCCGTGTACACATTGTATTGAATTTGTGGGGCAATCGACATTTCGTCGAATATTAACGTGCACAGACGATCTTGAGGCATCATTTTATCTACAGTATTTTTTAATTCCTCAAAAACGACGGGATTTATACCTGGTGTTAACTTCACCTTCGATAGTAATTGCTTCAGAATTTTCTTGCTGGGCAGTGTAAACTGTTTACATAATGATTTATATGCAGATGGGCTTTTCTTCATGATTGACAATGCCCATATTTTCTCGTCTTGTTTGTACCGCCGCCCTTGTTTTCTCTTCGGACCTTCCATGAACTGCATCCTCGTGAATAGTTTCGCCGCCTCGGACATATTTTGAGTAATTCTTTCGAAGTCCCTTTTTTTAGACCGACTTTGTCGAAGTAGTTTTACACGGTATTTTTTTACTTTTTGACGCAATCTTCTTATTTCACTCTGGTTTTGGCGCTCCTTCTTTGCATAACTTGTCTTGGTTTTTTCCAACAAATATTCAAATGATTTATCTGAAAAAAAAAAATAGGAATCAAATAAATTACTTTAATCTATATCTTCTAATATATAAAATGTGTGTCACAATGTTTGTAACCAAACTCCTCCGAAACGGCTCGACCGATTCTTATGAAATTTGGTGTGTATGTTCAGTGGTTCTGAGAATATAACGTAAGCAAGCTATGTTTCATATATGTTAGAAAAACAACGTTTGCGGGGTCAGCTAGTATATCCATATTATCCATACTAATATTATAAATGCGAAAGTAACTCTGTCTGTCTGTCTGTTACCTCTTCACGCTTCAACCGCTGGACCAATTGCGATGAAATTTGATATGCAGATAGTTAGAGTCCCGGGAAAGGACATAGGCTACATTTTATCCCGGAAAAACGCATAGTTCCCGCGGGAGCGCGATAACCGAATTCCAGGCGGGCGAAGTCGCGGGAAGAAGCTAGTAAGTATTATTATAAATGCAAAAGTAACTATGTCTGTCTGTCTGTCTGTCTGTTACCTCTTCACGCTTCAATCGCTGGACCGATTGCGATGAAATTTGGTATGCAGATAGTTAGGGTCCCGGGAAAGGACATAGGCTACTTTTTCTCCCGGAAAAACGCATAGTTCCCGTGGGAGCGCGATAACCGAATTCCACGCGGGCGAAGTCGCGGGAAGAAGCTAGTTAATATTATAAATGCGAAAGTAACTATCTGTCTGTTACCTCTTTACGCTTCAACCGCTGGATCGATTTGGATGAAATTTGGTATGGAGATAATTGGAGTCCTGGGAGAGGACATAGGATACTTTTCATCCCGGAAAAGCGCATAGTTCTCGTGGGAGAGCGATAACCGAATTCCACGCGGACGAAGTCGCGGGTAGAAGCTAGTGTGTGTGTGTGTGTGTGTGTATATATATCCATATTAATATTATAAATGCGAAAGTAACTCTGTCTGTCTGTTTCCTCTTCACGCTTCAACCGCTTGACCGATTGAGATGAAATTTGGCATGGAGATAGTTGGGGTCCCGGGAAAGGACATAAGTAGCCTATGTCCTTTCCCGGGACCCCATCTTATCCCGGAAAAACGCATAGTTCCCGCGGGAGCGCGATAACCGAATTCCACGCGGGCGAAGTCGCGGGCAGAAGCTAGTATATATATAAGACAAGAACTGCCTGACTGGTCGATCAACGCAAAGCCAAGACTGCTAGACCTAACAACATGAAATTTCCATGAAAAATAAATAACACATAGTTGAAGTTCACAATATGTCTGAGCCTCACACTATTAGGCGTTGTCTGTCCCTTGGAAGATGTTAACAAAAAAAGAGTTATTAGCTTAAAAACTTCTAGTTTGGCAGTAAGGTTCCTCTTGTGACCTAAGTGAGCACTAAGAAAGGATTTTTGGAAATTCTACCCCTAAACAGGTTGATTGATGGTGGTAAGGTTTGTATGCGGGGACGTAGTCGTGGATAAGAGCTATTTATTGTATAAATAAATAAATAAATAAATATCTTGGGACATTTCACACATATTGACCTAGCCCCAAACTAAGCGACGCTTGTATTATCGGTGCTAGACAACGATATAAATGCTTATATACTTAGAGAAATACATACATATATAAATACTAAACAAACATCCATGACTCGAGTACAAACATCCGTGCTCATCACACAGTTTGCTCCGAGCGGGACTCGAACCCGCGACCATCGGAACAGAAGGCAGGGTCACTATCAACTGGACCAATCCGGTCGACCGTATAGGGTCAAGCAAAACGTTATGATGATATTTTAACAACAGTATAAGTTATCGATTGTAAGCGCCTAACAGTTATGCGTGACGTGAGCTGTCTATTGCGGAAGATGGTGGAAGCGAATTTTGTGTGAGACAAATCCGGATCATCTAAATCGGTTCAGCCGTTCTTGAGTTATAAGTGGTGTAACTAACACGACTATGTTTTATATATAGATCCATACATACTTAATATTATAAATGTGAAAGTAACTCCGTCTGTCTGTTACCTCTTCACGCTTCAACCGCTAAGCCGATTTGGATGAAATTTGGTATGGAGATAGTTGGAGTCCCGGGAAAGGACATAGGCTACTTTTTATCCCAGAAAAACGCATAGTTCCCGCGGGAACGTGATAACCGAACTCCACGCGGGCGAAGTCGCGGGCAGAAGCTAGTATAGATATGCAAAAGTAATTTTGTCTGTCTGTCTGTTACCTCTTCAGGCTTCAACCGCTGGACGGATTTGGATGAAATTTGGTATGAAGATAGTTGGGGTTCCCGAGGTAGGACAGGCTACTTTTTATCCGGGAAAAACGCATGGTTCCCGCTGGTATGCGATAACCGAATTCCACGCGGAAGAAGTCGCGGGCTGAAGCTAGAAATACACTCACCAACAATGAGAAGGGGTCACTTCGTATAGGATTTTCCATACTAAGTGACCCGTTGTAAGACAACTCGAAGGTAGAAAAAATTGCATAAGAAACCAGTATGGTGGAGGGATAGAGACAGAGAGAGATTTTCGCTAGAACGCAACTGACGAATATGGAAAGTGATAAAACTTATTACCTGCGTCAAATCTTGTCCTTTTACGTCGTGGAGAGCTCTTTTCAGCTGCAGTCATGCAAGTCATTGCAGAAGAACCAGATGGTATTGGAGAATCGGTTGCAAACAACGCTGAAGATGGTCCTGGCAAGTTGGTGATATCAGCCAAATGCTGAGCATATTCTCTGCGGGGTCGAGAATAACTGTGGTCATTTTCCACAATAGTGCTCATTGACTGTTTCACACCTGTAATATAAGACGAGTTTGTTATTGTTGGTTTTTCCCAATAGAAGTATGATACTGTAAAATCAATTGCCGTTAGTCTATGAGTGTGTATAGATACGTATTTGGGGAAGAGTTGATGCTAATGTTTAGAGGCTCGCGTCATATGTTTTTTATGCAAAACATACAATCAGAAAAAATATTTAAGAAAAAACTTAAATTAAAGCACATTTTTTACGATAGATTGATTTATGATAGATTGATAGCCCAAAAACAATTTACATCAATACATTTAGTGACTTAATAGTCAAACATCAAGAGCATTAATATGTATACACTTTTGGACCTTATTTCAACGGAACAAAGATGATACAGACAGTGTATACAGACAGTGTGTGTGTGTGTGTGTGTGTGTGTGTGTGTGTGTGTGTGTGTGTGTGTGTGTGTGTGTGTATGTGTGTGTGTGTGTGTGCATATTTATATCATTGACAATACATAACGGGGATTAAAAAAGATTTTTAGCTGTGTAGCCTAACAAATTTGTAAAATTTTTATTAAGGGTAATTAATGTTATAAATATTTTTTTTTTATTCATATTATTTTTAATGCAAAGGAATGGACTCATAATTTCCGCCATACAATCCTATTTAGAAAGACTCGACCATTAAGTATTCCTACAGAACTCGTCGCTTCCACACTACTTTCACTTTGAAATATATAATTCTGTATTTCTGGCCTATGTGCCACTTTCAAACAACTCTTTCTATCCCTTTAGCATATTCATTCCAACAATTCTTCGTTCTCACATCAGGTTTTTTCAAATCAGTCTTTCCTAAAAAGTTAGTATTTAAAGAAAGAGTACTTACGATGCAAATTTATAGCCGGTATTGCTGACCAAAAGAGTCGACCACCAGCTGTCTTCGTCGACGGGTCAAAATGGTGATCGCAAACTCTCTTGTTCCGAGCAATTCGTTTAGGGTCACTTTCGCGTAGATGATCCCCAACAGCCGATACCCATGCAGCGAATAGCTCAGGGCGTTTCTCCGGATTTGGAAAACGGTGAAGAGGTGCACCCCTTATGGCTAAAAAAAAAATAGAATATAAAAAGGTGGCAAAATACTCCACATACCTAAAATATTCTATACTCAATTGGTATAATACCATACCAGCGTTTCTTAACCTTTTTACTGGAAAAGGTGTGCTGACTGACACGGATCCCCTAGGAAATCAAACTCAGTATCGCGGACCCCCTCAGTAATAAAAAACAGTAATGAATTCCGATTTCAATGATCCATAGATGAGACCGCGGACACTCGGGGGTCTGCGGACCACAGGTTAAAAAACACTGCTCTGTACAGATGTTCCATGGTTTTAAAATAGGTACCTATTACTAGAATACGCGAATCTCATCTCATCTGAAGTATCACTTCGCAGATTCGTGCAGGTTTACTCACAATGTTTTCCTTCACCAAAAAGCTCAGTGGTCAAGTTAAATTCAAATTGAATTTCACACATTTGGAATGTGCACGTAACTCAGAGGTGCAAGCTGGATTCAAAACCCCGACCCTTTGAATGCAAGGCGGAGGTCGAACGCCTACCACTACCACGGCTTACCAAAAAAATCATTACAACAAAACTTGGATATCAAAAACTATTGGTACTGGTAAATTCATTTTCTGTGTTAAAGTGCCCCTATGTAGCCAATTTGCTGAATAAATGATTGAATTGAATTATTGAACTTGTGAAACAGGTTTTCAAGTAAATCATGCTTGCATATATAGGGTCAAGTGTTGTGATGATATTTTACCCAGAGTATAAGCTATCGATTCTAAGGATGTTTTTTTTTTTTTTTTTTTTTTTTTTTTTTTTCCGATTTTAATGCAATCTGTCTCAGTGTGACATTCAGCAATAGGTGATATCCATGATTTCTACTATTTCATATGCCAGGGATTACACCAGTGTGTTATCCTGGAAATTACGTTATCCTTATTTGTGGTTCTCAGTGGATGAGATCCTGGGGTGCTCTCCTTTTCAGGCGTTTAAAGGTGACTGGGTTTCTCATCAGTGCATTGGCCATTTGGTTTGGGTGATTTTGCAGTCGATCTCTGTATTTGGTCATGTACAGTTTAACTTCCTCCTGAACGGTTTGTATTTTCAAGTCTTTGTGTAGTCTTTCGTTTGTGACATACCAAGGAGCGTTGGTTATTAGCCTGAGGATTTTGGATTGGAATCTTTGGAGAATTTCGATGTTAGATCTGGCTGCTGTTCCCCATAATTGTATTCCATAGCTCCAGATGGGCTTAAGGACGCACTTGTATAGCAAGAGTTTGTTTTCCAATGCCATTGGTGATTTTCTATTAACTAGCCAATAGATATTGCGAAGTTTTTGGCTAAGGGCTTTGCGCTTGGTGAAGATGTGTTTTCGCCATGTCAAACGTCTGTCCAGATATATGCCCAGGTACCGTGTGTCATCTGCTTGGGGTATGGGTTTTCCATTTAGGGTTACAGCTGGGCAAGTCTCTCTTCTAGTTGTGAATGTGACTTGAACTGATTTTGATTCGTTTGCTTTTATTTTCCAGTCCTTGAGCCAGTTTGAGATCAAGTTCAGAGCCATCTGCAGCTTATTAGAGGCACTTGAGGGATTTTCATCCACTGCCAGAAGTGCAGTGTCATCGGCAAAGGTTCCTGTCAAAATATCTTCCTTAACTGGCAGATCTGCAGTGTAAATTAAGTATAGGATCGGTCCCAGGACACTCCCTTGAGGGACGCCCGCTTTAATAGGTCTTAAGTTTGTAGCTTCTTCTCCAGTTTTCACATAGAAGTGTCTGTTATTCAAGTAAGAGCTCAGGAACAGGTAGAAATTTACAGGAAGCTGAGATTTTATTTTGCACAATAGGCCTTGATGCCAGACGCGGTCAAACGCCTGAGAAATGTCTAGGAAGACAGCTGAACAGTAGAGCTTATTTTCAAAGCTGAAGTTGATTTTTTCTACTAATCTGTGAACCTGTTCAATTGTGCCATGCTTTTGTCTGAACCCAAATTGGTGATTTGGAATCAGTTCTTTCTCATTGATATGTGGCATTAGTCTCTTCAGAAAGAGTGTTTCCAGTAGTTTTGAGGTGATTGACAGCAAACTAATTGGGCGGTATGATTTGACATCCGTATTTGGTTTCCCTGGTTTGGCAATCATTTTAATTTCTGCTACTTTCCACTGTCGCGGTACGTAAGCCTTTAGCAAGATTGCATTAAATAGATGGGTTAGAAAAGATATTGCCTCGTTAGGAAGATTTTTCAGAATCGTCGGGGTTATAAGGTCGTAACCAGGAGCTTTATGATTTTCTAATTTATGGATTTCTTGGTTGACTTCCTTCATGGTGATTTTTTTAATATGGGGTTCGAGCTGGATAGGATGTTTTTTAGGCTTTTAATATTTTTTAAGTTGGTTAAAAAAAATAGTATAGGCCAGTATGGGATTGATGGTGAGCGATACCTGCTTCCAATACAAAAAAAAATTGTTACCTGCTCGAAAAAAAAGCCTAAAAAACGTGCTTAGTATCGATAACTGATACTGTGGGTACCTAACATATTGCCATAACGTTTTGATTGACCCTATCTATACATGGTAGGTCGGATCCTATAACAAATAATTAACCCACAGTATCGGCTATCGATTCTAAGCATATTTTATAGGTTTTTATTTTTTTTAGTTGGTAAAAAAAAAATTGTATGGGATTCAGGCGTCGCTCACACAACCAATCCCATATACAATATTTTTTTTACCAACTCAAAAAAAAATAAAGACCTATACAATATACTAAGAATCGATAGCCAATACTGTGGGTTAATTATTTCAATTATTTGCAACTGGATACAACCCACCCCCCCATGTATAGGGTATAAGAAACTGACCAATGACTGACTGATCGATCAACACAGAGCCAAAACTACTGGTCGTAGACAGCTGAAATTTGGCATGCAGGTTCCTTGGGGAGCGTGGGAGAGCACTAAGAAAGGATTTCCAGAAATTCTCACGGGAAACAGAAAAATACTTACCTACCAAGATCTGATCTACATTTGAAGATCTGTTGTCATTGCAATAGTCTTTTAGCATAAAATAGTTGTACAGGCCTTCAAATTAAACTTGTTTGCTTTTACTTAAAACAAAAATTTGAAATAGTCCTTTGTTTGTATGCATATTTTGCTACATTATATTTTTCAAGGCAGAGCTTATTTTTTTATAACATCTATATTAAGTAAGCACATTATGTACTAGCCGTGTCCCGTGGTATGACTCACATAAGTTCCAAGCTCTGCCTTGAAAAATATAATGTAGCAAAATATGCATACAAACAAAGGACTATTTCAAATTTTTGTTTTAAGTAAAAGCAAACAAGTTTAATTTGAAGGCCTGTACAACTATTTTATGCTAAAAGACTATTGCAATGACAACAGATCTTCAGAGGTATTTAAATACAGGCTGCTAGAAACACATCAAATGTTTTTCTTATTTTATTTGAAAAATAAAACGATTTAGTTTTACAGTGTCTATAATGGAAATAGGTGATGCCACAACTATATGCTTGAAATTACCACATGTCAAAAACTATTCCATTTGCAGAAAAGGTTTTCAAAAGTAAAACATATCTAATTTGAATCTAACTAGGTGAACCAACAATATTACCCTTGAAAAATATCGCAAAATAAAATGTCAACCTACATAGCTTTTTCTTAAAAACTATTATCTTTTTGTGATCAAGCCGAACAATTAAAAGTATTTACAATTCTGAAAAATACCATGTTAAAAGAGATACAAGTAGTGATAATTTAGATCCTCAACAAAGCAGAGTTTAGCATACTGAATATAATTATAACCTAACAACTGGATAAAACTGTTCTGTGCCCAGTAGTAGGACAAAAATAGGCTCTTATGGTAGAAAATTTACGTAACAAATTTAGTTAAAACCTAGCTGTTTTCAATTCTTTAAACAAATACTGATAATGCACATGTGATTACTGATACCTACTTGACGGAACATTTTAGTAATAAGTATATGTATACCACCTGAATCTCTTATTTAAATTCACTAAGGAACTTAATCAGAATAAAGACTGTGCGTGGATTTTGAAGAGACTGTATACTATGGTTCTAATGAACATCAATGCATGTAAGTAATAACCTAGCTAATAAAATACGGAAATCTAAGTTTGAAAATTAACAGGTAGGAAAAGTTATTATGGTAACTAATATTTATAGGCAAGTATATATTTTTCAAAAGAGCTTACCTGTACTATTACAGCCAAAAACACAATATCTTCTCTGCACATCACTCATGTTGTTAATCGAAATAATTAACAACAAAACTCAAATTTATAACAAAAACTCAACGAATAACAAATATACTTAACAAAAAGAAAACAAAGTAACAATAAAATATATAACAGAAACAGAAAGCAACAAAAACAACTGAGATAACCTCGAAATGCGCATCAACGTCCGAAACTTGAAAAGCCAGAGTTGACAATGACAGGCCGGCCGGCCGGTCCAAAATGGCTACCTTTTTTTTTTTTTTAATCCAAATCTCAACCGCTTGGTGCGCTGTCGTCTATGCAAACTCATGACGTTTTAAGTGTGCCCCGCCTGGACGAAGCTTCCTACAAAACATCTCGAAGAAACGTGTCAAAACTTGAAAATCGAGTCGTAACTCTGAAAACTACGAAAAGTTGTAGTAAAACTGTGTCTATCTCTTTCCTACTCGTATGCTACGAATACGCCGAATTGACGCTAGACAAAGATAGCAATATTCATGGCTGTCAAAGGGATGTCAAACGGGTAGTGATACCAGTGTCGGGAAATTTACCCCAAAGTTTTTTTTTTCAATAAGTTAATGTTAAAGGCCGTTCAACATCTTATTTTGCTTTTATATTGTCAAAATTTTATTTAAACAAGATTATAAACGAGAAATATTCAGAGTATGAATTGTTTTAAGTATTAGGCCCTATCCATGGTAAATATTGAAATGAAGTTTGTTCATATTTTGACTAATGTTAATTTTAATTTCTTACTACGTGTACCTACACCAATATCTAAATATATAAAACTCAAAGGTGACTGACTGACTGACTGACTGACTGACTGACTGATATAGTGATCTATCAACGCACAGCCCAAACCACTGGACGGATCGGGCTGAAATTTGGCATGCAGGTAGATGTTATGACGTAGGCATCCGCTAAGAAAGGATTTTGCAAAATTCCCACGGGAACGGGAAAAAAAGGGATTTTTACATTTTAATGTTTAGGCGCGTACGAAGTCGCGGGAAACATCGTAGAGATCTTAAATTTGGCATGCAGATTCCTTAGGGAGCTTAGGGGAGCACTGAGAAAGGACTTCCCGAAACTCCCACGGGAACGGGAAAAAATGGTATTTTTACATTTTAAGGCGCGTACGTAGTCGCGGGGATCATCGTAGAGAGATGAAATTTGGCATGCAGGTTCCTTGGGGAGCGTAGGGGAGCACTAAGAAAGGATTTCCCGATATTCCCACGGGAACGGGAAAAATGGGATTTTTACATTTTAATGTTTAGGCGCGTACGAAGTCGCGGGAAACAGCTATCTATCTATCTAAATATATAAAAGAAGAAACTGACTGACGGACTGACTGACTGACTGACTGACTGACTGATTGACTGACTGACTGACTGACATATCAAAGCAGACCCGAAACTACTGGTCGTAGAGAGCTGAAATTTGGCATGCAGGTTCCTTGGGGAGCGTAGGGGAGCGCTAAGAAAGGATTTCCCGAAATTCGCACGGGAACGGGAAAAAAAGGGATTTTTACATTTTAATGTCTAGGCGCGTACGAAGTCGCGGGGATCATCGTAGAGAGATGAAATTTGGCATGCAGGTTCCTTGGGGAGCGTAGGGGAGCACTATGAAAGGATTGCCCGGTATTCCCACGGGAAGGGCAAAAGTCAGATTTTTATATTTTAATGTTTAGGCGCGTACGAAGTCGCGGGAAACAGCTATCTAAATATATAAATGAAGAAACTGACTGACTGACTGACTGACATATCAACGCAGAGCCGAAAATACTAGTCGTAGAGAGCTGAAATTTGGCATACAGGTTCCTTGGGGAGCGTAGGGGAGCACTGAGAAAGGATTTCCCGAAATTCTCACGGGAACGGGGAAAAAAGGGATTTTTACATTTAAATTTTTAGGCGCGTACGAAGCCACGGGAAATATTGTAAGGATATGAAATTTGGCATGCTGGTTCCTTGGGGAGCGTAGGGGAGCACTAAGAAGGGACTTCCCGAAATTCCCACGGGAACGGGAAAAAATGGGATTTTTACATTTTAATGTTCAGGTCGCGGGGATCACCGTAGAGAGCTGAAGTTTGGCATGCAGGTTCCTTGGGGAGCGTAGGGGAGCACTAAGAAAGGATTTTACGATATTCCCACGGGAACGGGAAAAATTAAATTATTTTAATCCTAGATTACAAACACTTTCAAGAAACACGTTATGCAGATTACCTACTGTTAGATTACCTGCCTATTGTCCAGTAAAAAGGAAATGATTGATGAGTTCACTAAAACATTCTTTAAACCAGTCTGCTATTACCTAAATAATGAATTTTGACACTAAACTATTTATTCATAAGAGATTAATGAATCAGAGAAAAAAAAGGAAAAATCTATACATGTAATCTAAATATATAAAACTCAAAGGTGACTGACTGACTGACTGACTGACTGACTGATATAGTGATCTATCAACGCACAGCCCAAACCACTGGACGGATCGGGCTGAAATTTGGCATGCAGGTAGATGTTATGACGTAGGCATCCGCTAAGAAAGGATTTTGCAAAATTCCCACGGGAACGGGAAAAAAAGGGATTTTTACATTTTAATGTTTAGGCGCGTACGAAGTCGCGGGAAACATCGTAGAGATCTTAAATTTGGCATGCAGATTCCTTAGGGAGCTTAGGGGAGCACTGAGAAAGGACTTCCCGAAACTCCCACGGGAACGGGAAAAAATGGTATTTTTACATTTTAAGGCGCGTACGTAGTCGCGGGGATCATCGTAGAGAGATGAAATTTGGCATGCAGGTTCCTTGGGGAGCGTAGGGGAGCACTAAGAAAGGATTTCCCGATATTCCCACGGGAACGGGAAAAATGGGATTTTTACATTTTAATGTTTAGGCGCGTACGAAGTCGCGGGAAACAGCTATCTATCTATCTAAATATATAAAAGAAGAAACTGACTGACGGACTGACTGACTGACTGACTGACTGACTGACTGACTGACTGACTGATTGACTGACTGACTGACTGACATATCAAAGCAGACCCGAAACTACTGGTCGTAGAGAGCTGAAATTTGGCATGCAGGTTCCTTGGGGAGCGTAGGGGAGCGCTAAGAAAGGATTTCCCGAAATTCGCACGGGAACGGGAAAAAAAGGGATTTTTACATTTTAATGTCTAGGCGCGTACGAAGTCGCGGGGATCATCGTAGAGAGATGAAATTTGGCATGCAGGTTCCTTGGGGAGCGTAGGGGAGCACTATGAAAGGATTGCCCGGTATTCCCACGGGAAGGGCAAAAGTCAGATTTTTATATTTTAATGTTTAGGCGCGTACGAAGTCGCGGGAAACAGCTATCTAAATATATAAATGAAGAAACTGACTGACTGACTGACTGACATATCAACGCAGAGCCGAAAATACTAGTCGTAGAGAGCTGAAATTTGGCATACAGGTTCCTTGAGGAGCGTAGGGGAGCACTGAGAAAGGATTTCCCGAAATTCTCACGGGAACGGGGAAAAAAGGGATTTTTACATTTAAATTTTTAGGCGCGTACGAAGCCACGGGAAATATTGTAAGGATATGAAATTTAGCATGCTGGTTCCTTGGGGAGCGTAGGGGAGCACTAAGAAGGGACTTCCCGAAATTCCCACGGGAACGGGAAAAAATGGGATTTTTACATTTTAATGTTCAGGTCGCGGGGATCACCGTAGAGAGCTGAAGTTTGGCATGCAGGTTCCTTGGGGAGCGTAGGGGAGCACTAAGAAAGGATTTTACGATATTCCCACGGGAACGGGAAAAATTAAATTATTTTAATCCTAGATTACAAACACTTTCAAGAAACACGTTATGCAGATTACCTACTGTTAGATTACCTGCCTATTGTCCAGTAAAAAGGAAATGATTGATGAGTTCACTAAAACATTCTTTAAACCAGTCTGCTATTACCTAAATAATGAATTTTGACACTAAACTATTTATTCATAAGAGATTAATGAATCAGAGAAAAAAAAGGAAAAATCTATACATGTAATAAATAATAATTATGTAGAAGAAGACGCGGCTGAAAATTGAAAATTAAAAGAAACTATCAAGTCAAAGGGACTATATGAACGATACTGAACACAAAATACCGATTTTTAGAACAAAAAACTGTATGTATGTAAAAAAAACTGTATGTCCGGATTTAACTCGAAAACTACTGGACGGATTGAAACAAAATTTGGTATGGGGGTAGTTTATAACACTGGTCAACCTATAGGCTACTTATTATCCCGAGAAAATGCATAGTTCTCGCGGGAAGGCTATTAACAAATTCCACGCGGACGAAGTCGCGGGCAGAAGCTAGTACTTATATAAAATTCTCGTGTCACAGTGTTTGTAACCAAACTCCTGCGAAATGACTGGACCGATTCTTATGAAATTTGGAGTGTATGTTCAATAGGTCTGAGAATAGGACGTAAGCTATTTTTCATACCCAAAAAAAAATCTAAGGCGGTACGAAGTCCGCGGGGTCAGCTAGTTTACTTATAATAAAACTAGCCGTTGCCTGCGACTTAGAATTTGCGTACGATGATACTTACATATGCCTAGGTAGTTGTATAGTTAAAAGCATAGAAAAAACTGGTTTGACCCGTGGAAAACCCCGTTCCCGTTTAAATATCGGGATAAAAAGTATCCTATATTATTTCCAAGGTCTCAAACTATGTCCATACCAAATTTCTTCCAAATCGGTCCAGTCGTTAAGACATGACGGAAGGACAAAGAAAAAAACACACTTTCACAATTATATTAATATTAGTACCTACTAGAAAAAAATGTTAAATAAAATAAAATAAACGAGTTATGGGTACCTATTTTTTCTTTAAATTTTTTTTTCCTGGACTTTTACTACTTTTGGACACTCATAATGATGGTCCTATAAAGCCCACTCTGATGCGCACACTACGCGGTACGCTAAACGTGGGTTCATTGTCCAATCGAGTTAGCCAATATGTACTCACTTTAGCACCTTACTCAGTTGCAATATTGTCCAAGAGTGTACACATATTAATGAACTTGACTGTATGTATTTCGCTTCATGGTGGTTGAATATCACGTACATTTTGATACGAAGCAGACTTAACCTAATATCAGCCAAAATCTGTAGAGATCTTCTACTATCTAAAGTCCCGCCGCCTTCACATTTCAAAACGCTTCATTTTTTTATTATTCGTTAAAAAGCACCACCAACACTCTCAACGCATTGTTGATGGCTGTCTCAGCACGCACACATGTGTTGAGAGTGTTGGTGGTGCTTTTTAAATACATTGAAGCGTTTTGAAATGTGAAGGCGCGGGACTTTAGATAGTAGAATATCTCTAGATGTCTGAAAAAATATGACTTGACGTCATCAACTTCATCTTATTGTTAAAACGCGAAATATCCCTTTCAAATCGTGTAGGGGTAATGAGATTGTCCCGGCGGGGCGGCTGGAGTGGGCACCCTGGTGCGTGCATTAGGGACTCGCGAACGGTTGGTTACCCTTGTGTATTCTTTTGTTTCGTGACGAGTTCTTTGTTTTAGAAGAATTGTGGTTTAAAGCATTCACTGCCACTTCTTTTTACGAACTTTCGCCAGGTGCCACATCTGTCATTAAGGGAACATTGCAACGCACATGTGCGTTCGAGGCACTGCGGGAAATTCAGCAAAACGCACATATGCGTCGGTGGCAGTGAATGCGTTAAAAGGGTTTATCTCGATAGTTGGCAACGTCGCATATAGGTATCAAATGTTTCACTGTTTATATTAATTTCTCAATATTACTGAATTAAAAAAGAACTTCTCATTATATAGTTGAATGACGCGTCTCGTTTTATATTTGTTGGTTAGACATTCAAATGATAAGATTACATTAAAATAAAATGCAAGGAAAATGCGATGGAAGCTTTTCAAAAGATAGTACTTCCGTAATCCTAAAAATTTCGTGTTCCTATGATAATTGTTGCAATCCATATTTAATATTTTATTCAAACATAGAGCGATAATTCATGATTTCATTCAGTAATATTCAGAAATTAATGAAAACAGCGAAATATTTGACAGCTATTTGCGACGTTGCCAACCATCGGAGTAAACCCTCTTAAGGCCGGCCACAAACATTTGGAACTCCCATTCGTGATTCCGGTTCAGGAATTCCAAATTAATATGTACCATAATATACATACAAAATGTATGGACTACCACATAGGTACATTCAGTAGTTTTACGTTCGGAATTCCGAATTTCATGTCTGTGTTAGGTCTATACATTTTGTATGGAGGGTATACGTTCGGAATCTCGAATCGTAATTCCGTTTTAGAATCCCGAATCGAAATTCTGATTGTGTGGCTGGCCCTTGCAGGTAATTTCGGGCCTTGAAGCTTTGGTCCACCACAACATCCTATGTAGATAGAGATCTTCTACTATCTAAAGTCCGGCGCCTTCACATTACAAAACGCTTCAATGTATTTAAAAAGCACCACCAACACTCTCAACACATGTGTGCGAGCTGAGACAGCCATCAACTATGCGTTGACAGTGTTGGTGGTGCTTTTAAAATACCTAATAATAAAAAAAATGAAGCGTTTGAAATGTGAAGGCGCGGGACTTTAGATGGTAGAAGATCTCTAGCAGCATGATGAATGAGTGTACATTAAGATCATGCATAATATTTATTGTTAAAAAGGTATAACAAAAACTATTAAAAACACAAAAAGCATACAAAATAATCTTGCACCTTAAATAGCGGCTCTAACATAAATGTATACGGCATAAGGATTATCTAACCTCATCTATTATTGGACTCTCCGATTTAATTTCCAAAAACAAAGTTAAGTAAACATATTCTCTCACTTAGCTGCTAAGGAAGGTTATTTTTATTTCACTTTGAAAAACGATATCTTTGAGGCTCTAGCGCCCCATTGGATTCGCCACTGGTCCATCTGTACCTACATATTAGGTGAAAATTACGGTCAAATTAGGTGAAAATTTTCGAAAGAGTGGACAAAATTCTACAATCAGACAAAAACTTTTCGAAATGGTTTGAATGCATTTGAAATGTATCCTAATATAACTTTTAATGATTTAACCCCTCCAGAAGGGGGGTTAATTTAGGTAAAAACTTTAAAGCTGTAAATCTATACCAGGCGTTATTCCTATACTTGGTGCAATTTTTTACAAGCTTTAATACATCTGAGACTGTATTTGTACGCCTTATTTAATAATCCAACTGACGGAACATATGAAAAAAAATAAGAAAAAAATAGGATACCATTTAAATATCCGCGAATAACTCTAGAGGTGCAAACTAAAGATTACTATCTGACAATGAACTGCAAAGAATTCCAAATTTGCACGTCAGTAGGAATTAAGTCCACTCTTTCCATCTACCTATAACTCCACCGTAGTAACAGCTTTTAAACCAGGCGTCTCCTGAAGGCCGTTCGCTGGCCCAGCATCGTCAAATTGCTCATGTAAGATCATACTTTTCTAAGTAAAAACTAACTAAATCGGGCGTTCTGTGCGTAGCGCTTTCTCCTTCACTTTGCACGAGTGATAGTGACGGCTGAGCTGGGTATAGGAACGGCCTATCCGTTTTCTCATGCAACATTTCGAACGGACCCCGACGGTTAATGGGCGGCGGCGTAATTACATGATCAAAATAAAATTTTGAACTGTCGAAACAGTGGCGCCAACTAGCGGTTCAAAACGATATACCGCCACCGTAGTAGGTTTGCCGTCAAAGCTTTATATAAGTATTTATAAAATTATTAGTAAAATGCAGTAAAATATACCTACATCGTGCGTATATATCCAAATCGGCATACAAGGAGCGCCATCAAGTATGAATTGGCCGCTGGAGGCGCTTGTGTCGCGTGAAATTCAGTGTTACTAGTTTAGCACATTTTTCTTGTCTTTTAAATAATGGCTTCTTTATTATGCTGCAAGCGGAGCAGTGCACGGTAACTATAAATGTACAGCATAAAAGATAAATCAAGTAAAAACGGGGAAGTTCAACAAACGTCAACATCCTCTTGGACGACGGCCATTGAGCAACCTATTTTAGCCCTATGCTATATTTTACGCTAGATTGGCAACACTGAGGTCTCCGAAACGTGACATTAATTTAACACACTGTATGCAATGACGAACTTTGACATCGACAGCGGTTTCCTCTTTGTTAGTAAAGGGCTGGCGTAGGCGTGTGAGTGTTCTTTAGAGAACAATGATCTGCGACATTCTGTACGCGCAGTATTCAAC
The DNA here is from genome assembly GCA_963971205.1 of Aethes cnicana. Lineage (NCBI taxonomy): Eukaryota > Metazoa > Arthropoda > Insecta > Lepidoptera > Tortricidae > Aethes > Aethes cnicana. Next base: position 8,422,546 of record OZ020274.1, on the reverse strand, counting down.
CACGGAGAGGCAGAGAGGATACATGATCTTTGGGCCCGCGCCCGCAATGTTCGGGGCGGCAAAATACGCCACGGCAGCGGCCGCGCCGGTGTACCACGCCCAAGTCCGGCCACTATCAAACGCATAGTACAAGAGGCATATAACGTTGAAGGCACACGACGCTTGGATCAGCTTCTGGTCTTCCGTGCCAGCCATAGCCAGGCCTAGAGGCACCAAACCTGAGAGCACGTGTAGCGCGCAAATGAGTTCCTTGTGTCGTCTCTGGTCGGCCATGAGGAACGCTATGGGTATAGTCTTCGACGCGACCAGGCTCAACTTGTAGAGCTTGCTGAAATCACCGAATTTGGTCCCTGGAAGCAGTTGGCTGGTTGACCGGTTGGAATGGCGAAATAATGGAAGACGGCAGAGCTATGATCTAATCTGTGGAAGGCGCCTTTGGACATGAAAGTAGTAGCTAATAGGTAACTGGAACTACCTCTCTGACCAAATTTTGGGACAGGTGGGTGGGGGTGACTTCGCCCGCGTGGAATTCGTTTGTCGCGTTCCCGCAGGAACTACACGTTTTTCCGTTCAGACTAGTTTACTTCAGTTACCTACCTTGGAAGTTGAGGAATCCCACTACGCCATGTAGGAAATAGTTCATATGCAGGCCAGGAGCTGTGTAATTTCTCATATGCGAATTCGTGATCACCGGACTAGCCACGCACGACAGTATTGCGTGCGCTACGGCCGCATTTAGGTCCTCCTCAGCCATAGAACTCGTAAAATTGTAAAAATTAGGCAAACATTAAAATAAAATTGGCGAAACCGTCAAAAGCAACTGAAGTTAAGAAAACAATATTGTCAGTGTGATGATGTCGGATTGTAGTTGCCAGTAACTTATTAAAACTGTACTTCTTCTAAAAAGTTCTTATTCGCATAAATAATTCGAAACAATACAGATTCAGCTCAAAGATGAGAGCCCAGAAGCACACGGCGGCCACGGCCTATAAAAGCTACAAATCGAATGAAGTGTGAATGTTGCGTGCGAGGGCGTCTGTGTGCGTGCGAGGACGTCTGTACACTTGTAAATGTGTGTGTACTACTACGCGGGCCAACGATTCACTCACCATCTCCGGATGAAACAAATGACGGTAAGGCGATTCGGGCGCGAATTGCGCGCGGGCTAGATTCAGGCGGGTGATTCCGTGGCCATTCTGTACGTAGTACCTACTATTAAATATTCTGTGCCAGAAGGTCACTTTTGTTCAGAATACAGATACATAATCGTGCCCAAGACTACATACCTGGCTCCCGACTTTATCTCTCGTAATAAAGTTAGATAAAGAGAGACAAAATATAAGACTTACTCCCACCACCCCCGCCAGTCGGGCACACATTTTGGTCACAATGGAACCGGAATAGTGGGGTTCAAGTTCCTCCTTCCTGCTCGAGCTACCCCAACGTGGGTACACAAAGGCTTTGTTTGAAAATATAGGTGGATACTTCAGCAGCAGCGCACGGCAACTCTACGCACGGACAATCGGAAAATACAATGGACCCACGGTACTCGTAGCTTGTGCGTAGCGAGCGTAGCAGTGGGGATCGTAGCGGTTCCCGCGGAATCTATTGTACCTATGCCCTATGCGTGTTTTTAGGGTTCCGAAGTCCACAAGAAACCCTTATAGTTTCGCCATGTCCGTCCGTCCGTCCGTATGTCCGCACTATTGCTCGGAGATGCTTAGTCCTAGAAAGCTTTAATTTGGCATGAATATACATATTAGTTACGCTGACAAAGTAGTACAATAAAATCTTGAAATATATTTTTTATAGGGTACCTCCCCTACTCGTAAAGTGGGGATGTAATTTTTTTTTCTTGCGTACCCCATGTTGCGGCTAATCGTTCAATAGGTCTTAAAAATATTGTAATTTTGTTAAAACCATTTTTTGATTAAGTGATGCGTTTGTGAAATATTAAGCTTTAAAGTGCTATTTTTTGTTAGAGTCACGTGTCCCCCCCCCCCCTGCCAGCTAAAT
>OZ020274.1:8350482-8420330 GCA_963971205.1 Aethes cnicana | reverse complement strand
ATTCCACTAAAAAACAACATCAAATTTCAGAAATTGCTTAGCAGCGTAAACAACGCGATGGATCCGAAAATAGCTACCGCAATCTTCAAGCAAGTTGACATGGAATAAAACAGTGCTAATCCAATAACTTTACTTTAACACTTCAATGAATGAGCGAATCTCCCGTGTGAAATCAGGGAAGTTTCACTGAAACGCTCTCGACCCAGTGATTCAGAAATCTGTTTCACGTTACTAGGTACTTGGCTGCCCTTTTATTTGTATTTAGGAAAACATACCAAAATCGTTCATCATGATATTAATGACGCTGAATTAGCAATATTTTTAACATGCCAAATAATGCCTGAAAATGAACACAGGCCAAGATGGTAAGAGGTATTTACCTGGAAATGGATATAAGCAAACATAACATCGCGAATGCCTTGCCAACTCCGGGGACGAGGATTGAACACACAGCTGATTGTAGGCAGGTTAGCGAGTAAGATGGTGGTAGCCTTCCAGATGGACCCGGTCACATTTTACCAAATACATTTTTTATCAGTTTTTGTACGAATATGTGTGGTCAACCATATGTGTTTTGAGTGTAAACTGAATACATTTTAGCATGAAATAAACGTTGATCTATTTAACTTTTATGGACTTTAATTCAGAGGGTTAATGTCATGAAGCGAAATGTTTTAACTACCGCATTCACCACAAATGTTGTGTGGTAAACAATTAATTCTACCTATATACTCACCTACTTACTTATTTATAGTACGACATATCTTCTTTGTTGTTTTATAAGCGGGTTAATCGCTGAGGTTCAGTTTGTCCACATTCCCATTTCGTCCACATTTCTATTTCGGCCACATTCCCAATTCGTCTGCATATAGATCCCGAATTGTCCACTTCCTATCTCGTCCACATTCACAGGTGATTCCCATTTTGACCACACGCCCAACTAGTCCACATTCGGGGTGTTTTTTCTATAGTTATTTTTAGTTCTAGTTTTAAATTTTATTTTTAATTCAATTATTTTATTTTTAAGTCGCCGAATTTGTATGTGAATCAGTTTTACGAATACAGCTAAGAAAGTCCACATTCCCATTTCCTCCACATTTCCAACTCGTCCGCACGTAGGTTACCTACAACTCATAGGTGTAGGAACTCTAATTCATAAAAATAGTTAGCAAGGAACGTAGCGACGAGTATGTTAGTTATTTATAAGACAACGCCAGTGCCAAATAAAGTGTGTGTTGATACAATGAATGCTGACTGAACTAAAAATGTGGACGAGATGAGAATGTGGACGACATGGGAATGTTGATGAATTGGGAATGTGGACGAGATGGGATTGTGGACGAAATAAGAATTTGGACATGTCAGGCATGTGGCCGAAATAGGAATGTGGACGAAGTGGGAACGAGGACGAAATGAGAATGTTGACGAAATGGAAATGTAAACGAAATGAATGTGAGCGGGTTTAGGTAATGCAGCATTCTCTTCTATTATAGTATATAAGGGCACAAGTCTTACTTTGCCGCCACTTGATTTCGCCTCACTTGGGCTTGTGAAGAGGATCCCCTGTGTTCCGTTATAAAAAGGAGTTCCTTCCCCGGCACTCGAACTATCACCATACCAAATTAAGATTAAATCGTTCCAGCAGTTATAGCGTGAAGAGGCTTTTACATATTTTACGCTTTCCGTTTTTAGGGTTCTGAAGTCCACAAGGAACCCTTATAGTTTCGCCATGTCCGTCCGTCCGTCCGTCTGTCCGCACTATTGCTCGGAGATGCTTAGTGCTAGAAAGCTGTAATTTGGCATGAATATATATATTAGTTACGCCAACAAAGTGGTACAATAAAATTTTGAATTTTTTTTTAGGGTACCTTCCCTACTCCTAAAGTGGGGATGTAATTTTTTTTCTTGCGTACCTACCCCTTAATGTGGGGTGTCGTTGAATAGGTATTAGAAAAAGACTGTGGGTTTGCTAAACCCCCCCCCCCCCCCGAGCTAAATGGTTTTAAGATAGCTGAAAAAAATCATGGTGGTGGCATATATAACGTAGTTAAAAGTAAAACTATCACAGACAAGTTTCCGGGTCATAGTCGACCAACTGCAAGCAAGCAGAAATGCCATTAAAATACATCCTACTGAGCGGCAGGAGCGTCGTCGGACGGGCACGTCATACCGCAGTCTAGCTAAGATGCAGTCTTAAAAAGGTACTAAGGGCATCGTCAACTTCGGAACCCTTTACATAGCGTGTGGCCCGACACGCACTTGGCCGTTTTTTTCAGTTTTTTACGTTAATTTTGTGTTTTTAATTTGCACACGAAAACCAATATTATGTAGGTATGTTATGCACTTAATTTGTTTTAATCAGCGGGCCGTCTGGTTTATATACTTTTTCCAATCACAGAATTGTGTTTCATGTGCTTTACGCAAATTGAATGTATTAGGTAGTCCAGAAACGCTTTGTGGTATAATGGTTATAAAGTTCTGTTCATCATAAGTTCTTAACCATTGTTATCCGGGCACCATTTTTGTCGGGAAACTTAATCTGCCAAAAGTCTTCGCTGAGGTCACTCAATAAGAATTACAATCAATGTAGTTTGACTTGACCTTCGGATTTGCGGTCAAGCATCAATGCTCAGGGGAAATTAGACGTAGACGGATAAAGGTCGTAGGCGTCCGGGAATACGGTAACTAACGCACGGTATACAATACGAGTATATTTATAATAGAATATCTACTTAGCTGATGAAACAGTCCAAATACTTTTAGAACCGTGGCATACCTAATGGTCACCGCGAGTGAATCCGCCGCTAGAGTCGCTTGCTGTTCTCCGAGGTGCAATGTTAAATTTAGCACATGTGCCATATATTATTATACGCTAAATTGGCAACACTGAGATCTTGTCTGAGACTGAGACTCGTGGAAACAAGTTTTTGACCAAAACGCGTCGTGTCGTGGAGAACTTTTCCCGGCGCTCTCGTAAAATGGTATTTTTTTCGAAAACGAGTTGAAAAGGGGATATTGTCGAAGTGCGATAAAAGACGTTCTTAATACTACGAGGTGACGAAGTGGAAAATCAGAAATCAAACATTTACGAGTATAAATATGCCAATTTCCAAATCTCCCGGAAAACTTTCTGGGCAAATCTACCAAATGACTGCAATGGGCTACATCGTCTGTGTTCAGAAGAAAAGTCAAGTAACAATTTGACCTACCTAACTTTTACTGATCTTTCAAAAAGATTCCGACGAATTGAGAACTTCCTCCTTTATTTTTGAAGTCAGTTAATATAATTTTCATCTACAATTTCACTGCATGAAAACCGGAATATTAGGACCTAAGCCGTTATTAGGTATACTAATAGTGTAGCAGTAAAGTCAGCATTATTTAACATAATTAGTTGACTAATAGTTTACTTAGAAGTAAGCAAACTGCATTGAATAATAGTAATAGTTTTATAATTATGTATTCAAAACGAGCTGATCCGTTGAACTTCGTATCGTCTAACAGTCATCCGTAGCGTGACGTGAGCAGATTTTATAACTCCGAAAACTATGGAGATATTTTATAGCAAAATTCATCATAATCGGTCGAACAGATAGAAAGACAAATGTCTATATGTAACAGACGGACAGCAAGATAGACAGAGCTATTTTCGCATTTTTTACATTATAAGATATCGAATAATACTAGTCGTATAATCAAAGGAGAAAATCATTATAGATTCGATTTAAATAAAATAATCGCAGCGAGCTATGAAAAGACACGATATGCCTACAGAGATTTAACTAGGTACTTACCTAAATGTAGTGATTCTAAAAGTTTCCGTGTTTAATTTAGTGAAACGAAAATAAATATGAATTTCCATGGGCTCCGCTGGTCACGCACGGCTTTTGGTAGTCCTTTTATTACTTAAGAAATACCTACTGCGCCTTTTATGTTAACTGCTGGTTTCTCGTGAGGTGAAAGAAATTTCCTCCAATAGGGTTTTAATAGTTTTGTGAATTGTTTGATGGAATAATTTTACTGCTGCAATGATGGATGATGATGGCAATAAGAAGCTGCTAGCTTAAAGAACAATGGAGCGGTTTTTAAGTAATGTGCGCGATTTAGGAGTTACAAAACAGAAATCATTAAAAGCAGGTACGTCAAGAAAATAAAATAACCTCTATGCCATTAATTAAAGGTAGGTATGCACAACAAAACATTATTTTATGTAACGTCTGTAATATTAAAATCCATCCTAATATTATAAATGTGTAAGTGTTTTTGTTTGCTTGTCCTTCCTTCACGTCGAAACGACTGGACCGATTTAGATGAAATTTGGCATGGAGTTAGTTTGAGATCCTGGAAATAACAGAGGATGCTCTTTATCCCGATTTTCTATGGGAACGGGTTTTCCACGGGTCAAAACAATTTTTCAATACTTCTATAACTATAACTGTCTACTTTGGTACCTATATGTTATAGCATCATCGGGTACGCGAATTCTAAGTCTACCCGGGATAAAGTTTGGCTAGTCGTCATTGCTGCGGCGCTCCCTCTCTGGGATATCGTTAATTACATTTTATTATGTACAGTTCGGAAAGCAGATAATGCTTCCCAGAGGTATTTTTTGCTAATTTATGTCAGACAAAGTACCTAATTATGACGAATGCTGTTCCTACGTGGTGGTATTTACATATTCTCGCTTTTGGCGGCAGGGTACATATTTATTTGTCAGCGGAATCGAGCGTCCATGTAGCGAGAAATCGTAAGCAAGCAATGTTCAACGGGTTGGCCACGACTTCGCGCGACCGGCTGGAGCGGCGAGCGATATCCTATATAATATGTAGGTAGGTACATTGCGTTATCTTTGTCGCTCGCGGCACATCATATATGTAACAGATTCTGTTAAACTTTAACGCGTAACGCTTCGGCGTGTACTTCAACGGTTAAAAGTAACCAAGACGACAGGGTCAGATGGTAGTGATCCTGCTAACTGATCCGATGGTCGGGGGTTCGAATCTCGCCAACTTTGTGTGATGAGCACGAATGTTTGCACTGCGTCATGGCTGTTAAGTAAATTAAAATGTAGTGTATAATATCTATATTAAATATTAACATAGTAGTTACAAGCTACTTTGTTTGGAATATCCAGATATTTATATGTATTTTATTGCCTAGCCATCGAACGCAAATGATCAGTGATACTCTCACCAACGACCGACGATCTCGTGAAGGTCGCGGGAAACCGGTGGAAGCAAGTAGCACAGGACTTAAATATTATGCAAGATATGAAAAACTCGTTCAGATGAAATGTGTACAGTCTCAGCTATCTCACGAATCTTAACTCGACGGTCATCCAAAACAATATCGTGAACTTTATTCACGACATCATCAGTGGTGACTTCAATTGGCCTACCAGAGCGTCCTGCGTCATTGGTAGTGGCACGCCCAGAACGAAATTCTGTAAACCACTTATGTACCATTCCATGAGAAGGAGCAGATTCCCCATAATATATTTTTAAACAGTTTTCAGTCTCTTTAATAGTTTTTCCGCGTAAAAAGTAATGTTTAATTAACACACGAAATTCGCTTTTCTCCATTTCCAACAATTTTCCGACCGTATTCGACATATGCCTCAATAACTTTTTTATTTTCCCAACTTTAAAAAAAAAAAAACTGCCAGCTACCAAGGAGATCAGAATTGTAATTAAAAAGTTTATATGTTAAAATGGTTTTTGTTTTACTTAAAGTCACTGACTTATCAAACCGCCCTCGTATGTCCAGCAGTGGACGTCCTTCGGCTGAAATGATGATGATGATGATGACTCTCACCAAGTTATACGCTCGTCACCACTGCGAACGGGCGCGTCAAGTTATGGCTGAGCCGTGTACCTGTACGGTGGGTGCTCTCGTGAGCGTGAGCGGTGTACGTACCGCTCGGGTCAACATGTTTTGTTCATAGACATAAATAATACTTCGTATGGACCCGCCCTAACGTAGATACATGTCATGTTTCCCCACTTCATTGGTGTCCAATCCAAAGTTAAACTTATATCGTGACACTGAAGCTGGGTCACTTTTTTTCAACAACGAGACGAGTTTTTAGATACTGAGAAACAGTTTCGAAAAAAGTTTTTTAAAAACGCTTATTGTCACGCACGTTCGGTGACAGAACTTTGGATTGGACACCGTGGAAGTGGGGACATATTACGTGTACCTACGTTAGACCGGGTCTATATTATTTACGGTTTTGTTTAATTCGATACTTAATTAAGTCAGAACGGCTCTGTTGACTTTGACATCGTGGTTTTGAGTTCGTTCTCGTCGATAACTTCGAGTTCTTTGTGTTTTATTCGTATGTACCTATTCTATAGTAATAATAAATCTGTAGAAGAAGTCGCGTCTGAAACTTGAAAATTAAAAGAACTATCAAGTCGAGGGGACTATAGGTACATATAAACGATACTGAACACAAAATAACGATTTTTAGGAATATTGACTGTATGTATGTATGTCCGGATTTAACTCGAAAACTATATATAATATATAAGGATTGCAACAAAATTTCGTATGGGGATAGTTTATAGCACTGGTCATTATAAGCTACTTTTTATCCCGGAAAAATGCATAGTTCCCGCGGGAATGCTATTAAATAATTCCACGCGGACGAAGTCGCGGGAAGAAGCTAGTATTCGTATGTACAATAAAATTGTTGGTAAGTACTTTCAGGCTTTAAGAATTTATTTTTTTTAATTCAAATGCAAGTAGGTATTTAATTCGTTGATATTGACTAACGTGCCTTCCTGGTATGTAGCTACATGGTAAACAAAATATTACAATGGCGTTGTAATAGTACATTACAGACCTAGGGCGGTGAATTCGTAAATGTCCCAGATCGCAGGTTTCTGTGGCCCGAACCGAAGGTGAGGGCCATAAATATGCAAACTGGGGCTTTACGAATTACCGCCCGTGGTTTGTCAAAAGTTTTACGTCTTGCCTTGGCCAAGAAGTGAGATTTTCTCTCCGTGTAGCGGGCAGAAAATCTCACTTTACGGCCAAGGGTGATGTAAATTCTTTTTCTGACGTGTAAAAGTGCCCCTATGTGGCCAATTTGCTGAATAAATGATTGAATTTGGAATTTTGCATTATTTTGGCAAGCTAGGCTAGCTTTTGGTTAGCTGTGATGTCCCCAATCCGCACTGGGCCCGCGTGGGGACTATAGCCCAAACCTCTCGTGATGAAAGGAGGCCTGTGCCCAGCAGTGGGATGCAGATAGGCTGTGGTAGTAGTAGTAGTAGTTGGCAAGCTACCTAAATAGCACAGACAGATTAGAGCGCACTGGTCTATGAAATATTACAAACTACTAAAACTCGCTCTGAAGTGCACCATCGGTAAAATTGTGCAGGTACACAGGGTAGGTATTAATAGTGAATGCAGTCATTTAAAAGCATAACTAAATCATACAAAATGGTGTTGAAGTTAGTAATATATTAATAAAGCACATTTATATAAAGCATAAGTTATTTCAATTTTTCTCAGTGAGTTAAGGCAAAGGTTTTTTCACCTCACTGGCTCGAAAGTGGTCGTTTTGCAGCTTGATATCCGAGCGCAAAAGTTGTTTTTATCCGCTAGCGTGGAAAGTGTTTTTGAAATTCGAACGACGCATGACGCCACTGTCACAATAAAAAAACAACGATACGTTCTGAAACGCAATTCGTCGTGAGAGTTTTATTAAAATAAAGGTTCAATTTACTTAATATCATCATTAATAAAATTATATTAATAATACGCCGTTTCAGATGTATTTCATTATTTCACTATGTTTTATCACAAAAATACTTAAATATGTGTATATTTTAACTGTATTCAATGAATAATTGAATCTTGAAGTACGAGTAGGTAAGAGTGATTTGGAACGCAACCTCCGGAAAAAAAAAACATTAAAAAATAAATAAATAAAAAGTTATAGATTGCTGGTTTTGTAACTTAGAATACCTATACGAAGTAATAAAGAAAATATGAGCGATTCTAGCGATGACGATACGAATTTAACCCCTCCAGAGTTAGCACAAACTGTACGTGACGCCGAACTAAGTCTTCTTCCCGAAAAATCGCGCGTGAGGTGAAAAATTTTGTGTTGCGCTCAGCAGCAAAGTCGTTTGCGGTCTCGTGCCTTGAAACCCTCGTTACACTCAGGATTCTATATTTGAACCACTCGCTTCGCTCGTGGTTCAACCCTAGATTCCTTCGTTCACTCGGGTCTCAATCACGCACTCACAGCAAACAACAACTTTGCAGCCTTGCATAACAAATAACTATTTTTGTATAATTGTTTTCTTGACAACTTTGAATTCAAATTATCGGATTATTTTATTACTTATTGGACAATTTTAATAGGTAGCTGAGAAAAATATCGAAATTACCTCTTCAAAAACAGAAATTTTCATTTTCCACTCGAACGGGATAAAATTAAGTGTGCATTATTTTTCACTTCGTTGCGAGAAAACATGAACTTTAAAATGAACAATAGTTATTTGTTATGCAAGGCTGCAAAGTTGTTGTTTGCTGTGAGTGCGTGATTGAGACCCGAGTGAACGAAGGATTCTAGGGTTGAAATATAGAATCCGTGTGTAACGAGGATTTCAAGGCACGAGACAGCAAACGACTTTGCTGCTGAGCGCAACACAAAATTTTTCACCTCACTAGTGCGAGAAAGTGCAAGTAAAACCACTCAACTACAGTAATTCAATATTTAATTATTAAAATAACACATTAAAACATATAATTAAATCTAAAACTTTTTTTTAATTTTTATTTTGGTTTTTTTTTTTCCGGAGGTTGCGTTCCAAATCACTCCTACTCGTACTTCAAGATTCAATTATTCATTGAATACAGTTAAAATATACACATATTTAAGTATTTTTTTAACGGTGTATTATTAATATAATTTTATTAATGATGATATTAAGTAAATTGAACCTTTATTTTAATAAAACTCTCACGACGAATTGCGTTTCAGAACGTATCGTTGTTTTTTTATTGTGACAGTGGCGTCATGCGTCGTTCGAATTTCAAAAACACTTTCCACGCTAGCGGTTAACTTAACTTTTGCGCTCGGATATCAAGCTGCAAAACGACCACTTTCGAGCCAGTGAGGTGAAAAAACATGATACGTACTCGTCATGTGTGGTAATTTTTCAGTCAAAATTGTATCGACATTCTTTAATTCGGTTTGGAGCGAGTGTAACAATGAAAATAGTTTCTTTATTGTGGCGGCAGGTAAGTCTCGAGGGAAATTAACGATAGATTGCAACGTCAAAGAATCGATCACATATAGTACTCTATCCTCAGGTATTTCTCCTCACGGGTCGCTGCACGTATTAGATTACAATGAATCCGCCATAATTCTTCGGAACAAAAAATAAAAGAAAAATTTATTCACTAATTTCAAGGTCCTCTGGAATGGGCAAAATCAATGCACTGTCGCAACCTTTACAAAATATTGGATTTCTTGGAAATAATTCGCTATTAGAGTACATTGTAAGTAGTTTTCATAAAATATCTGTGTCACTAAAATAGGTCTGCATATGATAGAAAAGGAACGAGAGAGATGAGACACAGTGAGAAATAACTAAAAATTAACGTTATACTCAGAGAGAGTTTCACTTAATTATCATAATACACATTTTCATATTATGATGAATAACACTACGCTAGTCTAGTAGAATGAAACGGTAGACTGAGACTGCAGTTAACTTGTCACTAAGCTGTTTACTAACTTACTACTAAGCTGTTTTAATTAAAGTAACAAGGAAACAGAATTAGCCCACGCCTGGTAATTACATAAACAACACTATTTTCCCCCGCACTTCGTGCTGATATCGTTATGTGCTTCGTTCAATTATGATGAATAACACTACGCTAGTCTAGTAGAATGAAACGGTAGACTGAGACTGCAGTTAACTTGTCACTAAGCTGTTTACTAACTTACTACTAAGCTGTTTTAATTAAAGTAACAAGGAAACAGAATTAGCCCACGCCTGGTAATTACATAAACAACACTATTTTCCCCCGCACTTCGTGCTGATATCGTTATGTGCTTCGTTCAAGTTTGTAAAAAGTTTTATAAGAAAACGTCCCTCACGAAATGGAAGTAGAATTTTATTACGAACACGCTACTTAGTACTTAACTTTATTTAAAATATACTGCAAAAGGTTTTTTACAAAGCACGCAAATTTTTTTAAATTTACTTACTGACAAAAAGTTTTCAATTTGCAATAAGTACATTTTCAGGGTTCCGAACCTCAAGAGGTAAAAACGGAACCCTTATAGGATCACAAGTGTGTCTGTCCGTCCGTCTTGCACAGTCGGTTTTCTCCGAAACTATTGGACCGATTAAGTTGAAATTTGGTACATATATGTATGTTTGTGACCCAAAGACGGACGTGTAACGAAAATAAATGAATTTTAAACATAGACCCTAATTTTGGGGGCTAACTTAAAAAAAAATATTAATGAAGTATTTCAAACTATATCGTATGACATATCAAATGAAAGTACTTCTTATGAGGATCTCAAATATATTCTTTTATTTCTTTTTTGGTTAATACTTTTCGAGTTATTTAAGCAAAATAGGCGAAAAAATACCATTTCGGAGATAAGGGGGGGGCCTTATCTCCGAAACCACTGGACCTAAAATTTTGGAAAAAATGCGGAGGATAGCTATTGACCTATAGATTACAGGAAAATTATTAAGAAGTCCATGGTATTTGAAATCTATCATATAAAAGAGCTTAACCTGTGAAACGGTTTGAAAATGACGTCATTGAAAGTAATCAAGGGTCGGAATCCTCTCTACGCGAGTTTAACTCGCTTCTTGGCCGGGTTTTTAATGAAGCCTTCGGAATTGTCTCAACTTACGCCTTTCTGGGATCTATCGAATTCGCTATACCCAGTGACGTCATAAGGTTAACGTACCTAACTACCTACCTATCCGTAATCTTATACTTTAAACGAGCTACCCATCTATTATAATATTAGGTCCTTACATATGAAATTGGCGTTTCATATGGCAGAAATGAAAACGATTTTTTTTTATGAAACTATTTTTTTATTTAGTCAAAGTATGTACCATGGCTATCTATGCACTTTTGCCATCTCGAAGGTAGTTCATTGATTCCTTTACTAAAAAAAGTGTGTGAGCGAGAATCAATAAAATCTTTGAAGGCCGTTTGGACAGCCTCGTGAGAATTGAATTTTTTTCCTTGCATGAAGTTGTCCAAATTCCGAAAAAAATGGTAATCAGTTGGAGCAAGGTCCGGGGAGTATGGTGGGTGTCGAAGACATTCCAGTCGCAGCTCCCGTAGTTTTGCGGCCGTCAAACGTGCCGTATGTGGTCGAGCGTTGTCCTGAAGCAGCAGTGGGCTAGATCGATTGACCAGTCTGGGTTGTTTAATGGCTAGCTTTTCCATCATCGTTTGCAATTGTTGACAATACACATCAGCCGTGATTGTTTGCCCAGATCTTAAGAAACTGTAATGGATGACACCGGCACTAGTCCACCAGACACTTACCAGTACCTTTTTCTGAGTCAACTTTCGTTTCGGGCAGAATTTGGCTGGTTCACCTGGGTTCAACCATTGTGAAGAACGTTTCCGGTTGTCGTACAAGATCCATTTTTCATCACAAGTAACGATACGATTCAAAATGCCTTCATTATTGTGCCGGTTGAGAAGTGAAACGCAACACTCGACGCGTGTTTCTTTGTTTGCGTCGCTCAATTCATGCGGTACCCATTTTTCAAGTTTTTTCACTTTTCCAATTTGTTTCAAGTGAATCAAAATGGTTTTATCACTCACACCGAAGCCTGCCGCTAACTCTGACGTGGTTTGCGATGGATCTGCTTCCACAATTGCTTTTAATTCTTCGTTATCAACTTGTGTCTCCGGCCGTCCACGAGGCTTGTTCTGTAGGTCAAAATTTCCAGAACGGAAACGTTGGAACCAATAACGTACCGTATTTTCTTTTGCAGTAGCTTCCCCATACGCATTGTTAATCCTACGAGCCGTTTCTGCAGCACTAGTGCCGAGGTGAAACTCATATTCGTAAATATAGCGATATTTTAAGTTTTCCATATTGTGAACAGAACGATGTGAAAGAAAAACAAATGACGCGATAACAAATAAATTTCGTAATTCGAACACAGAAATACATGGTCTTAAATTTGAAATAAATTTGAATTTGGAATTCCTAGCCGAACGCCACATATTTTGAATCAAAGTTGCCAGTTCGCCAAACGCCAATTTCATATGTAAGGACCTAATATTATAGTCTGAATTAATAATAGTATGGAGTATGGATTATTACCTCTATAGTAGTGAAAGCAATTTTTTCAATTGATGAAAAGTACTGTTCCCATAACAGTTGAGTTTGCTGTCGTAACGCTAGAATGCGCTCAGGTGGCACTGACCGCACCAGCTCAGGAACCTAGTGTGAAAAAAATAGTTTTTCATTATATAGTGAAAATAATATTATTTTCATCCTTGACCCCACTACATCTACATTTATGATACTTAGCTATGATTTGCCTGTGATATGCAATCAAGAGTGATGATTATTAATTGCTTGCAGTCATTGGATCGGGGAAATGGGTAAAATGGTTTCAAATAGAGGACCCATTACCTAAGTGAAACCAGGCAGTCCGCCCCTTTTGTAAATAATAAGAAAACAATACTCCAGCAAACATAAATAATATAAAAATACTAGCTGACACATCGGACTTCGTACCGCCTTAGATATTTTTTGGGTGAGTATGAAAAATAGCTTACGTCCTATTCTCAGACCTACTGAACAATCACACCAAATTTCATAAGAATCGGTCGAGCCGTTGCGGAGGAGTTTGGTTACAAACATTGTGACACGAGAATTTTATATATTAGATAATTTTAAATTAGGAAAACCTGAAGTGAACCTGAAGTAAAAGTCGTTCGTCGGCCCATATGACGGCCCGGCGCCAGTCGATGCGCTCGTCGAAGGGCAGCCGCCAGCCGTTGCTGAGCAGCACGGGCACGCAGCCGGCCGCCAGCGCCTCCAGGAAGCGGTACGAGCCCAGCCGCCGCCCACGCGCCACCAGGCAAAACGTCGAGTTTGCCAGCAACTGCTCATACTCAAATCTGCAAACAACTTATTGACATGTCATACTTGGAATAGATTAACTTAATGGCTAAAAATAAATTGCTAACATACTTATCATATTCACGATTATCTTCATCACAGCGCTCATCTCGCAAATGTTTCCATGATTTACCATGGCGACATGTTGTCACCAGCACCAGATTGACCCCGTCATGTAAGTGCCACAAAGAGTTCCTTGTTTCACTTCCGATTCCATGCACATACCGTTTTCCTTTAAATGCTAATAAATGTCTTCGAGGTGCTGGGAAAGGATTAGCCGTCGCAGATGCCGGAGCTCCACCATGCTCTGGGTGTTCTTTGTGAAACAGAGGAAGAGAAATGTCAAATCCTTCTCTGAAAATAGTTTCAGAAGCACTAGCTCTGGCTAATATTGCTTCACCAGGATCAAAACCAAGAGAAATTTCAGAATAGTCAGGCCATGTCCCAGCATATAAGTTGAATATCAAATGGTTTCGGCCATTGTTCCAATAAGGCAGTCGGGCCAGGCGTGCTGCCACATCGGGAGCATGTTCTGGGGAGAGTGGGTCTGCATCTAATGTGTCCACAGCTGGTAAAAATAAGCAAGCCTCATCAGGATCTCTTGTTGCATACTGAGATTCTCTTATAACTGTTAATACTTTCCTGTAAGATGCACTCACAGGTCCATCAGTGGGGTAAACATAGATTTTTGGATCTTCTCCACATTTTGTAAAATCAAAGCATGTTTCCATTCGACAAGGCCTTACATCAAGATGTGGCTTTCTCTGCTCCAGTGGAGGTGTCTCTGACAGTTCATCTAGAGTTGCAAAGGATGGTAGCTGATCCAGATAGCTACTTTGAATTATATCTGATTTCACATGTTGGCCATTAAAATAAAAATAAATAATTGATAGACAAGACAAAATAAGGAGCATGTATCTTTTCTTAGCTTGCATTCTAAATAATAATTTGTAAACTATAGTTATATCATTATTTCTTCCAGCTCTCCAATTAACTTGGAAACATTTCCAGGGCTTTATTGGCTGCCAACCTGGTATTCAACATTCACATGATTTTTAATCAATATAGATCACTGTCATAAAACTTTCGCAATTTCAATCTATCTCTTTCCTTTCATTTCACAATGCATTGTGTGATAACAGATGGATTTAATAACATATAATATAATGGGATAGATTTTACCTAAGGATGGTTGGTTCACAAAAATACAGTTTTTTTTTTTCAGTCACCCATAAGTAGATCTTTGCAGTGTGTCAGCAAGATCAGCAAGAAGATAAACTATCTACAATAATTGATAAGTAATAAAATACTAATGTTTAATATCTGTACCAACATTACCAGACCAGAACAACACCTCAAACAAAAAATATGTATAGAAATTTTGACATATTATCTTTTATCTACGAACTGTCACATCAGTCACATCACGCAAACTATTTGAGTTGCTTTTTTGTCGTGTATCTGTGTAAAGCTACGTTTATACGCGCGTGCCCGATGAATGTCGTTTTGAACGCCGTGCATGTAAACATATAATGATCTTTGCCGAACAACCGATCCACTCACTTGCTTTTGGCAACTACGGTTGCCAATGCTATGTTCTATGTTCAAAGTCATAGCGCCATCACAGATTAGAAGATATGTCTAAAGCGCCATTTTTGCTTGTTTTTTTTGGCAACTACGGTTACCAATTACGTGTTCTATGTTCAAAAGTCATAGCGCCATTTTTGCGCACGCGAGCAGCTGAATGGTTATGAAACCGACAGCCGACCGATCGACGGCGTTCACGTGCACATTCACGAGCGCGTTTTACACGCTCGTGCCTGTGAACGCGCCCGTGAATGTCGTTTTGAACGCCGTTCTGTAAGGTAAGGAAGTCGGAAGGGAGAAAGAATTGGATAAAAAAACCAGTACGGTGCAGGTGGATAGAGAGAGTAAGATTTTCACTAGAACGCGAATGACGAATAAGTATAGATAGACCCAAGAAATTCAAAGAAAGATTTTAGATAATTAGGAGAGCGATTTATTAGAGGATTTATTTTTGTATTTAAGAAGATGTAGGATATAAATGAATACTTGCAAAATAGATCTCTGATCTTAAGCTTTTATTTAACAAGAAAATTGTAAAATTATTCTTCTTTCTTCACAGAAGTTGTAATAACTAGAAATATTATGCTGCAACTCGATTTTCAGCTTCTAATTCTTTTTTTTTCACGCTTCGGTTTGTAAATATATGCAAGATAGCACGGCAGCCTGGATATAGTTCGTATCGAGTTTTTACGATACCCTTTTTTATGCGTTTCGAAATACTTTCTTGATTAAGCATCATTTCAATTGCTTCTTCTTTACCCATGCGATGAAGATCGGGTGCAATTATTTTTAAATCACATCTGTCAACTCCATCAACCTAAAAAATATATACTTTTTATACCTACTAGAAAATTTCCGTAAAAGTGGTAAAAGTAAGTACGTCTTACGGCGCTACCGTCGTGCACATAGCGAATAGGTACATCTGTCTATATATCTGTATACAAAAACTATGAGAGATAGCGACATCTGTTCCTAGGAACCATGGCTTTGATTTTAGATTAAGGCCGTTCCTATCCAGCTCAGCCGTCACTGTCACTCGTGCAACGAGTGAAAGAGAAAGCGCTACGCACAGAACGCCCGATTTAGTTAATTTTCAACACGTTTTAATTTCTATAAAAATACCTTCTAAAAACATGGCATTTATAAAGCTGTCAATGTATACATATAATATGGATTTTTTTGTTATATTTAGTTTTACACTGTTTGATATAATAAACTGGAGTAAAATTGGATTAAAGGTCCGAGTTAGAGGTTACTTTGGAATTAAATTGTATCGAGCGAAGTTTCGTGAAACGTGTAACGAACGCTGTGAATGTTTTTATTTTCTTGTTGTAGGAGCTACCTACTTTATGATATTGATATACTCAGGCAGGGATTCTGAATGAAACAACTACTTGAGGAGTCGATGATACAACTGACTTTAATGATACTTAGATGCTAAAGGAAAACTATTCTACGTGCGTTCTTAGCTTTACCTGCTCTTACAATTATTCCCTATCGTCACGTAAAGTAAACTAAAGACTACGCATATTCAATCTGCCTGATAAGCATGTACGCTTGCCCGTACATCCTGGCACTCCAAAACAGACAAATTAGGAGAAGTATAAATGATAAACAAATGGATGTGAGTGCTAACTTTGACTAATGATAACTAATAAACATAAAATATTTGACAATAATATAAGGTGCGAATAGAATCATAATGCGACAATTTTAAAATTAAAGGACAATAGTTAACTAGTTGCTAACTGCTAGGTTATCAATTAAATGTTCTAATGCTAACAGGCACAACTTATTTTACTGTTTCATAGCGTTCATCACGCGGTCCCTCTTTGGACACTTGTCACTATATTGCCCTTTTCCACTTTCACTGCACTATCACTAGCACTGGCCGTTGCTGCCTCTGCCGGAGGCTCCTTCACTGGCTCCCTGCGCCACTGTCGCTGTTGCTGAATTGTGAAGATGTCACTCTTCAGAGAGCTACCCTGACCTATGTCAATAATGCCATTGCCCCTCAGTTCCTTGACTTCTGCACCTGTCGCGCAAAATATGCGAATCTTGCATTCTTCGCCGCACGAGTACAGCCAGACATTGCGGCGGTGTAACTTGACCCACTTATCGGCGCACGCCGACACCGTCGGCTGACAAAGAGCGGGCTTCGTTCCTACGTCAGCGCTTATGATATTCAGATTGTTCCACTGAAGCCCCAGGGTTCTCCTGGTTTCGGAGCACCTGAACTCCAAGGGCGTGTCGATCTGATCCTGTGATAAAGTGTTGATAAGCTGTGGCTCATTGCTAGACCACTTGCGAAGATTCATTCCCGCACCACTTAACATCTTTATAAGCTGCTGCTGCAATTCTCTCGCCTCCTGTACTGTATTGCCGCCAGTTAGTAGGTCATCCATATAAAAGGATGATTGCAATGCCACTGCCGCCAGTGGATATAAATGAGCGTCGTCCAGTGCCAATTGTCTAAGCGTTCGCATGGCAAGAAAAGGCGCGGCCTTAGTTCCGTAAGTCACCGTGGTCAAACAATATTCCTGTAGCGGCTCCTGCACCGAGTCTCGCCAAATTATCTTCTGTAAGTGCTGGTCCGCCTCTTTGACGAAAATCGTACGGAACATCTTCTCTATGTCCGCTGTGACAACATACTTGAACTGTCTCCAATTCAGTATGAGTGTCTGTAACACGACGGCTCTATTGCTAACTCAGCTTTACACATATGACCTAGAACTTGATATTCTTTGATAAATTGCCTATACTGCTCTCTCAGTTGTTGCTTTCTCTGCAACTTATTCTCCACTTGCCTAAACTGAGCGACAGCTTTAGGCCTCGATGACCCGAGCTTCTTTTCGAAACCCGTCCTCATGGGTATCCCTACCATATAGGCACCATTCTCTAAACGCCTTGTCGTCCTTTGATAGAAATCTTCACAAAACTGCTCCTGCGGGGTCATAACGCTGGATGCTGTAGTGATATCCTCCAACTCCCAATACTTCGAGATCTCCGCCAAATTATTTAACCACGTGACAATTGAACGTCCTTACGTTTCCAGAGAGGATCCATCCGACCCTTGTCTGCTGTGTTATGATATTTTGTCCGGGATTCTTGATAAGCCCATTCATGATAATGGTAATTTGATATTTGATATTTGATATAGCCGGCATTGACTGCTTATTAAATGATACGTTAGGTAGATTGTTAATAACACGTGATATAACTAATGCCTCCGTCGAAAATTGATAATCGTCGTGTAGCGACTGGCATTTTAGCATCACCATGCCTCTGCTCTGGCTCGCACCGTTGCCTATCCCAGCGATCGATGTATGATAACTATGACGCTGCAACCCTAACAGCTGCGCGGCATTCTCTGATATAAGCGATATCTGCGATCCTCGATCCAACAGAGCTCGTAAAATGATAAATTCCCCTGACTCCTCCCACGGGCTGCATATGGACTCCAATCTAATCTTGATATAATCGGGGGTCTTGCTAGCCGCCGAATCTTTACCAAAGTTCACTTTAACTTGTTGCAACTTTTGGATGATCTCTTTCTGACGCGTAAGTAAACCCTCCATGATAAGCGTAAGAAATTGGATGGATCTTACTTGATTGCTTGCTTGATACTGCACTTTGCGCTTTCTCCTAGCGCTGGCTGCTACTGCACCCTTCTCGGCTGCTCTCGGGGTGTGTTGATACTGCGATGAACCGCTGCGATGCCTTGTGACGATACTGACACTGACGCGATATTGACTGATACACTGCTTTGATATTACTATTTGATTTTGATAAACTGGCTATTTTGATAAACTGACTCTATTTTGATAAACTGGCTATGTTGATAAACTGACTCTATTTTGATACACGGATGCTATTTTGATCCACTGATACTACTTTGATACTATTTTGATACACTGATGCTATTTTGATACTATTTTGATACACTGATTCTACTTTGATACTATTTTGATACACTGATTCTATTTTGATACTATTTTGATACACTGATTCTATTTTGATACTATTTTGATACATTGATTCTATTTTGATACTAGTTTGATACACTGATTCTATTTTGATACTATTTTGATACACTGATTCTATTTTGATACTAGTTTGATACTATTTTGATATATCCGGTTCGACCGGACCGGCCGGAGCCGATCCGATCCGGTTCGAAGGACCAAAATGTAGGAGCTACCTACTTTATGATATTGATATACTCAGGCAGGGATTCTGAATGAAACAACTACTTGAGGAGTCGATGATACAACTGACTTTAATGATACTTAGATGCTAAAGGAAAACTATTCTACGTGCGTTCTTAGCTTTACCTGCTCTTACAATTATTCCCTATCGTCACGTAAAGTAAACTAAAGACTACGCATATTCAATCTGCCTGATAAGCATGTACGCTTGCCCGTACACTTGTTTATGTTTTTTATGTTTTTTTCATATATTTATAATTTAACATTTCTTAGAAAAGTATGATCTTACATGAACAATTTGACGATGCTGGGTCAGGCCAAGCCAAAAAACCGGCCAAGAAGCGAGTTAAACTCGCGTGGAGAGGGTTTCGATCCTTGATTATTTTCAACGACGTCAATTAAAAACCGTTTCACAGGATAAGCTCTTTTATATGATAGATTTCAAATACCATGGACTTCTTAATAATTTTCCTGTAATTTATAGGTCAATAACTATCCTCCGTATTTCTTCCAAAATTTTAGGTCCAGTGATTTCGAAGATAAGGGGGAATGGTCATTTTTCGCCTATTTTCTTAAATAACTCGAAAAGTATTGACCAAAAAGAAATAAAAATAAAAAAAATATTTGAGATCCTCATAAGAAGTTTTATTTGATATGTCACACGATATAGTATAAAAAACTTCATTAATATTTTTTCAAATTTAGCCCCCAAAAATAGGGTATATGTTTAAAATTCATTTATTTTCGTTACACGTCCGTCTTTAGGTCACAAACGTACCAAATTTCAACTCAATCGCTCTAGTAGTTTTTACCTCTTGAGGTTCGGAACCCTAAAAACGAGAAAATTTCGGCTGCTTTTTAGGTTTTGGCGATTTGACCCTAAAGGACTACTTTTTAACACTACCTTCTCGGAAGTTTTTAAGGAAGACTAAATTTGCTATAATATGAGACTAGAACCGTCTCTGTGCACCCAATAGTTTCTGGGATAAAGCTTATCAAAATTCAGCATTTTTCAGAACTTAGCAAAATTTTAGAAGTCATCGAACAACTCTAGTAGGATGTTTTTTCAATTATCTCCGACGGAGTGTGCTAGTGTTGCTCGTGTGGAGTCACGAATTGGAGTCACCTGTAGCATTTGAATATCCTACTAGCTTTTGAAGGCGACTTAAACATGAATATTTAAACTCCTGTTTTTCCCGTTCCCGTAGGAATTTTGGGGAATCCTCTCTTAGTGGTCCCCAAGTACACCCCCCAAGGAACCTATATGCCAAATTTGATCTTCGTGAAACCAACAGTTTCGGCCAAGCGTTGTCTGAACTATAGCTCAAACGTGGCACTTGTTCGATGGTTACCCCAAAGATCATTTGGTGTGTGTAACGCACAGCTGAAACTGCTGATCTTTTGTTGGTGAAATCGACAACGTCACATAATATTGAACTTGGCTCTCGTTTCACATTTATGTTTTGATGGGATCTAGCTTACCTTACACAAGAAGGATAATTTGTAATGCTCATCAACTTTGGGCCATTTTTGTCCAAGTACACTTTCATGCCAATTGATGAGAGACGATTGTTCACAAAGCCTCCTCGGCGCTGAGAGAAATCCCGCCCACAGCTCGGAACAGAAGTGAGGGGCTACAGGAGACAGCATTATTATTAAAGATGCCAAAGCTAATTCATACTCCTTGCTTTGAGCTATGACTTCTGCAGGTATTTGGTTCTGTAATTCAATAAAAAAACAATCGGTCAAGCATTCGACATATTTTTAACGACGTGGCATAATAGTGATTGTCACTTGGTGTGACGATGTTGATTACGATTAGAAATGGCTTTGCCTTGTTCTGTACGAAAGTAAAAATTAAGGATTTAGTTTTGCTTAATGGGTTATAAAGACCGCTAAAGTTTGGACCTCACTTCCGTCAACTGTTTTCCAGCTCCAGCAAGACAATTCATCATCATCGTCATCATCATCATCATTATCATCATCATCATACAGTTAACTAAGATTAAATGATGAGGGACCATAATGAATAGTCATTTACTAACTCGTGAGCTACACCTTGGGCCTCATCAGGTGAGATGGCGGCCACTGACTGGTCTTGAATTAAAATGATAATATAATAATAATAATAACAATGTAAGTAGTTATAAAATTACCCTTAAAGAATTTGTTAATGCTTGTAATCTTGAAATACCAACACTCAGCTTTTGCGTATGTTTAAAATGATAAGTAGTGTTGGCTGTGAAATAATTTCTTGATTCCCATAATTTGAAATCATGTTTCTCTAACTCTTCCTTGGATGTATTATTTAATAAAGTACTGTCGTGTCTATGCTTTATAAAGTCGCGCAGTGTCATCCATAATCGACGTTGCCAGTTGAGTACGCCAGGAAATGCTGAGGGAATAAAAATCATTTAGATATAGATTTTTACAAATTGATAACTAAGTAGTTAGTACAAAATGTACCATTATCTACCTACACTTATAAACCCTCTACGATGCGTTCTAAAACCGCAAAAATAATTATGACCGGCATTAATATAAACTATTTATAGTTAGAACAGCTTTTCTCATCTGTAAAAATCAGGGATCGGAACCGGTTCCAAATTTCTCATACTATTTACCGTTCTATTATTGCTCAAAAACGGTTTTCATTATGGGGCATTCCACGCGAAGCGGACAGCAAAAAAAAGTTGATGTTTCCGATTTCAGTAATATTTGAGTATGTTTTACCTATATATGTCCTTGATACGTGTACCACATATTTTTGTAATATAGTGCCTAGGTAGAGATTTAAGGGACTTTGAAATTTTGACCAACGAGTGGGCATGCAGTACTTCAAAGCCGATTACCAAGTCATAAGATGATAGTCTTATGGATCAGAAGTAAATTAAACTAAAACTGTCCAATAACAAATGATTTAATTAGTAAATATGAAAAAGATTAACCAAATAAATGAAACCTAGATCTAGTGTAACACTATAAGGCCTATTAGAGGCCTAGCCGTCCGATCCCTACAGAGCGCGCGTCCGTAGTGTATGTTCTCCTCTGGGCCTCTGAGCTGCTGCTGCGGTCCTCTCCCCACTACCCTCTGCTTCGTCAGCCCGATGCGGGATGCCTGGATGACGTGTGCTCTGGTGTAGCGAGCAGGACAGACAGTCTTCCTGTGTTGCTATCCTCTTCACTCGTTATTTGTCGGTAATACGGCCGTTCCTGACTGCGAGACGTCCTCGTCCGCTCCATCACCATGGTCATCACCTGTAGTCCGAAGAAACAAAATGTTTATGATCCGTCAAAAATAATTTTATTGTCCCGTTAGGACATTTTTACTGCTCCGAAGTTCTTGCTTGATATAGTTTACTACGAAATAACGTAGTCTGCCGCGACACAGTATAGTCGCACTGCTAATCGCAGTCTGCCGGCTAAAAGCCGTACTACACGGAAGTAGTCTGCCAGCTAGAAGCTGTACTACACATAGGTAGTCTGCCGGCCCGAAGCCGTACTACATACAAGTAGTCTGCCGGCCAGAGGCCGTACTACATATAAGTAGTCTGCCGCGACGGAATAGTCGCACTGCCAACGCAGTCTGCCAGCTAGGAGCTGTACTACACATAGGTAGTCTGCCGGCCCGAAGCCGTACTACATACAAGTAGTCTGCCGGCCAGAGGCCGTACTACATATAAGTAGTCTGCCGCGACGGAATAGTCGCACTGCCAACGCAGTCTGCCAGCTAGGAGCTGTACTACACATAGGTAGTCTGCCGGCCCGAAGCCGTACTACATACAAGTAGTCTGCCGGCCAGAGGCCGTACTACATATAAGTAGTCTGCCGCGACGGAATAGTCGCACTGCCAACGCAGTCTGCCAGCTAGAAGCTGTACTACACACAAGTAGTCTGCCGCGACAGAATAGTCGCACTGCTAAACGCAGTCTGCCGGCTAAAAGCCGTACTACACAAAGGTAGTCTGCCGCGACACAACAGTAATATCGCGCAATGATTGAGCAAGGTATTGGATTGACCTATGATACTCACATTAAAAACTTTGTGCCCGTATCAGGAGTTCACTTTCTACACCACGATTTTACGCGATGACGAAGACCCACGTATACTTTCTTTAAGCCAGGATAGTAATTCTTTCAAGTTTATAGCGATCGTGAACTAAAAACTGGTGCTATTTCACAAAGTTTAGTCGTCTGATCTTGTAGACTTTATGCAACAAGCACAGAGTTGTCGCATCAATCTTCACCATTAATCGAAAAGGCGACCTGGCAGTCTTCATTCTTGATTACAATTGACATTAAACCCGTCATAGAGAATCGGACCCAGATCTAACTCTTATCCTAACTTCAAAAACAGTTATATTAATACATTTCTAACACTGTCCGTTATATTGCTAAAGAACGGGTCATCAAACAATAACATCGCATTTGTAAATACATAGGTGCACGTTTTAGCTTATCAACATTTTATTTTAAACGAGTCCTTTAGCGAAAATGACAAATAGTTATAAGTACCTAAAACTAGCTAGTATCCCTTAAACGTGGTAAGTGCTCCTATTAAAACTTCACTCTTTCATGAGCTCGACCATACCTGACGTCAAAATGTTCTAAGCAATAATGTTACTTACATTTAACTAACGTACTTTATTTAACTTCAAGAATCAACTTATTAAAAACCAGACTCAATGCTTACATTTGCAGTTGCCAACAGACTTAAAATAAGCATCGTCAACATTATACGATTACTTTCTACTCTCTATTAATAACTTCAAAATATCGGTCTCTTTTTTTTCGATATAAGATCTTTAACCCACTATCAACTTACTATACGATACTAATGAAACTGTAATCATGTTACAACTAATTGATATGAATTGAAACATTGTTGCTTGAAAGATGTGTGACGCAAGTTTACATTGTTACTTAGGACGTTTGGTTTTTTTCAAAGCGCTGTTTCGTGAAGCATGACTCAACACTATGCCCCTTTTTCTGGCAGTAGGAACATATAATTTTAGATTTGTTATTGTGAGTAGATGTTCCTGGACCCGTGCTCGTATTATCAGTCTTTGTCAATGCGGTTACATTGGAATTACCACCCTTTGTATCATCTTCGCGCGGATTTTTACAGCAGTGACTACGTTTATGACCTACACCACCACAATTATAACATTTGACTGTATCGCCGGATCTACTCATCCCTTGTCCGCGGAAATTCGTTACCATAGGTCTACTATTCGAACGGAAAGAGTCGTGGGAGGAAACACGCAATTCACTTTTAGGCTTTACATATACCGACAAAAAATCAACAATTTGTTGCGGTTTGAGTTTCGCGTTGGTAGCTGCCGCTTTAATCTGCAAATCCGTAATGCCTCGGAGGACTATCGCTGTTTTAAGGTCATCAGACAAACCGGTCACAATATTTAAACGTAACAATGTACGTCGCGCATATTCAGCATATGTAACGAAACCTCTCGAGTCAGTACCCATGACATCATAAAGCACAGTTGCAACATCTATGTTTTGTGGACAGAGGGAACGGAAATCAATTTTAAAATTACTCCAGGTGCGGTCGTTGGTCACCCAATCATTAAGCCACGATCTAGCGTCACCTTTAAGACAATTTGCAACCCGCGATAGGCACTCATTGTCGGCCCAACGATTTATTTCACGTGCTCGATCTACCTCTGCACACCAAACAATAAAATCATGAAATTGCGGGTCAAAATTTGAGATATAATAATGGGTCGGTCTTACTTGCATTAACGACGTAAGTGCTCCCACGATTCTCTCTGTTACCTCGTCGCTGGGCGGCTCAGTCACAGTTGTCGGGCTATTGTCAACCCTAACGGCACTGTTCGCCGGAACAAACTCAGTTGCTGACGACGCAGACTGCGGCGGCAGTGCCGGTGTTGTTGATCGCTGCGGAATAGAAACGGAAACAGCACAACGATCTGATAAAGGCGATGCTGTCCGCGGTATTACAGGGCTTAACCTATCCTCAAATCTCCCCAATTTTTGTAAAATCGTACTTAACATCGTTTCACTTCCACTGTGACTACTGTTTCTACGCCGTTTACGTCTATTACTTTCCGACATTATTTTCAACAAAACTAATTAAATAAATGAAATTGTCCGGATGCCACTGGCGTAAATCACCTATCCCACTTCTGATCTTATGGATCAGAAGTAAATTAAACTAAAACGGCCCAATAACAAATGATTTAATTAGTAAATATGAAAAAGATTAACCAAATAAATGAAACCTAGATCTAGTGTAACACTATAAGGCCTATTAGAGGCCTAGCCGTCCGATCCCTACAGAGCGCGCGTCCGTAGTGTATGTTCTCCTCTGGGCCTCTGAGCTGCTGCTGCGGTCCTCTCCCCACTACCCTCTGCTTCGTCAGCCCGATGCGGGATGCCTGGATGACGTGTGCTCTGGTGTAGCGAGCAGGACAGACAGTCTTCCTGTGTTGCTATCCTCTTCACTCGTTATTTGTCGGTAATAATAGATATAAATAATTAAAGTAATGTATTTATTACTTCATTTAGTGAGGTTTTAACTGAATTTTTGGATACGAAAAAAAAATTTTTTTTCATTGAAAAAAATGCGATTTAATTTTTTAACCTTGTGTTCGCGCATTCACGCTCATAGCGTGGCGTCCTGCCCCGCGCCGCGCTTGGCGCTTGCCACCTGCGTGAGTTTGGAGATTACAGTTTTTCTTTAAGATAGTTTGATATATTATGATATTTAAATTAAAACGATTTTTTTTTATTAATTACATGTTTATTTACAAATTTTTACAATTTTAAATGCTCCGCTATTACTCTTGCATTTTACCATAATACCTTCAGTTATAGGAATGAAGGCATGATATTTTTTTGTGCCTGGTATTGTAGTGTAGCTGCCGACTCAAATCTGCTTTTTAAAAACAATCTACGTATTTTGTTGAATATCCTCTTTTTGAGCATAGAAAACATGCGTTTGGGGCAATGTTTTTTTCGCCCATTCGTACAAACGCTAGCTCGAGTCGCCAGACGTTTTAAGTTGCCCCCAAGTCCATCACATGGCCCTTTGCCATGAGAAGTGGCATGAAAATGAAATTCTGCTTCTGTACCAAAATCCTGTTTAAAATAAAATAGATTAATGAAATTAAACCCGTTTTTGAAGTGCTGAGGTGCACCATCAGTAATATAAATATATTTCTTAGTTGATATGCTCTTTTCTTGAAGATATCAACTAACCTACTCTCTAAACATTTCGTTCGGGTTCATTGGCGGCTGTTCGGCCATATTCGTTTCTGCTCTGAGCGCCTTCGAGCAAAAACCGAATACGCTATTAATAAAAAAAAATATTTACAAAAGTGTAAATGTAACATATTATAGTATTATTAAAAATATGCGAAACATTCCGTCAGAAGTTATTTTATTTCAATGATAGTTTCACTAAACTCACGCAGGTGGCAAGCGCCAAGCGCGGCGCGGGGCAGAACGCCACGCTTCGGCAGTGTTTCTAGTATAGCTCCTAAACCACTTTCACGCCCATTATAAAACTTAGCACGAATGTTCCTTACAATATTATCTATTTTTAGAAAAAAAAAAAAACTGTAACCTTGATTTTCACGAACTGTCTTAAAAACCTCACTAAATGAAGTAATAAATACATAACTTTCATTATTTATATCTATCATCTTATGACTTGGTAATCGGCTTTGAAGTACTGCATGCCCACTCGTTGGTCAAAATTTCAAAGTCCCTTAACTCTCTAACTAGGCACTATATTAGAAAAATATTTGGTACACGTATCAAGGACATATATAGGTAAAACATACTCAAATATTACTGAAATCGGAAACATCAACTTTTTTTTGCTGTCCGCTTCGCGTGGAATGCCCCTTATGTTCTTTCATAAACCGTAAACATAAAATTTCGTGACACAACACAGAAAAAATCGCAAAAAAGCGAAAAATGTCTACTGCTTTTCAGATTTTTGCAATGTTGACCCTAAAGGACTAGTTTTTGGTCATAGCTTCTCAAGGAGTTTTTGAAGAAGACTATATTAGCTACTATATATGAGACTAAAATTGTCACTGTACACCCAATAATTTCTGAGATAAAGCAATGCAAAGCAGAATTCATATTTTTTTCAGAACTGCGCAATATTTTAGAAACCACTAGAACAACTCTAGCAGGATGTATTTCCAATTACCTTCGAACGGAGTGTGTTAGTGTTGCTCGTGTGCAGTCGACCCACCTGCAGCATTATTATATGCTACTAGCTTTTGAACGCGACTTTTTATGCACATAAACATTAACATTTAAACTCCCGTTTTTCCCGTTCATTTTTGGGAAATCCTCTCTTAGTGCTTTTGAAATAATACATCATTATTACTCACATAATGTGTATAAGTTCCAAAAAACCCGTCGAGTAGTTTAGATGAAAGAAAATGAAAACCAACTTTTTTTTTTTTTTAAATTCTCATAAACCTGCAGCATTTCAGGATGATTTTTTTTGGAAAATATCATCTTACATCTGGGCTAATACATTAGCAAAACGGCAATCAATTTGGCTTCTGGGGCCGATACCCCATACAAACGCGGCTATACTTTTGTTGCAAATGCGTCCAGTAGTTTTCGAGTTAAATCCGGACATACATACATATTTCAAGTTTCAGACGCGACTTATTCTACAGGCTTATTATATTAGTATAGATATAGAAATTCCAAAGTCTGAAAAGCTTTATCTCGGAAAGTATTTGGTGCACATGAGACAGTTTTTGTCTCATATTGTAGCAAATTTAGTCTTCTTTTAAAACACCCGGAAAAGCGCACAGTTCCCGCGGGAACGCGATAACCAAATTCCACGCCGGCGACGTCGCGGGCAGAAGCTAATATTATACAAAAGACTTACTTGCTTCTGACCAATGTCTGCTGGTAGCTGGAGGCACATCAGCTAACATTAAGAGCCGTGTTGTGTCACATCCATACATAGACAGCAATCTCTCTGGGTTTTCTCCATTGTGTTTAGATTTGCTCATCTTTTCCCATTGTGCTACTACAGGTTCCTGTGTGTGTATTTCTTTATATTCAGATCCAACTTTCTCAACATTTCCCGCTGGGATATATCTCCCAGAAGATTTTAATTTGTATGACTGTCCCATTACCATACCTTGCACTAAAAGTTTTCTAAATGGTTCTTCAAATTTGGTCCAGCCAAGGGAAAACAAAAAGTAGCTCATAAACCGAGCATAATAGAGATGTAACACTGCATGCTCTTTCCCCCCAATATAAATATCTACAGGAGTGCATCCTTGAAGATTTTCTTTTGCAAATGGCGAATGGCTATTTGTAGGATCCAAAAATCGATAGTAATACCATGAGGAGTCAACAAATGTATCCATGGTGTCTGTTTCTCGTTTACTATTTGAATTACATTGTGGACATTTACAATTTACCCAATCATCTACTGCAGCCAAGGATTTGTTACCTGGTTTAGAATAGTTTTGTCTTGGAAGTTTCAGTGGGAGCTGATGATAAGGCACGGGAACTGCACCACATTTGGGGCAATGTATTATTGGGATGGGAGTGCCCCAGTACCTCTGCCTAGATATAAGCCAATCTTTAAGTTTAGAACTAACTAAATGGCCTCCTACGTTTTTAGCCTTAGCCATATCAATTGCTCTTTGGTTCTCAGCTTCTATATTTATACTCAAGTTATCAGATTTCAATGCATGACCAAATATTTGAGCCATATTTTTGTCATTTTTATCCACAGAAGGGCATGCTATATACACTTCTCTTCCTTCTGCATAATTTACATTGTCACTAATATAGACTGGCATTTCAGACCCTGTGAGTGGATTCAGAGCCTTCAGCATTTTAAAACCCCTGTCTGATAATTCTTGTAGAATTACATGTGTGCTACTTATTGTAAGGAATTCTCCATAGATAAATTTGAAAGGTTCAGATGCCCACACATCAAATGACTTCAAGTGGTCACCTAATATCATTTCAAATTTCACTACAGTCCCATTGCATTCACCAATCCAGTGTTTTTGCAAATTTATTATATCTTTCCAATTTTCCAATTGATCACTATTAAGCCCATCAAAAAGTTTTTGTGCATACAGTGTAGTTTTAATGAACCACTGTGTGAGTATTTTCTTCTCCACCTTGGCGCCTGAACGCCAGGAGCAGCCTAGTTCATCCACTTGCTCGTCAGCCAGCACAGTTTGATCCACTGGGTCCCAGTTAACATTAGCCTGAAATTAAGTTATTGGAGTTATAATAAAAGGCAAAACTAATCTATAGAGGTTAAACATGTAATTTCTGGATTATTAAAATGCATTCAGCAACAGAAGTAATTTTTTGATCTTAGATAATAAAAGAGCAGAACCCGGCGTGTCTTTACAAAGTTCAAAAAAGGAACAGGGGGGTCTAAGGATGTAAATATGGTAGACCACAAAACAGCGATTTTTAGAAATCTTTTCTGTCTGTCTGTCTGTTTGTTAGAGTTAATCTCCAAAACTACTGAACCGAGTAGAATGCTGTTGTCAAGGGTAGATAGAGCATCATTTGGAGCAACATATAAGCTATGTTTGATTAAAATTGGATGTCGGAAAGAAAACTTATCGGCAATTTTATATTCCACGCATAAGAAGTCGCGGGCAGAAGCTAGTACAAAATAAAAATGTGCCATTAACTCACAGTGCTTTGGTATGCTAGCCCCTTTTCATACAACTTTAAAAATATATATTGAGTCCATTTGTAATAATCGGGATCACAAGTAGATAATTCTCTACTCCAATCAAAGTTTAATCCCAAATCAAACAGTTGTTTCTTCATAGAAACAATATTGGAGGCTGTCCATAACTGAGGTTCAATGTTCCTTTCAATGGCTGCATTCTCTGCCGGCAATCCAAAGGCATCCCACCCAATAGGATGTATAACTGTTTTACCATTAAGTCTATGGAATCTGGCTATAGTGTCTGATATGGTGTATACTCGCACATGGCCCATGTGCAAGTTTCCTGAGGGGTATGGGAACTGAGCCAGAACATAGTACAAATTGTCATTTTTTTTGGACTGTTGTAGAGAGTTTGGATTTTTGTTAAGAACTTCTTGAGACCAATGATTTTCAATTTTTAATTTGATTTCGGAGTTTAAGTCTTCCGGCTTAAAAGAAGAAAATGTTGACAGGTAAGAAATGTACATAAAAGCTCATCAATTGGTTTTCTGAATAAAATAATCGGTCAGTTTACTTTTAGTAGCTATTTATTATTAATAGGTAATCCACTTAAAGTCCCAGTAATGCATTACAATACAGGAAGCCGTGGTGGCCTAGTGGTTCGACATCCGCCTCACATGCAGAGCGTCAGGGGTTCGAATCCAGCTGGATGTGTGTGAAGTCCCCAAATCGCACTGGGCCCGCGTGGGGTCTATAACCCAAGCCCTCTCGTAATGAGAGGAGCCCTGTGCCCAGTAATGGGACGTAAATAGGTTGTCGTGGTTTTAATTCTTACCCATAGTCCTAAACTTCCATTAACGGATCTAAAGGTTGATAAAAACGCTTGGAGTTTTTTAGGTCCATCTATTGACCGTGTCTTCAGTACTTGAAAAAACATGATTTTACTGCAAAGATAAATTTCACTGGTTAATAAATATGTACACTTATAAGCTCTAGTGTGCATACGCCATTATATTTAAGCATTTAAGCTAAGTATTTAAGGTTGGCCCTGTTATTATTGAATTTGTGACTGACATTTGTCACAGATTAGTAAACATTTGTTATCTCAGTATATATGGACGCAGTTCTGCAATGCAACCAACCAACCCACACACAAACACACACCTATCAAAATTGAGTTAAATACAATGCAATCATACACATTTGTCTTAATATGCCGATAGGTTTTAAAATGCACCTTACACCTTGCATATAAAAATCAAAATGATCCGACCACTTAAACCTATCAAAACAATATGTTGACAAAGTTACCATTCCACAAAACAGCAAATCCATATTTTATAAACAAGTGCGCCGTCTAAACTGTGTTCTGTTATACCTCATAGACGTATAATTTTATAACTCTAGAAGAGACCGAGCGCGGTTGGATCCCGTTTGCAAAATAATGTCGGAGCGGAGTTTTAAGTCGGTTTTTTGTTTATTACTTTTTTCGGCTGCAGTTTCCAAACATTACTATAGAAATACATAAGTAACTCTGAAGTCTTCGAAATTGACACCAAAATCATCTACGTGCTAGCAAATTTTGAGGAATTCCCTCATTTTCTCATGGATTCCATCATCAGAACTGAACTTCAAAAAATTTCAAAAGACTTAAAAAAAAGAGGATTAAGAAAATTGAGAACCCTCAATTCGTCGGAATCATTTTTGTTAAATTTATTATGTATGTTCACCAAAAATAAATAGTAAACATGAACCGATTCCGATAATTCTTTTTTTGCTCGATAGGTGGTACTTCCAGGTTGATCCCCAGGTTGAATTTTCGGTCAGCTCCAGAATCTTCCTTAGCAATGCCAAAATCCAGGATCACTTTTGGAGAATATACAAGCGCGTTAAAATCTGTTTCGAAGAGGGGATTAATTTGTGTTTGAAATAAAGGGGTAGGGATGCTTTGAAGTTTCAAGAAGCTTTTCACAATTCTTGGAGTTTCCTTGTGAGACCAGTACCTATTTTGAGTCACTTCTTGAACAAGAGTTTCTAGTCGGGGAAGAATCGGGTGGTTAGAAAGTGACAACGCTTTAAAGACATACCTATCGGCCAGATATTGTCTCCTTATAAAAAGTGGTGGATCCACACATTCCACCTGCATGGCATTCTTAGGAGAAGATTTCATTGCGCCGAGTATGATTCGCAGGCATTTCGCTTGTATAAGATCTAACTTTTTCAAAGCTACTTTACTGCAGGGCTCTAGGATGAAGCAACCGTAATCGAATTGGCTCCTGACCAGCGCGTTATACACTAATTTTTGGCAGTAAGGATGGGATCCCCACCAGACACCTGAAAGGGCGCGGAGAACATTGACTCCTTTTTCACATTTACCAATTATGTAATTTAAATGATGAACGCCTGTCATTTTTGAGTCCAGGAAGACTCCAAGGAATTTCACCGATTCCCTGTTTGGAATTGCTTCGTCGTCATAAAAGATATCGGCAACCGGAACCGTTCTTTTCCTGGTGAAAGACACTGTACAACTCTTGGCTGCGGATAACGAAAGGCCATGTTCATCCAACCAGTCTTTTAAATAGCTAAGTGCCTCGTTCAGACAAGCGGAAGCTGCTTCTATGGTCTCGGATGAGATAAATAGGGCCAGGTCGTCTGCATACTGCAGTACTTTACAGAAAGGCGAAAGAGTGCATTCCAGGTCGAATGTATATATACTGTACAGGAGTGGGCTGAGTACCGAACCTTGGGGAATACCCTGCCAGAGGGTCCTAACTGGAGTGTGAGGGCTATCCGTTCTAATCTTGATCGTTCTACCCATAAAAAGCTTATAGACAAAATTGACTATCCTCTCAGGAATGCTCAGCTGTCGCATCTTTGCTCTGAGCACCGGAAGAAGCACATTGTCGTAAGCTGCAGAAATATCTAAGAAACAACCCACCAGATGTTCTTTTTTAGCAAGGCTCAGATGTATATCGCTAGTAAGGATGCTTAGACTATCCATCACACTTTTGCCCTTGCGGAAGCCAAATTGGGTATCCGCGAGTATTCCTTGGTTTTCCATAAGCCATTCCAACCTGTTTTTAATTAAATGTTCAAGAACCTTACTAAAAGTTGCCGAAAGAGCTATAGGGCGGTAAGAACTTGCTTCATTTGGGTCTTTGTTCGCTTTAAGGAATGGTAGAATTATTTGACTCTTCCACGAATCAGGAATGACTCCCGACTCGAAAAAGCAATTTAAGAGCTTGAGAACATATTCTCGACCAGAAGTGTTAAGTCGCCTTAGAAAGCAATAAGGTACGCCATCTTCTCCAGGAGCCGTATCGCGAAGACTGTCTAGGACAAGTTCCAGTTCGGACATCGAAAAGGGATTATCAAAAGAATGTTTCGGGAGGGGGGGTAGGGGAAAGTTTAAACAGGACTCATCAGGGACGGATGGTGGGGCGAGTCTATCTGCAAAGTTCTCCAGCCAGGAAGAAGTGTCATTGGAGGAGAGACCGACGTTACTACAGGAGCCTCTATATTTTTTAATGTTTCTCCAGATCAATGATGGTGGGGATCTTGGGGACAGACCTTCGCAAAATCCCTTCCAGCCTTTTTTCTTTTTTTTAAAAAGAAAGCGTTTAGTTTTTGCTGAGATTCTTTGGAATGAGATAAAATCATCCGTGTTTCCAGATTGGTTATAGCTCGACTCTGCGTCATCTCTTTCCTTAATGGCAGCTGTACACTCATCGTTCCACCAAGGTGGAGAAGCAATTTTGGGATCAGATTTGAAACTTTTCTTGGGAATAGACTGTTTGGCGGCTTCGTGCGCAAGATTGATAAATCGAGTGTACTGTTCCATGGGGTTATTATAAGGGTCGGGATCTAGTTCGTGCAATTTACTGTCAATGTAAGAGGTATACTTAGGCCAATCAGCCTCTTTTATTTTATATTTCAACAGAGGCTCAGGCTTTACAGAAGGGGTTACGGAGAGGGGTTTAGAAATGAGTATGGGGAAATGGTCGCTACCGCCTGACTGCGCTGTAACCCTCCAGGAGAGTAAAGATGATAAGTTAGGGGAGCATGCCGTCAAATCCAGAACAGATTTAGGGTTCTGCCCAGGATATACTCGATGGGTTGGGGACCCATCGTTAATTATACATACATTAATATCGTCAAATAAATCTAAAAGAAAAGATGAAAATACGTCAGTGTGGTGGGAGCCCCAAGAAGTGTTATGACAGTTAAAATCGCCCATAATTATAAGAGGAGGAGGAACGGAGAATAAGAGGGTGGACAGGTCAGGAATTAAATTAAGGTTAGGATGAGGTATGTAGATTGAGATAAAATTTATGTTCATGATTTTTGCTGCTACTGCATTTATTTCAGGGGAATGGGGGGGAAGCGGTATTTGAGAGAAAGTGAAGCATCGTTTGATCAATAAAGCACATCCTGCACGACCATCATCGCGGTCCTCCCGGAGACACGAGAAACCCGGCACCCTAAAACGGGAGCGAGGGGTCAGCCACGTCTCCGAGATGGCAGCGACTGATACAGAATGTGTGTTAATGAGGTTTATAAGGTCTTGCTTTTTAGGGATAACACTTCTAGTGTTCCATTGTAGAAAGTGAGTCAGACCCGTAGGGGCCATTGATGGACGAGAGTTTTTCGGCGAGACTAATCATCATTGGGGCAACGTCGTTCGGTAATATGTCACTCCATTTGGAGATGATATTGGTGAGGAGCTTGAACAATAGCTCAAAGAGGTCTTCATTATGGGTAATATGAGACCTACTTGATGGGCCAGCAAGGGCATGGCCATTTGGAAGCTGCGAAGAAGGGGTTCGAACTATGTTTCGATGGGCCTGTTGGTCATACCCTTCTGGAAGGGGAGACCTCACTCGAGGGGTGCGAACTACTGTCTTGCGGTAGGATGTAACGCTTGATGGGGTTGGGGGGTGAGAATTGAAAGCTGGTGAAGGTGCATGTTGCCTTGGATTTTCTGGGACAGGAGCAAACATAGTTTTTGCTATGTCTGCATATGGCCGGCGCACTGCGGGGAACCGCGCGGAAGCCTCGGCATACGAAACGTTCTCCTCTGCCATCACTCGTTTGATTGCTTTTTGTCTGGCAAATTCGGGGCAGCGGTTGTCAGTTGCGTTGTGTCTACCAGAGCACAGCAAGCAGGAGGTTCGATCCTCAGGGACGTCAAAATTATCTCCATGGTGATTCTGCGCACATCTGTAGCAGCGGGCCTCAGAGCGGCATTGGGCTTGAATGTGACCGAAGCGAAGGCACTTCCTACACTGAATTGTTGGCAATTGGTATATCTCTACAACCATAGAGGTGTAGAGCGCGTATATCCTGTCTGGCAAGGTTTGACCCTCAAATATTATGACTACAGTCTGGGTGGGGACCCAACTTGGAGTTCCCTCTTTTATCACTTTTCTCTGGAGGCGACGGGCCTTTAGAATTTTCCCACTGCCCTCTTGCAGGTCAGTGGCACTGACAAACTCTTCCATCGACCATTCAACCGGGACTCCACGTACTAAACCCATTCGTGATACATTGTAAGATGGAATTGATGCGGTTAATTTACATCTAGCCAAGCAGGGATGATGTACCAGGTTGTTAGCATCTTCTGCAGACTTAAGCTCAACTGACACTCTATTTCGGCCAATGGACTTTATACCATCTTTTTTAATATTTTTGACACAGTTCTGTTTAAATGCCAGTCCTACCCTAATAGGTCGCAGGGCTAACCCTGAGTTGGTCGTATCTGTGACACGTGAAACGTGGACCAAGAATGGGCCACGATCGTCCTTCCCGTACGTTCGAGAATCACTCTCTAGCGAAGGATGCTTGTACATATTGGCAATGGATGCATTCGCGATTTCGGGGTCGGTGATAACTTTTTTACCCGCGGTTTCGTGATCTCTCTCATTGTCAGGTAGCTGACGAGCCGAAATAGGTCGCTTTCTAGTGCTTTGACTCTCAAGGAGATCGGTACCTTGACTATCTTGCAATTCTATTTCGGCTTGTCCTCCACCCTTATCAGGAGGTTCGCTTTCCTCCATTTTTCAGTGGCCGAAAGGCCAACGGCCACACACGCGTAAACTACAGCTACTACTTACCCAGATTTAGTATACCAACCACCACCAAATGAATAAAAAGGATTTTTTTTTTTGTTTTTCAAGGAAATAACCTAAAAACACGAACAGACTCACTCAACGCGCTTCTGTCAACGGTTTCGAAAAAAGTTTTTTAAAAACGCTTATTGTCACGCACGGCGCACGCTCGGTGACAGAACTTTGGATTGGACACCGTGGAAGTGGGGACATATTACGTGTACGTTAGACCGCGTCTATATTATTTACGTCTATGGTGGTGATGGTGAAATGGAAGTTGTTTAGCTAAATCCTGACTATTAATCTATCTTATAATGATCTTATATATAAAAATGAATTGCCGTGTGTTAGTCTGGCTAAGGCTCTGAACTGCTACAGAACTGCTGGACCGATTTGGCTGATTCTTTTTTGTTTGTTTAGAACAAAAAAAAAACATGGAAAATCTAAAGGAAAAATAACTTTGTATGGGAATCCGTGGTGATACGAAGTTCACCGGGACAACTAGTAAGTATCTTCTATTATATATAGTCACTTGGGGCAATTCCGTGGGTGGGGTAATTTCGTATTTTTATTAATGTTACTAAAATGCAAAAATTAGAAGCTAATACCCACCGCTGCCTACTCGTACTCTATAGCAACTACCCAACAAGAGAAATGGTAATCCCGATTATTTTGCGTTACAGCAATAACTTTAAAATACGAAATTACCCCAAGTGACCTTAATATAGTACATTACAGACCTAGGGTGGTAAATTCGTAAATGTCCCAGATCGCAGGTTTCTGTGGCCCGAACCGAAGGTGAGGGTCATAAATATGCGATCTGGGGCTTTACGAATTACCGCCCGTGATTTGTCAAAAGTTTTACGTCTTGCCTTGGCCAAGAAGTGAGATTTTCTCTCCGCGTAGCGGGCAGAAAATCCCACTTTACGGCCAAGGGTGACGTAATAGTAGATTGTTTATCAAGGGACTAAAACAAGCCATTATGACACGAGATGTTTAGCCACCCGAGCAGAGCGAGGGTGGCTATAGTTCACGCGTTAAACACTCTGCTTTTCACTTCGAATGCGAGGAAAAAAAACGAAGTTCCATACAAAATTACGATATTTATTTTAACAAAGTAGATAACCGGCTACTTCCCGATGACCTAGAATCATGAAATTTGGCCAGAAGCAAGGTCTTACAGCACACGTACAGGAATAAATCTGATAACCGTAAATATTATATATTTTGGTGCAAGAAAAGCCAATTTACTAATACAAACTTATCATTTGCGGTTGGCGCAGTATCCGTGTCTACTTCAGCAACCGCAAATAATAAGTTTGTATTGTTAAATTTGCATCATCAAGTTTCTAGGTACGGAACCCTCGGTGCGGGAGTCCAACTCGCACTTGACCTGTTTTTTTATCACGTGACGTTTTGAATGATATTAAGCCAACAGATTCAAAATATTTTAAAACTAATTGGGTCATGCATTATTAAATGTATTCACTTTAAATAAAACAAGATTCATAGGTATTCGTAATCATTAAATCGTGTTTCACGAAATTAAATCGTTTTTTCACCCCTCCTATTCGAAAAGAAGTGTTTTGTTGCCCGTTTAGAGGGAGCAAAATTCGATTTTGCTCCCTCTTCGCTTTTTTTTAATTTTTTTTCATTTCTGCCCCGCTAACAGGGAGCAAAATACGTTTTAGCAGTGCGTTCACGGAGCTGCGGAGACTGTAAAAAGTTGTTTTCAAAAGTCGTATCTTTTTCGTATTTAGAATTTTATATATCGGCGTTTTACATAAATACTTTAATAATGCACATACTAAAAATCCATAAATTCATAAATATATACTTACTTTTGATAAATTATTTTCTTTTTTTTATTTTCAATTTGGCTGAATGGTGCAGGCCAATGCCGTAGCATTCCTCGCAAACTCGTCGTGTGATCGAATTAAAAAAAAACTCGAACCCGCGAATTTCGTGAGCGCTCATTTCCGTGCCGTATTATTTTACACTTAATTTCCAAAATAAAACGTACTTTATGTAGTGTTATGAATTATTTCGTAGAGAATGAATGAAATCAAAAAGTGATTTAAGTGATGCAATGTATTGGGATCAACACCTCTGAGAATTCCAAAGGAATATTATGTAAGTAGGTAATATGAATTGCACAGCCCTTTTTTCATTTTATCGCAAATGTATTAAAAAACTTTGTTTGATACATGACCGAAATTGTCATAAAATGTATTTTTTTCACATTTGTTAAAATTTACCTATTATTATGAACGCAACGCATGCGAGCATGACAGAATATAAATACAATGAAGTAGTAGAGATTCTTCAATATGGAAGCCATTTTCGCCTTCTGCCTATGAATTTATGATAAGCGCGCGAAACACACGTTCTTTTTAACCTTGTTTGTTTCTAAATGTATTATTTTTTTGTTTTACTTAATTTAATGACAATGATGAACGAATGATCTTATGATTTTCTCATAGGAGGGGTGAAAAGCAGAGTGTACAACACGGTAGCAAACTTATTTATGCCTTGGGTGACAAAGCTTGAATCCTTCGCTAGCTCAAGATTCCACGCTAGAATCCCTCGCTTACGCTCGGGATTCTATAATGGAATCTTTCGCGTCGCTCTGGATTCAATCCGTCACCCGCGGTAAAATATACCATTTTGCTCCCTAGTCATACAATCTACTATTTCACGCCCTAGACATTGTCTAGGTTCACTGGAAATGGGAATAATCCTTCTTTCACAAACTCTGTGGTTGGCTGTTTAGGCGGGTTTCCAATGTCAATTAAAAAAATTTTACTTTAGTCCCTAGAGACTAAAAAAGAGCTTTAGTCCCGATGTGCAGAGACTAAAGTAACATTTTAAGAGCATGTGAAGTGAAATAGTCTTTAGATTGTTTATCAAGGGACTAAAACAAGCCATTATGACACGAGATGTTTAGCCACCCGAGCAGAGCGAGGGTGGCTATAGTTCGAGTGTCATTATGGTTGTTTAGTCACGCGTTAAACACTCTGCTTTTCACTTCGAATGCGAGGAAAAAAAACGAAGTTCCATACAAAATTACGATATTTATTATAACAAAGTATGACCTAGAATCATGAAATTTGGCCAGAAGCAAGGTCCTACAGCACACATACAGGAATAAATTTGATAACCGTAAATATTATATATTATGGTGCAAAAAAAGACAATTTACTAATACAAACTTATCATTTGCGGTTGGCGAAGTAGCCGTGTCTACTTCACCAACCGCAAATAATAAGTTTGTATTGTTAAATTTGCATCATCAAGTTTGTAGGTACGGAACCCTTGGTGGGCGAGTCCAACTCGCACTTGACCTGTTTCTTATCACGTGACGTTTTGAATGATATTTAGCCAACAGATTCAAACTTGAAAACTATTAATATATTTTAAAACTAATTGGGTCATGCATTATTAAATGAATTCACTTTAAATAAAACAAGATTCATAGGTATTCGTAATCATTAAATCGTGTTTCACGACATTAAATCGTGAAAATATATTTTTCACTTCACATGCTCTTAAAATGTTACTTTAGTCTCTGCACATCGGGACTAAAGCTCTTTTTTAGTCTCTAGGGACTAAAGTATTTTTTTTTAAATTTACATTGGAAACCCGCCTAAACAGCCAACCACAGAGTTTGTGAAAGGAGGATTATCCCCATTTCCAGTGAACCTAGACAATTTCTAGGGCGTGAAAAAACGATTTAATTTCGTGAAACAAGATTTAATGATTACGAATACCTATGAATCTTGTTTTATTTAAAGTGAATTCATTTAATAATGAATGACCCAATTAGTTTTAAAATATATTAATAGTTTTCAAGTTTGAATCTGTTGGCTAAATATCATTCAACACGTCACGTGATAAAAACAGGTCAAGTGCGAGTTGAACTCGCGCACCGAGGGTTCCGTACCTACAAACTTGATGATGCAAATTTAACAATACAAACTTATTATTTGCGGTTGGTGAAGTAGACACGGCTACTGCGCCAACCGCAAATGATAAGTTTGTATTAGTAAATTGGCTTTTTTTGCACCAAAATATATAATATTTATGGCTATCAGATTTATTCCTGTACGTGTGCTGTAAGACCTTGCTTCTGGCCAAATTTCATGATTCTAGGTCATCGGGAAGTAGCCGGTTATCTACTTTGTTATAATAAATATCGTAATTTTGTATGGAACTTCGTTTTTTTTTCCTCGCATTCAAAGTGAAAAGCAGAGTGTTTAACGCGTGACTAAATAACCATAATGACACTCGAACTATAGCCACCCTCGCTCTGCTCGGGTGGCTAAACATCTCCTGACATAATGGCTTGGTTTAGTCCCTTGGTAAACAATCTACTATTAAAACTAATTGGGTCATGCATTATTAAATGAATTCACTTTAAATAAAACAAGATTCATTCATAGGTATTCGTAATCATTAAATCGTGTTTCACGAACTTAAATTGTTTTTTCACGCCCTAGAAATTGTCTAGGTTCACTGGAAATGAGGATAATCCTCCTTTCACAAACTCTGTGGTTGGCTGTTTAGGCGGGTTTCCAATGTAAATAAAAAAAAAATACTTTAGTCCCGGTGTGCAGAGACTAAAGTAACATTTTAAGAGCATGGTGCGTTTACATAAACGGCGTTCAAAACGACATTCACGGGCCCGTTCACAGGCACGGGTATGTAAACAGGCTGATTTTGAACGCGCTCGTGAACGTGAACGCCGTCGATCGGTCGACTGGCGGTTTTTCGGCGTCGCGTTAGTATCGCTTGCACCTTTGTGGCGTACGGACAATGACGACTTGCCGAATAAAATTAATTTCCTGGGGTGTTACCAAGTAGAACCAATAATATGGACCCCCTCAAATAAGCAACATAAATTTAAAATAATGTTGCAGATGCTTAGGAGAGGTCGACAAACTCATGAAGGAGTTCAAACGGAGAAAAGAAGTACTTACAGGCACACTATATCTCTTTTCCGTGAAAACTGTATCTTTCCGAAATAAAAAGAAGCCTACCAAATATCTCCATTACAAATTTCATTGAAATCGGTCCAGAGGTTTACGCGTGAAGAGGTAACAGACAGACAGAATGCGAAAGTAACTGTAATTTCGCATTCATAATTAGTACGGGTGGATTAAGATGCAAACTGAAAAAAAAAACATCATCGTCATCATTTTGTTTCTTTTGCCTATAAAAGTAAATGAAACCCAAAGCAGTTAGCGCCCACGAGATTAACGTCCTCGTCGTCTGCCATCCTTGCACTGACTAGCACGCCCGCGGTAGTGTAAACACCCTGCTTTTATTGTGTTTACATGAACGGCGTTCAAGACGACGTTCACGGGCACATTTACGAGCCCGGGCGCGTGTATGTAAACGCAGTATAGAAGTGAAATGATAGTTAGTGAAGTAAGCATGTGAAAGTTTAAAAAGAAGACGGCAAAGTGCCGGTCGTATGAGAGAAAGAAAAAGTGTCTCTTATTTATTTATTACGATTTATTCGTGTAATCGCATTCAATATTGCTGATGGATGGGTCAAGTGTTTTGCTATAGTCTGATGGGTCAAGTATTCGAAT
Organism: Aethes cnicana; assembly: GCA_963971205.1. Classification (NCBI taxonomy): domain Eukaryota; kingdom Metazoa; phylum Arthropoda; class Insecta; order Lepidoptera; family Tortricidae; genus Aethes; species Aethes cnicana. The sequence goes on along the minus strand of OZ020274.1, from coordinate 8,378,992 downwards.
ATATTTGATCATGGCTTTTATAGCAAAGAGAGTAAGAATAGTAGGTATTTTCTTACAAAAACCTTGATGTGGTCTGTAGGGTGTTATGGTCATTTAATCGTTTATTTATTCATTTATGTTTATGAACTGGAGAACTAGACGTTTTAGTTAAAAATACTTACCTATCATTTATGGTTGACTTTGTGCGCGGCCTCTGTAGCCATGCATTTTTCTAATTAGGTAGGTATGAAATTTATGTATTTAGAACGATCATATGTGTTGAATTTATTTTTAAAGCAAGTTCTATCTAGGTATCTATCAAGGTATAAAGGTATTGTTATGTATATGTGAACTACGTTTGTAGATACGGAGCTAGATGTCGCTGTATGTCCTAAGTGAGTGACAACTCTATCTCAGTACAGTATGCATAATGTACTCTATGGTTGTTGTAAAAAGTAAGTAGGTATATAGGTTGGGTTGTTGTGAACTTGTGGCTCGAGGCGTATGATAAGTGTTATGTCAATTCTAAAACACACAGCGTATTGTGAAGAAAGCAGTCTATGGTGTCTTAATTAATTCTATAAACATACCTGGAAACCCGGTACTTTACCGGTTTGTCACCGTCAGAGCGCGCCACTAGCACTCACTATCCGCGCGCTTTGCAGTCTCTCCTCATTAGCGTTTATGGTCTAGTCTGTGGACGTGTAAACTTTTTTCGTCGAAAAGTTTTTAAATTAGATTTTGCATATTTTTTTTTTTACTTAAAACCTTCGTAATTCCGTTGTACGAGTGCTTAATTACACGGAATATCAATTTTAATTGAGTGCACTGAGTTTTGTGTAGTGTTTATAACAAAATAGATCGCGTGCCGGGAGGCCGGCATAGGGTTGGTCTGTGCCTATAGGTCTCAGATGCGGAGAAGCGTCGCTCTTCGTGTTCGTGTGATGAGACTGCGTCGTCCCCTTTCTCGGAGGAGAAAGTTTCACCGATGCCAAGCAAGCGGCCAAAAATATCTTGCATAGAGGTTATGTATGACTCCGCTCCAAGGTATAAAGTTTTTCTGTATTTGTACATTTGCTACTACTTCACAATAATAATTTGGCATTCAGACCTAAACCAGACTCCAATTTACAATAGTAAAATTGTAATTGAATTTAGCGTTTATTGAGGAATATTCGAAGTTGCACAGATTACTTACTACTTTTCATACAGTTAAACGTCAAGTTGACAGTATTTTTATTTGGTTTATTGCTTCTTATGGGTTTATTTTAGGATTCCGCTCGCCGCTGCGTTGGTGTAAACACGTGCCCCGGGTGCAATCTTTTTTCAACTTCATTTGTGTTCGGTTTTGTTAATAAGTAGTTTTTTTTTTTGTTTGGTGGTGGTTTATATACTTTTTTGGAATAAGGTGAAGGCATAAAACTGTAAGTAAATAGATAATAATGAGTGATAAAGATCCCCCTGATAGGGGGGGGTTGGCGTCAGTCGATTCTGATAATTTTAACAATGAGGGTACCTCATCTCAAATGAACCTAACTGGTTCCTTTATCCCTTTGTCTCAATCGACTCAGATGGAAATGGAACATGATGTACCTTCAGATTCCAGGAAAAGAAATAGGGAAAAAAACATTGACTTACCAACCCCTAAAAAAACAAGATCCCCAGGGGACTCTGTACAGAGTATGTATGTTTGCCCGGGCTACAGTGATGATGATCCCCCTCTCAAGTATAATGACTCTGACCAGGGTCCATTTGTTGTTCACGTCAGTCGTAGTGAACCAGACCTTGCAGCCGGCCTCACGCTGCGCGCTTTAAAGTTGGCTCAGCTTTTACACAAAAATAATGTCAAGGGCATTTTGGAAGGATCAGTAAAATCTCTAGGCCGAAATAAAATAGCCATTAGTTTTAAGACTCCAATCTTGGCCAACGAATTTTGCAATTCTTCATTCCTGTCTGCTAATAAATTGACAGCCTCCATTCCTAGATTCCAAGTGTCTAGAATGGGTGTTATTAAGAACATTCCTACGGATTGGTCTTTGGAAGAGTTGGTTGAAGGCATTCAGCTCCCTTTCTCCTATGGAGTATCTGAGATTAAAATCATCAAAGCGCGTCGCCTACACCGTAAAGTACGTAAAGAGGGCCAAGCCCCTGAGTGGCTCCCATCCAATACAGTGGTTTTAACTTTCCACTCACAGACCCTTCCAGAGAGAATTTATGTTTACAATTCATCTATCCCAGTGAGCACGTATGAGCTACCAACCATTCAATGCCGTAATTGCTGCAAATTTGGCCACATTGCAGCTCAATGTAGGTCGAAACCCTGCTGCTACTTATGTGCTCAGCCGCACTCCGGAGACAGCTGTCAAGTTGGCCCGGAAAGATCTAGTTGTGTTTTTTGTTCTGGAGCTCATAAAGCCACTGATGCAAAATGCCCGGAACATGGTCGCCAGAAGGCCATTAAAATGGTAATGGCTGAGGAGAATATAGGATATTTTGAAGCATCTCAACGTTTTCGTCCCATCAGGACTTCATATGCTGAAACCGCTCGCATGATGTTCTCCCCATCTTCCCCTTCCCCGATCCCTTCCCCCACTTCTGGCCGATCTAGGATACCGAATTATACTGAGGAACCTGCAAGACCTTCACAAAGGTCATACAAAAAAACCGTACTAATCGAGAGGAAACTTGCTCCTTCTGAGAGAAAAGGTTATGACAAAAAAGCTCATAACGAGATCGTGAGGAACCCTGTCTCTAGCCTCCCTAATGGGTGTGCTTTAAATGAAAACATCACAACCCCTAATGAGAACCTCCTCGAGCTCCTGACAGGTCTCTTGGTCAATCTCATACACAAGTTTAGCGACTCTTTACCGAACAATGTTATGACACAACTGCAGACCATCCTCCCCCTAATTTATAATGTCCAAAGCCCTCCTCCAATGGAATGCGCAGAGTCTCAAGAATAAAAAATCTGACCTAACATATCTGCTCAATAGGTATAAGCCTGTTGCTTTTGCCGTCGCGGAGACATGGCTAAAGCCTGGCTCCCTGTTTAGGGTGCCCGGTTATGCCTGCTTCCGGGATGACAGAAGCGACGGCTATGCCGGCTGTGCTATGCTCGTCAATAGAGCATACAAATATCATTTAATAGACATTCGAAATCATAACACAGGCATAAATATAGTTGCAGTCAAAGTTCTAAATATTTCATTAATTTCGGTTTACATCCCTCGTCCTGACTGTACACTATTATTAGAATTGAAGGATATTTTAAGTAATATTCCTTCTCCGTGCATTGTTTTAGGTGATCTAAATTGTAAAAATACTTTATGGGGCTCTTCATGTTGTGACTCAAATTCCATCACCTTGTTGGACATACTTGATGATTTAAATTTATGTGTAATAAACAATGGTTCTCCAACTAGAAGAAGTTCCCCACTTCAAAATGCTAGTGCAGTAGATTTAACTATTTCCTCCTCTAGTGTTTCAGCTTCGTTATCCTGGCAAGTCCTTGATCGGTCGTTTGGTAGTGATCATTTCCCTATCCTATCCACTATTTTGAATCCCTCCCCCTCTCTTCCAACTCTCCCCCCTCTTTTAAAATATAGAACTGCGCAAGCGGATTGGGACGAATACTCGTCAATTATGGATACTAAAATCTGTGACCTGGATGAGGTCAATTCTGAAAACTTTCTAGAAATTTACTCTAAATTTGTTGAAATCATTTTTATTGCTGCTGATTCCTCAATTCCAATCAAAAATTCAGCACGTAATAAAGTCCCTTCCCCTCCCTGGTGGGACTCTGAATGTACTAATACCATTAGAGATAGAAATGTAGCTGAATCAACATATGCTGCTAATCTCACCATGGATAACTATATTTCTTTTAAGAAAGCTGTGGCCCAATCAAAAAGAATTCTCTCCAAGAAAAAGTCCAAAGGCTGGATAAGTTTTTGCGAATCTCTATCCCCTCGCTCTCCTTCGTCAGTGGTATGGAAAAAGGTGAAAGCGTATCGCAGAGGGACTATCAATGTTGAAGATGCTATATCCAATGATATAGATTTATGGCTTCCTACGTTCATAGACAAGCTATCTCCTCCTTATGTCCCATCTAAAGAAGAGTTCCCAGACATATCCCCTATCTCATCACCGCTGGTCAGAATGGATGAACCATTTACTTTCTGCGAACTCCTTTGCGCCCTAGATCACCTTCGCGATTCTTCTCCTGGGATTGATGGTATCCCTTATTCTTTTATAAAAAATGCATCTTCAACATGTAAAAAAATATTCCTACAAATTATAAACCACATATTTATATCTGGTCTGATTCCCACTTCATGGAAAACTCAAATAGTTATTCCTATTCTTAAACCTGGAAAAGATGCGAAGGATCCCCAATCATACCGTCCCATAGCCCTTTCTTCAGTTCTTGCAAAAATCTTGGAACATCTTGTTAAAAATAGATTAGAATGGATCTTGGAGTCCAGAAACATCCTTGCCAGGTCTCAATATGGTTTCCGAAAAGGAAAGAGTACTATGGACAGTCTTAGCATTTTAACCTCTGACATTCGTATAGCTTTTAGTAACAATGAACATGTTATAGGCGTATTCTTGGATGTGGCGTCTGCATATGACAATGTCAACCTCTCCATACTCAGGCAGAAAATGCACGAGCTGAGTATTCCGTTGAGATTGACTAGGATTATATGCAACCTTTACATGGCCCGTTTCATTAGTATCCGAGTAAATGGTTCTTCCCTTCCACCTAGACCCGTTTGGAAGGGCCTTCCCCAGGGCTCAGTACTTAGCCCGCTGTTATATAACTTGTATACGTATGACCTGGAATTGTCTGTTAATAGCTTTTGTAGCATACTTCAATATGCTGATGACATTGTTTTATATAAAAACTCATCCACTGTAGATGAATGTTCCAGAATGTTGAACTCAGGTCTGTCTTATTTAAACGACTGGCTCGATCATCATGGTTTATCTCTGTCAGTTCCGAAGTGCAATGCCGTTGTTTTCTCTAGGAAGAGACTTGTTCCCCCAGCTGATATATCTATCCATGGTCAGTCAATTAACAGTTCAACCACGACTAAATTTCTTGGAATTATTTTAGATCCTAAATTATCAGGTGTTTATCATTTGAATTATATTGCTAATAAATGTGAAAAGAGTATTAATGTCATGCGTTCTCTTTCTGGTGTCCGCTGGGGAAGCCACCCTTACAGTCAAAAAATTTTATACAACGCCATTGTCCGTAGCCATTTTGATTATGGCAGCCTTATTTTAGAACCCTGCAGCAAATTAGCTTTAGTTAAATTAGAAAGACTTCAAGCTAGGGGATTACGCATTATAGCAGGTGCTATGAAATCTTCTCCTATCAATGCATTACAAGTGGAATGCCTAGATCCTCCTTTGTTCCTCCGCCGTCAATACTTGGCTGATAGGTTCTTTTTAAATGTGGCTCAATACTCTTCCCACCCTATTTTAGTCAAGTGTCAATATCTATCAAACCTTTCTTCCTCCTCCAGGTATTGGGCTCATAAAGATCCCCCTCTCCTAGTTAATTCTTTTGATAAGTTCCAATCTATTCCGTTGTTTCAATTTCAGAAGAATATCCTGTTCTGTTTTGATTATGACACTCTAATCTTCCAACCTAAAGTAATTTTCGACCTGGGAGTCAAAAAGAAATCTATCAATGCTAATACCCAATTTAATGCAATTATGAATGAAAAATTTAATGACTGGTTAAAAATTTATACAGATGCTTCTAAGGTCTCTTCTGAAATGAATGTAGGTGCTGCTGTCTGGATTCCTAAATTCAAAATTATTCTAAATTTTAAATGCCCTTCCTATTTTTCGGTTTTTTCTGGTGAGGCTTTAGCTTTGTATGAGGCTGTACTATACATAAAAAGTCACAACCTTAATCGGTCCATTATTTTATCCGACTCTTTAAGCTGTCTACAAGATCTAGTCAAACTCCCTTTTCATTGCAAAGAAAACTCCTATTTAATTTTAAAGATTAAGGAATTGTTAAGAGAGTGCCATGAAATGGATCTAGAAGTTATCATTGCCTGGATTCCTAGTCATTGTGGCATTGTCCACAATGAATTAGTTGATCAGTATGCAAAGGAGGCTATCAATACCGGTACTAGTACGGACAGTAGGTGCTTCAGTCGTGATTTAAAATGTATTGTTAAACCTCAGTTGCTGCATCAGTGGAATGAAATATGGCGTTCATCTCAGCTTCACAAAGGTAAGCACTATGCGAGCCTTCAACCAGCTCTTCCGACCAGGCCGTGGTTCTTTAAGCACAGACAATTTTCCAAAGTTAACACCTCCACGATCATTAGAATGCGCTTGGGTCACCTGTGTACTCCGGTGTTCTTGGCTAAACTCAGAATCAGGGATAGTTCTTTATGCGAGTGTGGGCTGGCTGAAGGGACCCTAGAACATATATTTTTAGAATGTCCAAAAATATCTGTTCCTCTATATGATCTACTACCTCATGAGATAAGTCGTCCTATAAACCTTCACTTTTTACTCAGTCAAGTTTTTTCTCCAATTTGTTCTGTGCTTGACTCATTCCTGACCAAAAATAACATTAAACTTTAAATAAATAAAATATCTATTTATATATAAAAAAGTTCCTGTTAGTAAATTCATAATTAACCTTATAATATCCTATATATGTACATTTAATATATATTTCTAATTTCAGGTTTTGCATGGTTGGTAGTAGATTGGTGGTGGGATTTACTTCACCGAACGCAAAGTAACTGTACCGGACAAGACCTAATGTCAAAGTGGCCGTGTTTTATTCAACCTCGACATTGGCGGAATCATCGCACCGATGGGGGCCATATAACCCAAAAATTGAATTGAATTGAATTGGGTTTATTTTATTACTACCGTACCGTAATATACCGTACACTGCTCGGATTGTGGGCCAATTACTTAGCTTAATAATTACTCGAAGTTGGCGGAATTGTCTTGCATTTAGACAGATGCCCTTGATGCATTTATTAACCTTCCCTTTTTGTGGAGATTGCTGAAGGTCGATATTATATCAGTATTAGCAGTAGCTAAACTAAAACTCATTGAAAGCAAATTGTTGCAAGGACATAATCCGAGGTCTATACCTACAAGCACAGCTGAATGAAATACATATGTATACTTAATACTCCAGCAGGACAGGGAGAAAATGACTCTTAATTGTACCAACTTCCAGGTGTTTTTGTGGAATTTAAAATAAATGAGCATCTATATCTGATAGAGTTTTTGGCTAGTCTTTCAAGCTGGTTCGCTGGCAGCATTTGATCAATTGAATTTTAGAGACTTAATCAATTGAAACAAAAATAGAATGCCTTAAACAGGGTTGTAATATTTTGAGGCCAGACTCAGACATAAGAACTTAAGACATTGATTCACTGCTCTTAAGTGTTATATAGCCCGAAAGCTTGATATACGGTCACATGTATATGAATAGAGGGAATGTGCTCATTATGGGAAAAACCTATTCTTACTAACGACTTAGTGTTATCACAGATAGAGAGTGTTTATTCTCAAGGAGAGTTGTCATTATGTCACTAGAAGTATTTAGACCAATGAAAACAATAATCCGGATTTTTTTGTGAGAATGCTTGTTTGTATATAAAACATATCAAAAAGTAGGTGTGATACCCAATTTAATAAGTACATCCATTTTTGGATTATTATTTTTTCAGTCCCCCAGACCCTTTGTGTCCACAATAATATAGTTTCCAAATCGAGGGTTGCTGATAGGCAAGAATGGCCGCCCGTCTTTGAAAGGCTAAAGCTACGGAAGCTTGAGCGATTTTAGAAACCTGGGGGAGGGGCAGCAGAATAACTATTCAAAGGACTGCTAGCCTGTAAGACCATTTAGCTGAGACTTCTCAATCTGCAAAAGATGTGAGTTTCTGGTAAATGTTGGAGCGGCGGATAAGCTATTTAAAGGACTGCTAACAGATACAGTTTCAAACTAAAAAAGCTCAATTTGCAATAGCTGTAAATTATTAAATATTCATACTGCAGATCGGATACTCAGGTTACTAAATTACCAAGATTATTTTCAGTTTGAAAAGTCAGGCAATGGAGGGCGATAACTGTTTAAGAAACAGGGTATTACAGAATAGCTCCTAAAAATGAATCCCAGTTGACTCGGAGTCTTAACTTACTGGGCCTAAGATACTCTGCAGAGAGGCAGAGCATACACAGTCCTAATTTTCATAACAGAGAGTTGCTGTTTTTTCTGCTATTTTTGGGTCTTGAAATTTGCCATTACCAATCCTGTGATTCGCCTGGTACAATTGCATTGGGAATCACAGATGTTTCTTCACATCACATGATCAGGAAGAACAGGTAATACTAAAAGAGGCTAATCACCAGGTTCTCTCGGAGAGTTATTAAAAACATTGGTGGTCTATAGCCCTGGGAGACTTTTAAACTCAAATTTCATAAAAACGGGTCACTTGGTTCTTAATCACAGATGCAGCAGAAGCGGACTGTGAGATTCTACTAGATGGCTTGAATATGCCAGAATCATGACCCAGGTTGCTGCAGCTGCTGAAATTGTCATCAAAACGAATGTTATTAACATAACAGAGAGAAAGACAACAAAGCCAAGATTGTTATCTCGCGGAGAGATAATGGCATTACAGTTCACTTGATCAGAGATATCACATTTAACAAGTGACAGTTACTCCCATCTGCCACAAAGTTGGTTGGAGTCGAGCCCATGTTGGGTCGGCCATCACTTAGGTGGGAGGGCAATAGCCAATAATACAGCAGCGAGGCAGGCTTATTGGCTTAATCTTAAATGGTGGTTTAGCAAGGTGCGGGAAGACCTTCAGTCAGAAGTGACACTACCACCTAGCAGCAGTTTTTGGATCTTTACTCCTCTTTACCTATCAGTGTCACCACAGACACTATGTCACTTGTACAATGCGACAGGCATTTTTATAGTGTTTGCACTGGAGTTGCACACCAACCAAATATGAGACCAGAGCTCTGGTAGATCCAAAATAAGGCAGACCCTAAAAGAGTGATACTAAACCTAAGTCTAGTTATGAGATATTCAATATATTTTCAACTGCAACCTTTGTAAGGAGTACCTACATTAAGATAAGCTGAAATATAATCAGACAAATTATGGAAAATAAAAGAGTTAGTGAAAATGAAATATTGAAAATGATAATGAAAATTTAATGAAACTTAAATAAAAATTAAATGGAAATTAAATGAAGATAAGATGAAACAATATCTTTTACAATTGTCATATTTAATAATTGGAGAACATTGACATTTAACTTATGCACCAGTTGATCGGAGCAAATCCGAATGAACTATTGAACTACTCGTATTAGAGTTCAGAACCCACCAAGCAATACATTGATATGTGAATTTGCCCAATTCCTATCTAGTTTGTTCTTTTTGTTTAGAAACTGAACTTTTCAATGCAAGACGTTATGTTATATATGTCAGCTATATTCATATATATATCTACTTAAACTTATAAAAAGGGAACAGATAATGACTAGTTCTTAGTGTGGCATTCGTTTTAGCTTAAAAGATCTTTCAATAGCTAACTGAAGTTATCCCTCACCGGTTTCTAAATAGCGAATGTAAGGAGGAGTGTTTTCGATAATTCAAGAAGAATGGTTCTAATTTTATTATTAGTTCAGGGTATCCAGTGATTTTTTAATTCCTGTGCCAACATATCTGCTTTTCTCATACAAAACAAATCTACTTGTCCAGCTAAGTGCTAGCTTTCAGCAGGAAACTCGAAGTGAAATTGCTACTTATATTTATTTTAATATTTCGGTTGCATATCTAAAACAGTCAGATTTAAACTGATTTACTTATTTTTGACCAGGTTTTTTAATTAAAAAACGAACTTTTTCTTTCTATATAGCCAATCTGAATGTATATGTCTGGTGTCGACACACCAAAAATATATTGGTCTTATATACGACAAAATACCATAAATGGTATATATTTATATAAAGATCTTTTTGTCAGAACATATATATAGCAAAACATTGATATCTAATCTCATTATTATAACTTTTTTGTTAATTACCGGGCTGTATACTCAAAGCCTGGAATTAGCAGTGTGAGTTGATGCACAATAATATTTTAATTCTATGGATAGAAACATTTTTTTTAGGCCAGCAGTAACATCAGGATAAAAGTGGGTTAGCAATATTATGGAAACCCTTTTCTTTTACAAAAAATAAATAAAAAAATAAAAAATTTTTGTAGATATTTTATGATTCATAGATAATACTGGAGTAAGTTCAGAATGAGAGTTTCTTATCTACCTCTAGTTAAAAGGACTTTTTGTAGAAAAAGGAAAGTATAAGGAGAAATCCCTTGTATATATATAAAAAAAAAAAAAAAAAATGAAACTATATTTCTCTTGACATAACTTCTTTTCTTATTGAAGTATAATTAATTATTATGCTACTGTATAACCTTTTTAATGTTAATGGTTATAAACTTTTTATTTATAGTTACTGAGTCTCGGATCGATTTCAGAGCACCAGTTTCTGTGGTTATCAAATCAACTTAATTTAATTTTTTAAACCATAATGCAATCGGGTTATTGTGTTACATATATATGTCTTGATTGATATATTTCACATTAGCGTTTATGGCTTTTGTCACCAGCAGATACCAAACACGTCTTCACAATACGCTGTGTGTTTTAGAATTGACATAATATGAATGTTTTGCATTACAACAAAACATGTATTATGTCTTGAATAAAACACACAGCGTACAGCAAGGCTCTTGCTGGCGAGATGGTGAAGACGCCAATGAGGAGAGACTGCAAAGCGCGCGGATAGTGAGTGCTAGTGGCGCGCTCTGACGGTGACAAACCGGTAAAGTACCGGGTTTCCAGGTATGTTTATAGAATTAATTAAGACACCATAGACTGCTTTCTTCACAATACGCTGTGTGTTTTATTCAAGACATAATACATGTTTTGTTGTAATGCAAAACATTCATATTATTTGGGAAAAAGCGCGGGAAACGTGAAACGCGGCGGTCGAGTTTTGGTTTCTCCAACTTTTAAATTTAATATTTTAATCTTGAAAAGTGTCAGTGGAGTAGTTTTTTGTATATAAATTAATTCCTTTATCTGTAAATATTATTTATTTGTACATAGTTTATCATAAGTCTTCGTTCTTGGTAAGTTTTTGTAACTTTCCCTTATGGGGGTCGAGCCACCTGACCCTGGAGGTGGACTCCTCCAGGTCGCCGCTAATATAGAAATCGAGTCAAGTATGGACACGGATGCTTCCATTGGAAGCAGAAGTGATCCAAAAAGGGCGAAAATATGTTCAAAGAGGTGTAAAAATTGTAATAAAAAAGTAAAGAAGAACAATCCTTGCAATTGCCAAGAGACCTCACAGGTTCCCCAGCCTCATCCTATTTCTACTGCCAAAGCAGATATACAAACAGAAAAGGTAGATACAAATATAAATAAAAACGCTCAGGTTAGCAGGAATTTATTCTCATCTACAGATGTAGCTCCATATACCATTCATGTACAGTTAAAACAGACTGACCCGAACTCGTCCTTGCATCCAGTGACCTTTGGAAAGTTTCTCGTGAAAAATGGTTTCAAAAATATAGTAAATGGTAGTGTGAAACGCATTGGTCGGACTAGGATTACAATGTCATTTTCAAATCATCTAGATGCGAATTTGTTTGTTACTGATCCTTGCCTCGTTTCTGAAAACTTATCAGCATACATCCCGTCATTCTCAGTGACGCGGATGGGCCTAGTCCGTGGCATACCTGCTCAGTGGTCAGAGGAGGAAATAATATCTAATATCTCTGTACCTATCGGTTGTGGTAAAGTTCTTAAAGCTCGCCGTTTGAACCACAGAGTCTTTGTAAATGGTTCTGTAACTTGGCATCCGTCAGAGACTGTAGTTTTAACATTTGATGGTCAGAATTTGCCCAAAAGAGTGTTCTCTTGTTATAACTCATTGGCTGTAGAATTGTATATTTTTCCAACTATACAGTGCTTTAATTGCTGCAAGTTCGGACACACTAAAACCAACTGCAGATCGAAACCGAAATGCTTCAAGTGTGGCCAAATGCACTCTGGTCATGATTGCTCAGTCGAAGAAGATAGTGCCACCTGTTGTCTCTGTAATGGCTTTCATTTTGCCACAAATAGATCATGCCCGGAACATAAGCGGCAGAAAGATATCAAAATCTCAATGGCCAATAACTGCATCTCCTATGGAGAGGCTGTTAAATTACATCCTGCAGTTTCTAAATCATTTGCTGATGTTGTTATGACTCAACCTAAGGCGGTAAACCACTCTGGTTTAAATCATAATTCCCGTAGCCCAGTTTCAAGTAAATCCGTCCAGCCTCAAACTCAACATAGTTATAAAAAAACGGTATTTTTGAAACCGCGACAGGCTTTTAAAAACACCAATAAAGGTTATGATGTTGCAGCTCATAATGCCATTATATATGAATCCCCTATCCCATCCTCCTCTAACGGCTGTGCACTTCAGCAGAAAGTGCAGTGCAGTGATGAAAGTCTTTCAGTGGCTGAGCTTATTCAAGCATTAATATCTCTTTTAACAAGACCAGACCAGACTGCTTTACCGTCCCACGTTGCCCCCCTGCTTGAGTCACTAGTGTCGACTATTCAAAATAATGGCCAAAATTCTGCAATGGAATTGCAGAAGTATAGTAAATAAAAAGCAAGATTTAATATTTTTATTAAATAAATATTCACCTTTCGTTTTTGCCCTTTCTGAGACATGGCTCAAGCCTGGAGCTCTTCTTCGAGTTTCTGGCTATTCATGCCTCAGAGAGGACCGCTCTAATGGGTATGGTGGAGTAGCCCTACTCATTAGAGACCCCATATCATTTTCACCTTTTCCTCTCCCATCCCACAGTGACGACTTTTCAATCGTTGCTGCCATTGTAAATAACATTTGTATCATCTCTGTATATATTCCACATCCATCCTCATCTATCTTTCATGAGTTAGACCAAATATTATCCATTTTGCCTAGACCCATGTTGATTCTAGGAGATCTTAACTCACATCACCAATCTTGGGGTAGTTCATGCTCTAATTATCATGGTGTACAAGTTATCAAGCTTTTAGATGAACACAACCTCTGTGTTCTAAATACAGGTAGCCCTACCCGTCGAACAGCACCTTCAGAATCAATAAGTGTTGTTGATTTGTCTATTTCTTCTGCTGAAATTTCTTCCTCACTAACCTGGGATACCCTAGAGTCAACATATGGTAGTGATCATTTTCCAATTATTCTTTCATTTCCCTCCTCTGTTCCCACACTGCCAAAGCCTAGTCCTAGGCTCAAGTACAATTTAAATAATGTTGATTGGGAACTCTTCAAAAGCCGTGTTGAGGAGAAATTATCAAGTTTGCCCATTATACTTGATAGTGACGTAGTCAGTTGCTCAGTTGCTTTAGCCCAGATGTTCACAGAAGTAGCTGGTGAAACGTTCCCTGTAAAAAACAGTTCAAGAGGTAAAATTCCTTCTCCTCCCTGGTGGGATGCTGAATGTTCGGACGCTATTAAGAGAAGGAAGGAGGCTGAAAGACGGTACTGTCACTTAATGACTAACGAAAATTATGAACTCTACATGCAGGTTGCACGTGACACTAAGAAATTATTAAGAAAAAAGAAATTTGAGGGATGGAGACGATTCTGTTTATCTCTTAGTCCTAATGTTAAACCATCTATAGTATGGAATAATATTAAAAAATTTAGACATGCCTTTAACGAAACTTCTAGAAAGATACTTCCTCCTGACCTTGCTCAACAATTTATGGACAGATTAGCTCCTTCATCAGCCCCTGAAGAGTATGTGTTTCAACCAGCTTCGTTTTCTTTTGACCCCTCAATCCATCCTGTATTTAATGGTCCCTTTAGAATGGAGGAACTAAAAGGCATCTTGAGCAATTTGAAAGATACTGCACCTGGTGAAGATGGAGTCCCCTATTCGTTTTTAACTAATGCCAGTGATGGTATACTTTCTTATTACCTTCAAATAGTAAATACTGTGGTGCAGTCTGGTATAGTCCCAGATTCATGGCGATCCCAAATAGTCCTTCCCATTCTAAAACCCAATAAACCAGTGTCTGATGTCTCTTCATATCGTCCAATTGCCCTTTCCTCAATTTTCGCAAAAGTTGCAGAGCATTTAATCAAAAACAGATTAGAGTTTTATGTCGAAAATAATAAACTATTGGCTAATAGCCAATTTGGTTTCCGTAAAGGCATGTCTACTTATGACAGTTTGGCAATATTTACCTCAGATATACGCTTGGCTTTTTCCAAAAATCAATCGGTTCTAGCTGCTTTTCTCGACATAAGTGCTGCGTATGACAATGTCTTGGTGTCAGTGTTATCTGAAAAATTACACAAATTAGGTATTCCAAAAATGCTAACCAATTTCATAGTTAATTTTTTATCTGAAAGATCCATTAGTCTTGTCATAGATGATAACAACAGGATTACCCGTTTAGTGTGGAGAGGTCTTCCACAAGGATCTGTGTTAAGTCCTCTGTTATACAACATATATACATTTGATTTAGAACCATCTTTGACTGGTTCTGTTAAAGTTTTGCAGTATGCTGATGATTTACTATTGTACTCATCAAATCTTTCAGTAGAACAGGCCAGTAGATCTATCACTTATTCTCTTAATTTGTTAAAACTATGGTTAGATGCTAATGGCTTAGAACTCTCGGTTTCAAAATGTGTAGTTGTACCATTTACTAGAAAGTTGTTTCCTCCTCTGATCAATGTATCATTTGAAAACCATCCCATTTCAGTTAAAACTGAAGCAAAGTTTTTAGGGCTAACTTTAGATAGTAAATTAACTGGACTTCCACATTGTGAATACATAGTCTCCAAATGTGAAAAAAATATTAACATTCTTAGAAGTGTGTCTGGAGTCTGGTGGGGGGCACACCCTTTTTGTTTAAAACTGATGTATAATGCTTTGATAAGAAGTATCCTTGATTATGGATCATTTTTACTAGAGCCTGGGATTGATGCTGGTTTTAAGAAACTGAGGATGGTACAGTCTAAAGCTCTTAGAATTATATGTGGTGCTATGAAATCTAGTCCAATCAATGCAATGCAGGTCGAGTGTGTTGAACCTCCTCTCCATCTACGTCGCCAATATCTTTCCGATCGTTATCTTTTTCGCTGCACTCAACTGTCCCATCATCAAATCTGGCCCATCTTGTCTGAACTTACTTCTCAAGTCTCCTCTTCAAACTATTGGAGACATAAGAGACCTCCCTGTCTAGTTAAAAGTTGTCAAAGAGTCAAATCTATTGTGGCTCCTACTTTTAGCTCTTCAACACTTCCCATTTACCAATATGCTTTTGAATCCCTCACACTTGCTCCATCAGTTCTTAATATAGGTATATCTAAGGACGATGTAGAGCATAATCAGCAATTTCTGTGCTTCATAGGGACTGAGGCCCAGGGCTCTCATCATATTTACACAGATGCTTCCAAAACTTCAGTCAATAGTTGCGTTGGTGTAGGAGTACTCCACATTCAGTATAACATTTATCAAAAAATTAAATTGCCTCCAGAATCATCTGTGTACAGTGGTGAGTGCTTTGGAATCCTGAAAGCAATAGAATATATTATTATTATGCACCTTTCTAAAACAATTATATTTTCAGATTCCCTAAGCTCTCTCCAGTCTATAGCCAAATTCCCTTTTAAATCGAAATCTCATAATCCTATTATTTATAAAATTCGCAGCCTCTTATTGGAATGTCATCTTAAAGGTTACTCTGTTTCCCTAGCTTGGATCCCCGGGCATAGAGGGATAAAGGGTAATGAAAGAGTGGATAGTTTGGCTAAAGATGCTATCTCTTATGGAGACAGGCATCCTTATAAGAATGTTACTGAAGACCTTTTAGCTCTACCAAAAGTTTATTTACGAGCAGAGTGGTTAGAATTGTGGACATCTGATGTAGCGACTGGTTCGCATTATAGGAGCATACAACCATCAATTCCTGTCAAACCTTGGTTCTCTAAATTATCCTTATCGAAACCCGCAACAAGCATAATAATACGAATGAGGCTGGGTCACCTGTGTACACCAAAACACCTCGCAAGGATAGGGCAGGTGGCTAGTCCTGCATGCATTTGTGGAACCGGCATTGGTGACCTCAACCATATATTTTTCGAATGTCCTCAGTATGATAGATCCTTCCTATTTGACCAGCTGTCTCTTCTTAACATTCCATTTCCCGTATGTATCAATTCATTGTTATCTATCAATAATTCATCCTTTTATATATTTAAATTATTGTATTCATTCCTATCCCATAATAATCTTAAACTTTAATACTTCTATAACCTTTTTTACCCTCTCCTGACCTTTTTCCTTTCCAAATTCCGTGTTTTTCGTCTTTTTAAATATCTTAATAATTCCGTTTCCCCGTTTCACTTGTTTGGCTGAATGCGCCAGGAGCGCGATGCCATTCAAAAAAAAAAAAAAAAAAAAGTGTTATTTGGGAAAAAGCGCGGGAAACGTGAAACGCGGCGGTCGAGTTTTGGTTTCTCCAACTTTTAAATTTAATATTTTAATCTTGAAAAGTGTCAGTGGAGTAGTTTTTTGTATATAAATTAATTCCTTTATCTGTAAATATTATTTATTTGTACATAGTTTATCATAAGTCTTCGTTCTTGGTAAGTTTTTGTAACTTTCCCCTATGGGGGTCGAGCCACCTGACCCTGGAGGTGGACTCCTCCAGGTCGCCGCTAATATAGAAATCGAGTCAAGTATGGACACGGATGCTTCCATTGGAAGCAGAAGTGATCCAAAAAGGGCGAAAATATGTTCAAAGAGGTGTAAAAATTGTAATAAAAAAGTAAAGAAGAACAATCCTTGCAATTGCCAAGAGACCTCACAGGTTCCCCAGCCTCATCCTATTTCTACTGCCAAAGCAGATATACAAACAGAAAAGGTAGATACAAATATAAATAAAAACGCTCAGGTTAGCAGGAATTTATTCTCATCTACAGATGTAGCTCCATATACCATTCATGTACAGTTAAAACAGACTGACCCGAACTCGTCCTTGCATCCGGTGACCTTTGGAAAGTTTCTCGTGAAAAATGGTTTCAAAAATATAGTAAATGGTAGTGTGAAACGCATTGGTCGGACTAGGATTACAATGTCATTTTCAAATCATCTAGATGCGAATTTGTTTGTTACTGATCCTTGCCTCGTTTCTGAAAACTTATCAGCATACATCCCGTCATTCTCAGTGACGCGGATGGGCCTAGTCCGTGGCATACCTGCTCAGTGGTCAGAGGAGGAAATAATATCTAATATCTCTGTACCTATCGGTTGTGGTAAAGTTCTTAAAGCTCGCCGTTTGAACCACAGAGTCTTTGTAAATGGTTCTGTAACTTGGCATCCGTCAGAGACTGTAGTTTTAACATTTGATGGTCAGAATTTGCCCAAAAGAGTGTTCTCTTGTTATAACTCATTGGCTGTAGAATTGTATATTTTTCCAACTATACAGTGCTTTAATTGCTGCAAGTTCGGACACACTAAAACCAACTGCAGATCGAAACCGAAATGCTTCAAGTGTGGCCAAATGCACTCTGGTCATGATTGCTCAGTCGAAGAAGATAGTGCCACCTGTTGTCTCTGTAATGGCTTTCATTTTGCCACAAATAGATCATGCCCGGAACATAAGCGGCAGAAAGATATCAAAATCTCAATGGCCAATAACTGCATCTCCTATGGAGAGGCTGTTAAATTACATCCTGCAGTTTCTAAATCATTTGCTGATGTTGTTATGACTCGACCTAAGGCGGTAAACCACTCTGGTTTAAATCATAATTCCCGTAGCCCAGTTTCAAGTAAATCCGTCCAGCCTAAAACTCAACATAGTTATAAAAAATCAGTATTTTTGAAACCGCGACAGGCTTTTAAAAACACCAATAAAGGTTATGATGTTGCAGCTCATAATGCCATTATATATGAATCCCCTATCCCATCCTCCTCTAACGGCTGTGCACTTCAGCAGAAAGTGCAGTGCAGTGATGAAAGTCTTTCAGTGGCTGAGCTTATTCAAGCATTAATATCTCTTTTAACAAGACCAGACCAGACTGCTTTACCGTCCCACGTTGCCCCCCTGCTTGAGTCACTAGTGTCGACTATTCAAAATAATGGCCAAAATTCTGCAATGGAATTGCAGAAGTATAGTAAATAAAAAGCAAGATTTAATATTTTTATTAAATAAATATTCACCTTTCGTTTTTGCCCTTTCTGAGACATGGCTCAAGCCTGGAGCTCTTCTTCGAGTTTCTGGCTATTCATGCCTCAGAGAGGACCGCTCTAATGGGTATGGTGGAGTAGCCCTACTCATTAGAGACTCCATATCATTTTCACCTTTTCCTCTCCCATCCCACAGTGACGACTTTTCAATCGTTGCTGCCATTGTAAATAACATTTGTATCATCTCTGTATATATTCCACATCCATCCTCATCTATCTTTCATGAGTTAGACCAAATATTATCCATTTTGCCTAGACCCATGTTGATTCTAGGAGATCTTAACTCACATCACCAATCTTGGGGTAGTTCATGCTCTAATTATCATGGTGTACAAGTTATCAAGCTTTTAGATGAACACAACCTCTGTGTTCTAAATACAGGTAACCCTACCCGTCGAACAGCACCTTCAGAATCAATAAGTGTTGTTGACTTGTCTATTTCTTCTGCTGAAATTTCTTCCTCACTAACCTGGGATACCCTAGAGTCAACATATGGTAGTGATCATTTTCCAATTATTCTTTCATTTCCCTCCTCTGTTCCCACACTGCCAAAGCCTAGTCCTAGGCTCAAGTACAATTTAAATAATGTTGATTGGGAACTCTTCAAAAGCCGTGTTGAGGAGAAATTATCAAGTTTGCCCATTATACTTGATAGTGACGTAGTCAGTTGCTCAGTTGCTTTAGCCCAGATGTTCACAGAAGTAGCTGGTGAAACGTTCCCTGTAAAAAACAGTTCAAGAGGTAAAATTCCTTCTCCTCCCTGGTGGGATGCTGAATGTTCGGACGCTATTAAGAGAAGGAAGGAGGCTGAAAGACGGTACTGTCACTTAATGACTAACGAAAATTATGAACTCTACATGCAGGTTGCACGTGACACTAAGAAATTATTAAGAAAAAAGAAACTTGAGGGATGGAGACGATTCTGTTTATCTCTATAGTCCTAATGTTAAACCATCTATAGTATGGAATAATATTAAAAAATTTAGACATGCCTTTAACGAAACTTCTAGAAAGATACTTCCTCCTGACCTTGCTCAACAATTTATGGACCGATTAGCTCCTTCATCAGCCCCTGAAGAGTATGTGTTTCAACCAGCTTCGTTTTCTTTTGACCCCTCAATCCATCCTGTATTTAATGGTCCCTTTAGAATGGAGGAACTAAAAGGCATCTTGAGCAATTTGAAAGATACTGCACCTGGTGAAGATGGAGTCCCCTATTCGTTTTTAACTAATGCCAGTGATGGTATATGATATATAATAATGAAACGCCAAATACAATATTGGCTTTATTCAGCTTAAAAGACACACACGAAAGATTGACAGATATATATGACATTCACCCCTCCCTTTTAATTAACCCCTATCATATTCTTGTAGGTAAGCCGGGACTCGGCGAAGTCTACCTGATCTTCGTGGTGCCGTCACAGTAGTAGCCTCCGTGTTGCTCGGAGTCTCTGAGATCTCCTCTCTAGAGTCCCTAACTTCTTCATCTAGGGAATAGTACTCACTGTCAGAGCTCTCGTTTCTCATATTATCAGGCACGGGAGGCAGAGGCGCAAGTTGGTTGTTGGACAAGGTCGTCTCCCGGCCATCTGGCATTCTTACATGCGAATAGGAGGGATTAGCTTGTAAGAGCTCTCCTTCTTCGACAAGTGGATCGTATTTTGAGTTTCTTACGTTCCTCTTTATTAAAATAGGCCCAGGAGATAGTAGCCAAGTAGGCAGTGACTCGCCATTTGCGGTTCGTCGCGGGTAGTTGAATAGTCTCTCATGCGGGGTCGCGTTGGTCGCCGTACATAGCAGAGATCGCATCGCATGCAGCGCTACTGGTAGAACTTGTTCCCATTCATCAATATCCAGGTTTCTTGAGCGGAGGCTGAGTTGAATAGTCTTCCATAAGGTTCCATTAAGACGCTCAACCTGTCCGTTCCCCTGTGGGTTGTAAGGAGTCGTTCTACTGCTTGCTATTCCGAGGGAAACCAGAAATCGCTTAAGATCATCCGACATAAATGCAGCTCCCCTGTCAGAATGCATGAAGAGTGGTGTTCCAAATGTGAAAAAGAGATCCTTCAGACAACGAATAACCGTAGCCGCTGACAAATCTTTACACGGGTAAGCAAACGGGAACCGTGAAAACTCGTCGATAATCGTGAGCAAGTATTTATTACTAGTTTTAGACGGCAAAGGACCCTTGAAATCCATACTTAATCTCTCAAAGGGTGCCAGGGCTTTAATAAGCTTATTACCACCGATGTTATGAAATCTCGGCTTTATTTCGGCGCAGACTGTACAGGCTGATGTCATTGATTTGATATCATTCACAGAAAAAGGCAGATTCTTAGCTCTAACCCACTGGTACATTCTCACAACCCCGGGGTGACAGAGAGAATCGTGTATTTGGTATAGCTTATTTGAATCTATACTAGCACTCACTCGCGACAATGCATCAGCTACTGTGTTAAATTTTCCTGGCCTGTAAACAATATCATATTTGTAGCAGGAAAGTTCTAAGCGCCATCTCTCTATTTTTTCATTTTTAATCTTGCTAGAATGTTTTTGGTTAAACATATAGGACACCGATTGTTGGTCAGTTATTAGCATGAAATGCCTTGCAACTAGAAAATGGCGCCACTTTCTTAATGATTCTACAATCGCGGTAGCTTCTTTTTCAATTGACGAATGTCGCCTTTCTGGGTCAGATAAAGAGCGCGAAAAGAATGCTACTGGACGCCCGTTCTGTGAAAGAGTAGCGGCGATCGCATGCTCTGAGGCATCAGTTTCAACAGTAAACATTTCCGTGTCACTGATAGCTGTCAACGTAGATCTCGCTATATCTGATTTTAAATTTTCAAAACATTCTATTGCAGTCTTACTGAGTGGAAATTTCGTAGCGTTTATGAGAGGATTAATCTTTTCGGAGAAATTTCGTATCCACCTCGAGTAATGTGCGAACATTCCTAGTGCTCTCCTCAGGGTAGCTAAGTCAGTTGGGACCGGTAGATTCATCAAGGGACTTAGGCGACTTTCATCAGGCTTTATGCTGTTGTTTTCGATAGTGTATCCCAGTAGACTTATTTTTTCAGAGCTAAAAACGCATTTTTGTTCGTTGAGCGTAAGTTTGTATTTCTTTACGGCGCTCTGGAAGGCTTCTAAGCGTTCGTCGTGTTGCTCTTTACTCTTTCCGCATACTGTCACGTCATCTAAGTAAGCATAAACTCCTTCCAAATTCTCCGTCTTTATGATATATTGTAATGTTCGCTGGAAAGCGGCGACGCCGTT
This sequence comes from Aethes cnicana, assembly GCA_963971205.1. NCBI lineage: Eukaryota > Metazoa > Arthropoda > Insecta > Lepidoptera > Tortricidae > Aethes > Aethes cnicana. The sequence continues at coordinate 8,357,371 of OZ020274.1, read as the reverse complement.
TGTTACGCCGAAAGGTATGCGAGTGAACTGGTAGAGGCTTCCACAAGCTTCGAAAGCGGTATATATTCTTTCCTTTCGCAATATGGGAACCTGATGATACGCGCTTTTCAGGTCAATTTGGCTAAAATAGTTATATTTGGCCACCTCCGATACAATTGTTTCCATGTTAGGCAAAGGAAAGGCGTCTAATTCGGTATGTTTGTTGATAGTCAGAGAGTAATCTATAACCATTCGCTTTTTATGGTTGGTGCCCCCAGTGACCAATACCTGAGCTCGCCACGGTGACACACTTGGTTCGATTATACCGTCTTTAAGTAGCTTTTCTATTTCTTGTTGGATGAATTTGTAATCGTCTTTGCTATAACGTCGAGATTTAATTGCAACGGGCTTGATGTTAGGCGATAAGTTAGAAAATACAGATGCAGGTGGGACTGAGGCTTCCATGACGTTACAAATAAGCGGCTCTTTAGTACCTCCAAAACGGAATTCCAAACTTGTGTGGTGCTGTAATACATCGTGGCCAATGATGACATCCGCGCAGAGATTCTGGACCACGAGTAGCGGTTGACGTGGATATACGTGATTATTCAGGCGAATTCCGGCGTGGCATATTCCTTTTACGAAGGACATGTGATTCAAGGAAGCAAGAGTAATAGTTTGGTTGCAAGGTCTTCTCTTTAGGTTAATTTCGTCCGCAAAATTGCTGTCAATGAAACTAACTGAACTCCCCGTGTCAATAAGGGCGTCAGCTCTATAATCATTTATTGTAATCGGCATAGTAGCCTTGTTCAAGCTTGCGGGAGAAGCAGCTGATATAGCAGTTAAGGCTGGACCCTCAAGCGAGTATTCTTGATCATCGCCGTTTTCGAGACCGGTAACTGCGTTGGATGTTGCAGAGCCGCCGCGGCACACATTGGCAAAGTGACCTTTCTTGGAGCATATTTGACATATTGCATGAAAAGCTGGACATTTGATCCGTTGGTGGACGTTACCACCGCAAAAGAAGCATTTTCTTTTTGGAGCGTTATTCGGGTGAGATCTCTGAGCATTAGTTGCAGCGTTAATTGGGAATAGGTTTGGGCCACTGGAGTAGGTTTTAGAATTGTTTGCTGCCATTTCAAGCGACCTGGCTTGGTTTCGTGCCTCTTCCATGGTCAAAGTCAAGTTTTCAAGTAACCGTTGCCGTATTTGTTGAGAGGTTATACCGGCGATGAAAGCATCTCTAATAAATCCGCTCTGATGTTCTTCGGCGGTAACGCTTCGAAAATTACAATTATGGGCTAGCTCTTGGAGAGCTCGAGCGTATTCCTCAATCGTTTCATCGGGCCGCTGTTTTCTCGTAGAAAGGACATAGCGCGCGTGGACTTCGTTTTTCGGTTTGACATAAATGTCATGAAGAGCCGCAATAGCCGAATCGTAATCTTTGCAGTCACGAATGTATGAGAAAATTGTAGGCGATAGATGATTGATAAGTAGTTTAAGTTTCAACGGACCTGAAGCCGCATCCGACACTTCCTCGGTCAAGAAGTTATTAAATGTGGATCGCCAGTGAACCCACTTGAGATCGGCGGCCGACGTCGCGGGCTCGACGTCAAATTTTTCAGGACGGAGAAATCGAGACATGTTGTGTATTTTCTCGTTTTCCTTTTCTTGAGACATTTGTTATTCTTTCATAATTTAAGCTGAATAAATTGATATATAATAATGAAACGCCAAATACAATATTGGCTTTATTCAGCTTAAAAGACACACACGAAAGATTGACAGATATATATGACAGTATACTTTCTTATTACCTTCAAATAGTAAATACTGTGGTGCAGTCTGGTATAGTCCCAGATTCATGGCGATCCCAAATAGTCCTTCCCATTCTAAAACCCAATAAACCAGTGTCTGATGTCTCTTCATATCGTCCAATTGCCCTTTCCTCAATTTTCGCAAAAGTTGCAGAGCATTTAATCAAAAACAGATTAGAGTTTTATGTCGAAAATAATAAACTATTGGCTAATAGCCAATTTGGTTTCCGTAAAGGCATGTCTACTTATGACAGTTTGGCAATATTTACCTCAGATATACGCTTGGCTTTATCCAAAAATCAATCGGTTCTAGCTGCTTTTCTCGACATAAGTGCTGCGTATGACAATGTCTTGGTGTCAGTGTTATCTGAAAAATTACACAAATTAGGTATTCCAAAAATGCTAACCAATTTCATAGTTAATTTTTTATCTGAAAGATCCATTAGTCTTGTCATAGATGATAACAACAGGATTACCCGTTTAGTGTGGAGAGGTCTTCCACTAGGATCTGTGTTAAGTCCTCTGTTATACAACATATATACATTTGATTTAGAACCATCTTTGACTGGTTCTGTTAAAGTTTTGCAGTATGCTGATGATTTACTATTGTACTCATCAAATCTTTCAGTAGAACAGGCCAGTAGATCTATCACTTATTCTCTTAATTTGTTAAAACTATGGTTAGATGCTAATGGCTTAGAACTCTCGGTTTCAAAATGTGTAGTTGTACCATTTACTAGAAAGTTGTTTCCTCCTCTGATCAATGTATTATTTGACAACCATCCCATTTCAGTTAAAACTGAAGCAAAGTTTTTAGGGCTAACTTTAGATAGTAAATTAACTGGACTTCCACATTGTGAATACATAGTCTCCAAATGTGAAAAAAATATTAACATTCTTAGAAGTGTGTCTGGAGTCTGGTGGGGGGCACACCCTTTTTGTTTAAAACTGATGTATAATGCTTTGATAAGAAGTATCCTTGATTATGGATCATTTTTACTAGAGCCTGGGATTGATGCTGGTTTTAAGAAACTGAGGATGGTACAGTCTAAAGCTCTTAGAATTATATGTGGTGCTATGAAATCTAGTCCAATCAATGCAATGCAGGTCGAGTGTGTTGAACCTCCTCTCCATCTACGTCGCCAATATCTTTCCGATCGTTATCTTTTTCGCTGCACTCAACTGTCCCATCATCAAATCTGGCCCATCTTGTCTGAACTTACTTCTCAAGTCTCCTCTTCAAACTATTGGAGACGTAAGAGACCTCCTTGTCTAGTTAAAAGTTGTCAAAGAGTCAAATCTATTGTGGCTCCTACTTTTAGCTCTTCAACACTTCCCATTTACCAATATGCTTTTGAATCCCTCACACTTGCTCCATCAGTTCTTAATATAGGTATATCTAAGGACGATGTAGAGCATAATCAGCAATTTCTGTGCTTCATAGGGCCTGAGGCCCAGGGCTCTCATCATATTTACACAGATGCTTCCAAAACTTCAGTCAATAGTTGCGTTGGTGTAGGAGTACTCCACATTCAGTATAACATTTATCAAAAAATTAAATTGCCTCCAGAATCATCTGTGTACAGTGGTGAGTGCTTTGGAATCCTGAAAGCAATAGAATATATTATTATTATGCACCTTTCTAAAACAATTATATTTTCAGATTCCCTAAGCTCTCTCCAGTCTATAGCCAAATTCCCTTTTAAATCGAAATATCATAATCCTATCTAAATATATAAAACTCAAAGGTGACTGACTGACTGACTGACTGACTGACTGATATAGTGATCTATCAACGCACAGCCCAAACCACTGGACGGATCGGGCTGAAATTTGGCATGCAGGTAGATGTTATGACGTAGGCATCCGCTAAGAAAGGATTTTGCAAAATTCCCACGGGAACGGGAAAAAAAGGGATTTTTACATTTTAATGTTTAGGCGCGTACGAAGTCGCGGGAAACATCGTAGAGATCTTAAATTTGGCATGCAGATTCCTTAGGGAGCTTAGGGGAGCACTGAGAAAGGACTTCCCGAAACTCCCACGGGAACGGGAAAAAATGGTATTTTTACATTTTAAGGCGCGTACGTAGTCGCGGGGATCATCGTAGAGAGATGAAATTTGGCATGCAGGTTCCTTGGGGAGCGTAGGGGAGCACTAAGAAAGGATTTCCCGATATTCCCACGGGAACGGGAAAAATGGGATTTTTACATTTTAATGTTTAGGCGCGTACGAAGTCGCGGGAAACAGCTATCTATCTATCTAAATATATAAAAGAAGAAACTGACTGACGGACTGACTGACTGACTGACTGACTGACTGACTGACTGACTGATTGACTGACTGACTGACTGACATATCAAAGCAGACCCGAAACTACTGGTCGTAGAGAGCTGAAATTTGGCATGCAGGTTCCTTGGGGAGCGTAGGGGAGCGCTAAGAAAGGATTTCCCGAAATTCGCACGGGAACGGGAAAAAAAGGGATTTTTACATTTTAATGTCTAGGCGCGTACGAAGTCGCGGGGATCATCGTAGAGAGATGAAATTTGGCATGCAGGTTCCTTGGGGAGCGTAGGGGAGCACTATGAAAGGATTGCCCGGTATTCCCACGGGAAGGGCAAAAGTCAGATTTTTATATTTTAATGTTTAGGCGCGTACGAAGTCGCGGGAAACAGCTATCTAAATATATAAATGAAGAAACTGACTGACTGACTGACTGACATATCAACGCAGAGCCGAAAATACTAGTCGTAGAGAGCTGAAATTTGGCATACAGGTTCCTTGGGGAGCGTAGGGGAGCACTGAGAAAGGATTTCCCGAAATTCTCACGGGAACGGGGAAAAAAGGGATTTTTACATTTAAATTTTTAGGCGCGTACGAAGCCACGGGAAATATTGTAAGGATATGAAATTTGGCATGCTGGTTCCTTGGGGAGCGTAGGGGAGCACTAAGAAGGGACTTCCCGAAATTCCCACGGGAACGGGAAAAAATGGGATTTTTACATTTTAATGTTCAGGTCGCGGGGATCACCGTAGAGAGCTGAAGTTTGGCATGCAGGTTCCTTGGGGAGCGTAGGGGAGCACTAAGAAAGGATTTTACGATATTCCCACGGGAACGGGAAAAATTAAATTATTTTAATCCTAGATTACAAACACTTTCAAGAAACACGTTATGCAGATTACCTACTGTTAGATTACCTGCCTATTGTCCAGTAAAAAGGAAATGATTGATGAGTTCACTAAAACATTCTTTAAACCAGTCTGCTATTACCTAAATAATGAATTTTGACACTAAACTATTTATTCATAAGAGATTAATGAATCAGAGAAAAAAAAGGAAAAATCTATACATGTAATAAATAATAATTATGTAGAAGAAGACGCGGCTGAAAATTGAAAATTAAAAGAAACTATCAAGTCAAAGGGACTATATGAACGATACTGAACACAAAATACCGATTTTTAGAAAAAAAAACTGTATGTATGTAAAAAAAACTGTATGTCCGGATTTAACTCGAAAACTACTGGACGGATTGAAACAAAATTTGGTATGGGGGTAGTTTATAACACTGGTCAACCTATAGGCTACTTATTATCCCGAGAAAATGCATAGTTCTCGCGGGAAGGCTATTAACAAATTCCACGCGGACGAAGTCGCGGGCAGAAGCTAGTTATTTATAAAATTCGCAGCCTCTTATTGGAATGTCATCTTAAAGGTTACTCTGTTTCCCTAGCTTGGATCCCCGGGCATAGAGGGATAAAGGGTAATGAAAGAGTGGATAGTTTGGCTAAAGATGCTATCTCTTATGGAGACAGGCATCCTTATAAGAATGTTACTGAAGACCTTTTAGCTCTACCAAAAGTTTATTTACGAGCAGAGTGGTTAGAATTGTGGACATCTGATGTAGCGACTGGTTCGCATTATAGGAGCATACAACCATCAATTCCTGTCAAACCTTGGTTCTCTAAATTATCCTTATCGAAACCCGCAACAAGCATAATAATACGAATGAGGCTGGATCACCTGTGTACACCAAAACACCTCGCAAGGATAGGGCAGGTGGCTAGTCCTGCATGCATTTGTGGAACCGGCATTGGTGACCTCAACCATATATTTTTCGAATGTCCTCAGTACACTGATTTAAATGTTACACTAGATAGGTACCAACCTTGACAAATCGGTGACACTGAAAGTACGCCCCGGGGCGTACTTCTGAAGTTCCTCAAGTCAGTAGCCAATCAGACGCTGGCCGCGTGACAAGGCGCGAAATCCAAATTTCAGGCAGTAATAATGGGCAATTACGCAGTTAAATGCTGCAGCAATCGATCCCATAATCAAAATAAGTCCATTGGGAACACGTTTCACAGTAGAGTTTTAATTTTAATGTCATATTATTTTTATTAACACTAAATCAAAATTTCATTACGAAGGGTTTTCAATTGTTCACTTTTTAAGCCCAATGTTGCAAGGTAATCATGGTTCAAAATTAACCACATTTCAGGGAAATTGTTAGACAAACCGTATAGTTTTCAGTGATCTAATAATATATTTATATTATTAGATCACGGATTAGTTATTTACATTGGTAAATAATGGCGTTTTGATATTATATATATATATTGAATTAGATAATGATAATAAATAATAATTACAAGATATTTTATTACAGACTAGCTTCTGCCCGCGACTTCGTCCGCGTGGAATTTGTTAATAGCCTTCCCGCGAGAACTATGCATTTTCTCGGGATAATAAGTAGCCTATAGGTTGACCAGTGTTATAAACTACCCCCATACCAAATTTTGTTTCAATCCGTCCAGTAGTTTTCGAGTTAAATCCGGACATACAGTTTTTTTTACATACATACAGTTTTTTGTTCTAAAAATCGGTATTTTGTGTTCAGTATCGTTCATATAGTCCCTTTGACTTGATAGTTTCTTTTAATTTTCAATTTTCAGCCGCGTCTTCTTCTACATAATTATTATTTATTACATGTATAGATTTTTCCTTTTTTTTCTCTGATTCATTAATCTCTTATGAATAAATAGTTTAGTGTCAAAATTCATTATTTAGGTAATAGCAGACTGGTTTAAAGAAT